>OZ020545.1:3364663-4564663 GCA_963971435.1 Lasius platythorax
AAAACCACATATATAGAGCGACTTTTTGCTTGTCTCGATATATCTCAAAAAGTATTCGAGATGTCAAAAAATGTTTTATACAAAAGTTTCATGATAAGAACACCTCTATTTAACCGCATTAATAAAATTTTGAAAAAATAGTTTTTTTTAAAGATTTTTTAAAAAATTTTGAAAAAATTATTTTTTCAAAATTTTATTAATGTGGTTAAATAGAAATATTTTTACCATAAAACTTTTGTATAAAACATTTTTTGATATCTCGAATGCTTTTTTTAGAAATTTTCAGTTACTGTCTAAAAACGATTCTAAGGGATAAAGTCACATATGTAGAGCGACATTTTGCTTTTCTCGATATACCTTGAAAAGCATTCAAAATATCAAAAAATGTTTTATACAAAAATTTTATGGTAAGAACATCTCTATTTAACCACATTAATAAAATTTAAAAAAAATAATTTTTTCTTAAGATTAAAAAAAATGTTTTTCAAAAATTATCTTTTCAAAATTGTATTAATGTGGTTAAATAGAGATATTTTTACCATGAATCTTTTGTATAAAACATTTTTTGATATCTCGAATGCTTTTTTCAGTTGCTGCCCAAAAACAATTCTAAGGGGTAAAGTCACATATGTAGAGCGACTTTTTGCTTTTCTCGATATATCTCGAAAAGCATTCAAGATATCAAAAAATGTTTTATACAAAAGTTTTATGGTAAGAACACCTCTATTTAATCACATTAATAACATTTTGAAAAAATAATTCTTTCTAAAATTAAAAAAAATTTTTTTTAAATTATTTTTTAAAATTTTATTAATGTGGGTAAATAGAGATATTTTTCGAATGCTTTTTGAGATATATCGAGACAAGCAAAAAGTCGCTCTATATATGTGATTTCACTCCTTAGAATCGTTTTTGAGCAGCAGCTGAAAATTCATCTATTTATCCCCCCTACATGTGTGTAAAGTTTTATCAAAATTAGAATTTTCGGGTTCACGAGGTTCCCTTGTTAGTCACATTTTTATCAAGATCCACAAAAGATTATTAGTGTCAATCTTCGAAAATTCATCGTATGCTCCTTAATTTTGAGTCGTACCGCTCCTGGCGCAACTCAGCATCCACAACATTCGCTGCATCCGCTGCAACATCGTTGTCGTAGAGCCTCGGGCTCCGCGCCTGAGAATTCCTTCCTTATCTTACTTCCTGCGAGAGTTAGCCATGGCGAAGTGCGCTTAGCCAGCTCGAAACGATGATGCAGTCGAGCGTGATGACCCCCGATGCCACGCGAAAACTGGCCGGACACAATCGGTTATGACCCTCATATCCGGTCACGCGCGCGCACGAGTGTAACTTCTAACTGTACGAGAGAGACTCGCGAGACCTTCATCCACTGTCGCGTCTCGATGTCGAGATTATGCAGCGTCGGGATTATTGATGCATCTCTCGCATCTTCGCGATAAACCGTCGGAATATTGGCAGTTGAAATTTTATGTGTTACCTTTACGAACGTAGCTACGGAAAAACAAACGTTTCGTAAAAATATATGTTTCACGGAAAATGTTTGTGAGACATACATGTAGTAAGTAAATGTTACAGCTCTTAAAAATTATTGGCAATGATCTATTGGTTGTTCAGTGGTTCATAAGGTTCGCACAATTTTGTTTAGTTGCGCATGTAGAGAAACATGAGAGTAATCCGACTGTTTTGCGGTTCAGGTTATAGCTTCTGTATACCGGAGGGAACAGCATTACCAGACGTCAGGTTGTCTCACAACAATGAAATAAAATTCCCTCGGGTTATATTTTCACTCATGGTCAGAGCCTTTAGAGGCTAAACTGAATATTTGGTGCAGAAGAGAGATCTTAGGTGACCGCGAACGGTGCGAAGTAAACCATGTGTGAAAAGGGATCTTGAATGTTGCATTACGATAAGAAACGATAAGAGGAAGGAATTACGAGGAAGAAAACAAATATGTAAGCTATATTTAAACATATTTCTGCTTAAGAAAGTATCGATACAAAAGGATAAAAAAGAGAATAATCATTATTCAAGATAAATGTGTTTAAAGGATCCAGTATGCTAAATCAACATCTACAGACGTAGCCAAACTTTCGCGTCAGTGATTAATTTGATTATATAACGCGTATCTAATTATTAATTAAAAATTTAAATCTTTAATCATTCTAAAATATTCGATACGTGGAAGCAGTGAGAAATTCTCATATACGTTTCCCAATTATTCAGAATCGCAGTTTAATATTTTACGATTAATACAATTAACACAATTATCTCTTAGATAAACTCAAAGATAATTAAATTTGCTCCATGATCGAAATTGAATTTACAATATTTTTTATCGGATTTTTCGTTACAATATTAAAACGGGTCAAATTTCGAAACATGAGCTCAATTACAAAGAGGAAAAAGAAAAACATATGCGGATAAACAGATTGAATATTTTGAAGCGTATTTTCAGCGCGATATAATCGGTTTGTATTTTCCATGTGATATAAATAAAAAAATTATTATTAAATTAGATTTTTTATGTTATATCAAAGGTTATTAATTGGCAAAAAAACTATTTGAAATATAAATCTCGAATTTTCACGAAATTAAATAAAATTAATAAATAGAAAGTCAAAACATATATATAAAATTAAGTATTGCATATTTATATTGCAATAAAATGTACAAAAGGAACAACATTAATTACCATTTTAATGATAATTCATCATATTTACTACCATTGTACATTAAATATAAATTAAGAGCGATTTTAACAAGATATACATATATAAAATGTGAAATTAAATATACATATAATATATTACAATTTATTCTAGAAATTGCAAGAATGCTAATCTAATGAAACTTTTCAACTTTTACAATTCTTTTTATTGGTTTTTTTTTCTTTTTCCTGCAGTTCATATCAGGGAATCTTTTTTTGTAATAAAAATTCTGTATCTTCTTCTAAAATTAAAAAAAGATTTTTTAATTAGATATTTTAAATAAAATTACAACAATAAGGCTTCAATATTATTGATCTATTGTTCTTATTATTATTGCATTCCTCTTTTTAATGGAAGATTTATATATAAATATTTTATTAAATATTGACAGTGAATATTTAGCAGGAAATTTTTAATTCAAAATTGTCATTTTAAACGAATAAAGATTTCATACTAATAGCTTTCCAATAAATGATTAATTCTTGTATATATGTAATTCTGAAATTATTTTATTTTTGTTACGATATTTTTGGCATCCTTTTTCTATCTTGACTGAATAATTATATCAATGTCTTTATTGAGAGCAATTAGATTATTTAGTCTTAAAAATGTTATTGAGATTGAAACATGAATCATATACATATTACATATTACAATCTTCTTTCTGATACATATTACAATATTAATCTTTCCTTGCTGTAGATTTTATTTAACAAAATTTATAATCAATAATATAATTACTTTACACACGATAGCAGTTGTCCAGCACGTGTCGCGTCGCGAGAGTTTCTCTATACGTAAACGAATAAAATCTACTTCAAGCTCCAAATCTCGCGAGAATCCCACGTAAATAATTTTGTTAATATATATTATTTAATATTACACAGTTTATTATTTAATATTATACATCCAAATTGAATATTTACATCCAAATTGATCAAAGTGTTTTATATCGCGCGGGACAGAAATGAATACTTTTTGCTGTAATTGCTCTCAACTAGAGGTTCAACTAAGATTCTCAGATTCGGTGAAATCAACGTCCGTTTCTCTCTTCCATAACATCCGGTGTACGTGAAATCGCGGTTATCGCGGTTATCGGATCGCTCCCGCGATCTTCCTCCGTTGTGAAAAATCCATCGCTTAGGCGCGCCTTGCTGTCCCACATTGCCACTCTCTCGCTCTGTTGATTCTCCTTCCCTCCTCCGCGCGCGCGTTGTGTATCTCTTCGCGGGAGGGTTACATATCGATCTACGCGGCGGTGACGCCGCGTCCCCGACTCTTTGCTGACTGGATCGGAACGAGCCTAACAGCATCTCAAACAATGTATCCCAGGTGTCAGAGGCTCGGCGCGCTCCGGTTTGCCTAGTATATATATATATATATGGAAGTATCGATTGTCGCACTCGCTCTCCCGACCCAGAGGCGAGGGTGTAACCTCGGCGTTGTCACGTCACGGGCGGGTTTGACGGGTCGAGATGGTATATTCTCGTTAGTGTCGTAAAACAAACGTTTCCCCGAGACCGCCGGGGTCGCCGAAGAAGGGTTGGAGAAGAGTGGTGTTAGCGTCGGCACCGAGTCACTAATTCCCGTCCTCTCAGGTGAGAGCGACCAGGTGAGGGAGCTTTATTCCGCGACGCGTCAACGCAAAGTTTTTCACGATTCTGTCCCAATTTGTCGGTCGACGATCGAGTGGTTTCGCTCTCCTCTCTTCGCTTCGTCACGTTCGATCGCCGTATAATATCTCTCTCTCTCTCTCTCTCTCTCTCTCTCTCTCTCTCTCTCTCTCTCTCTCTCTCTCTCTCTCTCTCTCTCTCTCTTTTTCTCGCACGCTTGCTTTTTTTATATTTATATTACGAGCCACGTCGTTCCATTACGAGCTAATGCTCGCGATATATACGTGCGATAAGGTGTTAGGATTAAGTTGATCGTTATACTTATAGACTCAAGCAATCGCTATTGACGTGTTATAAAGTATATCGTGAAGGAGATAGTGTTACATATATGCGTTATAAATATCGCACAGGGAATAGCATCTTTCTGTAAACGATAATATACGTTACAAAGATTATGTGCATTTATTTTAATATCGTTGCGGCAGATTTCGCAAAATAAAGGAACTTGTGCAACTATATAACACTATCTGCGACAGCATTAAAAATATTCGATTAAAGAATGAAGATCGTAACGCTTGTTTCTTTGTAATCTAGCAAAGTTTCCTAATCGAGGGAAGTTTATAACGATCTTTCGCAATATCTTTCGTAAAAAGAGATTTTTGATCTTTGTTCTTGGTATCGATGTTTTACCTTCGGACGCTTCTACCGCGGTTGGCTGCTCACTGAACCAAGCACTTCATTCAGCGGCGCTTCAATGAGCGAACACATAGCGCTTCGCTAATTGGCGAGGTAAAACAACCAAATCGTTGACGTGAAGGTAATATAATAAAGTGGTTACAATGTTTTTGCAAACTAGAAAAAAAAAAACAAAGGAAAATTTCACAAATCTATTTTTACATCTATTCGCACGTGTACTACTGTTATACCGTTCGGGTCTGGTGTGTACTTAATTTACAAATTATAATTAAAGTGGAGTACACCATACATATCTTTTACAAATTACACACGACGACAATATATCTTGTAGAACATAATGTAGAATAAATGCCGCCGAGCCATTTTTGTCTCTCCTGCTCTAACTATTCATTCCAAAAAAGCAGGTAGAATGCGGCGCAAATACGACAACGTAATGTACAATGTACACCGCGATACGCACAATTCTCAATGCTATCAGAAACGAGCAAACGAGAGGGAAAGCACGAAGCTGCGGTATAAACAGACGGGCTTGGAGGAGTGTGTGGGACACGAATAGAGGGAGACGATGGTAGTTTCCCCTCGAAAAACGCTAAATGCGCTAATTGGCGGTGTCTACGTGTGCGCGGGGGACATACATTTTCCACGACCATTCATAACCTTTTAACGCGATTAAGCGGCTCCGCTTGCATCCAGAGAGAGAGAGAGAGAGAGAGAGCTAAAGAGCACACGAATGAACCCGTGTGTTGCCCGGCTCACGACCGACCCGCGGTATTTTTGTTAGGATGGGATTAGGGCTCACGGGGGGAGAGGGAGGGGGGATAAAAGAGGGGGAAAAGCGCTCCGGCCCGCGCGAATTAAAGGGGTTGTCTCGTTATCTGTAAAAGGAGCCGGATTAATAACATGATACCCCTGTATACAGCCCGAGGGTATCTCGCCCTCTTTCATTCTCGCGCGCGCAAATACGGCGGTTGATACCGGGATTATGTCGCGGTTAAATAATGATGCGTATCCTCGACGGCACGACACGAGACACGAGACGATGACGAAAGCGTTTACCGGACCCCTCATCTGACCCTGGACGGCGCGGGAGCAGACGCTATGTCCGAGATCGTCCCTAAATTGTTCCGGTTAAATTCGCGGCCGAATGAACGCCCTCCGTGCGCATAGAACACGAACGTGTAATATATCTCTATGTTGATATTAATTAGTTTCCACTTTTCGGAAGCAGGCGTCGGGCAATGTATATTCGCCTCTGGTATTACGCGGACGCCTTCGGGGAAGCAATTACTGGTTAATACGATTAAGTTTGAATTTATTAGCATAATTATTGGTGTAGCAGTAATGTCCGTAGTCGTTAACTCTTCTTTGTCTCCCGATTACGCGATTCTTTGACTGCTCTGTTATGTCGAGCAACGACCGTAATCGAGTATTCAGTAGTACATCTTGGATCCCGTAATGTGAAATCGTTCGCAGATAAGTTTAAGCACGCCGTTTAAACAATGCTTTAATGCTTTATCGTTCAATCGCTCTGGAATGATTCCTACGGGGCAAACATAAATGTAAATCCATATCAGTTTATATTCTGGGAGCCAATTAATAGGAATATCAATGGAATAGTCAGAAATCAAATTAATCAAGGGCTGTTTAATTGGCTCGCCCGAATGTAATCAATGCGGCATGCTGATTATGTGTCTATTTCATATCGCCCCTTCCAATCGATATTCATTAACAACGAAAATCATCCGAATTTTCGATTAAAAGGATAAACTCGATTTAGGAAAATAATAAATGACACCGTCTCTTATCTAAGGTCATCGCCGGAGCATGGTGTCATTACAGGTGACCTCGATCCTCCGAAATATAAGGCGCGTCGAGTTATTTTTCATTAACGGGAGACCATCCTGGCCATTAGTAAACTCATTGAACAAATTTGCTGGTTAATCTACTAAAGGGCCGGCGCGCGCGTACACTTAGCACGGTGGGTTTAAACGATAATTGGGAGAGCTCGTGTACGCGACTCATGACTACACTTATATCAACTTTGACCTGAAGTAGAAGCCAAACTGGATCTCATAATCCAATATCGTGCGGCAGTTACCAATACTCGAGTTATGAAGGAGATATAGCTATGTGCACAATAACACTGAGAATTGTAAGTATTTGCGTAAATGAAAAGCGATTTATATACATTACATTAATTACAAATAATGACGCGATTAATTGTATTGGCTTGAAGTTAAATATCGTCTTTGCTTCTAATTTGAATTTATTTCCGTTAAATTTTTTCTGTAATATACATAGTGAGATCTGCTTTTTTAATTGTACATGCACGCGATAAAATGTTTCGAATACATATACGTTCGGATAGTGTAATTTCAAGATTATAGAAAAGTTTTCTTGAAGGTGTGATTTATCTTCCCGCGTCGAGACATGCTGCTCTCTCGCAACAAAATAATACGGCCGGCTCAGCGTAGCAGCCGTCACGCAGAAAGAAGGTCTTTTTGCACTCGAGGGAGATACATTGCGATGTTAAAAGGGGAATTTTGCGACAAATGCAAAAATTACGCGCTTTGCCTCGGTCACGAAGTTTTGTCAAGCAACTCAAAGGGAAAGCGAGATACGCGCGACAGAAAAGATGACGCCGGTGAAGAAACTACATGCGCGTATTACATCCAGTATATTTTTCAAATAATAAATAAATAATTAAGCTGTATAACGAACACTAATGAATTTTCTAATAGCCGTATGGCGTTTTCGCGCATGTAAGAAGAAAGCTTGCGGAAAATATTTCCAGAAACAAAGTTAGTTGCTTATTATAATGCTTTATTCTCAAACTTATGAAAAGCTATCAAAGAAAAAGAGATAGAAGAAAGAAAGAGAGAGGATAACGAGATGTTCTCCTATACAAGATAAAAAGCTAACCATTTGATTCGAACGTATCGTTACATCATCTTATTCTTATTTCTCGGTGCAGTGACGTCAATACGCGAAGAATGAGAGAGAGAAAAAGAGAATAAAAGAGAAAAAATATGCAAAACGAGAGATGCAAGTGCATTTCGAAAGAAAAACCTCATTTGTACTGCGGAATATTTTTCTTTGGATTTCTTCCTTTTTGTGTTGTCGCGCTCTCTCGGCTCTCCCTTTGGTTCCGCCAAACTGGACGAGTCCAAGATTCTTGTGGAGGCGGAAAAAGATAATTTTATTTGAGCGACAGCAGGGTCGACGAGAACCATAGGAAGAGCCAAGAACATCCGTCAGTTGACGACCATTTTACTTCGTTATATCGTCTTGCTGTGTACATAGCGCAAATGTATTTTTGAGCGTAACATTTGGCGCTCGATTCGCTTCTATTTGTCTTTTACGATGTATCGAACGTGCGACAAATTTTTACATAACATCTGCCTCTTTGAAAATATTGAAAATGAAAAACTTGGCTGTATTACAGTACCGAAATAAAAAAGAAAGTAAACATCTGCGTAAAAAATTAGATACTTCAAAGAGAATACTTCATTAATAAGGGCTAAGAGAGACATAATAAGAAATAAGGAGCAAGAAGAGCTTTCAATAAAGAACGAGATTGTTCCAATATCATAAAAAAGCTGAATGTAAAAGGAAGTCAGTCTAAAAGCGGATATCATAGAAACAAAAAAAAATAGATACAGTATATTAATATCAGGAGAATATTTATGTGTAATATTCATTACACTTTATTTATACATATAGACTGTTATTGCTTATTGAATCCCGTTGATATTCTGTATTCATGTATTCCTTATTCTTCTGCATTTTATTTTTAATAAAATAAGTATTCTTTTCCATTGTATATTGTGACGTTAGAGCACCCAAGAGCGACGAAGCAAGTGAGTGTTCAGTCGAGAGAACCGAGCTCGCAATTTATCGCACGATCACGCATGGCGCGTGCAGAATTTGTCCTGAAATCCTGAATTTTTGCAGAACGCGCGTTTGGCGCAAAGAATCGATACCGTTTCCTCCCTTCCGGCATCCCTTCCGCGTGATATTACAGCATGTATTTCGCCTGCGGCAGCCTTTAGCCAGGAACGACAAACATAACGTATACGAGAGATAGATCAACAACTACCCAATATCTCCGGTAACTATGTGGCTTTCGACATGATTACACAAGCTTTGAGCGTATTCGTATTTTAGTACTATAAATCTTGCGCATTTCATTGTTCATTTAAACAGGATATCCGCATTTTATGGTAAAATGATGATTAAGTGTTTCAACAAAAATAACTTCAAAAATATGCAAAGATTCTTTTAATGCAATTTTTTTATCGCTGATTCTAGAAATTGCAACAGTGAGGCTAACGATTCGTTTGGTCTTTAGACTTTTCGTTGAAATGATTACGAAAATATATAATTATATCGCTGTTGAAAATCCATTACGCAAATAGGGGAGGCAAGGGAGAAATATGCGATCATCAAAAGAAAACGTAAACATAACAATGTAAACCTCCTAATTACAAGTTCGCGCAAACGAGAATACAGAATATGTAACTCTGATCTTCCTTTTGATATCCCCTTATGCTACATTTATTTTACGAGCATTCAGTTCGATAAACAAATCGTATTTTTCAGCGATACTGCAACTATACTGCGAACTCACTCTTTATTTCGAAACCATTTTCGTCAACAAGGCGCACTCGATGTTAGCTAAAACCGCTGAAACTAGGCGTCGGAACATCAAAATCGTATCGCCGACAACTCGCCCCGGTATAGTTTATTGAACATATATGTACAACACGTAGATGAATGCGACGACGACTCGTTTTTTCAGGAATATTGCTTACAGCGTTCCCTCTTTCTCTCACTCTCGCGCCCACCTTCTATTGCTCGACCGACCACCCCCTTCCTTTTATATGAGGTGCTATCGCTCCGGGATGAAAGTGTACGCGGAAATGGACGATTTTCCTGCTGCAATAGAACGGCGCGAGGAATTGCGCCTGAGTATAACCTTCTTTATTCCGAGAATGGCGATTATTGCGCGAAAACGTGGAGTCTGATCGTCCGCCAGAGTGTGTCATCTGGACGTTTCTCGTCATTTCGTGTTTGTGCGCCGTAACGCTGCGTCGTAAATTATGAGCGTTGCGTAATTAGAGATGTAAAAAGAGGCCAGGAGTGCCCGACACACACATACACACACACACACACACGTAAGTTCTCACAATGGCGTATGGTTTGCCATAGAATGGTTAATATTTTCTTCTCTTTATGGGCAATATTAATTTCGTGCTTTTAGTGTTGATTGCATAATCCCTTAACGCCCTTGTGCAGCCATTACATCGGTTCGAATTAAAAGGCGATGTCTAAAAAATATTTTCGGACAATTATATTACGTAATATGTATTTTCTTATGTCACAGTAGCATTAATTATACATGTCAGTATATCTTATAATTAACTATCGTTATCGTTCTTTATATAATGTGTATCGCGTGTTATCGATTATCTATTTTGCAATCAAAATATGTGAAGAGAAGAACGCTAATCCATTTTTGAATAATAATGTCCTCAATATGCTGCAAATTCGCAAGAATATAAAAACGCATTAAAGATAGAAGCATTAGATCAGTTTTTCCTTATGCTAGTTGAAAAGATAATCACATTTTCTTTCCGCAAATTTTTCAATTGTACACGATAAGTACTTGAGAAAGTAATAACACGGAAATCTCGCGGAGAATTTCATATCGGTACAAAAACATTCTTTCTTGTCCCGCCTTTTTTATTTTATACACCGCGGGTCAGATAGTACTTCCGTCCTAGTTTTATGTTCGAGTTTGATTGGCAAAATAAATCCTTAGTACGTAATAAACGACATTTACGAGGCTAATAAACTGTCTAATAAAGGAGTAATCCGGTTATACTCTAACGTTTCATTATCCACGCAGCCGTTTCAAACCGGCATCCCTCTGTTTCCCGGAAGCGGAAGAGGTGATTTTCAGAATTTTCTGAGCTTGCTATTTTCAACGAAACAAAGCAGCCCGTCTATTACGCGGGGGTAATACAATTAAGCTCTCGACTTGTTTTCCGAAACGAGAGGGGAGCGGCGTTTTCCGTAAACGCTGACTCATCGTCCCGGGATCGAAACTGGTTTTGCGATATGAGCGAAAAAATTCGGCAAGCAATTTGCGCATTAGTGCGTTTAGTATCGAGACTCGATCGAGATACGCGAGTCGAGCAAGATTCAAAGTCGCAGGCACGAAATACAGGTACACACGTATCCGACCCTTTGTTTTCGACACCACGTAGTGAGCGAATTAAGTTTAAGCGTTCCTTCGCATTCGTGAGAAAAGCGTTTCGTTCTTACAAGAGCACGGAGTACGTCGCGGTCGAGCGAATTAGTATAATGAAATTAGGACACGGCGTTGTTTTCTAAGCGAACACCCCCTTCTCCTTCTAACAATAAGTGGCAATTCGGTGAATGCCGATTCATCGATTTCGTAAACAAGTGCGGGGAATGTATCGACGTCGAACACGAAGAAACCGCCGCGGTACGGTTTAATTCCGATCTATGCGCATGTTTAGTTTTGCAAGTGCGAGCGCGGCGTCCGAAATCTGTGTTTACAGCACTCGCCCATCAATTATGTACCAGAGCCCCAATTATGCGATTCATGCTACGTCGAACAAGACACGAACGTTAATTATTAATCCATATTATTCCGTGCAATTTAATTGAACTAAATTTATGCCCTGTGTACAACTAATCAGTTGTCAACGAAAAATAAATTACTTAAAATTCTTACTGTTAATAAAGAACTTCGACCAACGTCCGAACGTCCAAAATCTCGCACTGGATGTACATTCGACGACGAGTAAAAAAAAAAAAGAAAAAAAAAGAAAAAGATTAGACGGTAAGATCGAACGTGCGCGTCATCCAGAGAAGCTCGCGCGCGGATAAAACGGCCGTAACAGATCTACCTGCATACTCGGAACTGCCTTAAGTGCCAGCCACTTCGGTGTCGAAATACCGGAGCTCGGTGCAAGTTGTCGAGTTGATGCTGAAGCACAGGAAAGCCGGGCAGGGCGATTCGCAGATACGTGTGTTGTATATCCGCGCTGTCGGAGGTAGGAGAGTGTTGCTCGCGCTCTGAGAGTCCGGTCTCGGAACTGGACGATGCCGGGACGATGTTGTTCATTCCGCCGGGAAATTCCGGACACTTTGGACCCCCGCGTCCGACCCACGGCTTCGCAGCTCGTTTCGCCGGTACGTGTGGCCTCGAAATCCACCGGTACGTGACCGAGATACCGGCGCTCTGATACGCGTACAGCCGCTTATCCTCTCATTACTTTCGGTCGATTTGCAACGGGACGCTCATGATTTCTTCGCGTCCACGTTAAACGCTCAATCAGACGTAGATTTCTTCTCGCGCGCGCCTCATCGACATCTATATCCTCCGTGCTCTCGCGCGGGTTTTAATTACATTTTTACTGGACACTACACGGCGTGCAAGAAACGCGGTTAATCAAGGTAAAAATGAAAGAAGTAACGACCAGCGCACCACGTTTACGACTACAAAATGATAGCGCTTTGGAAAAAAGCGCGCCGGATACGTGCGCGAAATGAGATACGTTTCTTACCGCGTTAATATTTAAGGGAGAACCTGAGACCGATCTCTCTCGATTTATACATTTCTCTGTCTCATCGAGAGTACAAGTATCCAAGGTCTCAGTCCGATGAAACGCGTTTTCTCTGCCACTCGATTCAAGATTGTTCCCTCACATGTACAAATCGCTGCATATACGGTCGGAAATAAATACAAAAAAAAAGTACGATAAAAATACAAATACGAATATAGTGGAGGGTAAATCAAATGGGCACGATTAATTTTACGACTTTGTATTGCAATTAGTTCCCTGCTATAACATTTATCGCGGCAGCTGTTGAAACTGCGTCATATGGCCATGGTTATGAATGGGCTCGTAAATCTAACACTACATCATTCCGCGCGATAATTCCTAATAAACTTTTATCACTACACCTACATATCGCATAATTATATTGCTGCCTTATTACAGCCGGAATATCGTGTAAATGACCGGAGATAAGTAATATACACGTCAGAGATATAAAAGAACGGGCTAACATCAGCCTGGAAATACATATATCGTAACACGCAACACAGCAACACGCACATGTCCTCACTTTTATCGAGATATATAAACTCGATCGCATTAGTATGTGCCAATTAATGATCGTGCATTATTGCGACGCGCGTGATATGCGCGGGCATGAATCTCGGCACAAATACATAATACTGGCATACGTCACCACGGTTTTTCGATCATAAATCAGCCGAATGCGGATCGACTGAAATCGATGGAGTATGCGAACCAGCGCATGACTATGCTAATCCGTGCATTCGATGCATGACGTAACATAGGTCTTCGTAAAATCGGGGACAGAGAGTTTGCCAGACGTGAGGGACATAGCTTGTCGGAGGCCGTGGTCGCGCGTAACGATGTGGACTTACGTGTTTATCGACGCGTTTACACCGGCGCGTTTACACGCGGTCGACAGATACGGCGTGTACGGCGCGTCGTACTTGCCCGTTTTTGGTACGATCGATCGATCGGATCGATTTAGGGCCGCTCGTGCCCCGCGCGACTATCACGGTTAAGTGTTAGTGGCACGTTAAATCCTGCAAGGATACGCGCTCGATGCACCCAGCTTGTGCTCTTTATTGTGTCGCGCTCTGTCAACCACATCCGCGCCGAAAGTTCTACAGGATGTTGCGCGAGCGACAGACTTGTGTATGTCTTCGCATAATTAATTCGTTTTTTATCAATTTAGAATTGTGTCGCATCTTCGGAGCAGAAAGTCCTTCCGGGCAGCAACTTTGAATTTCTTCCTTAGGCTTTTTTCTTTAAATTAATAATAATAAGGTAGATGATAAGAATAACGCTTCTAAATTTTCCTTACTTAGTTACTTACATTTATAACAAGTTATATGTATGCAAAATGAATTTTAGAAGATATTATGTAAGCAACGATGTCATGATATCGTGAGAGTAATATCGCATCGATGCTTGTCTGTATCTGTTAAGTACTTAATTGAAATGCCAACTTTGTTACCTCAGTTTTTGATGAAACTGCAGAGAGAGTGTCTACGACTAACTTATAATCGTTGTACTTCATTAACCTAAATTTATGCCTTGACTAAGGAGCGTCGAAGAAAGCGCGTTCTCGCTATAAACTTTTTATTGGACTTTCCATTACGTCTTCGTTTTACTTTGTTAAACTTTAGACTTTTACATTTTTGTCGTGCGCCCCCTGTTACTTGAAAGATTCTTCTTTCACAGCGTTGAATATTAATTGTGAAGTATATCTTACTGCATTTTTATACTTGCAAACGTGAAATAGAATGCTGAGAACAAAAGCCATAAGGGTTCATTTGCTACAACTTTGCATTTGCAACTTTGAGAAAACAGATAATGTTTCCTCCTCTTTTTAGCTTTCAATATTATTAATCTTACTTCTTGTTTGGCTGGAGTTAGAGTATTATACATAGCCATCTTTATCTGAAAAATGTTTACCCAAGTAAATTTAATTGAAGTAGTTGTAACATATATATTTTAAAATAATTTTTAATCTCGATAATTATGTAATACATTTTTTCATAAAAATATCATGAAATTATTATTATTATTAGAGAGAAGAAAAGCTTGCTATACACAAAGATTGGAAATTCAATATACTAATTAAAAACATTTGATCATTTTATTATAGAATTACATTTTGCATCACGAATTAATTTTAGACCAATGGAAATGTCAAAGAAGATTAGATTTAAATGACACGTAAAATGTGCAGAAATAGAAAATCGAAATTCCAAAAATTTCACGACACATATTTTTCGACCTCGCTATATTTAGCGATGTACTTTTGCAGAATGGCGCATACTTGGTCCAATTTTTATTTCGGTAATATCGTGTCAAACGATACTTAAACGAGTTGATTTCTTATTATAAAGCTGGTGATGCTGTAAAACGTGGAACAGTTCCCTTTATCGTCGACCACCACGCGTATACGTCCGATATGAATTACGTGCCTACCGGTTTATACCGGTTTACATTACATTACAAACGCGCGGTCGCGCTCGCCTATTCGCACGGTAATAGAGAGTCGCAGTATTACACTCTAAACTGAGATATTAACGCCGTGTTTACGCACGTTTGCGTGACACCTTCGTTGCCTGCCACGTTAACTTGTTTAATGGAAATTCGGCGCCGTGCCTAGCTACGAGTTCGCGACACGTAGCTGTTGATCCGACCTGTGAGTGTGTGTATGTGTGTGTTATGTATGGTTACTCTCTCCACACGGTAATTGCTTAAGATATATTTTATATAAAATAATAAAAACTTACATCTTATATTGCAGAGGAAGAGAGAGAGAGATCATATTTAATATTTAAATACATATAACAATTATAATCCACAGCGAAAAGCTTATTCGTTACATGCTGTAAACGATTATGGATAAACTGCATGATGACTTTAAGATAAATGATATTTTTTGCACATGAATATTAAGCTTGATTTTTTGTCACAGTTTATCAAAGAAGTTCCAAAGTTTTTTGGAATATACATTGGATATATGTCCTCGTACGAAAATAAAGCACATTTGTTTCTTATCTTTTCTCACATAGAATATCGTCAGAAATTTCGATAGCAATTTTCTCTCTTTACGCATGTCAAATAAATTATTCGCGATAGCACAATTATGCAATTCGACTAATATTTCAATTCTATGATTTTTTAATTATACAATAGCTAGATGGATTATTCACATATTATATGCCGTTTATGAATATCCGGAAATTTCGAACGTAGATTACATGCCGTGCATATCTCGCATGTGTTCCGCCCAAACGAGATATAAAGAATGGGAACGAGAGTGCGGGCATAAAACGCAGCATACGTTAATGAATCAGAAAAAACGTATACAAAGCGGAGGCCATTCTTTATACGCCAAGCTAATGTGTGTTCTCCCTAATAAAGAATAGGTGGACGCGCATTTTTTCGCAGATTGCTCGCGACGATAATCCCTTAATCCTTCTTCCGCCCCTTCATTTACTCGCCTTCTCGGTCGACAGAGAGCACATCGCCAAAAATTTCTGTACACCGTACACGTCGCCTTACCCCTTTCCTTCCCCTTTCTCGGATGAAAGGGAACAGTATTCCGAACGATGTTTGGGCCATTGTTGAATTCCATCTCACCCCTCGCGATAACAGTCCTTATCGCGTTTCCACGATCTCGCAGACCAACAGATGTCTCATAATTTCAACGATAAGAGATACCGCGCACTTAACTACGTCGTAAGACGGTAATTAAAGGTGTTTGAAGTAAATTCTCGATAATTCCGCGAACTCGAACGACGTCGTCGCGAACGAGGGGGGTGGCCGCCCCTATTTCTCGCCAATTACGCTTCCTTTGGAGAGTAACGCGTCGCACAACCGGCCCGGCCCGGTTTTTCCTCTCATTATTCGCAGCTAAAGTCGTAAAGAGCCCACCGAGCGATACGACCCTGCGGGCGTAGTCGCTCGCCCGCCCCTCTCGCCCCTCGTCCACCCCCCCCCTCCCCCGGGCCATTACTATTCATTAGGATTTTTCCAGCGATGTGTCTTCCTTAAGTTTTGTTTTTCGCCTTCCGCGAGCCGCCGCATTACTAAGTGAGCACGGATTTATCACGCGGTCGTACTTTATTAAATTCGTACCGGAGCGCACACCCGCCGCCGACCCGCGTCCGGATAAGCTCTTTTTTCGTAATTTATTCCGATATGAGGGGGAGATACTCCGTAAACACAGAGGAATCATTAAGCAGTTTAAAAAGTTAATGCGCCGGCATGGCCGTGACGTCGTTTCTGCTTATTCGTTATGGCGCGTGATATTTCACCTGCGTCGCGGGAGCCCGAGTGCCCTCGCCGATCATCTCGAACAATATGAAGGCGCGAACCCAGCCTCTCCGCCCGCTTATTCCATTAATAAGTGGCGGGAATTTACGTTTATTCGCATTAACTCCTTTTTATTCCTGCGCATCGCTGGTCCGAATGCGAGGCGCCTTTTCCACGGCGTTTTGCCACGTTCGAGCATTTTTCTAAATTTCTTTCAAGTCAGGCAACGTAGAAAGCTAGAAAGCTTGGGATTAATTGCGGCGTTGGCGGAAAAAGAATACCATAAGTAATAATCTCTCTCTCATTCTTTTTTTTGAGAAACAAAAGAGTTTGTGAAAGAGTATGCACTTGATATAAAAATTTCATGCATCGAGAGAGATGATAAAACGAGGTAGATTATCTCTGTAAGAGATGTCAATTACTATCGTTCGTATTATCCACGAACTTTCAAAGAAGCATGTAGATAGTTATCGAATCAATCTCTATTATCGCAGATGACGGAGTCTCGTCCTGTATGATAAAGTAGCCTTGGCTTTTATCTGCCGGCAACGATATTTCTTTCCTCGCGCAAAACACGAAAGAGAATGCCGGAAGTGTCGCGACGAAAAAAAAAAAAAAAACTCGCTCGATCGATCTTATCTCGTTCTTGCGCCAAAGTTGGTCGATCGGCTATCCTGAGATCAATCGCGAGAGGATAGAAAGGAGAGACGGAGAAAGAGAGAGAGGAGGGGGAACGAGAAAGCCGTTGGATCAGCAGCTCGACTGGTTCAATTAACCATCAAGGAGAGTCCGAGAACCCTGATTCATGGGGACCAGACGAGTTGGAAGGGAAGAGGGAGAAGAAGCAGGAGGAATGCGAGAGGCGCAGCTGACAAATCGACCAATCAGTCGCGACGATGAAGTCCTCCGTCTTATTCCTTCCTCTTAGAAGCCCCTTCGCGACTCCATCCCGCTTACCGTGGAACCCCGAGATCTTTCCGGAGCTTCCCCGTGTCAAGAGAATCGACGGAAGTTTTCAGAACAATCGTCCTTAAAAATCATTCGGTCGATTAGGCCGGAGTGGAAAAACGCCGCAAAAAGCACCGCGGAACTTATCTAAGTACTTAAGAGAAGAGACGATAGAGAGAGAGGGAGAGAGAGAGAGAGAGAGAGAGAGAGAGAGAGAGAGGGAGATGGAAAGAGAAACCAGATGAAAAAGAAGTAGCGGAGCCAATGCAAAAGAACGCAAAGTCGTAACTATAACCCTCCCCGAGAACGAAGAGCGAGCCCCGGGTTGGTCTTCGTCTCGCGACTATGGTTGCGATGGATTGTCCGCGCGCCCGGTTCGTCCATCATCTTCCGAGATATTAATTTTCATACCTCGCATGGTACGCGTCGCACGTTCGCCGGAAGGGTTCGCAATTCGAGCGACTCGGGGGAGTGGAAACCCCCGGCGGTTAAGGCGCCGCTCACGGTGGCACGATAGGAAGGGGAGCGGCGGGGCGAGGGGAGGGTGAGGAAACGGCGGACGTAAAGATGGCTCCTTATTTTATCGCTGCCCAGTTATATTGGGGCATAAATCATATTCGGTAAGTCGCCCGTTATCCCGCGCACTCCAGCAGGAAGCGCCGCCCCGACCGCCGCGCTTTATCACGATGCGGTTTGCTCCTTCCTTCCGCATCCCGCCCGCAACCCGCGGTACACTTTCTTCCGTCTCTTTTTGTTGCCGTGTGAATTCTCGCCGAGAAAATCGGGAGAACTGCGAGCCGCGATAAGTTCGAGCGGACGAAGAAGCGTCGCGCACACAGACAATCTCGTCAGTTCCGTCTGCGTTAATCGCGTTAATGAATTGATTCCGGCGTTTTTGACGAGCGTTTGAGCGAATTTAGGGACGTCGCGTACATATATAAATGTACCTTCTTGAATGAAAGAAAAATTGTTTGCTCGCGAACGTTTCTTTGATCGATGGCAAACTACATCGTTATTTACAATCGAATTAGGTCGCGTCAACGTCGGGGGCGAACTTTATGAATTCTTAGTTCAAGTTTTCAAAAGTCATACATTATATTATTTTCTAGATTCATTTATGCATTTCAAATTCTTTTGCGCGTTATTAAATCTCGCGCGAGTTCGTCGTTGCAAATCTCGCGAGAGCATGAAAGTTACATCCCGCACATAGCGCACATATATCATTTTCTTTTTTCACTACTGAAGAATTAAACTAGTCGTACCTCAAACGTTCGTATATTCCGTCTGGTTTCGTTCGTGAGCTACGTCCGTGAGCGCCGTCACGCATAATTTATCTCGTCGACAAGCACACCGAGGGTAGTAATTCTCCGAGAACGGCATGAAGTTGCGCGAAGAATTTAAAAAGTTTATCGGTAATTATGCGACGATATAATGAGTTGGTACACAAACGTATGGCAACGCTGACTCGATCTAGAGCGTTGATACTTTCGACGATATGATTCGAGAATCTTTACGTGGTGTGTTTTCAAGATTTTACAAAGCAGTAAATAGAGAGATTGCGCTCGCGCAATTTTAAGACCTCTAGATATACAACTTTTTTAGAGTGATTTGCGGGGACGAGGAAAGAAGGGTACACAACGACCCTTTTCTCTTTCCTTATTCCACCGATTCTTGCATTTCGACGACTCACCCTCCCCCCTTCTCATCCCCTTCTTCCACCCTTCCACCCCGATGCGTCTCTTCGTCTCCGCTTCCGCGCAACCGCCACAGTTACTCTTCCGTCACATTTTTCCTGCATAAACAGCAGGTCATTAACCAGCATTATGGTCGTAGATCGTATCTGTCTTATCTCAACGAGACTCTATTCTCGGCTGCCCGAGTGCTGAAACGAGCTGATTTTTCTTTCACGCGTGAAACGCGTCGGGTTCGTGCAATCGTTTAGTAAGAACGTAAGAACTGTCTTCGACAAGATCTTTCTCTTTCTCGAAATACTTCTATCATTATTAATATTTCTCATTAAATAAAAATCAACAATTTCTCAAATAATTACTTAATAAAAAATAAAAAAGCCAAGAAAGATTTGATATTTAAAATCCATAGAAAGAGAAAGCGCGGAATCCTATGCACGACATATGCAAATAATTTGATAGAAAAGAGCATTACGATTATTTTATACAAGATATAATTAAAGCGAGCGTAAGATTCTGTGTTATAGAAAATAGCATTAATTATCTGATAGTTCAATGTATGTAGTAATACTGAAAACAAGAGAGAGAGAGAGAGAGAGAGAGAGAGAGAGAAGGAGAGGAGAGACTTTTTTCGCATGATACATTCGTCGCCAGCTGATATAATCCATAGTAATTTTCACATCTGGAGTAATTATCGGTCACCAATCGATGCGCGAGACTTCTCCGCTCGTAGCTACTTGCAGCTCGTAATGCACGAATTGGAATGGCCGAAGTGCATTTGCCGCAAGATGCTCGTTGCCGAAATCCTATTACTCTTTTGCGCAGCGAAGCGAAGGACAATGATATCGTTACGTATCTCTATTTTTTCTCGCCTTCAATAGCGAAGCGCGACGAAGTCTCATTTCGTTTCTGGTATGCGCGCAGAAACCGAATTTTGCGAAATTGGCACTACAGCGGTTGGAATCTGCAATATTCATCGATGAAACATGGGAGAAAGAACGCAAAGTGCTGCTAATAAATTCAGCAGCGTGAACAATGTATCTCGGATTCCTCGTTGCGAGTAAACAAGAGTTATGGCTTTTATTTAAAAGTTTTCGAGCTGAAAATTATACCGTTCAGAAATTCCGCGTGCCTTGGAAACAATTTATACAAAAAGAGAGTGTTATAATTTACGCGCGCCCTTTGTAACAATTAATTAATAAATAAGATGTCAATTGACATTAATTACTTACTCTTTTCCGTAAGCATAAATATGTATTTACAATGGATGTATTTAATCAATTAATGGTTGAGGTACTTATATAAGCAGATACATCAGCTATAATATTGTGCCGTAATGAAAAGCTATTTAATGTCATATCCGATTTTACGAATAATTAAATTCGTAATGAAAGACTTAGTAATCTACTTTATTCCTCTGGCCAATTTTTTTCTGCTATAATTTCTGCTAATATCACCGCGTTGAAGTATCAATTTTCCAAATCAATGCTTCTTATCTTGACAGTTCATTTAATATGAACAAGAAATTTTGCCATTCATCGTGCCTCCTGTAAACTAATAAGTGGGCTAGTTGTAAGTAAGAGGATAAGCGGATGCCTGGTCGAGCTGAAAAGGCAATAACTCCGCTCACGAGGGAGCTTTGCGATAAATTACCTTTTGTCTACAGAATTCCACCAACCGTCTGGAATCGCGAGTCCGCCTCGAGGATTCTGGAACGATCTCAGAAAGTGCAGTCCTTTGTCCAATGTGACCTATTCGTGCGAATTCACGCTGCGTGCTGAAGTATTAGCAGCTTTGCGTTTGCATACAAACGATGAAAGTACGGCTACAATGCGTACCTTTGTCGATTAGTTGCGAATGCTAGAAGGCTCATTGTATGTTGAAAGGATCGTGATAAATTTAATGTATTCGCGTTACGTTTGAAAGTTATAAAACCTTTGTGCGATTTGCGCTTTGCTCTTTGTTTAAAATCAAGTGTTGAACCAACAAAACGTCATCTTTCTAAAGGAATAATTTTTACTCGTAAAAATTAATAACGCGCGCGCGAAAAATGAAACGTTATGCAAATCGTAAATAAAAATCGTCTCCGCAGTCTATTTTACAATTGTTCATTGTAGATTCCAATGATTCACCACTTCGCGTCGAGTACTATTACTTAAATTGTGAGTACCATGCATTTTTATGACAAGCCTTTGTAGCGAACGAGAGCACCCGTACTTTCGTGAAATTGAATATGTCATGCCAGAAATCGTTTTTTTCTGATAATATTCGTTCGAGAAGCTCTCGTGATCAAAAAAAAGCAAGGAACATGCTGAAAAAATTTTATACTCCCTCTCTTTCATATTGTAAGAATATAATATTTTTAAAAATACACAGACACCCACACACAAACACACATATATATTATATAAATTTTTTTAAACATATATTCTTTCAAAACATTTAATTTTTTAAACATATCAGTTTTTTTATTTTATATATTAGTTTTATTTGTTAAGCGAGTAGCTATGCATTTTAGTAATAAATATATTTAATAAATGTATTAAATTAAAAATTGTACTTTTTACACGATATGCCTATAACGGAAATCCTTTATTTATTATTATTTATGTACATAAATTAGTGCAAATAATCAGATGTGCTACAGTTTTTCTGTATAATTTATCAGATAATAGGTATCACAACTTTGAAATTTGATAAAAAATTCTTTTTCCCTCTTTTTGAATAAATACTCGTACAAAGTTTGCTAAATGATCAATGTACGTATTTCGCGAAAGTAGAGACATGCAAAACTTTGATAACGTCTTTTTCCCGAACTTTCCAATTATTCATACAAAGATGACATTACTCTCCTTCCAAGTTCTATTCTAGAAAAAAATGATTGTACCACAGTCACTCGATTATTTAAATATTGGTTGATCAAAAAAATATATCGAACTTTTTATATTTTCTCCTTTTTTTCAACTATTTCGTCTCGAGCAAAATTAAAAGCTACGATGAAATTGATAGATTATGACGTTAAATACCTTTTAAATTCATCTCACGTAAACACCGATAGGACGCTCAAACTCGCCTGTGCAACCGATTCAGAATTAATAATACCAGCAGGAAAATCGACTAAATCATCGGCTGCCAATATCAAGGTACAAGTTTCGCCCGCGGAATATTGGTATATATTTAACGGCACATATACGCGAACGAAGTTTCGGCGTGCTCTCCTCCTTTTGTTCGCCTCTGTGAAAATGGCCCGCAAGATTTTTCACGCGATTCCACCTCACATATTCCGCGAAAGTTTCCGCGAAAGTTATCCGGGTCGGTTCACGGTCCCCGCCGTCTTTCCATTTTCTTCCGCAAGTCGGCCGAAGTTAATGGCCTGCTGATCGATAGATTTGGGTTTGACGGCTCTCCACGTGCTCGATCGAGGCACACCGTGCCGGCGGGGTTTGTTGATAGAAACGGAAAAGGGGGGAGAGCGAGACGGCAAGGAACGCGGTAAACGGCGAACAGTAATTATACTATGCGACCTGGACCAATAATAGTTGGCGAGCGGTTTTCAATGGTCGCAACTTCGGAAACGGTTTAGCTCCAATTGAACTTCTGGCTAACTTGGCGCGTTCACGGAAGATGGAACGACTGAGGGGGGGGGATACGTCGGCGCTCGTAATTCGAAAATTTAGTCGCCTCTCCCGGCCGCGGATTCGATCGCCCAGTGATTAGGCCTTTTTATGGTCAGACGGCAGAAGGAGAGGTGGCGGTCTATCGCGATGCCCGTCGAATCCGACGAACGAGTTGGTACGTTCTATAACGATTTTGCTCGCTTGACATCGTGCTGATGAGTATCCGGGGCATTCGCAAAAAGAATGATAATCGTCAAGTTAATCGAAAATTATATTTACCTCGTTCTTGCTGTAGCGTGTCCTATCAAGTTCTTCCATCTCGTTCAATGGCCGTGTCATGTCAATATTGTTAAATAAATCAGTTAAAATATCAAGAAAAATTAATCTTGTAAAAATCTGAAAAAATAAATTTAATATTGGAGTTTTTTTGCAACACTTTCTATGAATAGAAATATATATATATATATATATAATATTTTTTTAAATTAGTTCTCTACTTTCTATTGCGCGCGTACGCTGATTAACTGTGTTATTTTTTTTCTTGATAGAAATTAGAAATGTTAATTAATTTGTACTATGCAAGTAGACAATTAATTTAAAAAAATGTTCACTGCAGAGTTCACTAGTAGCAGTAACGGTCATGTGAAGATCATTATATGGCAACGTAAGACCTTCGTTACCTGGTAATGGACAATTATACGCTATACACGTGTGAAGGCCGATCGATTACAATGTGGTGACAGTTGATTAATGTAATTAGATCACATTTGTGCTTACATAGACCTACATGTATGCTGTAACACAGGTTGGCTTATCTGTGAATAATACAATGTACAACTACGTACTATATCAAACGCAGCTTTACATCAAATTACGGATAATCATATTATGTAATCGCAATTAAGATATCGGCTATTATTTATTATAAACGTTAGAATAAAAAAATAATCAATATAAAAGTAGATTATAAAAGAAATAAAACAAAAAGTAAAGAATAATCTTGCTAGATATTTTAGTGTGACATGTAGCGAAAGGAGAACGAAATATTTATCGTGCGTTAGAGTTCTAAGTGCAATTCAGAGCATTTGCCCGACGAGCGAAAGATGCTGAGTTTGATTCCCAGTACATATTCAAAACACGCAAAAGCACTATCGTCTTGATATCTCGTCTAAGACTATCTAAGATTGAGGTAACTGCAAAAATAAAGAACTCTACTAATATACTCTTATAACAGTATTCGAAGTAGTAAACCCTCTTTTTAAGTTTTTAAATATATGATTACTATTTGTGTGTGTGTGTATGTGTGTAAGTCGTGCGCACACTCGTGTGCTCTTTTTTATCGTTTACTTTGTTGACTATGATATTTCTGATTGGTGCATTTTTTTATATTTAGATTATTTAATAAATTTATATTTATAAAATGTCCCTTTTTCTATTCTCATGTAGCCATTCACTCTACGATTGCCTCTCGTTTATCAAATATTTAAAAAGCGCACCGTAGTATACATATGTTGTATGTTTGTATCGTATCCTGAAAGAGATTGCCCCTTTTAGAGAATATTAATTATTAATAAACTGCGATTAATTTAGTTTGTTTGAGATTGCTAGATATTTTAATATGACACGTAACGAAAGAAAAAAAGAGGCACTTGTAAATCTTTTAAATATTTCTTTCATCGCGATAAGATTTTAGAATCACAGTAAAAATTCTAATATATTAATTACATATCGCTTTTACGTCAAGTATAGTGATATTAATTTTTCAAATGACATTTTCAGTAACATATTATTTACTCGTCCTGTAATGTTTGTAATATTTCTTGGTTATAATTTTATTTTTAATTAGTTTAACTTTCAATCGCTCAAATATAAGAATTAATTATTTATTTCAAATTATTTTATGTATCTAAAATACTATTTTCAAAAAATGAAATAAAGACAAGAAGCCTTGAAATGCTCATAAAATGAACATTTATCTTATTATTTCTATAGAAATAAAAAAATTTGTACTCAATTGATTTATATTCTCTACACTTTCGTATAGCTTTGCTATTTTCTTCTCTTTCTGTAAAAGGGTATGTTCTTTCGGGTATGTTCTTTCGGGTTTGTACAAACGCAAATGTACAAACAGCTTACGAAGAACATACGAAAGCAGCGTCTTGGAATATGAATATGCGTTTTAATGTGGCAGTTTCATAATTATAACAACGTTGCACGCGAGAAGAGATAACGTTTTCTTCGAGCTTTGAACAGGGAAGCTCTTGCCACCCCTAGCTTTGTTCTTTTCCCCTTCTGCGAGGCAGACGACTGGAAAAGCACATCGCTTCGTCTGGTTGCGGATGTTATTTAAAAGAATGACGACGAAATTGTTTTTAGAAAAAAATAAATCAAAAATAATCTGAAAACTTTTTTCGATATATAATATAATACAAGACAATTTATATATAGAAACATAGAATAATTTGCAAAATTAAGTGTAGTTAAAGAAATTTGCTTCTTTTTTTTTCTACTCAAATACTCAGATATTTAACTCGTTGATAGAAATTCAAGCTTATCTAAACGCAATAAAAATGAATAAAATTGGTATACAATATATTTTTATTAAATATATTATTTTGAGAAGCACACACAGTTTGAGATAATAATAGAGACCTCTTTCGCATTTCAAATTTAAACCAGTGTTAATACTTAAGCTCAATTTGCTTTAAGCATCGTGAATGGATGTCATTAATCAAGCGTGGAGAAAGCGATTCATGTGACATTCAACCATTGACGATTTCTATCTGGAACGATAAGACAATCGCTGACACACTGCAAGACGAATCGATTAGAAAGTACGTTAAATCTTTTATTGGTTATCTGTTCCGGTGCTTCCGGTTATCCGTTTTCTTTATATGTGACATTACTAAAATCTCCACCATCTGTAGAAAGATAAATCGTTTCAACACACACTGCGGAATCGAACTATGGAATTCGAAACGGAATAAAATCTCTCGTTAAACTTCAGTTCTAGAAACGTGACCTGTCGTTTGTATTGTACGAGAGAGGAAATATTAAAGTTTTGTTTGCGCGACTTGTATAATTGATATTGACAAACTACAATACGTACAGACAAGCACGTAAAATCGCACGTATCTATTTTCAACGTGCGTTGAATCTTGTAATAATCTCAGTAGCTGTACGATCTCGTATAACTTTTCCTACGCGCTATTCACGAGAGGAGGCGCGATTAAGCGCAAAATCTTTCCTATATGCAGTTTCTCATAGAGACTACGAGCCCGACTAAATGCTTTAAATCAATGGATAAGAGTATAATCCGGATCTCTCTCTAGCATAATATAATACATACTATAATGCAGCAGCTGTACATAAAATGTGATACTCGCCGTCCCGGCATTATATCCTGCTAGGATTTTCGGTTATTGTCGTTAATCTGCATCACGACAGATATCATGGTAGATGAATTTTTAATACACACGCGTCCGTGAAAACGAAGAGTTATTGCTTCGTTCGTGGTGTTTTTGACTTTTTAATCAATTTCGTCGTATTACGCGAATCAATATTGGCATGTACTCCGTGATCCGTTATAAATTGTAATCTTCATTACGCAATTTCCGCCTCTCTCCCGCTCGTCTCTACCTTCTATTTACACGTTATACGGAGCCAACGCAGTTACGGGCGCGGAATTGTTATTACCGAAAGCTGATTAAGTAAGAGCTAAATTTCTGCCTGTGGAGTTTGTGCACGGGCTAAGGCACACCGCGGCGAGCGTGTGCATTTTGGACGAGACGCCAATGATCGTGCTCACGGCAATAATCGTACCGCTGCTTATGCACCGGTGACATTTTATTGGACAGGATGTCCTCGTCAGCGCACCATATTAGATTCCAAAGTGCACCGCAGGCGTGCATACCAACCCGCCGAGCAACACTCGCCAAAGCGTAGGCGAGATATTGCGATTGGTGGAGAAGACGGTGGCAGGTCGGGGGTTGTGAAGCTCGGATCCGAAGCCCCAGGAATCTCGATCCCCGAAGTATGCGGGAAACTTATCCGACGCTATATCGTAAAAAGCTACGTCGCGTGCAACCGAGAGAAGGAGAGAAGGAACCATAGGAAGGGGGGCAAGAAGGGGGGGGGGAGGGGGTGCGGAGAGAGTCTCGCAGATTTTGCGCCCGATTTATTTCCGCTGCCACGCTCATTTATCCTCTCTAGCGGACGGGCGTAAGTAGACTAATCTCATTAGGGAAACTCATTTGCTCTAGCAAACTACTAACGGATAAATACTATACAATTTTATCGCCGGCTGATTATCCTTTTCTGGTATTTTCTTTCGCATTCCGTAACTTGTCCTCGTATACAGAGAGAGAGAGAGATAATACGGATAAATCGATAATCGTAAAATACATCAAGCGAACGTAATTGGAGATGCTATCAGCGTAATTCACGTTCACCCGATATAACGACTGGACGTTATCGATGGATTGCCAAGTTTGCACATAATATAATGACAAAACCGCACCCAACTCCGTGGACAGATTAGCGGAGCCACCGACAGCGAAATCCGAGTAGCCGGAGCACAAACCTAGTGAGGCTATGGTTAATTGGGTTAATCAGGTTAATTGGACACCGTGCGAACGGTGCTATAAATTCGGGTAAGTTAATGCGATCGTGGTCGGAACGTCTGTACTAGCCGAAAGGTCGTAAAGGAATCCAAGGATAAAGGGCATCGTGACATGAGAGAGAGAGAGAGCCATCGACACGACACCAGATTATGTCGCGCATTTTAATCTCGTTGTTAATATACCCACTTTAAAGTGTCGCAAGGGACACTTGCTCGTGAAACGGAACGCTTGTTATTTCTATCGACATTGCGCCTTTTGTCGCGCATCGCCGTCGTGCAAAACGAGCCACCCCGACGAAGCCTCTTTTGTGAACGAACTTGATCCTGAGGCGCGCAGCGAAAGGGGAGACTCTTTTTTCAGCGCGGTCGCGCATGGCGGCGAGCCAGAAACCTGGACGTGTTTGTCGAAATAACAAGGTCAGTTGTTGCAGCTTGAGATCGGCACGAAGGGAACGACGGCTTTCCCATTATCGGCTTATCGAGTTACCAACTTCGTGTACTAATTATACCGGCGCCGTTTTATGCGCCGCCGTTCGCGATGGTCCCAATAGCAATTGCCGAAACCCCCATCGCGCCGACTGTTTTTTCACCGATGGCGGACAAATATTTTTTTCGTACGTTCATGGATATATGTGCATATATGCGCCCTGGCGCGCAAACAAACGCTCGCTCGCTCGCTCGCGCGCGCGCGCGTGAAGCGCTCTCTCGAATATCCATCGCTCGATGGATCGTGCGAATCGCTTCGCGTCGATTGACTTAACTCGATCGCCATCCGATGGGATTTATGTGTAAACACGTCGCAGCGGTATCACAAATCATAAAATACAGCGCAGGTTCGCATGCTCGCGGATATAGTTTATCGTAAAAATAACTTCCAAGGCTCGCGGAACGCTGTATTGCGTGTGTTACGCTTTTTTCTCCCGCGCTGTCTATTATTAGTTTATTTAAATTGTATGTAGAAAGAAGAATAATGTATAATTTTTTCTTCGTGATATCAATCATTTTCGATTGACTCCATTTATGCTCGAATTTACGAACAATGATTACGCGAACGATGGCATATAACAACGTTACATGTTGATTGTAACGACAAGGAGACAATACGTTCTTACCAAAGTAATTTTCTTTGTGCGCTCGTCTTTTTCATACTTTCAGAAAAAGAAAATAATATAAATTGCAGCGCCTTTCGGTTTCCTCGCTTCGCTGAGAATACGTTTTGAGGGCGCTAACGTATATCTTGAAATCCTGCGGTCTGAAAGGAAGAAGCGAGTCTCATTCTTACCTTTGGGAATCAGCTTCACCCTTAGGCTACGTGATAGGACGGCTCTCCTACGGATGGGTGATTCGCTCAGTTCGAAAGCGCATTTTTCCGTAACCCTATACAAGAGAGATGAACGAGATCGTATCTCGATGCCTTCGATCAGGATAATCTTTTCTCTAGTTCTAGACATTTAACTCGTCGCAATTAATGATTATTTTTCAATTACACTAATAATATATTATAGCCGATTCGATTTTCATTTGCTCTTCAGTTTTACGAATTTTTTTTTTAATGTATTATATTACGCTAAAAAAATATTATATATATATACATATATATATTTTTTTTAAGATAAATCTGCTATTTCATAAAATATAAAAATAAATGATATATTATGTGTAATATATTTTTGTTTCTTATATCTAAGATTATTCGAGCGTGCGAATATTATCGCGTTGAAATTCCGGCATGTCGGGAGATAAAGTCCCGTTTAATCTTCCTGACGCCTTCTCGTGTAAGAGGGCGCGAGATTGTTAAGTCTTTGAGTGGCTTGGTAAGTATCTCTCTAACATCATCATACGACTTTCTAGGCTGTTAGGGTGAAAACCCACGAGAAATCGGTTTCCAAGGCGTGAAGAATCTCTCTCTCTCTCTCTCTCTTTCTCCCTCTCTCTCTTTTTCCCCCTGCTGTGATCATCGGTTGCTATGCGGGTTAATCCGTCGCGCCAGCATCCTTCGCACTCTGTCGATTTTTACGAGATCATTTTTTAGTCGTCACCCTTGATCGCAAGCGGCAACCCTCGTCGTCAACCTGTTCTTAACTTTGTCACGAGACGATTTCACGGGTGTGCCAAACCGATTGATGCCCGATCGTCATTTCTTGGCCCGCGATTTGATTTCGATGTCTGATATCCCTTTTGAAAACCGGGAGAAAATTCTCTTGAAAATATCGACTGCTTCCGTGACGGAAACTATTGCAATATGTCCTCGGATACGATCGGATATCAAGGGAGAGAAACACGTTCACTTCTTTCGAACGCGCGTATATTTTATGAGGATGTCACTTTGTCACAAAATCTTGGTCGAAAAGATTTCAATCGTTTGGTGAGAGAAACAGAGATCTTGCACACTTTATTTGAGATCAGGACTAATGCACATCTGCGTATTTATAATAATAACGAGTGCAATCTGCCTAATTTTTGTTGTAGCGTAAACATATGTATGTACTATATTATATATATTAGTAGACTACAAAATATATTATAGATTACGCACACACATATATCTTAACCAAAAGTATATCTTGTACCTTCGCATGGTTCAAAGTTTGAACTTTAAACAATCAGATGTGTGTGCGTGTGTGTGTGTCGCAAAGTGAATCAGAGAACAACATTCGGTGGAATAGATACCTTGATTCTTGAAGATAGCAACCGGAAATACGCTTTGCTTATTCTCAATTTGCGATATCGCATGGAGAACGCCAGGAGGGCTGAAACAAATGACTGTCGCATAAATTACGATGGTATCTTGACATCCCTTGGTATTACAGACGTTTCGAATCCTCCGTGAGAGAAGTCTGAAGCCGTTCTCGAGGAGCTATTACTATCAGCGTACGTTTTATGGCTCAAGGACCACTCGGTATCGAGCGACGACACAACCTCGCGAAACACAGCCGCAGGGAGAAATTCGATTTATTCTTCCGTCACGACATTAATCAGTGCATTGCCGAAGCATCTCTCGTCATTCATATATGCACAATTCGTATATACGAGATTCAGCAGAAGTAACGCTTTCTCTTATAGTTTCTTTGAAATAACCACCATTTCTTTGATTTCTGATATCACTGGCTCTATAAAAATAAACAACGAGCAATTTATGTGACACTATATTTATAAAATTCTTAACTATATTCAGATATACAATCTATCTGCGATTATTAGCTGGCAGCATAGAAGAAACTCGGATCTAACGAATGGAGGCAGCAAAGTGATTTATTTAGCGCGTCTGAAAGCAGCGAGTTAACGCGCTTGATTACAGGAGATACATTCGGAGACGGAACAGCCGAAGAGAGAGGCTTGGTGTGTTCGTATTTTTATAAAATTCCATTGCAAATAAATCTTTCGCCAAGACATCAGTCCGCTCGGGTGTGTCTCGTATATTCGAGATGGTCGGAAATATAATAACGAAAGATAAGAGCGACTGCGGTCGCGGCTCAATTCGCGCGCGAGTGACTGTCGGAGAGGATGCTGAGCATAAGATGCGGAATATAATCAAAGCGCACTTCTACGTTCCGATCGCAAAACGACGAAGCCGATACAAACGACGATCGTATAAATTACGATGATATCTGGGTGGCGTTGCGCCCGTGGCGTTCGAAGAAGTCTGCCGCGGAGAAGTAGCGTTCGAGTAGTAGTATTCGAGTAGTCTCTTCCACTGTCGATACTCGTTATCGCGTTAGCCGACTTCGTAGTTCACGGTCGGTCAATTTATTTAATGAGTGCCTTGTAAACACCTGCGAGGTTTTTATTTCGATCCGACGACTCGTTCGATAGCGACATCCATGGCAAATGGCTTTATTAAGCGATCGAATCTCATGTCTAATCGCTCATGAACGGAATATGTGAATGTTACAGCGGCAATCCGCTTAAGCGAGGCAATCAAGGATAATTTAGAACTGTCGGACAAATCGCTGCAGGTATTTCGTAATTAAGTTTATGCTTCGCGAGAGAACCTCTGGATTCTCAAAGGCATTCGCAGGAAGAGCATTCATGCGCAAACAGAAGATCATGATTCTAGATCGAGCTCCTCTGGCGCTTTATCAAGTATAGGAATATTCCTAAGACATTTGCTCGAGTAGTCTTCTAAAATGTGTATGTGTAAGTCCTAAACTAGCTTGCGTCTTATTATATCACCGCCATAACGAGGTTATTCTGACAAAGGACAGGATTTTGTGCATTTCATGAAAATCGACGAGCGATTATCGATGCACGAAAAACTTGAAATCACGCGGAATATTATTATCCAGGCGCGGTTACAAATTCAGTAGTTTTATCAATCACTGAGTAGAGATGTCGTAGGATGACATGGGGTGGACGAGATGGGGCGCAGCTGGGGCTAAAGGGAGGGACATGACGCGCGAGTTTAAGTGGCGTGGGAAAGCAGAAATGCGAAGCGTTTGCCGCGCATCCATCATCCGATCCGCATTTATCGTATCGTTTGGCATTGGTCTACCTGCTCTTCCGGCTGGTCCCATTGATAACGGAGATAAGTGTACCCACCGCACACGTTTCTGCCGCGGAAGAAGACGAACGACTTTGGATGATGACCGGTTCTCTGTCCGTCATTTGCGCGTTTCATTTCTAAAACCCGAATCAATCAGCGGCCGTGATAAGTTATATTAAATGCCAACGTTTGACCCGAAGTAGATTGCTGGACATTGATTTATTCGCATATTCTATCGCACAAACCAAACGGCAATGCGATTAATTGCCGTTTAAATTGTCGCAAAAAAAATTCGTTATTTTCCTACATAATATATATTCTTTATATTTTTATAAAAAATGGATATTGTTTGCTGAAGTAATTGGATCAGAGAGTGCCAAAGAGAGGGCTTTGATATCAGATAACAATAATGTTCAAATTATTACATCGCGGATGTATTTTTACCAATATCAAATTCGGACATTGTTAAAGAGCAATTCGATCGTATTTCTTACATTTATCCGCAAACTACATTGCGACTGATGGATTCTATATACTTCGCAGACGCAGTTTTTATACGTCTCGTAAACTCTTTTAACGTCTCCTATGCGAAACGATTAAAGGCGGTATTTTTATGATGCGTGAAGTACGGTCAATGGTACGGACATAACCCAGGACTTTATATCCAATTTATTGGTCACGCAGAAGTTGAAACTGCCTGTACATTATGTTTCTGGGAGCATCGCTGGAACGACTGTTCCTGGGATAAACGACAGGTAAAAGTACTATACTAATGTTAACTCGCAAGAAAGTAAACTTTTATATTGCCGATTCACGTACTACGTTAAAATTCGGTGCGTATTTTTGATAACTCTGTAAATATTTGTACGCTCATATAATATACTTCGTTATGTGAATCTTATAAAAAATCTGTCCTTAATTTATACAAAATGCATAAGAAATTAGATATAAATTTAATCGCAGATCCTACCATTTCTCCTTAATGTCGAAATCTTTTGCATTATTTATACGTCGTGACGTTTAACGTTTTCTGTGGAAAATCAATAAAACATAGACATAAACGTTATGCGCAAAGCTGCAGATATTGTATGCTACACAGGGACCGTTTGGGTATAAAGAGAGTTAACAATTCCCATCTGGAAACTTCTCAATTCCCGATCGGGCGGCTACCAGCGTTATGACGATCAAGCGCGCAAAGATCATCCACGATCGCCCGTGTAATTTCATCTACGTTTGGTCCACGCCGAGTGAAACCGTCCAATGACCGGTGCGGCACCGCTAATAACCGTGAAATTAGCATAATGTCACGCTACATGAAGGAGCGACGGTTGCTCACGCTGGCCGACTGTGCTCAAAGCGTAATACGCAGCAGGAGTTTGGATTAGCGGCAGATGTCGCGGCACTAATTTCTCGTTCTCGACGAAAAGGCGAAACACGCTGCTATCCGTGATTCACGCATTAAAATCCGGCTAATTGCGAGTCGAAGAATTTTTGTCCGTCATCTGGCGTAGCCGTCAAACCAGACGCTGCTCTCTCTCTCTCTCTCTTTCTCTCTCTCTCTCTCTCGCCGAATGACAATACATTCGCCCTATTTCGGGGATCTAAGCGGCGCGATCAGAAACGAGATTTCGAACGGTCGCGATACCTTGGATATCTTGCGTTCGGGTCGACTGGGCTGACGAGCGAAGTTTAATTCGAAAAAGATATACACGTGAGCACTCTCCCGAATCGATACTAGTTTCGGCTGGCGTATCAATGTCAATGTTCGTTTCGGAGCTTGGCGCCTTGCGTGCAAAATATCGTTCGTGGTCAGAAAATATTCCGCCCTCGAGAATCACTAAATGACATATCCCAGATTGTTACGGTTGCCGCATGAAATTAGAAGTCGGAATCCTTCACGACTTTCATGAGCTATTCATTTTTCACGGCGAAAAGAAGAGATCATCGTAAATATCTCCCTTCTTTGGTTGTGCTAAATTTTTTTCAACAAGAACTAATCGTCGGGCATACATATGTATGTTATATACCGCGAGAAAAGAATAGCCACTGGTCAGCCAGACCTGATTCGAATCTGACTGCACTTTATTTTTTCTTAATGCGGGCCTGCTGCGGGCTATGTGTTACCTGTCGTGTTTCAGACCGGTAGCAGTGCGATTTCAAAGAAACCACCGACCGCCAAATAAATCCCATCCTTGCTATCGATCGCCTTCCAGGGACCGTTCGTTTGCTTGCTTTGCTAATCCCCCCGTCGCCCAGCGGGAGTTGATACGTATCCGTGTAAATACGCGGTGGATCGATATAGCCGCGAATGAAACATCGTCCGTTGGACGAGTGTAAACAGCTAAAAAATATGTACATGTATGTATAAGTTTTCTATGCGCGGGTTTATCACTCGCAGAGAGAGAGAGAGAGAGAGAGAGCATTGTGTGAGAATCGATGACGATGAAGATTCACCGATACGACATGCGAGAATAATGTCTCACACTATCTTAAGTCCAACGGTCATATATATCTACGGAAGCTTTCACAAAAAAAAAACACACACACACACAAAGAAAAATAAAATTCAATTTAATCACGTAAAGAAATCGAAATTATAATAAGTGCGTCCGCTGCTTCTGTTTTTAATAAATAATTTCAATATATGCGAAAATTGTAATTCGAGATGAAATATCCTGTATCGAATAAATGAATGGAATTTGCGATGAGCGAGATATTTCGAGGCTGACGCGCGCGAAGAGAAACATCTGCAACATCTGGATATCGGGATAAGAAGAAGAGGATTCGCGTAATTAAAGTGATATACGGGCTCGATAGCATTCGAGATGTTTTTCGCGTGCTAGGAAACATCCACGCACTCGTGCCAAGCATCGTTCCACAAAGGAGGCAAAAAGTATCATCTCCCATTGTTATCGGCAGACCGGCATATTTATACTTAATTAAAATCGAGATTCGCGCCGACTGCGTATAATTAAGCGTACGCTCCGACGAGCCTTCATTTTCTGGCGGATCCAAATGTCAGGGACCTCGAAACATAGAGCGAACCAGCTCTTCATTAATACACGTCGCGTAAAGGAAAAGAAAAAAGAAAATTCGCTCCCGCGAATTCGCCGTCTCTTTTGTATCGTCATCTTTCCGTTCGCTTTATTTCGCGTTGTACCACGTGATGCGCGGTAAATATCAAGATTCGCACGTCCATTCACAACGGCGTTATATCGCGGCTTTAATATACCTGGCGCTTGTTACAGCCACTTTTCACATGCGCGCCGTTGCCGTCCATTGAGCGTAATGACGTGAAAAAAAAGCAGGTGCCGAGATTCGTTTTAATTAACTGGCCCACGTGCGCCCGTTCGCACGAGTGCGAGCGGCCCCGGCTCGCAGTTTTCAGTTTTCAGCTCTCGATATCGGGCGAACAAATATCGAAAGTCGGGTTCACGGATTTAGGACGCACGGGAAATAAAAATACTTTTTCCGGTGGGTTTCAGAACTAATTTCTTTCCTCCGTGAAAAATGTTATTTTTCAACGTGAATTTGAGTCTCAACAGTTATGAAGATGTAAGACAGATATAAATTTTTATCACCAAACCCGTACTTGTTGACCGTTTGTTTATTTTTGTTTGTTTGTCGGTTTCACGGATAAATAGATACTAACGAGAGTCGGTAAATCGATACTTCGAAAGAACAACGATCACGAATGCAATACTACGATTTGAAAGTAAACGAGAAAGACTTTTACTTTTTACCTTATACTATTAAATTGTTCTTGTTCTGAAATAGAAAAAAAAAAACAAAAAGCTTTGTATTAAGCAAGAGAAAAGTTATTTCTGATATGCGATACTTAATTTCAAGTGCTTCTTCGACGAGCGTTCTATGATAAGGTTTGTTCCTGTCTCACAAATAAAGAGATCAAAGAATACTAGCGTAAAAAAAAAAAAAGAAAAAGAAAAAGAAAACGAAAATGAACGCCAGATGTGGAGACATGCGTGTACTTTTTGAGGTTTGCACAGTCGGAAAACGCTGAGCTTAGCGTATACGAGAAACTCACGCGCGCGGGACGAGCGTTCGAATATTCCACAGATTCCATCAGCCGCATCACTTTGTGCTAACACGAGGTGTCCCAAATGTCGTTCTCGTCGGCGGGACGGTGTCGTTCTTCGATGCGATGCTTATAGAATGCAGGAGCGTATATTAGATTTACATGTAGATAGTGCTCAAGCAGCCAGGCGTATAGACGGGTGGTAGAGCTGGCGAAGGCCAAACACTTTGCAAGGAGTAAGTGCCCTCGGGGCACGAATTGAAAATCAGGACTCCACAACCTGAGCTAAGATAGGATAAACTGGGAGGCGCGTATAGGCGAAAGGAGAAGCTCTCTATCTCTTTCTTTTCTCCCTCCCTCTCTCTCTCTCTCTCTCTCTCTCTCTCTTCCTCTGTTGACAAGAAGCGGGAAGTTTCGTTCGTCTACATTTTCGCGAGCGCGTTGCAGACGTAGCTGTGCAAGAAGATTCGGCACGCCGACGAGAAGTGCACGGATTGAATATTCAGCTCCGACATGCGATGCGTCGGAAGAGCTTCAGTCTCTGTGCATTAGCAAGATTTTCGTTCGCCGGCGCAATTATATCCAGACTCTCTGCGCGCCGAGACGTCGCCGTTTGGATTACCATCGTCGAGGTGGAATACACCAAAGACGGTGGTGTTCGCATGTGGTCTCACGTTTAAACGTTTCCGTCTCTTCGAACAGACGGAATTGGCGCAACGTTGATGATAGCACACATATATGTATATTGTACATGCACGTAATAGTTTTCACGACGTATAAGCGGGATTATTAATGCGAGATGTATTAATAATCGATATATAATGCTAAGGAAATTATCGATTCCAATGAAATCCCTAAATTTCCTCAATAAAAGATTGAAGATTAATTAATGTTGGTAATAGTAACGTGGATAATAATTTTTGACTAAAGATTGAAAGATTATTATTACATATGTATGTATTTATAATTAGCTGCATATCTCTCCATGCGTTTAATACACGACGTAAATGAGGAAGAAACGCAATGGCGTATTTCCATATTTTCTTTTGTAGTATATATAAACTATTAACAAGTAGAGTAGAGAGAATTTACGCGCGTTCGACCGCAACATATCGTATTTGTACGAACACCTCAAACGAAACCAGACAAAATCGATGCTGAGAGCCACACGAATTTCAATTATTCAACGTCCAATATTAATCTAGTTTTCAGTTTCTTTGTTTTTTTGCTATTCGTTTCGAGAACAATCCTAGCATATGGAACAATTGCTTGCCCCAATTTACGTATTTACAATTTATACGCATATAAAATATAAATTTTCTTTTTCTTCAGATTGTAGTAAAAATATCCAGGCTCCCTTCTTGATTTAATCGTCTCGTAAAAAATATAAGCTATGTTATTCATTATATATTCTAGTTGCAAGTTATCACACAAATTTTTAAAAGACAATTAAGAAAATAACAAAGAAAAAAAAAACTGAATAAAAAGAGAAATTCACGAAGACGACTTTTTTTGTGAAATTGTTTCCACCTTCTTTTTAACGCGCTATAACGCGGGAATAGAAAAATGTAGAGGTTAACGTAGAAAATTGTATTCGCTTTTAGCAAAACTTTTAGAACACGATATATTCAACATATCAATGAACGGCCGATGCAGTTTCGCTAGTAGCACTATCTTGCTACTATTATTACGCGAGTAGTGCCGAAAGAGTTCTGCCGCATCGCGATATCACCATTTTCGTAACTCAGCGTACGCGAGACCACGCGGTGTAGGGCTTATCTCCCTTCCAGTTCAGCAGTTAATGGTAAGGCGCGAAATTTCACAAAGCTACACAGTTGGGAGTGAAATTTGTGCCTAGAGCGGTAGATATGCCGGACGAGCCGATATGATCGCGGATGGTACTTGCGGGCGAGTCTCCCTCCCGAGAGACGTCGATGATGATGGTCCCGGTCGCCCCCCTCCCACCCCCTTTCTCCATCCCCCGAATTCTCGGCGCTGCGAGAGAATTTCGTATTCCGCGTCGTGTGGCCTCGGCGCACACGAAGTTAAACTAAGTGCAGTTTGTGCTCACTGGCCATCATAACGCGCCGGGGGTGTATCAGGTCGATTGGAATACGTGCCGCATTCACCCTACTTAAGCCACGGCTTCGTGTTCCGTTCTCGTTGCCGAAGCTTCGGATAAAATTAGGCATCCGCCTCGCTGGCTCGCTATATAGTTATATAGAAAAGCACCATCTGCCGTGTGCAACGTCGCTGCAATTAGCGTCGACCGAAAGAGCTCTTTTGGCGATTACGTTTCTGTACGTACGAAGGATCTCGGCTATGTGTGCGAGGGTTCGAAGGAATTCTCCGAAGGAAGCGAGAGTTTATTAGTGCAATTGGAAAACATTCGCGAATATCGAATATATATATATAGTTTTTGGTTTTTTAAGATATTTAAGAAGAAATATGAAGATATATAAAATGAGACAAGAATTTCGAGAGGATTTCGGGAGACACACGAAATCGGAGAGAAATCGTGTTAATCCCATGTTTAGACAGTAACTGTCCTCTATCCTCCGTTTAATATTGTTGTATCGGATATTGATTGCTAAGGAATAGGAGGGAAGAAGGGAAAGGGTATTCTTTAGTTTTACAGTCGCGTCTTTTATTCTCGACTGCTTCAACGAGATTAAATCACCGCCAAGCGGTTCTCAGTTCCATCGATAACGAACGAACGTCCATAAAATCCAATATAACAAAAAGCACTTTAATAGCCGACAACGTGCATTATCGCACTTAACGAGTTTTTCATAACGTAACGTACGTGACGCTGATTTTAACTTTACTTTTTACAACGCACGTCGACGTCGTCGTCGCGCGTTTAACTTACACACACACACATGCACACGTATTAAATCGTCGATATCTCTTTACTGTTACGATGAAAGAAAATCCTATCGTATGTTCATCTATCGGCCCGTTTAATAGTAAACCACTCGAGAGGAGAATCCGTGACACGGCTCATTCCGTGCGCCAGCTTGAAAGCCGAAACGTACTCGGCGAATCGTAAAACGTTTAATAAAATCTAAATGGTAGTAAAATGAAACGCACAGCGAGTTCAATCGGCCGTCCGCTCGATGTACGCCCCGTTGAAGTTGATTTCATACAGTTTGCCGTTTAATTATATTATATCTCATATACATACGGACCCTCACAGTGGCGTTAATGGCCGTGAGCATCGGCCGCGGTCAATTATGTCAGTCGTGATGCCGCTGAAAACGCCGCGTAACTCACGTGCGACTCGTCGAGCAGAATGTCGGAACAGCGAACGCGCACGCTTTATTAATTCGATAAAATGCGATTAGGTACGGGCGCACCACGGACGCTGTGTAATAACGCGATGATTAAACGAGAATTAATTAAAGTGTACGTGTTATCGCGTCTTCGTAATTTACGAGCGGGCCGAATCTAGGTTGAAGAAATTAACGAGACTCTATTAAACTCACCACGGAGATGTAATTTAAAGAGTATATACAGGGTGTCCGTGTAATTTACGATTTTAATTTTAATGACAGGTTTCTGGACGAATTTACTTGGAGTTTACAGAGTTCCTTCACACTCTCTTACAGAGATTATTAAATTACAAGTAGAAATACATAGAACAAGATGGATAATGAAGATAAAATATCAGTAGGTATTTCAAGTGTGATGATTATTAGTAGTTTCAAAATGTACCGGGATCGTAAGCAATAAAAATCAATGTTTAAGAATTTAAGCCGTAATATGTAACATTCAGTATCTCCTTGAATAATGGAACAATAGCAGTATTTCAAGCAAGGCGTAATATCGTCGGCGCAATTTTATTTTGTTCCACTAGTTCGTCTCACTCGATACGCGAAATAAAAATCTCGCTATAAATCTATTCAAATACATAATCAAAATCGAAGATATCATCTTGATGTTCTTAATTGTATCTGGTAAACGCATCACTTTCATCGTTTCTTCGTTTTTAAACGGAAATCTGCGAACGATTGTAATTTTTAATTGAAGATTGATGAGTTCTCTCATGCGATTATATCAGGAAGAATCATTAAAATTCATAGTGGATTTTTAAGCGCGCTCATTCAAGTTAGAACAGAGTCGCGGAAGAAGAGGGAATTACAAAGGTGGCCTAAAATGCACAGGACTTGGTTTTATATGGTCGTAAAAAGCATCCATCATGGAGACCGTTGGTTACCACCGGTAGTACACTCGTAAAAAAAAGAAAAAAAAAATAACGTTCTCTTCGCAAAATTCTGGGTTTTGAGAGTGGTTTCCGCCATCAAATTGCGGCTACGCACTCGTAAGAGAATTTTTTCGGTAGACTGAAATCACGGTCCTCCTAGTATTGTACATACCTATGTACATATCTACATATGAAATCATATTAAAATTAATTCGTTCTTAATATACCTTGCTATATATATTTTTTTTTTTATTGAATTGCTTAGTAATAAAAACGATTATTAAAATTATAAAAGATTAAATCATAATTCATAATTAAACGTTATGGGTTGCAGAAAAGCTTTAATTTAGAAATATATTGAACAAATTTAACTCAAGAATTGTTAAATATTCGTGATAAAATTTTTTATTCAATACGTGTAATTCAATACATTCAAAATTCAGAATTATATTAAAAGATTTAGCTAAATTAATTATGCAATGCGACGTATTTATATCTGAAAGATACGATAACGAACTAGTGTAATAAATACGACTTGTTATAACATTTTTATACTATCGTTCTGTCTCTTAATATCGCGACACAAAAAACCACTCTCGTCAAATTGGTACACTGAAAAAATTGTTTGTGTAACTGCAACCAAATAATTTGGTACACGTTTTGGTTGATGGTATAAAACGTTTTACTTATGTTAATCAAATGTATTATAGAGGGAGCAAAATTCAAAAATTCGTTTACATTAGGAACCAAATTTTTTGATTGGAGCAATCAAATATTTGGTTGATCATATATTAACCAAATTTTTTGTTCGGTGTACCAAATTTTGGTTATACGAACAACTGTTTTTTTTTCTGTGTACCTGATTTAAATTCACTAGCAGCGATCTTGCCTTCACGCCGGCCGATTCCGATACGTAGATACCGTCCGGCTTGAGTCCGAGATGCGGAGAAGAGATAGATAGATAGAGAGAGAGAGAGAGAGAAAGAGAGAGAAACGATCGGAAACGGTAACGGATATCTAGCAAAGACGAAACTTGATTTTTATGGCGGACAAGTTTTAATCAAGTTCGGGAAATTAGAGGAAAACCTCGGCGAGCGTTGCCATCACCCTCGTGCGATCCTCCGCCTACTCTTGCCTTCCACGTCTCGAATTTCTCCTTGTCTCTCATCGAGAGCCTTGAGCCCCTCCGCGGTCCTTTTCTCACTTTCCACTCTGTCGGGAAAACTCGATAAGTAGGAAATGGGCAAGTTGGCACGTTTGCTAACTTCATATGTCCGCCCTCTGTCTGATATCGAGAGGCCGAAAGAACCACACCCGTCTACTTTTGCCCTCCCGCTTCTTACTTCTTTCTCTCTTTCTTCTTCTCGCTTCCGCGATCGCGTCTTTCAAAGAGATCCATCCCCGAGAAGGCACTCGCAACACTTATTTCCTATTTCCTGTATGTTCGCCTTTCATAAGTCCTATAAAATATCCGAATAGTATATCTGCTGAAACGAATAGCAGATATATAAGCGAAGAAAGAAGAAGGGTTATTGGTAGACTGGTAATATTTCTTATATTTTTTTTTATAATGCGTTTGATTCTTCTTATGTAAAGACGTTTAACGTTTAGTGTTATGTCCAAAGAAAATAAGTAAATTTGGTTTTCATTAGATAGAGGAGTAAATGCGTTAGAAAGGCGATTTAATGTAAAATAATTATTTCGACGTCGCATCTAGCGGAATCGCTTATAAGAATTTATAAAAACATTTAGCAAAATGTATCAATATATGTTATATATTACACTTCCATTTATTTATTTTTATAAGCATAACAATGGTATATTAATATGTTTATATATTTTCATTGTATGATATTAATTTGTAATATTTATAATGTGTATGTAAATATAATTACAAATTAATAAGTAACGTACACATAATGACGCTAAATATGTTTCAAATATGCCAGACATAATATAATATATTCGTAATGAGAAAGCAGAGAAAAAGAGGAAAGCTGTTATACAATACACATATGTATATATCATTCGCAAAACGCTCTTAAAATAATTAATAATTTTATTATTACTTGCAATAGAAAACTTAAATTATATTTCGAGCACACAGTTAGAAAAATTGAATTTATATAAATTTTCTTCTATTTTTCTATATCGTATAATTTCATATAATTGTGGCCCAACATTTTATATACATTTAGAAAATGTGATTAATCATGCGTATAAATAATTTCGAGATAGGTAATTTATTATCTATATTAATAATGTTTCACGCAATGTGTGTTTGTCCATACACCCAATTATAGTTAATGTTATTCGTTATTATTATTTCATTGCGGTTATATCTCGAACGACGTTTATTGCAACCAGGCGTAGAATTGGTTTTAATTGAACGATTTTCCGAATAAATATGTCGGGTAATCATTTTCACAACAAGTGTAACATTTACGCAATTAGTCGATGCAGTTTTTCTTTTCGGGAATCTAATTGTTTTCATAAGTCTTTTTATTTTGCGATGGCGAATTGCGAATGCGTGTGTGTGCGTGTATGTGTGTGTGTGTGTGTGTGTTGTATGAAAAACTTATAAAGATCCTTGCCCTTCTAAGTTTGCTCCGTCGGATGGTCCCAAGTGACAGATAGACCTTAGCCTTAATGCGATTCTACCAATTTTACGCTTCGAGCATTTCGGAAAACCACGCAAAAGAAGGGAAAGTCAGCTACGCGCGTACAAACGCTCGCGTTAGCCAGAAAAAAAAAAACGAAAATTCCCTCGAAATCTTTCTACCTTACTCTCCCTGGAGTGTTGTAAACATCGATGAAAGAACCCTTTGAACTTGTCGCCAATCGGAAACTACCTGGATTTAAATCTTCATCTCATAATTACGAGTGTCCTGGGGCAGAAAATTGACATCCGCGCCGCTGGGAATGGCTCTTCCTGCAAAAATATGTTGATCCTTTCGTCGGGATGGTACCCGGGCTATTCGCTTAAATGTATTTTATGCGAGGATACCCTTCCGATCGCATTTTGCGAGCGTCAAACTTATTAGAGATAATGCTTTAGTGAGAAAGGGCTATCTCGAATTTGACAATAAGCGATATGAACGATATGGCATTAGTTAACATCTTATAAATAGATGATTATTTTCATTGTCAAAAAAAATAGATTTATTCATATTTATTTATTCATATTTTCTAGGCACATTTATCTCATCATTTCTCTTTCATAAAATTTTTAATAATTTATTTTTAATAATTTATTTACTGAAAAATCTAAAGTTTGATGCTTGAAACACCTTTTTAGAGAATCCTTGCACACAATTAATAATACAAATAGCATGTTGGGGAACATCAAACTGCGTGTTCAATCTCAGGATCTATTGCCGCTCGGTGACCTGACCCGTAATTGATCACCGCCGCTAATTATGGAGTTTAATGGCCGTCCTACTCGGTGAACTCTGACCTCATAAAACCGTGTCCGGGTTCGGGAAGCGACCCTTTTCTGTTTGCCCTTTTGCGCGTCGATTCGAAACCTCGTCGTCCGCAACCCTCGTCACCACGTGCGGCGCGAACCGCTGAGAAACGAGCCCGGCTGTCGAAACGTGCAAAAAGTTCGTCCCGAGACATTCGAATGACTACTTTTTCCCCGCAGATTGCCGGGCTTACGCGAAACCAGTAACCGCCAATTACCGCCACCGCGATCAAAATGCAAATGAGTATTAATCGAACGCGAGCGAAGGTAATCGCACTCTTTTTCCGCTCTCTTTCTCTCTCTCTATCTCTCTCGCTCTCTTTCTCCTCGCTTTTCTCCCAGGTTTAAAAGCCCTTCTCGTCCTTCCGGTTACGTTCCCCTCTTGTGGGCGTTTATGTACGTATACGCGTGCACTATGGAACGGGCCTTGTACTGCAATGGCGCACATGCGGCGATGCAGCTGCCGTTGCTGCTGTACAAGCGCTGTAATTTACCGCCGGTACAATTAGTTTGCGTATATGAACTGGAGGGCCGTTCGGTGTAAACTATGAATTCGTATCTGCGCGGTACACACGCCGGCGTGTTCGCCGCACGAGGATTGCGATTAAATGCAAATCGTCGAAGACCGTTCGGAAGACCCCGTGGGAGACGCGGCGCGACGAATACCCACCGCGCCAGACGCGACGTGTTCTTCCGCATATAATCGATCGGTATTAATTGGCTCTTTGAATTTATACCCGTGTCCATTTATAATGGGCACGCCAGAGATCGTTAATTAATTTGCGGATCGATTTTATGGAAATCTGAGCGTTCTCCGCTTGGTAAGAATTTTGGTAATAATAATCACCATGTCAATTATACATCTTCTCATTACTTGTTCGTAGCAATCTTTTTAGAATTAACTTACATTTGCATTACACAACAAAAAAAAACATATGTGACAAAAAGAATCTAAATAATATTTTGATATATTATTGTTATACATTTATCATATAACTCTCTTTTATATAATCCTCTGCATTTGTGCGAGCGAATTATCTTTTAAACAAGAACAAAGGCATAGATGATTTCCAATAAATTTATCTGTCCTTCAACGAGGTCTCGTTAAACCGTTATGTGCCAACGGTACATGAACTTTCCCTCGTTACAATAATCGAGTCTCATGGAATAAGGGATGAAAATGTGATTTCAGTAGCATGTGCACAATGCAGGATCGGTAGGTGCAAGCAAAGCTAATAAGGGAACCAACGTGTTCGGAATATAATAACCGTTTGCTAACAACCCGTGTATTTGCATCTTCAAAGGTATCTTCCGTCGCGTTGTATTCCTTGTCCAACAACGTTAACAAAATATTTAATTCAATATATCACGCAAATAGTGAACTCGAAATTTTGCACGAGACATTATGTATAAAGAAACATTATTCTAATCGTGTATAAAATAATAAATAAACTTTATAAAACCTACTATAGTTTATATATGCCATAATGTATATTCAGAAATTTGTTAATTAGAAATTTTGCGTATTTTAATAAACTTTTTAATATACATTAAATTTTGTTTCCAATGATGTCCGAACAATTTTTTAAAGAAACATATTGCCAAGTAAACTAATCAAGAAAAATTTTCCGCATAGCTACAAAGGACGCGTTCTCGGTTAGCGCCTCTATTAAAAACGGAAGAAAAAAACGAGAAAGGGGATACGCTACATAAATTGCAAAAAATGTAGATCAGCGGAGATCCTTTGAAAGTACTCGCTGTTGCTGCTCGACTTACTTTTCGATATTACGAGTCACTCGTTAACGCAGATTAAAGCGACTTTGTGATGGACGACGGAACATCCGCAAATTCCTTCCTTGAAGATTATCGCGACTGCGTAACGGGATGGATCGTGTCCTTAGGAAACTTTCTTGTCGCTTTAATGGCTCGCGAGCTCGTATCGGGCTCTCTGTTTTTACGTTGTTTAAGGACTTTCTTTTACACGAAGGAGAAAGCTGCCGTCTGGGTTAATTATCCTGATGAAAGGAAAGAGAGGGTTACACGGAAGTAACGTCGAGAAAGACTCCGCGGATCTTGCCGGTTACCAGACGTGGTAACGGGATTACCTTGATAACGCGGTAATTTGACCGCTATACTCGTCCGAGAGTCGAGGAACTAAGAAATTAAGACCATAAAAGCATTACCGCGGAGCGGTGGGGGCTTTGGAGTGGTGAATTGCGCGTGACACGCTCCAGTTGTGAGGAATGAGCCCTCGGGCAGGAGAAAAACTGATTAAAATGTAATCTAATATGCTGGCGACCTTACCGTCGTTATCCTTGAATTCCTCTACGCTTCTCCATTCAACCCTTTTGGCGCATCATTCTCCCGCTCCCCGTGTATTTTTTCTCGTGTAGCAACGTCTCTCCCGGTTTGCGCTTCCACAGCGGCTAATCACCGTGAATGCGTCGCACGTCATCACGTCGACGATTCTTCCACCAGGTTTCCTCAGTTACGCATATTTTTCTTTCAGCACGCACAACCCTTGTCACTCTCAACGGAGGGGAAGCAAACGGTATGAAGCTTAGCAAACCGTGGATAGCTCGTGTTATTATTTCACCGATGTTCTCTGGTAATTTAAAGAAAATAATTTATAGCTCGTAAAGCGCATGATGTCGTATTATTTACAAATTTATGCAAAAATAGAAAAAATGTTTTATAGATTACTGTTATAAATTATTATTTTTTTTTAAATGCCATTTTCTACAATGTAATACTTTTACTTAAAAATATATAGCAACACGGGAGATTCCACTGCAATTTATTTGCAACATTCCGGCAGTTTAACGCAATTCGACTGAAGATATAAAGATGCGTGAGATAGAGAAAGTTATTTCGCAATTGCCAAAAGAAAATCGTTTCTGTTCAACTATCTCGGCGTGTTTTGGTTTATTTCATTTATTACATCGAACGTTCCGGGGATCAGCTGATAATTTAGCACGGCAATTTTTTACACGGAGATGAGAAATTTTCATTATGCGGTGCTAATCGAAGAAATAAATAAAATACACAGCCGCGATTCAACTTTACTCTCCGTTATACGACTACCGATGCAATTTGGTTGTATATACATATTCCCTATTTGATAGTTCTCTCTTACCATTATGCTAATCATCGCAGTCTTGTTAACCTTTACTGTGGATCAACTAACATCGTAAATAATTATTGAGTTGTAATCCACTACGGAAGGAATGCATCAAGATAGGATGATGGTTTGCGCAAGTGTAAAGCGTAGTTAAGATAGAGAGAGAGAGAGAGTGTATGTTAAAGTAACTAACTTATTTGTATGCAAATTGAAATTGTTTGAAGGGTTAGACAAATCTTGAGTATTAATGCAAAGATGTTTTGACGAAAATCAAACGATAAATTCGAATCGAGTATCAGAACTAATCAAATACATTAAAATAGAGCGAGCAGGTAATAGAATACGTCTTCTTTCTTATTACAATAAGAATTTTTGGGATTCTAACGTTTGGTGTAAATAAATTTTCGTTGGAATACGCAACTGTAATATAACTATAGACTTACGCAAAATTATTATTCGAGCAACAAAAACATGCATTACATGCATTATGCTTCCATAATTGATCTTTATTTTTAATTTTTCCTCTGTTTCTCAGACGTTTTGTCTTAATTTATGGTGGCCACCTGCGTGTCTGAAATACCAATGCCCGAGTATAGAAAATCTAGCAGCTTTTCCTTGTCTAGGAAATGAAACATTGTTGGAATTTTTTCTAATTTCTTCTTAGGTACTGCTCTGTTTTTCAACTCTTACACTAATTGAAAATATATTAACGTATTTTATAAAAAAAATTACGTTTAACACACTTCTTTTTTAAAAGATAAAATGTTTTTTTTACAGGATGTTTTAATTCAACATTTTAAGTAACCTGAAACGCTAAACCAAATATTAATGTTTCTGCAAACTGACAATGAGACTTGAAATATTTTTCATTGTAATTCAAAATATTATTTGTCACACTTAACTGGTACTTATTAAATTGATTCTTCAATTAACGCTACTCTCTATCCGTAACGTCAATGCATCGTAAGACACGCGAAAAAATAGAACCTTTAAATCTCAGGTCCGTTTTGTAGACGCAGAAACGTTCTCACGTTTTCTTTCATCAGATACGCGTCGCGACGCGTCGTGACGAACATTCATGCGAAAAGGCATTTCTTCATCAACGATAGGACGTGGACTGTGACCTCGTCGGTCAACGGGTTCCAACCTTTCGGAGCATTTGCAATTACAACGTGGCTCGACAGTTGCGCCGGTCATGCAGGTATAATGCTATCACGATAAGTCACGGCGCGAACGAAGACTTGACCGTCGACATTTCGGTTCACGCGTGCTTGCGTCACTTTTTTTCTTACGTACTCGCCTTATCCTACATCTTTCTCTTGCTCCTTCTTCTTCTTCTTTTTCTTTTTTCTTTTTTAAGCAGCATCCCGGTTTAAATTCCGCTCAGACGGATGCACGGTTATATCGTACGATCGGTCAGTCGGTTGGTCGAAGGATCTTTCGGGTACAATGCTCAGCTGTTCGATTTCTTCTCAAAGCCGTCCGGACGTAACACTTTGAAATTATTGATTGTACGCAGGTGTCAGTGGTGTCTTCGCGACTTTATGACCGCATAAATGATCATAACAACGTTATTGCACTGCGTATTATTATTATAACAAATTTAATAAACTTTGATATCGAAGCTTATTACGTGCTTGAAACATCCTGTAACGCGATGTAATTCTGTTACGTTATATCTAAATTAAATTTTGACTAGTTGATTTTAATTGCTTCGCGTCTACTTTCCTGGCAAGATTTAAAAAGATGGCGTTGAAGCACTTTACGAAGCGTACGAGAAATATGAGAAATAATTTTAAAGCTGACGCGACGGAAATAACAGCACGACAGCATAGAATCGTATGTATTCGGCGAATTAAATTGCGTTGAAGAAATATACGATACTTCTAAGCTTCTGTTCTCGAATAAAATGTTTTTCTGCTTCGCTTTCTTGATGACAAAAACTTGGCAAAGAAAGATAAACGTAGTTTACTGATTAGATAGATGCGAGATCGCGCAAAATTGCGCCGCGCAAAAACGCATTATACGCGTTTGGAAAATTTATTTCCCATTTTCATCAGAGAAGTCTCTGAAGTACATTACCAACAAATCATGCGCCGGGAAAAATTTTACTGCAACCGCTACTATCTGGTCCTTGCCGAGGAATTATTACCTCCTTTAAACCGCTGCTACTGGATTTTCCACCGTGTTTCGCGGCTTGGTAACCAGTACATGCGAAAACTAATTTTCCTACTGTTGGGTTCCCGTAAACAGTAAGCTTTGTCCTTTAAAAAGACAAGATGAATATAGTTTCATCCGATGAATATAGTTTCAGATCGCATAATCTTACGAATAAACTATAGGAAGCGTTAAGCAGACTTAAAATATATGTATATAACGGTGAAAATATATGGATGAAAGTATGATTATCAAACATACGAATGAAAAATATTTGTACAGTTATGTGCAGTAAAATGGAGCTACAGTCGTATGAAGTATGCTTATTGAAGCAAAGAAAAACAGGCAAAACTGAGTTATAAATCTTACGAATAAAGTATAACAAATGTTAAGTAGACTTAAAATATACGACAAAAACATACGGATAGAAGTACGATTATCGAACAGACGATTGAAAAAATATTCGTGCAATAAAATGGAGCTACGAAGTATACTTATTGAAGTAAAGGAAAAGAAGCAAAAATGAGAGTTATAAATTTGCTGCTTTGAATCTCGAGTGATGAAATGTAAAAAGAACCCTTTACCAAAGAGAGGTTTGAGCTTGCACAAATTCTATCCGCATTTTCTGTACAATCTTGAAGCAAGATCGAAAACACTCTTGGTATTCTGCTGTCGTTGTTTATCGATACGCGATGCTTCCAGAGCCTCAATCCGATCCACTCGATCCTGTCTCGAATGGTGAAGCAGAACGTGAGTGGTAAGAATGACCGAAAAAGCTGAAATATCGATTTTTCGCGCATAAATAATATTTCGGAAAAAAATAGATGTTCCTCAAACATGATAAAAAAAGAGTAAAAATTTATATTTAGATCTCTCAGTAGTTTAGAAACATCGTCTTAATTCTGACATATCTGATAAGTGGGATAGAGAAATCTTCGCGGAAGGATTTTGTCTCCTCGCTGCTCTCGTGAAAACGTACCTAATGAAATGGTACATGAATAACACGAGTATGCCGTAGGATGCCTTTCGAGAGACCGCCGTGAAGAAAATAAAGCTCGTCAGGGCTGATGTCGAGCCGGCTTGTCGAGCTGGCGGGCACGCTTTCTATTCATTACGCTCGCGACTGTTCATTAAAAGTAGTTGGTCGTCGCGAAAGTCGTAACTCAAGCGTCGGGCATAGTCGTTGTCTCCCCTCGTCGTGTCTAAGTCCCGTCGTGTCGTAAGAAAGTCTCTTCTCCGCCTTCGTCTGGTGCAGCTTGTAATCTCTTTTTATAATTAGCCGTCTCATTACCATAGTTACGATCGAAAGTAATTATCAGTCGGTTCCGCTCGTTCCTGCTCGCGTCGCCTGGTATCACGTAATTTCATGGAAATTCGTACGATCTGGTGAGTCGGAACGTAAGGATGGAGGTTGAAACGAGACAGCAAACGAGGGTAGGAAGATGGGATAGAAAGATCGAGGGATCGGGGGGGGGGAAGGGGAGGAAACGCCCCCCCCCCCCCGAAGTGGAGTCGGCGCGGAAGGTCTCGTGAAATTACTCTTGGGGCCACGTCACTCGGGGAAAAATATCGAATCCGTAGCAATGAATATCCTCGTAACGTCGAGCCTTCCTAGAGAAGATAATAAGTCGTGCGAGACACGGTAGCGCATACCCGCGACGAAGGAAACGCATATTGAAGAAACGAAGTTGCGCGAAGGTGCGCGTTAGGAAGAAATTCGAGGCACGCTCCTCGATACGTAAGGTGGTTCCCGTATCTTGATATCTGACATATGTTCGAGATTCTAAACACAAGGAGGAGAATAAACGTCTCGTAAAAGTCACCTCCTTGTTAGAATGATGTATACGGCGCGGTATTGAAATGTATATATTCCTGACTGATGCAAGTAATTTTGCAAATGGATGGAAGCGTGTATCTTTCGTTAATTAAGTTTCAATCAGCGAAATTATGAAATTGTTCGTGGTCCGGTGTCAGAGTGTTCGTATTTTTCCGCTGGAAGATAGCGAGAGAGGATTAAACGAGAGAATCCAAACGAAGAACCTTTCCGTTCGCGAGAGAGCAGGGGCGATTTTACAACGCTTGCTTGGACGCGACATATATTCTTCGGCCGAGTGGAATCGCACTTAAGTGCATACCGACGTACAACCGGTGGAGATGGGGGAAGAGGGATGCGGTTGTAGTAAACCACAAGGAATTTACCGGGTGCCTTTGCTGCCCATCCAACGTTCCCCTTCCCTCCGCGCATCCACGGTCGGCGACTTTCCTCCCATCGCCTCCATCGTATGTATCATTGCACCGACACGTGTGCACCAAACACACATACGTATACAGACACGCTCAGTAGGCCACGCAGGCCCTAGTGTAGCGCCGTAAATAAGCGATGGCTATCGGATAATGTAGCAGCACTCGGGACTTACCACTCGGCATGTAATATATTAATTACAAACAATTAACTATTCTTTGCCTCTCCCCTGGCTACGTGACTGGTCTCTGCTGCACGTGCAGCGCGCGCAGGTAGTAACGCGAATGTGCAACACGTTTGTATTGCGGGCTTTGAGGTGATCGAGAGAGAGAGAGAGAGAGGGGGGCTGATGAGATCGCAGTAGGAGGGAATGCGAGATAGTCTGGGTGAACGTAATGGTCGGTTCGCCATTCTCGCGTGCCAAGGGGTAGTTTCCCTCCTTTGGCTCGGCCGAGTAGAGCCTACGGTTTATGTGCGGCTTGTGCTGCAAACCTGCGTACCTAGGCACGCTCGCAAAACATATAGGCATTTATTTATACGCGCACGCACGCGCGCATTTAAAATTTATTATTAAATTTGTCGATGAAAAACATATGGTTCGGTGGATTGAATTCAATTCTTTGAATGGAGAATGCTTCGACAAATTTAGTCAGTACTAAAATAACAAATTTCTCGATCGATTGGAAGGTTATTTTAGAATAATGGAACTTTTCAAAAAATAATTTTGTGCCGCGATTGTTTACAGAGTCACAATGAACTTAATTCAATTACGGTAACTATTTGTGCTGCCTGGATGCGGTAACACAAAGACATCGCGATATTAATTGCTTCAAAGTTTAATCGACAGTAGCGGCAATTATTTTTGCCAATTTCTTCTTCCGCGGCTCCCAGGGGTCGATATATCATATTGCTTTTCTATTTTCCTTTTCCCCGTCGCTTTGCCAAGCCAACAATGTTACCTTATTGGTGACTGTTAACCATCCTAAAGGAACGTAGCGCCCGTATATACATACATCTCTCTCTCTCTATCTATTTATATACACACACACACATATATATATATATATATATATATATATATATATATGTACACATGCTTCTTGCACAACGACGATCAATTCGCAAAAGCGCTGCGTTTTGCACTGCTGCAGAAGCTCGGCAATACTCGAGGGAATCACCCTCTTCTCCCTTTTCCCTGATCCTACTCCTTCTTACCTACATTCGTCTGACTATTGCAGGGAGAAGACGGAAGAAAGGAAGTGAGAACGACGAAAATCGATCGCAAATAGGAAGTGTGGACTGAAGCACTCCGAGGGATTCGAGGGACCTCGCTAATTATTCCTGTCAGTTACCGTCAGGATTGTCACGATTGCGCGGATGTGATTTATACATTGCAACTTCGATCGACTGGCCGATAGATAATATTCGCGTCCGATCGCGATCGTTATTCCGACGTGGTTCTCGTTATTGAATTTCTTTGAATCTGCCGGCCAATTAGTCCGTCGTGACCTCTTTCGAGTCTACTATGAACGGATCCTTGATATCGGAATCTGGCAGATTAAATAGGACAAACAAAAGAATCTCTTTCTACCTACCGCGAGCGGACGGACGAATTAATGAAACGTTTTTCACCAAACGATGGTGGAACGTGAATTCTACCTTGGACAAGCATGACGCATGTAGAATAACGAGAGCCGGGAATCGCACGAATGCTCGCGTTGTATGAGCGTGACCGGTGTGGTGCGTGAGGATACATATTTAATTCTTTCAATTGAAAAAACGAAGCGATTGAAGAGTGACCGATGTACCAATTTATTAGTATGTCAACAGCAGTTGCCAAAATCTAGTGGACGTCAGATTTCGCGCGCGCCATAGCACAATAGTTTATTATCGATTAAGTATCGCGAAAATTAATATTCTTAAAGAATTTTTTGTTGTAAGTAGAGAGAGAGAGAGAGAGAGCGAGAGAGAGACAGAAAGAGAGATATGACATTTTAAATAAAAAATTCTACAGAGCGCGAATACCTCTTCTGTTTAATTCACTGATGATATATTTCATCTGAAGAAAAGCTTCACTCGGATGCATGCAAATATACCGGCGAATTGCATAAATACGAATGGACCGTTCGCGCCAGGGGCACACGGGGGTGGCTTTACGCGTTTGTCGAAAGCTCGGGAGAGCGAATGCGCGCGCTACGATCGAGAAAGCTGATTCCACTCGGTGAGGCACGGGCGGGTATCGAGGGGCAATAAATTCCGACAAATTGTATTACCCGCGTTATATACTGTCGCGCATGAAGTCGAGCGGGTCCGTGCTTCCCCCTCCCCCTCCCCCTCCCCCCTCCTGCCGGTCACCCCTCGCGATCGGTGTCCTCCTTCCCTCTCTGCCGCTACCGCCGCTTCGGCGTATCCCACTGTGGATACGTGCACCCCCGGTTATTGCGGGTGAAGGAGACATGCGCCTTGTGCCCCCCGGAACGAAAACGTTGCCATTTCCTTCCTGTCTTCCTCGCTCCTTGCCAGTCGTCCCCTCCGCCGCCCCTCCTTTCGCCCCTTTTCCGACTCTCCTCGTCCCCCTCTTCTCGCGTCTCCTTGCTCTCTTGATACTCTCGCTCGGTATCAACCCTCTTCTCTATATTCTGCGAACGTATTTCCGATTTTCTTATTGCGATCGACGGGCGCGCTCGTCCGATCGCAGCGACCCCCTATCGCCGCACTTGCATGCAGTAATGCATCCGCTCCTCGTTTTTCCTGCCTTAAGTTCCGCTCTTATCCCCACTTGCAGCATAGGGTGGTTTCACCGATCTTTCCCCATTGAAATCGATGCCTGTTTGTCCGCATCCCTTTCACCACGCGCGCACTCTCTCCCTCGTCGAGCTCCCTCGTTCCCCTTCGTTCCTTCCTCCCCGTCTCATCCTTTCTCGATCTTCCTTTCCGGCGCGCCTTTCCCGGGATATGTGCCTGATTTTCGCTGCCGCTGTCGATTTTCGTCCGCTTGCGCCAGCATGCGCCAGTACTTGTGTGCATCTGCGTAACAATTCTTCGTCCCTTTTTTCCCCGCGTTACTCTGTCCCGTTTGTCATCCCATCTCCTGTCCCCACGACTCTTTCGTCACAATCGGTGACGGTATCCGCGTGCTGCCGCCATGGCTTGCGTCACATTTATCCTAGCTTATGTATCAATTTCTCATCGCTTTCTCTCTCATTTCCACTCAACGATCAATACTTTGTCACGCTTAGTCTATATACTCTTGGCTATTCGCGAGATATTAAATCTGGATGAAATCCAGACGGAGATTTGCATATCATATTCCAGAGAAAGACACACACACAGACACACACACAGACACACAGACACACACACACACACACACACACACACACACACACACACACACACACACACACACACTATTGCATTTAAAAATATACATGCTATAACTTAAACGAGGATAAGAATAACATGATTCCAAATCGTATCATTCGCGGTGTGTCACCGTATTCTACTCTACATTCTTGCAAACTTCACGTATTCATGAAGCCATCTTTGCTCGCTTCTAGGTCGAAGCTTTTCGAAGTCTTCAGATTGCCCTTTTTCTCTCGACGTTACATACGTTTGCATCTAGATGCGACTGCATTGTCTAACATGCACGTATCTCGTATTCGTACGAATGGCGAACGTTACGGAGTAAGAAATTCTAAATTTAAATAAATCGCATATATCCGGTTGTGCGAGGATTTTGAAAAATAGAGAATTTTAGATTTGATAAAAGCCCCACGGACTTTTCATAGCAAAGTTTAGAGTACCGAGTTTATCCTGGGAATACAAATCGTCTCGATCACTTCTTCGGGAAACCCTATTCTCGTGAATAACACATACATCTATTCGCATTGTCAAGGCTCCTCATTGTCAGTCAGATTTCCTGGACCAATAGAATGACTTTTCAGCCTCCATATGGTATGTATTTATACAAAACAATTTAGGCAATCTAAATACAAAAAATATAGGAATACATTTTCTTTTCTAATGTACTTAGAATTAAATATGTTGTTGACGATAATAATTTATATAATCAATATATATATACAATTAAATTGAAAAACTTTGTTAATTAAATTGTAAACACATATAAATGAGACATGAAACTTTTTTCTCTCAATTTACTACTCAAATAAAAATTACATGAAAAATATATCTAATCGTCAAAATAATATTTTGTGGAAATCACAAAGTTATAATTATAATATTAATGAGTGATGATAAATCACGTATAAATTTTATTCTGATTCCATTGGTTTTTGTGTTAGTCGTAGCAACAATAAAAGATATATACTAGCAACGAAATAGATAATGTTCGCATCGCATAATGATAAAGCTGTACAAAACTTTAATTGCATCAATTTTGAGGGCAAGAGAGTTTTGATAGTACCCGGTTATAAACTTTCACTCGCACGGTTTATAATTTCGGCGCGACCTACAGAGTTTCGGAAGCGCGTCGGAGAAGGACCTTTCTCATTTTCGTAATAGTTAACGTCATCGTGGCAGCCTAGTAATTTGCGACTGTCCGACGCAGAGCGGCACGACGAAAGTCCACCTACGAACTCAACTAGTGTTTTGGCGTTTGCTGGGCGTACAGCGGCGTACGACATTATACTCTGCTAACTTGCTAAAGGTGGCTAAGTGTAACGGCACCGTGGATAACGACGTTAAAGGCCATGATGCTACACAGAGAAAAATGTTTTACAAAGTTTGCGAATATGAGCAACACACCGTATACAACCTATCTTACAACGTACTGACATTGAATAAGAACAAAATGAAAACATTACGCTTAGAAACTGAACGTTGTAGTACATTTAGTTTGACACAATTTATATATTTATTAATAAGGAGAATTTTTATATAAGGCTTATAGGATATATAAATTGCGCTAACATTGTAAAAGAAGCCCCGAAAAGTATATCTTCCAAAAAAAATTGAAATACAAAAATTAAATTTTATTTAATAAAAACTACTTCTATATTAGTTAAAAATTTAATTAAAAATCCAGAAGATTAGATTTCAAACAATGGGCGTTAGTCTCTCCTTTTTATAGCAAATGACGTGTTTAGAATTTTACTTTAAGAAATACTTTTTGCAGTTCAAAGAGAATTTATATGTAATTATATATCTAATTAGAAATTATATTTCTTTATAACTTTGTTAGCTTGCCAAAGCAGGTATGACGGCGATTGATGTCGGTGGCACCGGTAGTGATAGCACCATCGATCATAGCGCTGAGTTATCGCCATTAACGCTAAATGCATGCAAGACAAGACACAAAGGCAATTCACTTTACCTCTAAGACCCGAGCACGCCCTAAGCCCGCAAGAACGGCACGTACGTGATGGTGAGCGCGCTTAACGCTTGGAACATGGCATCTGGTCCAGTCTAACGATCCCCGTCTTCTATTAGAACTCCCCCGCGATATAATTAACGAGCGCGGAGTGGACGTGGTAATTGCAAAGGGAATGAACGATCGAAAGAACGGGTACCTGCTGACGTCTGAAACGGTTTTCAGCTGACCAGTAGTTCGATTCGCAAGTAACATTTAGTAGGTATTTGCCTTCAATATCCAAATTGTGCCAAGCAAAACTGTTGCAAAATGCTATTAATAGTTGTCGTTTTGTTTTTCCATTCTCTCTCGAAAAACCAATTCAGATAGATCATACGTTATTTTTTTTCGATCAAAAATTTAAAATTTTAAAAAAATTAATATTCTTAATAAAACAATGACAAAAGAAAAGTTTTAAAAATGTCAAGATATTTTAATTTCTTTAAGTTAAAAAAATTTAGTTAAGTTGAGGAAAATTAGGTTTCTTTTATTTCACTTTTCCATTACTCTATATTCAATCAAATTAGAGAGAAATGTACTAAACATTTGTGCGTATTAATGACAGACATAAATGTACTTATATTGACAAGTACGTCATTGTGCTTATTACGTTATTAATTGCAGAATTAATTCGTTGTCTATGCTGATACCACCCTAAACGAGGTTTACGGTTTATGGTCCGTAGTATTTCGTGGCAACCGCTCGAAGCACTCCTGTCCAATATATACGTGCGCACATACGTTAGTCGAAACACGGGTATGCTCATCGAAATAGGTATCAATCTTCTGTGGAATTCGTATAATTGTTTCAACTCACCGGGAATTTAGCGAGAGTTTCGGAGCTGTTTGAAAAAAAAGACTTTTGTCTCGAATATACGCGAAAAGTTTCCATTGTTTAATGTACTAAAAAATGCTAAAAGTTTTTTTCGGTAATAAGAAATAAAAATATATATTTCTCTTGTAATAGAATCGTACGCGTGCACTTAAACAATAAAAGGCAAAGACACGTGCATGATAAGTATGTCATACTTTGAAAATTTACAAAGCAATAGCTTGTCATGATGTAAAAATATCTTGCTATTAATTCTTTAAGCAATTATTATATTTCTAAATTTATTTATATCTTTAAATATTTTAGCAGTGATGTATAAATGTAAATAAAATTCTCTATATGTATAATGAATTAGAAAGTTATTGCACTAGCTTTGTTACACATATAGAAACGTACAAAATATAATTTAAGATAAAGTAAAATTCAAATATGTTTAAGTAAATAAAAGTATATAGTGGTAACGCTTTTAGAAACATTTAGACATTTACTCCACGAGAAAAAAAAAGAAGAAAAAATTTTTTTATTCTCAAACTTAATCCTACACAATTTCTTTCGACAGTCAAGCAGGTTTAAATATATGCAAATTTTATTAAATATTACACTTATTACAACAGCGCACAGTGGACCATATTAATTAGTCAAATACATAATTAGTAGACACAGTTCCTTTGTTATAGCGATGTGTATTCACCTCAATGCATGTTTTCATGCAATCTGAGCATTTCTCAGAGATAATAGCAGATCCGACCGGCTATTCGAATTCTCCCGTTTACTTAACGAGCAGAAAATCGCAGATTCGAACGATCAACGACCTAAATGAAATCGCAGCAGAAAATTATAACCACCCTTCTCTTATATTTTCTCATCAATCTGTTATTCCATCTTCTTCGTTTATGCGAAATGTCTTTCAATTTGTTGACAATTTATACATAGATTATATTCCTTCGCACCTTAAGTGGATCGTGTGCTTTGGCTGCAATTTTCGAGGTTCGTGCTTCACGTCCTATACTCGCCCGTTCACATCAACGTGTCCACACGATCGATAGACGGTGAGAAAAAATTCACTCTCGTTCGCGCTCGGTATCATCCGAAATTTAACTGGAAAAGAACGCCTACGATGGCGCCTCGTTAATAGCGTTAGAGCGCGTACGCGAGCGACGTTGTTTTATTACACGCCGCGTTATTTATATCGTTCTTTTTTAACGTTTTTTTTTTTTTATATACACATATATCGCGTTACGTAACGTTTCACGAACGTACGGCAGACGATACGAGGGGAGGGAAACGAGCGCTCGCGCGATGCGCCATCGTGTGAATGAGCCTCTAAGCGTCGCTGACGACCATCTATACGTAATGCACCAGCTGTATGTGATTGCGAATAATTATTTAATCCCCCCGCGGTCGCATGGCCCCGCAATCGTTCTCCGACACCCCGTTACTCTCGCCGTATGCGCCGCGCCGGGAATCACACTGTCCCCTCGTAAATCATGACACGCGACATCCCGCCATCGAGCAGAGCCGCGGGCCTGCGTCGGACCTAACTTGATGCTTACGCGAGTGCAACGTAGATATACGTGTGCCGAACAGAAAGAAGGCGCGCAATATTTCAAAGTTAAACTGTTGAACTTGGATAGCGTGGGCGGATAGGACGATCGATCATCGTTTCCCACGCTGACCACAGAATCGCGCTTCGATCGATGATGTCTTTGTCGTTCGGACACGGCGATAATTGCCCTTCTCATAATAAGCTCTCCGAACTTTGTTTCAATATTAATAAAAAAAAAAAAAAAATAAATGAATAAAATAAAGAACAAAGAAAATAAAACGATAAAATTTTCGGAAATATAAATCTTTCGTGTTGATTTTTGTATGCCTTTATGGCCGAATAACGTTATCCAGTTACTAACAAAACTGCATATAAAATATTTATAAATATTTATTAAATGAGATAAATTTATAAAATTATAATAATTAAATTTATATAATATTTAATATAATATTTAATAATAATATGATAATTAAATTTATACAATATTTATTTAATTAAATAAAATTATTTTCTCTCAGAGTTTCTACATTATTAAGATTCGCGAATCTAGTCGCGGTCGAGACAGACAAGTGGTCGATGGCAAATAAAAATGGACGTGATGGACTATCGCGACGACACTGATGGCGTATATATACATATGTATAAGACACGTTTTATTTCTTGGCGCTTATATAAACAGCAACACATGTGGCACCGGCAGGGAGAGAACAAGCGAAAACTGCGAGCGCATTGGGGCACGTAGGCAAATTCGTCGCAAACACCGAGACAATGGTGTATGATCTGTCGTGAGCGGCATTTTAAATCGTACACGGTCTCTTCCTACCCTCACGTACGCGCCACGTTCCTCTTTTCCTCGTTACCTTCCCTTTCCGCTCTGTTTTCGTCTGGTATCCGTCGGCTTCACCATTTCCCCTTAAACCTCGCCGCATCAGCGTTCTGAATTTGTGCGCTGAATACCGGTGGGAAAAGGATAAGTGAAACTCACCACACATGTATGTAAATATCGCTAAGCGTACGCTTAGTGTACATTATATAGCTCAGTCCATTTAATCACGTTATTAAATGCGACAGCATAATTCTCTCTATAATTCGGAATGTGTGAGACACATTTAACATTAATTGAGCCACGTGTGCGAAATCGATCGAATGCTTCGAAATAAAAGACTTCAAAGAAAATAGAATGATTCATGAATCAGATATTTCACGACGATTACATAAAAAAATAAATGCTATAAAATAAGAAACAACTAAGGAAGAATTTGATGAGAGCAACGAAAGAATATCATTTAAATGTCGAGAAAATAGAAATAGCTCGAAAGAATTTTAATCAGCGCTTGAAATTAAAAGTAACGCTTTGTCTACAAACTCGAGAAAACCTTTCTGAAAGGACTTGACGTATTCCAATCTCGTCATTCATAATTAGTCGTTTAACAGTTTTACCGATTTTGCGACGTTTTACCTGTAACGTATTACCTGTAACGGATGGAACGATTTATCTCGCTCTCTCGATCGTGCAAATTTCAGTTTCCGACGCATTCTATCTTGTTGCACTAATGAGGCAGGCGTATCTTAACGGATAAGTTTGCGGGTGCAGAGAACAGTTTAATTCTCTCCCCGAACTCGTTTTCTCACAGACACGTCACACACGTGCGCGTATAATAACCAAAAGTGGCGTAACATACGGTGTATATCACGGCGCGTAATGATACAAGGTTCCGAGAGCACTTTGTACGAAGAATATGAAGATGAAGAAGAAAAATGTAAGCTTTTAATGAAAAATATAGAAGGACAGTTATGTGCTCTGACTAATATCTTACAAAGATGTGCATCGGATCTATGACAATTTAAACAAGATCTAATTGTACGAATTAATATAAGAGGCCATGTATAGAATTTTTAAAGCACAACGCAAGACGAGAACGCAATATTTAATAACAGAAATAAGAGACCAGTGCGATAGCAGTCATTGCAGAATAATGAATATGTAAATCTTAAGACGCGATTTTTTAAATTCCTGGTCGAATTCAAACACATTTCGAAATCATCAATCAAAAATTTTAATGTCGATCGACACACGACAACCTCAAACTAAAATAATAAACGAGTTTTATAATCTTTAGATTGATTAAATAATTAGTTCCTTTCTTGCATTTTTAAGAGGATAATTTTTATGCTGCTTGATAAAAATTATATAATATATATATATATTTTTTTTTAAATAAAAATGTATAAGATTTATTCGCAATTTATGTTATGATGAATTGTCATTTAGATAAAATTTTACTTAGATAGGAAGATATTATTTCTTTTACATTTCACATCAATAATGCTACGATAAAAATTAAAACATTTCTAAACCATCTGCAACCACCAAATATAAACCATCGATAAAATATTAATTGTTTATCATTTTTATTAACGTTTATATATATACAGGGTGTTCTAAAACTACCGTACTTCCTTTTAATGGGATATTCCTGAGGTTATTTGGAGACGATTTTTCCTCAACGAAAATGTCGAGGCACCAATCATTTTCGAGTTATAAGTGATTGAAAATGAAGGGCTTTTTGTAAACTAAGCTTTATGGAATTAAAATATTAAAAAAACTACATTCTTCAGTTAATTTCAGGTTGAGTTATATTTAATAGAATTTTAATTTAAAGCTTAGTTACAAAGATATATGATGGCAAAAATTGGGAGCTTGCAAAAAATGATGACCTCCCTCGACATTTTCGTTGAGGAAAAATCGTCTCCAAATAACCTCAGGAATCTGCCATTAAAAGGAAGTACGGTAGTTTTAGGACACCCTGTATATACTATTATATAAATAGAATTAGAATTTTATTCACATATTAAAACGTTACGTTAATATTAAGGCCAATGAGATTAATAACTTTTCAATCATGATTATAAACTGAATACATATTCATAAGTCAAATTAGTTAATAAAAGTTATTTTATCCTGAAGAAAATCTGATTAAAATATTATCACATTTATCAGAAAATTTAATCATGTACTTACGGTTTTTAGTATAAAATTGCGGTTTGCAATATTGGTCAGAGTATCGTCGAAAATGGACTTTCTTAATAATTTATGCGAGGAGTCTAAAATTTTTGCGGCAGAATTTGGGGAGGAACGCGAAATATCGAGCATCCACCGCTATATGCGCGCATAGCTGCGCGCATAGGTCGGTACCGTATGTATTATGCTGTTACCTCGACGCCGAACGGAATAGCGTAAATGATATCGTAAGAGTGCCGGAGAATGCCGGCCTCTCTAACCAGCGATTTGGCCCGTGGATTATGTACACGCACGGCCACGGCCCGAATGTAAGTCGCGCTCGCGCACAATGACGGTGAGGCTATTATTGCGCCCCGGCGGCGCGATGCTCGTGGCTTTACGTGACTAGGTTCTGGCTCGGTGGTTCATATGGCATGTAATACACTCCCCATGTGTATTATATATACGCACTCGGAGCACGAGAGTGGGCGCGATCGGATCGCGGTGCCCGGCGACGAATCCGGCGAATTGCATGAGAAAATTAGCCCCATGTAACTGCCGCGCGTCACGTCACTCTGGGAATCCCGGTTTAGGGGTCGCGTTCGAAAACTACCGGGCCTGCTCTCCTATGATCGACGAAATCTTGGCGTGTCCGAGAGCCATTGTGGACGCGGACCCGTTTAAAGCCGTTGATTCGCGAAATTCGAGAGCGACGCGAACGATATTCGGCCGCGAATATCAACGCCGCTCGTAATTGCTTCATTTTGCACCGCGCGCACAAGTCGTGATATTTTGAACTTTATTGTCGTATAATAAATAGATGCTGTATAATGAATAATATACCGAATAAGAATTAATATATCGACGCAAAAATAATTGCGACATCGTGATAATTTCTAATGATTATCGGCCGTCACTTTATAAAGACTTTATTATATTTATTAAACAAATTATTCTAACAGCTAATAATTTTATATAGCAATTATTCGGGTTTATTCTAAAAAAATATTAAGCATCATATTTTTTATTTCGATCGTTCTTTTGTCCGTGCGTTAACAACCATATCTAACGAATACATTGATTGAGACGATTAGTCGCTCGACATAATTGTCGAATGCGGGACGAATTTCCGAGTCGGGGTTGTATTTATATACACGCATTTATTACATGAATTTATGTACCGTTCTGTCGACCGCAAGTAATAATGGTAAATCAACACCGAATGAATCTTGCTGAATGGCAGCCGAATGGATGTACACGGATGCAGATAACTCGCTTTTAATTTTTGTTTTTCGACGGACGGCGTTTAAATATTTCATTATGCAATGCCGTCTGCAAATTTATGTGCGTTCGCACATAATAATCGCAGATTTACGCGACATCGCCACGGGACGATTTCGCGTACGCGCACGCTCGTGTACAACCGGAATGCGTGTGCATGCGAATAGAATTCCAATCGTGCTCGGCTGTATCACCCTGGTCGGAAAAAATTCGATTGTTAGGCTCGTTTCTGCGTCAACATACTTCGCGCTCTCTTACATACCGGCGTAACGTTAAAATTCCTCGCGTTTTTATCGCGTAATTAGTTTGAGCGCTCAGATAATACCTATTAATATAAATTTTAGAAACTGAATTATCTCCCAAATTATCCTCTCTTGCGATTATTTTCGTCGTATGTTAAAAAATGTGAAGCAAAATCGGTATCCGCGCGATCGATATATGGCTACGCGATGAATAATTCCGTACACAATCGGCGCAGAGTTTTTTATTATACGGGAAAATTATATAACGGACAAAAATACAATGCACGCTCGGAGGTCTAATTAAAACCGCCACGCTTACATAATTCATGTTTAACCCAACCGATGCTCGAATGAAATCCGTGGAAGGTAAAATTCACTGTCGAAGCACAATTTAATTCAATAACAGCATATTTGCTTACGCGTATACAATTATTCGTGTTAACAATCGCAAGCCTCGGATGTGTATTTTCGGCGCTCTGTTTAAGTTAACCTTGAGAGATCGCTTCGCGTAACGTGCACGCAAAATATCCGTCGGCGATGCAAAATATTTCGATCGGAAGATTCGTACGAGTATTTCGCGTTATTGTATAAATGAAGAGCGGCACGAATTATTTTTCGGCGCGCTGTTATCGCGCGCGGCGCAACGAACGAGAAAAAGGGGCTACGTTTGGTCCCCCCCGATATTAAACGATATGAATTATCAGAGAATCGAACGAGATCCATCCCTTCGTGTGTGCTAACCGGCGGCTCTATACATTCGCGTCGCCCGTTCAACGCGTATCTTTCTTTTCTCTTTCTCTCTGTCTCTATCTCTCTCTCTCATTCTCCACTAGGGCATAACTGACGCGAAACCGCGAGTTTGCATTGCAGATTGGTAACTACATTCCGATTTTTCGCGGACGATTTTTTTCATGCCGCATACAGTCCGATCGTCCTCGCCTCATCTACCTCCCTCGACCCCGCCAGCGTTTGCGTACCGAAAAAATAGTCGACGCGCCCTGCACATCCCTATGTGCTATCCTTCTCCTGCCGGATGACGCGAGTGCACGCGAAACGTATGAATGACCATCGGGCGGCTCGCTCGGGAGAATCGGAACGGAAAACGAGATAGAAGAAGGCTGGCAAAATCAGATGGGACAGCAAGGGAGGAAGTGAGAAAGGAGGATCGGTAGACCCGACGGAGAATGACGAATGTTGAAAGAAGAGGAAAGCGCTATTAGGAATAGGAAGGAAGAATGACGGGGGTGAGCAGTCCGCGATAGACCGGAGAATACAGGGGGATAAAGTTGGAGGGGGGGAGGTAGGGATAGGGGGTAAGGGGGGATGAATTCAACGCGTTGGAGCAAGAGAGAGGCCGGGTGAAACCCGTTAAAAGTGCCAGCGGCACGTTGGTGGTGTTCACATTCGCCAGCTATTGACCGGTCGCGAGGGGTGACGCGAGGGGATAGCGAGCGGCGACGGTGGTGTTGGCGGAGGCTGGACATTGCGCTATTTTATCTGCCATTGAAACTGGAACGGCGGCGCTAGGCGAGGGGTAGTGGAGGAAGCGAGGTGGAGGAGAAAACCCCGGTAGTTGACGGTGGTTTTCGAGCTCGGCACGAGGGAAAGGCAAATGCGCAGGTAACGAAGCGCCCGCGGTAAACGAAGCACCAGACTGATGGACCCATACTCCCCTCCCTGGTGATTCCTACCCCGTCCTTTATAGGATTATGATCGACCGGTCGTTTTGATTTTCGATAACGTTCAAGAAATTCGAAAAAAAACCGTCCTACCATTGCTTGTAGCGAGAGAATGTCGTAAGAAATTATTGACCCTTTCTCTCTCTCTCTCTCGCTCGAAGAATAAGTATAAATATCTGTGTTTCGTGCTTTCTTTCTTTTATATTTTTTGTACTCCGAGTTTCTACGTTACTTCCATTCTCTCTTCAAAGTGTTATTATAATAAATTTATTTGACTGTGATGTATATTACGACGAGTTGCCTTCAATTTCTTTAAAGAGAGACATTATCACATCTATGCGGCACGAAACTCTATTGCGTAAATATAATTTTAATGTTAACACATGTCTATACATGTCTATACAAATAATTATAACGAATTAATAATTTTTACAGATTGTATGTCTAAAATGTATCATACAAATACGATCCTACAGCTATATAATTGAGCGCGGCTACTAGTCACGCACGCTAGGCTGACGAGTAACTAGTCCGTAACGGAATTATTGCATTTCCAACGTGAGAAGTTTAAATTAACAACTTGCACTTCGAAGGCGAATCTCTCCTGGAAAGCTTTCGGCGCGATGCATGCGCATCGCAATTCGAATATTGCGAGAATTATGCAATATTCTTGGAGTCACTCATGTACAGTCGCGATTTTAACAACCGACTGTAATTTTAACAACCACGCCTAAATATAGATAAATTTAAAGTAATTTTCTCGTCTCTTTTTCTTGATTAATCTATATTTAGACGTGGTTGTTAAAATATATATATATGTATATGTGTGTGTGTGTGATATAATTATATCTGTTACAATATAACTGAAATATTTTTCGTTATTTTAATATTATCCGCAGTCTCATATATGTAGTATGTAATATTTCTTAAAAATATAGTAAACTTTAATTAGAATATACAGATCCGCTGTAATAATATTTTTGACTTCCGGTGAAATGATATTCAGATTTTTAATCCACTATGCAACACATCAAATAAGCTTTGATCAAAACTGTACCATTTTTCTCGCACGAGGATATAAACGGAGAATCTTTATTCGTCGTATATTATCTATTCTTTTTATGCATGTGAAGTACCTAGCGTGCGAATTTTACGAGTCAAACGAGTGCACATGGGAAAATATAGACGACTGTAAAAAAATTGAACATTATTCGTCTGAAAGTTCATCGTATGGTCCGTCTTTTGAACGGTCGAAACATATATGAATGTACGCTATCAAAAGAGAGACAACTGTCCGCATGAGAAACATCGGCGTATTTTATTACCAAATGAAAAAAAAAAAAAATCTCGCAAAACGTCCTAATAAAGATAGCTACTTGAGGGAACTATTTTTACAACATGTTTCGTGACTTTTTGTAAAGATAAACCGACGAATTGTAAATGAACGACATTAATCGTGATGCGAATCGGAATTACTGTTGCGACACTTTTATTCTTAGTATTCACGTAGTGCAAATTGTGCGAAAACTTTGCGAATAGAGATTAGATATGACATTTTACGGTTTAGTATGCCTCAACCCTTGCTCAGGATCTCGACTAACGTAAGATTCTTGGGAGGCACAGGCAGACCGATACGGACTGTCTCCCTTTCATCTCTAACCTGAAGGGGCGTCCCTTGACCCTTGCCGCTGAAATTGGAATTTGATCCGTACCCGTGATATCTAATAACCCCGGCGTCTTATTTATCGACCAACTGAAATTCCGACCCTGATGGCAAGAACTATCCCGTGAGCTCCTCTCCGGGTTTAACTATCCCGAGGCTTCTTTGTACGACGGGAGGGATGGACGCGAGAATTATTACAGTTTACGTTGTCGATATTCCGCGTCTTCGTGAATCGACGATACCGTATTTTGTCATATTTAAGAAATTGCACACCTCTGACCACGAGTCAATTGCAATCGATCGCACGAATCGATCTTGCTCTTTATTAATTCTATTTTCGTTTTTCGTCGCATATTAAAATCTTCTATAGCGAACAGACTGTCTACGTTATCTGAAGCCTTTCTCTTTCCCCGCTTTATTCTCTCCCACCGTCGTCCCTTATCTGACATAGAAACGACACGAGAGAAGAGCAATCGGCAGAAAGCGATATCATTTGATATCGTATACTCGTTATTAATTACGGAGCAAGTTGGACCGCTAGAATACGGAACAATATCCAAGAGTGGCCTTCCTTTTTTTTTTTTTTTTTTTTTTTATAGAAGAAGAGGTTCGATGGAGCGTGTCGTCAAATGTCTCTCGAGAAAATTGTACTTCTCAAAAAGGCTATCGGAAGAAGAGAGACGCGGGGCTGCACCGGCGCTGCGCTTATACGGGATCTTGTTCGATTTAATTCGCCTTCTCTCTCTTAAACCATCATATATATATATATATATATATATATATATATATATATCTTATATATATATCATATATATATATATATCATATATATATATATATATATATATATATATATATGTGTGTGTGTGTATATATATATATACATATACATAGCGCATGTAGTGCGTATGTATGAGTGCGGTGGTTTGCGCTTGTGTACATTTGTGCACAACGATTTGAGGAAGAGCTCGACGAAGCTAGGACGGCTGGACAGGAGGGATATAGGGGGTGCAGGTGGTACCATCCATCATACCGCGGAAACCAGCCGGCACATTGCCGGAAGTGACGTCACGCTTGAAATATCGACTAATAATTTATACGCAGACGTTAGCGCCCGCTCACGTTTTGCGGGGTTACCTATCCGTAATAACAAACTAACGCCTCCGCGCGCGATTGTGGTTGTACGCGCGACATATACACACCGTGCCGATGTGAGTTACCGAAGATAGACGTCGTAAAGGGGCTGTGAATTTGGCGCAGGCTGACGTTGTTTATCCCCGAAAAATTTCTGATAAGTCGAGAAAATTATTGAAAACAAAATAATTCCAATCGTGTCTTTTTTTTTTTTTTTTTTTTTTTTTTGTTAAACTCGAGTAAGTCGAGTGAATCAATATTGAATTGATTCGCTCAATTTACTCTGTCGATTCACCCTGTCAATTATCGTGCCGTTAAACTGTGCTTCTGATACTATATATGTATGCTCTATACTCATAAATATTAATATAATAATTATTATTTTAGTCTGTCGATCGACATTATACGTTTGTAACAGTTTTACAAAACCGAGAATGTTCAATGTATCCGAAGATACATACAGTTTCAGCCTTTTTTTTTCAATGACGAAAAATCGCGCGACAAGTTATCGCTTCGCCCGCATGATGGAAAAAGTGTCGCTTACACAGACTGCAGAACGCGCTATTTGTTTTTACTCGACAGAGGGTTGATGTAACTGACGTTCTTTCTGCCTTGTCATACGACGGCTTACCTGACGTTTGGACCGTCTGTCATTCCGTATCAGGTGGGTGTCGTGCCACGGATTTGAAATGATTGTCTCGTCAGAGCAGTAAAAGATGCGGCTGACGTTCTTTTCATCGCTCGCGTGTCTCGTGACGTACCGATGCAACATGATTTTTCACAGTTACGCGAACGCCACTCGTCTTACTTATAAATATATATTTAACAACTGTGTCGCTTCTCTTGCACTCGGTGGCACTTTAAATTCGGTCCACGCCATTTTAATCCCTATACCGTGACTCGAGATAAAATGTCGATTAAATGTTTAAAAAATGTTTAAAAAAAAATGTTTAAAAAAAATTTACAACGTGACAACAGTCGCGCGCAAACATTGTTTAGCGCAGAATATATTTTGCAAATTTTCCGATGTTTAATGCCTGCTGTATAAAAGATGACAAAAAATTATATTTAAAAATTATTGAATGACAAAATCTTTACGTTAAATAATTTCTTCTCTTTAAAATTCGGCCATCAACTCGAAAGTGCTACTTATATTTTCTCGCGTACAAGCTTTTAAAAAACTATTGACAAAATCTTTTTTTATATTTTACATTGATTTTTACTTTGTTATTTTTATAATATATTGTGCGTTATTCTCTTTCTTTCTTTTATACCTTTTTTTTAATAATATCACTTATATCGTGAAACAACACCTTCGTTGCGTCGCGGATGGCACCGATTTCGGTGTATAATTAGAAGCATAACTAACCCTGAGTATAAATCTCACGGTGTCTTCGTTCTTCCTACAACCAATCCTTGCTATCCCCGGCAGAAAATTAAAAAAAACAAGCGCGTCTCTCTCGGCGTGGCTGCGCAGAAAGCGGCGTTCCCTTGAGCAAAAAGGGATGACGGTAGAGCGGCGATAACGGGCGGAAAATTGATGCGGTGAGTCGCGTCACCGATGTCCCTGTCGTCTCCTCCGTCACCGGCTAGACAGACGCTGGATGCGTATTCATGCAGGTATACAGGCAGGTCGTTGTCATGACAACAAATTCCTGAATTCAGACAGACGTCCTCTGTCTACGCTGCACGACGCCGCCGTGAGCCAAGGACTACAATGAGGAAGAGGAGGAGGAGGAGGAGGAGGAGAAGAAGGACGAAGGCAGCGAGGGCAACGGTAGGGAAGGGAGCCAGCACATGACTTAGAATCTTCGACCCTCCCGACAACCGGTCCCGTATTCCCGTACGACCTCGCCGAGGTCGGCGAGGCACCTCGTTCCCGATCCTCGACGGCGTCTCCCAGGCGGCGACGAGGGTAGCTTTGCTCGCACTCAATATTCCATATTTCTCGTGACAATTTCTCCGGGCGAATTTATAGACTTCCTTTTTGGTCCAGGTACGGGCGAGCGGCGGAGAGAGAAAGAGAGATAGAGAAAAACGACGGCGGCAAACGGTCGGATTGGTACCGACAGAGAAAGACGAAGAAGGGGTAGGAGGGAAAGGGGAAACGATGAGTGTAGAAAAGAAGAATGGGGATCAGTGTTGCAGCTTGCAAAGGAGAAGTACGTATGGGGGGGGAGGAGGGTGGTAGAAAGGAAGGAAAGAGAGAAAGGCGACCGAGTGAAAAGCTTTTCTGCTACTTTCTCTATCTAATATACCGCTGCAATCAGTTATAGGGAGACACACCGAGATACGTACATCACTGATCTGTATATATCCGTGTTAGTGCATCTGTGTATATCCGTGGATACCAGCTTGGGTGTGAACTCGGATTGGTATCGGTGATCGCGCATACCGACTGCAGCTGCAGATACGTCGGTTGTTGTGTCGATGGCGGCGAAGGAGGAAGGGAGGGATGAGATGCTTGAGAGCCTCCATCAGTGGCCCGGATCTCGATATCCACTTTATTGCGCGAATGTATATTCACAGAAAGATGTGAAATATTTTGCGCGTCTCTCGTGTCTCAGCGCAACGGTGGTTTTTTTCCCCTGGTTGTCTCTTCCTTTGCCAATTCTTTCCCCCGCTCTCTCAAACTCATCTCCTTCTCGTTCCGCATATTCCGCAAAAGCTAAACCGATCCGCGGTTCGACGAACTGCATGTTCGTTTGACATCGAAGAAGCACACCGCTCATCGTCGAACTTATTTGTCGCTTATGGATCGTGAGTGAAATTCGCTCATGGCTTCGATTGATTAATGGGTTATTTTCTGCCATACATTTTTGGAGAACGCGAAATGATATTCTTTGATCGCTACATTAAATAAATACTTAATGCCTCGTATAGAACGGATCTTATGCAATTATTATCTTTGCGTAAATATAAAACAGAACGCGTCAACACATATGATATCATGTATATGATTAATCAATATTATTACATAATTTTCAATTAATAGTTAATAAGCCATAAATAATCAATCACGTGATCTCTCCTCGCAGACTTCGAAATGACTTATTACTTTAGCGAGAAAGAGAATATTCTCTTTTCTTGATTAATGAATCATCAGTTTGCACATACATCTTATTAAGACGTTTATCTTGACCCGAATCAGTGAGTTCGAAAGTTATGCAAATTGCCGGAGGGATTAAATTATAATGAATTTGTCGACGTTTGACAAATCGACTGCAATTAGAGATAATCATAATACGCTACGAAAATCTTATCCAGTTGAATCAAGTTTGCGACAAGAGATCGTATCAAGTTAGCTCAATGCCGCAATAGACTTCTGCGTATTCTAAAATCATGTATAATTTATTTTTCTTATCGATTTAAGTTTCTACTAGCTATTTTTAGTTGCAATATATGCTAGCAGCACGTTTTTTTTCCGAGCAAAAGAAAATATTTTTTAACGCTTGTTAGTAAAAAAATACCCGTATTTTTATCCAAATTATTCGCAGATATTCCTAAAATTACAATAAATTAAATAAAAACAGAATTGTTTGTTATCATGTCAAAAGTCATCCGCTCGCTTGCTTTATTATATCCAGCGGCTCAAAAGCGAGATAACGCGATATATACTAAAATGGCGAATATTGTATAATGCTATACACACGGCCCGGAACCTCTTGATAGTATGATCATGAGCCAAGGCAAACGCGACTTATCTACGATCGAGCCAATCCGGTCTGCAGTTGTACGCTAATCGCGCGTGTACACCGCGGCTGATATATACGTCGCTCGTAATGCAACCTCGGTCTCGCGGGGACGGTTTGACAGCTTGCATTTCGACCGATCGATTTGGCATGAGCGGATCTGGATTGAATGCGCGTCCTTCGGAATTCCGTCGTCTCACTGTCAATCTCGTCTTTCATTGCGTTAATTGGATTACGAGGTTTAAGCCGCGCCACGGCGATCGTGCGCATTCGGCAGCTGGATAAGCGTATTAATCCGCGGCACGAATAAGTCGAGCTTATTAACGCGATAAGGCGCGTCACGATGAAACGTCGACGCGACATCGCCTAGCTTTCCGCTGACGTTGACAACAATCAGGTTGATGGAAATTTTTTGATGACTCGCGAAATACGCGCCGATCGATTTCATGTTTTAATAATTTAATCTCCACGTCATATACAAAACAATTAGTATTTCATTATTATTTATATTTGTTATATATATATGTGTATAATATGTGATTATATTTATTATATTTTCTTTAAGATAAGCATATATAATAAATATAAATATAATTATATAATATCATTATATTTATTATTTTCTTTAAAGTAAGTAATTTGTAAATTTTAATTAAAAAAAAGAAGATAACACTCCCTCTCCTTCCTATATATGTTTATTCAATTCAATCATTTTCCAAATTAAATGTATGTACCATGTAACGATATATATGTGTTAATAGAGACTAATTTTTATAGTAACGTTAAATGAAATGTAAAATCTATAAAAGATGTTATATAATTCACACACATATCGTGCGCATGTTAATGCAATGGAGATGCTTAAAGCGATAATAAATATGCATTAGCTATTACGAGCAAAAATGTGCCGTGTAAGAGAGAAGATCGCAGATAGCAGAATCAATAGAATCGATTACATTCTCCAGTCTTGCGGCCATGCCCTTCTCACCTTTGCTTTTGCCGCTCGGTAGTCGATGAGCCTACGCCCAGCTAATTAGCCACGAAGCCAACCAGATAATTAGTCTCTAATGGCGTTCCATGCCGCCTCGTCATTTTGTTCTTGTCCCACTTTTTTCTTATCGCCATTGGCTATAGAGAAAGTCGCTAATACGACCCAACATTATGTCACTTCGCGCGAAACGAGAAGGCTAATAATATCAAGAGGATATGTTAAGTTTCAATGATGTGACGAATAATTGTGTAAGGAAAATTATAAATGAGCGGCTAGAAAGAAATCTATTTATCATTTAGAGCTTGTAGACGCGTTGAGTGGAGAGGATAATATTGCGGGCAAAAGAAAGAGATAAAAGATAACGGTTTGTGTCTATCATAAACTAGCATTCACGATATATGAGCTGCTGTCGGTATAGCGTTATATCGATTGCGGAGTAAGCCCGTGTTTTAGATAGTCTGAAACGTAAACTTCTTAAAGAATAGCAGAGAAGTTTGATCACGGCTGTTAAAGTTCTTCCACGGTAAATATGTCACGTATTAAACACGCCCTACAAATTAGCGTAATTCCACCTTAAGCATGAGATATGGAAATGATATACAACATTATGAAAACCTTTAGCAACTTGAACTCCTTGAATCGCGATGTTGCAATCTCTAGCCGAGCATTAAAACGACGCCTTCTGGAAACTAAAGTTAACGTGACGATTTACGTTATTTTCGCAAGATCCGACAATCTACGGCGCTCGGAGGAATTAAAACTTTCCGGCGTCACACATTAGCTCGCGCTCTGCTGGCACAGTTTTACAGTTCTTACGACTAAGAGCGGCCCTTACTAGAAAAATTACCAACTTCAGCACATGATAATTGTATCTTATCACGAAATACGCTTGTTCGTAGCATGGTCGCGGAACAAAATGCCCCTCTTTCTCGTGTTGTTTTTAGATCGACGTAATGTAATTGAATTAATCGCTGTTACAAACGCGAAAACTTCACGATACGGTCAACTATAAATCTATCACAGTTTTATTAAGAATGACAAAAAAAAAATATATATATATATATATATATATACGTAAAAAATATGCGCGAATACGACAATTGCGGCGATACGAATCGAAGGTTCGAAAATTGGCAAGACGGGAAGCCGGAACGTCGCGTCGCGCGCACGAAGATGGCATCGCGCGATGTCAGCGCAATTTTCAGCCTTTGTCGACACTCGAATCGGCGTGAACGCGCCGAAAACGCCGTGCATTCATACGAGCCCTTTATTATGCACGCGATATAATATGCGACTGCATTGCGACTCGGCAATCATCGGCACGGCATCGAGTCTTGGTCGACCAACGAGGGGCAAATGCGACAGGGGATGAAAGGGGGAAGGGGGAGGGGGGAGGAAGGGAGAAGGGGATGGTGGCAATGACCATCCCTGAATTCCGACCAAATCTCTACCGAGCACTCGCGGTCGGGGACGTTCGTTCTCATTAGCGACGTCGCGCCGTGTAGGCTAATTGTAGTTATGTTTCGCGGCACCTACATCAGGTACTTACGCTCGCTCGATGTTAAACAGGTGAACGCGGTCTTGTAACGTGCTTTCGGCGGAGATTTATTCGATACTCGGGGAAATCACAGCGTTAAATGCATCAACGCGAGCGTTCATCTCCGCCGCTGCGTGTCTCTCTTTCTCTCTCTCTCTCTCTCTCTCTCTCTCTCTCTCTCTCTCTCTCTCTCTCTCTCTCTCTCTCTCTCGCGCGCGCGCGCGACTTTATCGTGGATTTGCGTGTTTCTTACACAAATTTAAGAACTTTAGATTAAACTCGAAGGAGATACACGTAAATTTGCGTATCCCGCGTAATGGAATAATAAACGAAGTGCACGCTCGCAGTCACAGAAGAACAGGCGTAATTATAAGAACCGAGAACTTTAGCAAAGAGGCAGAGAGAGGGGTATATTCTCTACATTCGTAAATAAGAGAGAGTTCTTCCCTCCATTCTTCGATCGAGGCTAATCTTACCGGGGATGAATAAGTATTTAAACGGTAGAATACGATTTTTGTTTTAATAAAGTCGCATTTCAGTCGCATAAAATTGAATCTCAACAAATTTAATTAAGGCGCGGATGGGAGATTATACGATATTCATATCGCGCCCTTTTATTAAAATCCACTAAAAATTCCCGCGCGCATACAACCACCCTCTCCCCCCCACCGCGTACTATCGCGCGTCAATGTAAATAGGGCTTTAATCCGCGTTTCATCTAAAATCTATTTCATTTCCGAGGCCAAGGAAGAGCCTTTCCAATCGGATACTCGCCTGAATCCGCGTATTATATTTAAATATTCATCAGCGATCTCTTATATGAAAGTCTCGGGCATGCCATTACCGAATGGAAAAGTTAATTGCTACTTTGCATAATAATTCAATGAGAGCAAAAAGTCCACCTCCCTTGTCTTCTCTCTCGATCGTCGATTCTTCCGTCAAAACGACGCGACGGAAGGATCTTGAATATCGGAAGAGAGAGGTAATTCCGCCATGAAAATAGGATTGGCGGAGGCTCGGCTCCACTTGGCGCGATTATGTGGCCCTTCGATCGTGTAGCACCCTCGATCGAGCTTTATCAACGAGGCGTCCGCTCTTTTCGCGAGGAGTGCTCTTTTTTTTTTTTTCGAGGGGATGCGTCACGCGAGCGTCCATAATTAGCTTCCGTAATGTATGCGCACTTTTCAACGCAACGTTGCCGTTTCCGTTAAACCTCGACACGAAACGGCTCGTTCTTGTTAATGTATCCGCAGTATATCGATTTCCGCGGCACCCTTTCGCGCAGGCCGTCCGACGAACTATACCAGATTATCTGATGAAGTGGCTAAATGCCCAGTAATTACTTCATGATATCATTATGTAATGATATGCCGCACTTTTAATTCTGTAATTTGCGGCAAGAGAGTAAGAATGTAAATTAGACGATTATAAAAAAACAGCGTGCCACATGCGTGGTATAAAGTTATAACAGTAGCGAAAGGAGAATAGAGTAGCTTGACAGAATATTAGTTTTTCATTTTTCTCTCATATATATATATATATATATATATATATATATATTTTAAAAAGTAAAATATAAATTCCTTTCTTAAATTTTTATTTTTATTTTTCCGTACAAATGTCAAACTCGCGTATGGAAGACAAATAAATAAAAATAAAGTTATATGCATATTTTCGCAAAATGTAAATAACATAGAAAAATAAAATAACACAAAACTGCCTGTCACGTATATTTATATATAATAAAAAACACGATGATACAAGGAAACAACATAAAATTAATAAGGTTTACTTTCTCACAAAAAATAACAGCATGAGAAATAAGATATTTTATAATATAGTAGATTTTCTCTTACAAAATTGACTCAAGTTCTTTTCTTTCCTTAAGCTTGTCGTACGTCTTTTATCTGTCGACTCAACAAAGTTGCGCAGCGCGTATAATTCCCCGTCAATCGCAACGAGATGCGAGAGCTTGCCGCTATTTATTCTTCTCTGCCTTTGGACTTTGGAGCAAAACGTAAAAATTGATATATACAAGAGATATCTGATGAGGACCGGGGCTTATAAAGTCATGAGAACGAGATGACGAGCCGCGCGTTGTGTTAAATCGCCATCGCGATTATCAATGATAATTTATCATATCTGAGCGAAATTAAACGAGTTCTCAGAAGCCGCGCGAGAGGATCCGCACCGCTTTCTAATCATACCAGCATTCCAGTCATTCTGCGGGATCCTCCTTTGCGGTTTTGTGACGTTGTGCCCCTCCTTTCTCCCATTATCGCACCTTTCTCAGAGCCGCGCTCAGGAGGCACCGGTCGGTTTTAAAAATTTAAAAGTACGACTATATCGTATAAGGAACGACTTGACAGAAATTTTTTTTTTACGAGGCGCGGTTCTCACAACTTATTTTTGGCTCACCCGATCTCTCGGCACCTACTCACCGACGCGGCGAGGTAGACACGCGGAGGCGAGTCGGCTTTTATTACAAATGCGCCACACGGCACATAAATAACGCCCGTCTGCCACGTTCACAATAACTCGTTAAGGCTTGTTAGAGAGAGAGCGTGTGAGAAACAGAACCCCGCGTGCCCGCGACAGGGCGGGATGCGCCGAAACCAGGCGATCTGGTGCAATCTGTGTGTATCGATTGAATCACGCAATTTCGTTGATACAGTACCTCTCTGTTCCTTTCTTCGGCGCGAATCGACAGCGGTGAAAGAATTCTATCTCGTTAAGCAGCTGGCAGTCAATAATGAACAGTGGATAGCCATTTTGCAGACATCTCTTTAATGCGCGTTTTATTTTTCTTAAGTTATCAATTTATTATTTCAAAACGTATCTGATTTATTTCTTCAATTAGTAATTAATATTAAGGTGAATTGAGGAGTTATATTCTCCTATCGTTAATTGTGATTAAAATAAGAGAGATGTAGCTTTTCCTTTTTAATTCAATTATATAATTTGTTTATGATAAATATGTGTGTTACGCACAAGAAGCGATTTGAAATAAAATACGATCATCGGAAATATTAATTCGGACATATATCAATTATTCCTTCAGTTAATGCTGGTAAACATTTCAATGACATCATAATGCTTTCATGGAAAATCGTATTCGAATAAAATGTTGCGCGGCAATTTTAATTCAATTAATAGAACAGCTTGATGATGATACGCGTAAACAGATTGCATTCCATCGTGAATATCGAAAATGTGTGTTTCGTTCGGGGAAACTGATTTAATACTGATTTAATACTTTTCATAGTACCAAGCTCGAGTATCTCTTTAAATATTAATACCGTATTTTCGTCGCGATCGATAGGGCGACTCTCTGTTTGTATAATATTATTCAGTAAAATTTTATCGCGCTAGTGGAGAAAAGAGTTGTAAGAAGGATAATAAGTTATGCTTGGATTTTTCGCGATTTTTTGTGACTGTCGTTAAATCACGAAGAAAGAAGAAATAATCTGCCATCAACAACGCGTTCAAAGCGAAACGTCAATGGTGAGGAAAAGCAGAAAATATTACGAAAGAGGGGAACTTTAATGATCGGAGTTGCCCTAACGATGGAACTATAACAGCAACGAAAGACTGGCTTTCGCTTTTCTTTATCAGTTCATTATCTTATACGACAGAACTGTCAAGCGAGTTGACTTATTGTTAATCCCTTGCGCTATTTCCTTAAATCTTTGAATCTCAAATATATCTCGCGCGAGGGCTGCCTTTTCTTTCTCTCCCTCTCTCTTTTTCTCATTAAATTTTCATCGTATCAATCTATTCTTAAAAAATGAAAATTTTAACGTATATCATACTGTTACACATTACATGTACATAATCAATAATGCAATAACAACCGTATAAAATGCAACAATACAAGAATAATGTAGAATGCGAATAATACTACGAACAATGAGGATACAATAGTATTCTGAGAGTTATATAAAATGCGGGGCTGAACAGGAATGTATAATGGAGTACTCGGAGTTATACGAATCAGCGCTTTTTATTCGTTAGGTCGCCGTATAATAAGGGAAAACGTAAACGTTTATATTATGATAAATCCAATGTGATCTCAGAGAATGCGCACACGTGTGCCCTCGAACTACTCTCGGCGGGAGCGAATGAGAAACGTCGAAGAGGGATGACACTTCTCTTAACGTATCTTAAGAAAACACGGCGGATACAAGAAACCCGGCTACGGACGTACAGATGCACGATTCCATAACCGCCCTCTTTCATCACGAGATTTCGTAAATATTTGTCGTAGAATTCGATACAGGTCTTCTTCCCATGGACTGCTCTCGATTTTCCGAGAGATTATTTTAACCGGGATCGCTTATCTTATCCGTAATTTTCCACTGTATCCGCTACGCGTGATTATCGTCTTTTTTTCTTTTTTTGCAATTAGCATGTACAAGATAACTCGATTAATAATAATTTACTTCCGCTTTTATTCTCTCCCCCTCTGTTCGTAGATATGAGAAAATATTTCCCAATTTGGCCCTGATGCTCAATTTCATTATAAAGATTCGATCGGGTGTATCGGGGAAAAAAAAAAAAAAAAAAAAAAAAACAATAGTTAACGCGCACGAAACGAAAGGGTATGCATATACGAAGGAATGGCGCGAATGCCATTGTTTTCACCGACAAACTGTTGAAACGGTTTATTTTAAATTCGCGAACATGATCAAATATCGTTGTAACAGATCCACTTCAACAGTCGTATTCCAATATTTGATTTGCGTTCACCATTATGGGCTTTTTTTTATATATAGTGAATACAGTTGGGATGGTTTTATGGATGTTCGTGTACTCCAATAAAAGTGAATCGCAAGTTGCTTTGCTCTGCCTTTGTATCTTCTTGGAGTCGTGTATATATAAATAAATTTCAATAGGCAAGATATTGATTAAAGCCGATTTATATCCGCGCGCTATTTTATCACCTATTCGTTGATGAAAACAGAAGTATCCGGTTTCCAGAGAGAAAAGGAAGACTTTTCATTGCAACTTTAAATTCATTCTGCCTGTCTTACGAGCTATAACCTGTATATAGCTCGCTTGACATTCTCCGCCTTTTCTCTTAGAAAAGCAGTTTTTCCTTGAATTCACAAATTGTTGCTGAAATTTTATTATATAATTTACTTCCTTCGATAAAAGTCACTTGTCATCACTTATTCATGTAACTAAAAAAAAAAAGATTCCATCAGCCAGAACAGAAATTTAATTTCTTTTTAATCAAATCATTACGTAATTGTATTAACTTAATATCCTTGTCAATATTAAGTTAATACAATTACGTAATGATTTGATTAAAAAGAAATTAAATTTCCGTTCTGGCTGATAGAATCTTTTTTTTTTTTAGTTACTTACAAGAATAAATGATGACAAGTGACTTTTTATTTAACGTTTCAGAGACTACATTCATGCTTGTACAACAGAATTAAACTTTCAGTTTCACTTTATGATACTCTTGATACGTTTCTTTCCACAGGATTCGCGATAATTTCAAATATCAAATTTAATCTTTTTCGATGAAGAGAATTGACAGAAATCTCTACTCTTTCCGATAGAGTTGACAAATGCTTGCATTATTTTTGTCGCGTTGCGACGCAAAGAGAGAAAGAGAGAGAGAGAGAAAGATACCATTGATATTACAGTAATAAAAATTTCAAAGCTCCGAATTCCGCGATGACAACGCTAGACAACTTCGTCGCGGTGAACGCCAAGAATTCGCACACCCCCGAAATATTATACGACGACTAGCAACAAACTCATATTTTTATCTCCGCGCCGGGGGAATGGGAAATGGATGGAATGGAGAGATGTAAGTTGGAGATGAGGAAAGTAAGTTTAGCCGAGCATCTAGCGGGAATGGAAAAGCAGTCGAAGTATCGAAGTGCGATCTCGCTGCGCGCTACGATAACTATATGATATTATTAGCCTTGAGCGAGATGGGGGAAGGGGGTGGTTTGTGGAACGAAGGGATCGAATAAGCGGTGGCGCGTTACAGCAGAAAGAGAGAAAGAGAGAAAGAAGGCAGAAGAAGAGTGCAAAGAGAGAAAAAGAATGTTATGAAGAATAAGGGAGACGCGAGCGGCGCAAAGGAGCGAGGAAGACGACGAGGGAAAAAAGACGCTTTTGGAAGGACGCGACGGTAAGAGTAGTACGGGGTAAATGCTATTTAACTCTCATCGAATCGAAACTTCTCGTCGCTCGGCGGGTAACGCGATAGACGTGGGCACCAAAGCGTTTATTTGCAGACGGGAAAAATGGAATTACGATAAAGTAGAATGGAGTTCTAACGATCCTACTTGGCATTTGCGTATCCACCGTCGACTTGCCGCGGGCGCGGCGAGGCCGCGGGCAACTTTAAAGTGCCCTTGTTAAGTTTTTGTTTTGCGCCATTTTCCCGCGGCGGCAAGGCGGACGCCAGCTTTTTCCCGGAACGTGCCGAAAATTCGGCGTCTCTGTTGCCGCCTCTGGCGCCGCGACGCGACGCGACGCGACGCGACGCAACGCGCGGCAAGGAGGATCCACCGGGGAGAGATCTCATTGCTATTCAACGATCGTGAGCACGCCTGGCGAAAATCCGTCGGAATGTTTAGCTTAAGAGCAGTTCTGCGGCGAACAAATGCGCCGAAGTATTATGCGTCGATACGGATAGGTGCGATATAGTAAGCTGATCGAATGTTCTAATTTCACAGAATATTCTCTTTCTTCTTTTTTTAGAATATTCCCTTTTTCACATATTATCCTAGTTTTCGTCTTTACATATGAAATATATATATATATTTTTTTTATTATATATATATATATATATATATTATAATATATATATTGTATATATATTATTATTGCTCTCGTACGCTTGCACAATCAATTTTACAAAAAAAAAAAAAAAAAAAAAAAATTGTCCAAGCAAGATTTAAATCGATAAAAAATTGTGTTTATCTGAAAAGCCAGGAAAGCATTAGCGTTAAACTGGTAAGCTTGAAAACTTTAATGCGCAAAGAAAGGTGCATGCAAGCCGCCGCTAATCGCAGAAGTAATTATCGACAGGATAAATATCTCGAACCCTCGTAACTTGCTCCGCTTTTAGAATATCCAGATGTGCGGGGTCCCCTTTGTTGGTCCAAGTACTCTTCGGCAGTCGTGCTGGTATTCCAGGAAGAAGAGAGACACTTGTATCTCGGTACAGTAACATATGCGGCGGGGTGTTATCATTCCCTCTCAACGATAATATTGCTCTTGCCGCCGCGTGCGTTTCTTCCGTCGGTGCATTTACTTTGGTCTACCCGACGTGTACAATACCAGTCTTCCCCTTTTACCAGAGGAATATAAATGTGGGAACAAATCCCCATAAAGGATGCCACACGAAATCGCCGTCGACAATTCTCGCCATAAGGCGAAATGCGAGAAACGCGTGAATTTCGCTCGCTAGAAAGAATATACTCGCGCACGCGTGTATTTGCGTAATAAAACAATTTTACAGTAGCGGTGATTTAATTTCGCCAAACAAATGATCGAGCGCGCGTCGCATCAAGAGAGTAACTTGAATATTCATTGAATATGCCGCCTAAAAGTGCGCTTTATGGTGCTCGCAAATTTTTGCAAACGCACGGATATTTGCGTTAACATCACCCGCGAAATATTATAAAATCGCGGACGGAAGAAAAAAAAATATAATTGGTCGTGAATGTATGGATGTAACCGGTTATGTTTGAATTCACGAAAAAAACGATTGCACGTCGCGTAGCCATGCGCATTTTACGAAGAATAAAATTTTATTCAACGGAACAAAAAAATGGTCTCGTTACCGCTTGCACGCATACTTGCGTGACACATAACATTTAGAAAGAAAAAAGCAGTATTTTAGAGGGCTGAAAGATGGACTCATAGATACAAGAGATACATATACATACATACAGATAGATACATGCTACTTAAAGAAAATCCTCTCTTGTCCGTTCTTTCTGATCAATCGGGATACAATGGTTTTCGGTCCTAGAGTTGTATAAAGTCGAACGATAAACAACGAAAGTAAGACAGTGCAAACAATCGTTTAATACACTCGAACGAACGCAATACGGCTACTCTATCAGGATTTTCATCCTGTTGGTTGGCAAAATCGAGTGGCATTGGCATTCGAGATTCGTCAAAAGTTCGTGAAGATTGGAGCGGAGCCAACGGTTGCTTGTTATGTACGTTTGCGGGTGCATATGTGTGTGTGTGTGTGTGTGTGTGTGTGCGTGTGTGTGTGTGCGCGTGTGTATGTGTGAGATGCAAGTGCGTTGTCTGGCGGGAATGTCCCGAAAGTGAGTCACTTTCTACCCTCGTTTCGATCCCCGACGAACGGGGTGGACTGCCGCCACGATGGCGAACGAGCCCGAAGAAAAACACACGGGAGGTAAGTTTCACGAGGCGAGGAGGAAGAGTCGTCGCAAAAAAACACTCTCGTAAAGATATCGCTTCTTACGCTTCCGACGCTCGAAATATCAGAACCCGGAGCCGGAACGCGACAGAAGAGGGTCTCTCGAGGGTGAAGGGGGATGCGCGGCGAGGAAACGGAAAAATACTCTCGCGAGGAAAAAAAAAGTAATCCGCCGTTGCAGTGCATCTCGGGAGGCAAAGAGGGATGGCGCGCTCGCTTGTGGCAAGCGTAAATCTCGATTCGAGAAAATGAAATTTGCCGTAGCGCGTATCCTAGTGTCAATTTTTATACCTATGTATTTCTGTATGTGTGCGTGTGTGCGTGCGTGTGTGTGTGTGTGTGTGTGTGTGTGTGTATGTACGCGTTTTCCACATTTCCGCGTGGCTGGATTATTTTTATCGCGCGCGCACCGGCACGCGCGCGATATTTTAGTTTACCTATAAATCACGCCGCAGATAGCGAAGACGAGTTTTCAGCGATCAAACGCACGTGACGTTTTCGATGGTAGGGCGAGTCTTTTTTTTTTGTTTTTATCACGCACGCGAATGCGTTAGATTATCGGCACGATGGTGGTTTAAACGATGCGCGAGGTACGTGAGATACATTAAAATATTAGAAGTCTCGCGACAAGTCTGTCGCAACAAAAACTGTTTTGAATTTTCATTCTGAATGTTTATCGAATTATCATTCTCATGTTTTTAATTGTCGTAACATGTCTTGTTAACATGCAGTGGAAAAAAACCGCGTTTATTCAAGCTAAATTCGCAATACCATCGCAGATTTTACCATCGTAGTAAAGACCTGTGATGGTTTGATATGGCGTTTGTTTTCATTGCAACAAGCGGCGAGAAGAGCGCAGGGAGCATAACCGACATGACATGAGTAATGACTAATAAACAAACAAATGTACGTTTCTAATGCAAACAGCGCACCGCAGCTGCAAGAGTCCATAATTTGTTATAAAGTATAATTGTGTATTTTCAAATAACGCAAACTCTCTCTCTGGATGCATATGCATCCCAATATTATTTATAAAGTTACTTAATGCTAAAATATATATATATTGAATATACATCGATATATATTAAATATAGCGCGTTACAAATCAGTGCTTTGCCTTTTTTGTGACCAATAACTTTAAATAAATCGATATCAGAAAGAAGGAAAGATATACAAAGAGGAATAGAGATATTCAGTTATTTATGTCGTTAAATTCGATATCGGTTTGATACATCGTGCGAAGTTGCGATTAAAGCTATGATAATAACATGTTGTCAGCTTTAATTATTGGAATTTTATTCTTTTTTTATTTTTTATTATATATGAAACTCTCCTTGAATACGTATGATAGCGCTCATACGAACCGTTCTCGTAATTTGCATATTTAATCGTCCAAATAAACAAATTAAATATCCAAAATATACATCCACAGACTATACATATACACGTACACTACGATAGCCGATGTAAAATTTAATACCAACGCGGTTCGCTGATAAAAGAGAATTTTATTCACAATCACCTTTGATTGATTTCACCGGTTTAATTAATAGATAAATGTATCGCTCTTGCTTGTGGGGAATAACGTGAATGTTCAATTGCGCGAGGATTATCGTCCGAGGCGAATCATTTCGTCGGACGGGGAATGTTATTTACGGGAAAGGAGCACAAAGAGTCCGGCGCGAGAGATCGAGGGGAGAATAATAAATCGCAGCGCGCCGCTTGTTTCGACGAAAACCGAACGCGAGGAAAAATGCTACGCGGGGTATCCGTAAAATTGTTCGCGCCGGTATATCGCGAACTTGTCTACTGCCTCGCGTTTTTACGGACGTTTTTACCCTCGTCCGCGCAGAGCGGAGGAAAGGCTTTCTCTCCTCGCGCGCGCGAACGCGACGCGGATACATTATTCATCGCGCGCGATACTGCACTCGGAATGTCGGTCGATGAGCTGCTAGACGCGCTTCCGACAATCCCCGTCGTCGTACACGTAACTTCCGTGACGCAGACGTCCGGAGACGGTGTCGATTATGTCAAAAATCGCACGCGCGATTACGTCTCGAGCAGAGAATCCGCCGACCGTCTTGCACGAGGAACGCCGGAATCGTCCGTCGGGACGTGAGAGTCGGGGAATTACACGTTGAGCACTCCGAAATATATTCGCCGACGCGGTCCCTATAGTAGGTATTCAGTAGATAGTTCATACCAGACAATTTCGCTGCTTAATTATTCCCCGCTCTGCGTTTTGTCGCTCTCGCGATAGAATGCAAATGAACGTTTGAGCGTTTTTGCGGGGGATAATGAACAGCGAGTCTACCATGGCTGCTTCACCGGATGTGTCCGACCGTGAATACGTTCGTAGTTTTATAGCCAAATCTTCGACAGCTTGAATCAAAGAGTTTTCTCTCATTGTCAGTAGAATTTTAAAAAATATATTGTTATAAAAAAAAAAAATATTTGAGCAAAATATTATTAATGCTAGCTTCAGATTCACAAGGAAGAAATTGCAATAGTGTGAGAGAGAAAGAGAGAGAGAGAGAGAGAGAGAGAGAGAGAGAGAGAGAGAGAGAGAGAGAGAGAGAAAATTCTCTGAGAATTCAGTTCCCTGAATTTATGCAAAAATAAAAAGAAAAAGATGATGTGTTCAGTAAGATATATATTCTTTAATTTTAACGATTTCAATATTTCGTCAACATTGAATAACTTTTTCTATAGTAGACATTAAGAATAATACACGATATAATATAATACACTAATAGAGTATAAACGTTTACTATATATTTCTAAAAATAAATGAGCTTGATATATTCGCACGATATAATATTCTACATTAATCATTCTATTGAAAGTCAGGATGAATTTCTCTCTCTCTCTTTCTCTCTTTTTCTCTCTACTTCTCTTGTTCTTCCTCTTCCTATGACGTTCTCCACCAGACCTGCATAATCAAGGTCTAATTAAGTGAACGGATCACACAAATGCTCTTACCCTCTCGAACTAATCGTTCAAACCGAATGAGCTGGCAAAAAGCAGACATGGCTCACGATCGCACACGTGATCTGTAATATCGTATAGTCAAGCAATGTGTGTGCATACAGTAGCTAAATAAAAAATACATTGTTTGGCGTGCGTTTTACTCGCAATAATTGAACGCGATTCTGCAAACTGCCAATTAAATGGAATTTCCAAAATATTCGTTTTAATCTGTTAACTCGACTTTTGAATAAAGGGTTAATCAAACTTTTAAAAACATCCCCGTAATCGGTATGTCGCGCGCGCGAATTTATATATATATATATATATTCATTCGATTACGGACATGTTTTTAAAAGTTTGATTAACTTTATTAAAAAAAGTCGAGTTTTATATATATATATATATATATATATTTGTCATTAAGTTTTAATGCCTGTAGTCATTCTAAAATGTTGAAATATTACATTAGTTTTATTTGAGGTGAAGAGAGAGATGATGGCTATAACAGTTTTCTTTCATTTTTCTCAAGGGCTACCGTTGTGCTCCGAAATTAAAGCGTTAGGTGCTGCACGCGCGCGATGCCTTCATGTAACTTAACAAGAAAGAGATTGTATGCTTTTTCTTTGGTTCACATATCATTAATCATCGGTTTGTCTTAATGCGAGTGTTGCGTGTTTAATGTCGTATCTATATTGAATGATACCGTTGTAATGATACGATTGTAACGTATAAAATCGTACCTCTGACAATGAGTATCGTGTTTATAAAGATGTATTAAGCAAGCAAGTAAGTTTTGAACAAGCGCATTAAAATTAACATGAGATACGATAATGAAAATAAGGCCAATAATAAAAATTAAGGGCCTATAAAATGCAATGTAAACGCATTATACTTAATTAATCTCTGTTTTATATCGGACCGAGATAAAATTGAATCTTCCATAACGTTAATTATTCTTGAAATTAGACGCGCATTACTTGATTAAATTTTCAACCATCGTGTTACCAAGATAACATTGTAAAACCTGTTATGAAAGTACAATTTATTGGAAACTAATTTTCAATAATTCCCAAATGATGAAAATCTGCGAAAATGTATATTTATACATGTTACAATTTTGCATGCAAATATGTAGTAACAACAATAATCGTATCATAAAATTAGTGTCTTCGTTTCACGAAAAAAATATTCAGTAATCTTCTAAATTAGTCGTTTGCTCATGCATCTACAAGTTTAACGTTTAAGAAGCTTTTTTCTCAAAGATTAACAATGTATAGAAAAATTAGACGATTTTTATAAAAGTATATTAAGCAAATATAAACGATATTAATAAAAGCAAATGAGATATATTGATTTAACAGAATTCTTTCATGATGTACTACGATATCTCGTTACGATGTGATCCATGCCGAGTTCATGATATTATAAAAAAAAAACTGTATCAATCTGTATCGTCATAAAATATTGATTATACGTCCGCGTAAAAGCGCAGAAAATGTCGAGCGTCAAATATATACATTCATAAATCGTGCGGTATTTACCGTGTAACCATGTTCTCATTTGTCACGCCGTACGAGCGTTTGAATACTTGAAAACGCCAATCATCGGTGTTTTTGAAATGCAATATATTTACATTACATTCACTGGATAATTAATGCACTTTCGTAATGCATAATTACCGAAACGGTCGTATCGCGCGGCTATGCATACGCTATCTCTCCAGATATTTATTTCTATGTTTCTCTCAAAGACCGATTATATATCCAAGAAATATGTTTATCTTGTTACTATATAGATGAACTACTATATAGATGAGTATAAAAAAGTTTTCATAGAATATATACACACATATTCTTATATCTATGTTACGTGTATGTCGAAGATCGGATTTATGCGCAAGCGGCATGATACGTAAAAAATTTTATGAGACTTCGTCACACTGTAATCTTCTTATACATGATACAAACGTTGTAAGCTTCCGCGTAAAAAAAAAAAATGTCTGCTCGCGAGGAAAAAAATCGTGGAAAATGTGCACAAACATTGTGGAAATCGTCGTTAATAATAAAGAAAATAACATTTTACGATTATAATTGAACAGATATATTCAATGTAATGTAATGACATGATGTAATTACGTGATACAACTACTCGTGTTCTCAGTCGCTGCAAACTATCGAAATAAATCTCATTAGGACACATCTATTAATTAATGATCTGCAAATGGATAATGCGACTGTGTGAACGTGCACGCTCGAAATTTATCGCGATACTCGATATTCTCGCACAGAAAGGGCAATGCATGATTCCTCGTGGCAGATGCAACGAATTGCCGGAATCGTCTTGTACAAATAATCATCGCGAGACCTTTTCTTAGCGACTGTCGGTGTGGATCGCACGCCGTAAACTTACGTATTCACGAGAAGAGGCAGACCGAAATTAAGAGGAAAGGCTGCCGTTTCCAGCTGGAATCCACTCTAATCTAAATATTTAACTCAAGTCTCCCTCGAAAACAATCTACCATTGTTTATCGCTGTTGAACAAATCGTTATCATCACGTAGCGTATCAGAGTATAAAGAATTTAGGCGTTTTCTTTAGCTCAGCGGAGCAAATCACTTTTATGCTTTTTATGCTTTTCGTTCTCAACTCATATAATCGAATAGCTCAGTTTGGATCAGTAGAAAAACGCGATTATAAGTATAAACCTGAATAATCTCTTTCTCTCTCTTTCTCTCTCTCTATCTATCTATCTAGCTAAAAAATCTACTAATATTTTATATATACTCGTTAAAAATTATTATGTGTATATAAATTCTTTAATTTTATCTTGTCCGCAACTTCTCAAATCAATTATTTTTTTCATGAAGCATTATTTTTATTGCCATTACTTTTATCTAGGATCTAAATAAATCTAAAAATATGCTGTCAGATATTTTTAGCGTATCGTTCTCTCTTTGGATCACATAATATTTTAAGAAAGTTTTCAATTTACGTAACACGTGACGTCGGATTAATTTTTCAAGAAACATTTTGTTGACAAACGTGCATTTTGTTCATTCAAAAACGTTCAAAGTATAAAAAGAGCTTCTAAAACGGAACGTACTAGTCGTATCGTATATTTCAAGTGAATCACCATCCTTATTGGAACGAATTACGCCGAAGAGGAGAGACGAAAGGACCATGCAAAGCCTAAAGATAGGTTCGGCCGATCGATCCGTAGAGCAACAAAGCCATTATCTGCTTCAGCCGCTCAAGCACAAGGTAAATTGTGTCCGTGCGCTGGAGTAGGTCTGTTCTACCGGAAGTCAGAGGGGTCACTCTCTCGACCGACTAAGGCAAGTCGAGACGTCAACCCCCGTACTATCTGTTAGTCGCTTCCTACCCATCGAGATCCTTGTAAAGTTTCGGTCTATCGATGGATACTCGAATGCGCGACATCGAATCCTCAATACCTTCACCTCGACACCAGATTCACAAGTCTTCTTAACAAGGAAACTTCAACAAGCGACGGCGTTCTATCGACTTTAAACTTAATACACAATTTTATTAATTTCCTGTTTCTCAAAAATGTGTTATACGTGAATCAAAACAATGAGATTAAGTTACCACATTTTTTGTTGCGATTTAATTTGACACGTGCGTGTGTGTGTGTGTGTGTGTGTGTGTGTGTGTTTGTGTGTATGATCTATTTTAATATCTTTTATAATAAATGTAATATAAAGGTATGATTTACATAATTAATTTTAGCGCTCCTTAGTAAAATTGTATAATTTTAATAAAAAAAAAAAAGTAATGAGAATAAATTGCCGCGAAAAACGCGTATTATGATATGAATTATTTGTATCAATTAAATAATAAAAAAAACTATAATATTTATTTTTACATTTGAAGAGTTTTATACATAAAATATAAGTATTAAAAAAAAATATTCATGAGATAGCTTACTTGTTTATCAAAATTGCAGCTTATGAATAAATACTGATTTATGCATGTTGTTTAAGATTTTATACGTTAATCAAGATATAATATAAAATATTTTTAAAATCATAATTTACAAATTATGCTAGAAAATAATCGAGTAATTTGTAAATTTACATACGTCCTAATGCGACTTGGGCATGTCAAATTTGTATACAATATATACACATTTATACGCGTGGCGCGTAAAACATCTTCATAGAGATTTTTCAGCCGGAATGCCTAGAGTCTCTAATTTGCATAATCTCTGTCCGTGCGTACGCTTTTGTTTTAAACATATTATTCACTGCGAGACTAATGAGTATGTTGCATTTATTAAGGGCGGCATAATGACGTAGTTTGGGCGCTCGTAGGTAGAAAATGGCAATTTTAACAGCAAAACGTGCTCGTAGTGATATCTAGAACATGGCAGGTGATTTAAATACCTGAACAATCACGAAACTTTATACTCTTGCTTCGCGATCGAACAGAATTACCTTCTTCGACCCTTTTAACCACTGGGTCGATTCCACTTATCGTGAATCGGGCTGACCTACCCCATTACATTCTATGATAATCGATGGCGATGTTATTTCAGAGACATAGACAATTTAAAGCACGATAGCTCGATATATAGATACGATAGACTTTATGTTTTGAAATTATTATTTCTCAAGTTCCAATCGTGCAGTCAATCGTTACATGATTATTTTAATCGTGTTATAATGCTTATGACTATAAGTAAGATTAGTTCCATAAACGTCAATCTAATGATCAATTATTACCGCTTACAATGTGATAACGTCAATCTTTGTGACATCGCCATTAAGTCAATATGACTCGCAGAGAATATCATATTACATAATGATTTAAATGAAATGAAATCCTGGCAATTATTAAATGCCAAACGACGATATCGCTGGATCGTATTTTCATCATACATTTTATACTAAATACGGCTGTCTGACTCTGAGTTTCATTTGTACGATAATGATATTATAGGTAAAAGATGAGATGCGCCGAATGAAAATTAATCTCATATTAAATATCACACATATTACGAGAATGCAGACTATCGAATTGACAACGAGTATAGCGTTATATATGATAATCGAAATAAATATAAAATAATATGGTATACAAGAACACATCACAATGTGCATTACAACGATATTGATACTCTGTTTATATCATTAAGCTATTATCTGATATATCGGAAAGGCAGACGCAATATCGCACTGTCAGTTCTATGTATATTAGAAATAAAACAGTTACGGTATACATTACGGGAAAAGTGACACAAATATATTTTTTTATATCTCACATTTTATATTCTCGCTGCATTGTTATATTATTCAGGTGTATGTTATTACAGATTTTTGCAACAAATTACGTTGCGTGTTGTTTCATTGTTCTCTCCAAACGAGACTAACAGATGTAAAAAATCTGAGTTGGAATTAATCAAAATATAATTAAAATATAGACATATACATGGATTTCATAATATGTGCATTGATGTAAACATTGCAGAACGATATCTTTGTTAAAATATTTATAAAATCTTTGTTTTAGTTGCACAAAATTGAAGCTTAAGCTAACAGCGCATGTTCAAAAATTTCTACAACAGAATCACGTAACAAAAAGCGTAAAATTACGTTCCTCCTCTATCTGGTTTTTCCTCTAGGTACATATTTCCCGCGTTATCAGTGAATTGTTCATCGCCGGTTTTACCGTATACCGTTGCATTGATCGCCGCTGCGTACGCAAAAACTCCCGAATATACGATTACGCCGGTAATCGCGACAGATCGCAAAATCAAAGGCGTCCCCGGAGTCCTCTTTGTCCCTTTGTCCTTTCACGGCGCAGCAGGGGGGTGGTTCGCGTGCACGGTGCGATAGGCTAATTAATTAGCCTACCACCCCCTCCTCCCTCCCCCTCCCTTCCATCCAGGAAAAGGCATAGCGTCGGCTACGACTCCAGGAGCCGCTCGCGACGTGGATGACACGGGAGATAGGATATGTATTCTCTAATCCAAGTAGGTAGATATACTCGCGCATTCCTCCGGTGGCGGTGCAGGTTCGCATTTCAATGAGAGACCCAACCGTAAGACATTAGACCTGTCGTCCCTTCCTCCCTTCACGGCCGCCTATCTCACTCCCGCATCGTGCTCCCTTTGTCTTTCTCGCTCCTTGGCTCCCGGCCTCCGATCTGCGATGCGGCGAACCTATCTACTTACCTACCTATCTACCTACGTTCGTGCACAGTGCGCGCGTCGTCTTAGCTTCTTCCGTCTATCTCCCTTTATCCGACACCTCCGGGCTCGAGCAAGCCAGCAGGCACTCGGAAACTGCTCATATCGGGGATATAGCGCGTATGAAACCGCCACTTTGGAACTAAGCCGGGACGCTAGGTGGTTAGGATGGGTGGTTAGAGGGTTGGTCCCGTGTTCCCCTTCTCCCCCCCCCCTCCCTCTTTTACGTATGGAACTTAGTTCAGCCGCAGCCCTGCACTCTTGCCGGTATAAGCAAGACAGCCGACATCCTTTCCTCCTCGACTATCGCCGACGAACAGTTACACATGTGCGTGTATATGCACGCTGAATAACAAGCGACGGCGAGCAATCTCGTGGCGAGACGCAGATGTACGGGGAATATCTGACTGCAGTTAATTTAATGGTATTATATTAATAATACTATTTGACAGAAACGAGAACGCGAGCAGAGACGCGAGAGAGTCTTGCGAGATGTGTCTTTTATCACTATCTCGCGCGCCCAAGACGGATGTTTTGAAAACGTCTAATATCATCTCACATATAACATTCGTATGTGAGTATAATTAAAATGAAATCCCTTGTAAAAAGCGTCGAGAAGATTTAATTCACTTCCGGGATAAGAGATTGTAATATTTACTTATGATAAATTAGCAAAAATTAGTTACCAAAGATCGTACATCTTTTGCTTGCAAATGTAATTAAAGCAGAAAAACTCGTTAGGATGACTATATTACATTCTTTTTTTTTATATTTTGTCTTAGAAACGCTTTAATATCTTATGCATTTATCGCACAGAATTTATACCCATTTGCACGAAGTTAGCGCACTTCGATACTTCCGCAAGTTTCATTACGCGAGTTGCATTCCCAGCTAGATAAAATGTTCCCGACGTAAATAAACGAAACTAGACTCAAAGCGAATATCGTTCCAGGAAGAAATAAGAAACTCAAGAGATATATCTCTTTTTTTTTTAAAGCACTCGGGAGTTTTTATATTTTACGCAAATCTCTTGATGCGTTTGCATCTATCGTATAGATTTATAACTATAGTCCAGTTTCAAAACTTCTCGACATAGCTCGCTACGTAGTTAGGTCATTCAAATAATGCAGGTTTACTAAACAGAGCGCAAACGCAGTTGCAATGCAAACAGCAGTTTTAATACAAGATCGCATCAAAAGCGAGCATCAGAGGTACGCGGGAATGCAACCGAAACAAACTTGCATTTCATGCGCTTAAGATGACTTATCCAACCGCTATGCAGAAATTACTGTCCTCAGAAGAGACTTTATATACGGAATGCGATACAGGAAAGAGAGAGAGGGAGAGAGTTAGAGAGGAGAGAGTATTCCACAGCCGTCTGTAAATTAATGTTTTGGAAAAACGACGATATTTGTTTATATCTCAAATCCCCGACATTTTATTGAGAACGCGACCGAGTCTCAACTAATTCTGAAATTAATGCGTTTCTATGTACGTGACGGTTTTATTTCAAGAGAATATACTAGCTCAAAAAAAAATCTCTTAAAGAGTGTACTAATATTATATCTTTCCGATGACTTATTTTATACCTGCCGATAGGAATTAGGGATTAGAATCAGGGAGAACATTTTTACAATCACATTCACGCTACGAAGTTTTTCTCGCACAAGATTACATTTTACAAATTCAATTCTTTACTAACATATATACGGTTTTTTATATAGTACAGAGATATTCCTTTACGTGTTTTATACTTAATAAATTATATTCAAAATATCTATATATTCTATTCTATTTTACTCTTAGTGTTTACTTCTTAAAGATAATTTCGTAATAGTATCAATTAACATTTAATATTTAAAGGCAATTTAGCATTAACGCTGCATTGGCGCTAAAATGTATATGAGGAAAGAAAGTTAGATAAATATATATTGATATATATTATACATATATTAAATCCACGCTCGATCATTAGAAATTTTACACACCACAAGCATACAACGAACGCGCTCATTCATTAAAATTATAGCGCTCTACAACGTTCGCGCATTCATGTTTAGGATAACTGCTAAAATTATCATATAATCACTGATTCATTGGCATTACAAGCTCGATTGAAGCCCTACGAATTGCGTCATTAAGAATATTGATATATATGTAATGTCCTCGTAATATGTTCCCTCGAATTCATTGATTTTCCTATTTATCGTGGCTATGTATAAAATATCAACTCATTACTTTTTTAGCACTTTTAATGAATGAAATTGAAACATCAATGTGTTGATGACAAATCAAACATGAATATCGCCCCCCCCCCCCTCTCTCTCTTTTGTGCTACGTTCTTTTATATAAATTTAGCGAATCAGTGCACAAATCTCGTTATTATGATAATCTACGAGAGAACGAGTGATCAACGAATCATACCGTAAAAAGATGTCAAACGATTTTAGCATATGTCTGAGAGATTGTATCGATTATACGATTCTTGAATTGATGATCTGTCGCGCGTATACATGCATATGATATGAACTAATGACAGCGAGATGTCGGTCGAGCGAAGAAACAGACCAGAGGGATGTCACGTAGGCGTACACGAGCACGTGTAATAACACAGATTTAAAGGACATCTCGTCTTACTTGGGCTTACTCTGAGAGAGAATTTGTAGCTGCGATCTTATTACGATTTCTCATCACGTACCAGTAAGTGAAAATCGCATCCAAGTTTCGAATGCAGGGGAGTGATGGGAGGGAAGGGGGGGGGGAAGAGGGGGATGGACAAATACCCGAGTAGATTTTACAGAATATTCTCACCCGCGTTGTGTCGCCTTTCATTGTCGTCATCGTTCGTGTCTCGCACACGGTTGTCTAGCGTTAGCATTGCAAAATGGATATATTCGAAGCGTGTAGCGCACTAAACGCGTTCGGATGAAGTTTTGCGCGCATTTCAACCAGACCAGTATAAAATGGTTTCACGCTTTCAGATACACATTACATTGCGCGCACGTCTTTTAAACATCCATGGTACCCTCGGGATCCTCTCGCGTTTATACAAATAGCTGCGCTTCGCCTCTTGTTTTCCCGTCATCGCCTACACATTGTCTTCAAGAAACCGTCACATTATTACAGAAGTTACATTATTCTAACGAGATGAGAAATAACGATTTTACGTCACATTAAATATAATTAATGAGCACATATATCATCGTTAAAATTCTAGAGGAGTCAAGTATCATTGAAGGAGTCGAATTCGCATTAAAGATATGAGGAAGAAATATAATATGTTACCTTATTTTTTTTTCTTTATTACATTCTACGCTATATAGAATTTCCCGAATATTGCTCGCAAACGCGAAAGGATGTCTATTAACGAGTAAAGTTTATTAAAGTTCGCTCACATAATCGATCATCGAACAGACAATGAGTAAATTTGCTCAAATGACAAATCGCCGTCTACGAAAGGTCAAAGTTTACAAGCGAGCGATTTACGTATTAGATGTGTGAAAAGTCTCTGGAGATTCTATCGTGTAATTCCATCATCGCTTAGGACCTTGTAACAGGCAACTTACAATTAGTCTCCCCCCAAATCGTCGGACTGGCCGCGAATACACGTGTTTCCACGGTCCTGGCTGCGTGCGGGCGAGCATTTAAATCGATACGGATCTTGCGACGAGAAGCGAGAAGTTTGTGTCGGGCGTATAGTGTGGGCGATATATTAAAAAAAAAAATTTCCACGTCGTTTTTTTTAGCTACTCGCTCTTCGTCAACGTCGCCGGTATTCCGACTCTGTGACTGACTGACTGTCGTGAGCATATTTTTTCAACAACGCAAAATAATAATTCATTAACAAACGGGCCGATTAACACGCGTCTAGCCTGGAAACGGGCACACGTGATCCGCACAATGAGAAATAAATGAGACAATCGGATGCGCATTGATTGCTTTCCTTTTTCATGCGACCAGCATAGCGCCATTAGAGAATTATCATTGTCATTATTGTTTAACAAGTATGATGCTGATACGTTCGAACAAATTACATCCGACAGGATGCATATTGCGTACGGTAAGCGGGAATTGCCTTTTGACCTTTACAAATGATTTTAACTCAACACATGCACGAGGGGGAGAGAGAAACTAGAATATGTTATATCTCTTATAACACTAATTACTACCGAAACTTTTGAATTTACAATAATAAATTTAATTTTGATGAAATGAAAGTTCTCTTCAAGCGACTAAATGCGTTATAATAGATTCAAAAACATGTTAGCCTACAAATAAAATTTGTTATCAATTTGTTGCTTTCGCGGAAAATACCGATGAAGGTTTTAGCGAAACTGTTATTAGAAATATGGCATCGACGATCATAGAAGCTCGTAGATTGCTAAGGTTAAGGCACGACGCGATTTTATCGCGATTTCATCGCACGAACAAGGCCGATACGGGATCCGTTTAGCCAGGTAGCATGCCGAGTAAAGGCCTTTCGCCGCAATTTAGCGTCAAGTTTTATACCTGTGCAACACCTCAAACTATAATAGCAGTGGCCATTACGAGGCGAGCCGCGCGTTTATAAAAGTCGATAGCGTGACACCATCGCTTCAAGTCTCTTCAGACGATCGTCGGCGACATTTTGATTTAAAATGCTTTAGAACTCTTTGTATGATGAGTAATGAGTATGTTCTTAGTTCTTATTTCGGGTTTTCAAATGGAGCGAATATATCCTTATTCTTTAAAAGACGAGAAAACAGAAAAGAAGCATAACTAGAGAAAAAGAAGTATAGAATTAAGAAAAGAAGAACAAACGCTACCCTAAATACCGATCGTCATAAACGTCAAATGAGAACGTATTGTCAATTTTAAACGGAGAAATGTTCGAATAAGAAAGACGCTTTTAATATAAAATAATTTCTCTTTTTACACATATAATGCCTGATACAAATTATTTATTATATCTATTATACTCGAGAATATAATAATGTAATTGCAAACGGTTTCGATTCTAATGTAAAACCGTTTCGCAGATAAGAGGCTTCGAATGTAACTTGGAAAAATATCGCGTGCTCTGAGTTTCTGCGATTCGTAATCCCGTGTCGCGAGGGAGTCTTGATCATAAAAGTGGCTCCAACGGGGTAGTAAAGCGAAATAAAAACGAAAATATCGTCTTGCTCGTGTTAAAGAATTAAATAGGGTCGACCACGCTGTATCGCGCTGTATCGTTTTACATTTCCACGAATCACGTGCATCATTGAAGAGAATGAGCGGTTATAAAGTACACGAATATATCGGCACCGTTCGTGGTCGACCTATGACGATGTTACTAACGTGCTCCAACACGTATAATAAAAACATTTACGACTCCCGAAGACACAATCAGCTGTTAGATAGGTTCTCATTTGAATATGTCATTAGTAAAAATTTCTCCGTGTAACAAAAGTATCGCACGATCGTGCGAGATATTTACATCCACGCGTGACAGCTGTAATGAAGATACGTTAGCGTTGTGATCATAAATGGAGAATATAAAATACTAGTATATAAAATCGTTTTTAATTATCCATATAATAGAGCAAAAATTTCGAGAAAAGCGTAACATTCCATCGCATTAATTAATGAATATTCCGCGCCCCGTAAATTGCAAATATCGTAAAGAGAATTACGTCTTCGCCAACTGACCGTTCTCCTTCGAAAGAGTGAATCCTGCTAAAGTCAAACAGTATTAATACAGTTACGCTTTCGGAGTAATCTACCCTCGAGATCATCTCCGCCGTGAACAGGATAAAATGCAAAATCGATTTAAACTAAGGAGACTTTACACATCGTACTTTACATTACTTAAGATCGAATTATTCAAATTCGTGTAATTGCATAACTGATGCGGAGATGTTCGGCGCATCGAGTTCGGGTCATATTTACGGAGAGTCCTCGGATTCCGTGGGAGAGCGGCCTGCTTACGAAATTCAACTTCGAAAAAAAAAAAAAAAAAAAGAATGTGGAATCAGATTCGAGCGGCGATTGAGAAATGGTCGTAAGTGTATGGGAATCTAGTTTGAAAGGGTTCAACCGCCCACCTACGTGGCCATTGCTTGGTCATAACTCACGGAACCACGAAGGCAGCCGGTGCCTCCTGGTACAGGACAGCCCGACTGCATCAGCGCTTGAAATTGGAAACCATATCGCGGAATATACAGATTATTATGCCATTAGGGTATAATGGGAGGAGCTTCCGGGTCCACCGGGAAACGAGGAAGCAGATTCCGTGGCCGGGAATCCCGGACGGTGCTGCAATTAAACCGCCGGTGCGCGCGCGAGGAGCGATGACGCCAAGAGAGGAAAATTATTTTCACCGAGTCGCGTCGCGTCACGACGAATAGAGCAGATTGGTAGATAGAAAAAGCTGAAGTAATTAATGCCATTGAATCGATGGCGTACGGAGTTGCAAAGCGCAACGTTATACGTGGCACGAGAACCGCGAAATTACTTCTCGCAGTGTCATCGAAACAGTATAGCAGCTATCACCGTTATCGACGTGAAAAGACTTTTTTTCAAAGGTCAATTAAAATACAATAATTGCTTGACGATACATATTTGAATAATAGAGATTGCAGAGAAAAAAAGAAATATTAAATTAAAAACATCTGAAAATAAAATTTCCGCGTTCGTCTATCGCTTATATAACGTCAATGTCTTATGCTTGTGTAATGTACGTACATTTTTTATATCATTTTAATCAAAATCCGTCAATTAAGACGATAAAAATTTCCCTCCAACTCACCGACCTCAAATTATTTTTATCTCGAAAGCTAAATTTTTTAACATGCGTTCGCAGTCGTTTCGTAATAAAATTCTAAATCGAGTTAAATTAACTATTTTTGCGGAGTCAAAATTCCGCGTTGATTGTTCAACTGGCATTTTCACATTTTGCATCCTGCGGCGCGTGCACCTGCTCCCCCAGAAACAATATCGTGGAATCGTCGAATCAAACCAGAACGGCCGTATATTTCTCCGAGCCGCGTGTTGCGAGAGTTCTTCTCACGGTCGAATCCGTCATTATTCATCGCGGCGAGAGGGCCGCACAATAAAGAAGGCTTTGGAAGCACGAAAGCTGGCCCATAAGACGCGGTGTTTATAAAAACAAAAAGAAAACGAAAGAAACAGGCCTTAAATGCGCCTTATGAGTCTCTCACGCTCCATGGTGCCGACCGGTCTGTCCAAAGTGCGAATAGCTTGGCTCTAAAGAGAGAGTACAAATAAGCATTGAGCCCGTTCTAAGGTGCGGCGAGGTGTGAAAACGCAACTGGATGGTGCTGCGACAGGCGGGTTTTGTAAAACCATTGTAATACAATATTTGGAGCATAATAATCTTCTGTAGGACAATGCTGCTTTCCTTTTCCAATTAGACGAAGCTTTTAAGTATTAAAAAAAAAATTTTTAATTTAAATTTAAAACTTTGAAAAGCCCAGATAAGCTGAAAAGCACATTTGTTGGTCAGGCATAGTCATTAATAATTCTTTTTACGAGTGTCTTAATAAAAACGTAAAAAAAATGGAATTTACGACGTTAAGAAATATATATTTTTCACGAATAATTCAACAAATATGCTTTCTTATATGTATTAGCTCGAATTGCATTATAGATTATTGCATCGAATAATAAATATAAACCATATTTTTTATTTATTACAAAATGCAAATTTATATGCAAATTTTTTTTTATAACAAATATAAATAGATTCCGCAGCAACGATTCACGATGGAGAATATTGCGTGTTAATTACCGAAGATATCTAATTCTATTAGGTATTCGTGACCTTAGAGTCACGGTCGGGAACCTGAATGTTCTCATATTTCCGGTGTTTCTCTCCGGTGTATTACCATTAACGTGCCGAACGAAAGTGACTCTCGATTAGAGTAATCTAGAGATCTTAGCCGCAGACAACGGACGTGGGGTGCAAACAGAGCTTCTGCTTCCGGGGGGCCACCGTACATTAAGCCTCCCGGCGACATTCCCATTTGGCAAGAGAATCGGATTACCGTACGCCTTGCGGCGGCAACGAAAGCCGAAACTCACTTACACCGGCGTTGGCCCTTTCGTTTTGCCAACCGTCCGAGAATATTCCGCTGTTATGCGGCAAAGAGACTGCGCCACAGCGGTTCGGATACCGAGGGCACCAAATGGAAAAGTAACGCCGCGAGATATCATCTTAATCCTTCCCGAGATTCAGACGATCGATACAGCTTGTGGTGTTCTCGCGATTTTTTTTAGCGACTGTACAAAGCATTCTCTTTATAGCGGAACGAGAAAGCTCCATTTATGTACCGTCAGCACTTTAAAAAAATATATCAAAATACGATATGATAATATTAATACGATTTCTTTATATATTCAAATATAATAAAACAAAGAGGCTCTGATATACAAATACAAATTCAGATAGGAAACGGGCTAATAAAGAGCCAGGCGCAAAAATTAGGCGCAACAAATTTGTTTTTAAATTTTTCTGTATTTAATTTGTACTACTTTTTTGTAATACAAATTAATACAAATTATAATATATATATTTCGAATTAAAAATTTCCATAGACACAAAATATTTGAATATTAATACAAATATATATATATATATATTTAATAACAAATGTATATTATATATATATTAGAATGTATAAGAAACAAAAATATATATCTGTGTATTATATAAGTATTCATGTGTATATAATTATATTTTCAACACACAAGAAAATCATTGCGATATTATTAAACTTAATATGCAATGCATGAACAAGAGATAAATATTTAGATACAAAATTCAACGTATTCAGAGAAGCATGGCGTTTCACACCATTCGCGCGACGACTGTGGATTGTCGCCGTTAAATGAGCATCATGTACGCATTTATGCAAATACAATATGGTTAAGTAATACCGACTCAACACTGTGGATTATGTGCATATGCACAGTAATTAATGACCGCACAAACCAAAATCATTCGACATGCTTGTTGGCATTCGCGCTCTCTCGACGTGCATAATCATGAATATACATACTTTTCCTCATGAAATACTTACATGCGAAGTTTCGGAACCATTCAGCAATACTTATTCATACTTATTCAAAGTTACTAATTTAAGCGATTAAGTCCGATTCTCTCTCTTTCGAAATGTGTTTACGAACGTGTAAAAAATAAATTTTAACAAGTTTCACTTTTCTCGACAAATAAATATTAAGAGATCAATAAATATTTCAACAAGTCCGATCCGTTATATGTGTCGCCAGTTTAAAAAAAAACTTTAAATCGATTCTCACATACCTATACGTGCCGGTATGCCGTTCTCGGGTGAAATTATAATTATTTCAATTATTATTTAATACCATTAATGATTAAAATTCTTTAGAAAATGACACGATATGCTCACATACGAAAACTGCGATAGAATAGACAGGACATTCGAAAATCGACCAGCGTCTCGTATACATACATAGATACGTATTAGCCGCGATGTAGAAGCGTCGTAAAGTGTCGTAACTTGCTCGACCGGTCGTGGCAAGGTGATCCGCCTGTGGCAACGGATACATGGTTACAGACCATTAAATTTAATTGTGATGCCGTACGGCGCGACTGTAAACAATGCGACCACTCCGTCAACTGATGAATATTCCATTAATGTACTGCGAACTAACTGATTAATTTCACAGCAGCCGGGCCTAAGTGTGCGAACAAATGTGCGCGTATGCACGCAAGACGTATTGAACCTCTATGCCCGGTAGATTAATTCTCTCTCTCCCTCGCGCGCGCGCACGCGGCATCCTAATTTCCGTTCATGTGCTCAATGGGCGCTATTAGCGACGGGGATTCCGATAATCATCGTACAATTTTGATATGGTCGTAAGCCCTCCAGCAGCGTGAGGTAAATTACCGCGTAATGCTACGAATACGTAAAGCGTGTAGATGATGCAGGATCGATACACTTGCGCGATATTTTTTTTAAATAATTATTAGAAAGAGCGAGATAGAATACTACGATTATGCAAAAAAAGATATGCGAGTAATAACCGTGAATAATTTCAGATATTGGTGACAATTCTCTCGTCGTATCTATCGCAACGATATAAAAGAATGACTGATGCACATATCCATAGTTGTACAAAGAAATGGCTGATGTATGTATCCATCATTCCGCAGCAGCGTTGCAATAATAACGTCGGGCAATACTATTGAATTTCAGTTGAGGAACAAACTCTCTCTCTAAAGTTCGATACATTGGCTGCAGCAAAGGAACAAAGGGATGATGATCAATCTATAATCATCAGAGGCGTAGACGTTCGCTTGATACGCAATGGCTTGCTAATACTTGAATATATTCTCTCGATCATCATTCGGTGTATTCTGCCGACATTATATATCTCGCTAGATATCGATATAAATCAGTGACTTGCATAATTCTTAATGGATTGTCAAAAACATGATATATTATGCTTACCTCTCGTAATTACAAACGCAATAACATGCTAATTATCCGGATATTATTCCCTCTTTTAACTTATATTGTTATTATATTTATATTGTCTGTATTAAATCGTTTAATATCTCGCTTATACGTTTTTTCTTCGAAAAGTTTTGTGCGGATAAGATGTAACAAAGATATATTATTGTCTCTCAGCATGTGTATGTATACAAATAATCGACATATTATCGTAATAAAAAAATATAATCTGTAGTATAAGAATTAAACATAAATATTTTTTAATAAAGTTACGATTTAACCATCGATCTCTTAAGAATCACGCGTCAAAAAATCTCCGTGAATGTCGGCTGTCAAACTGATCCAAACCGTCCACCGCGTATCAGAAGATGTTCCCCCTGAGACGAAAAAGCGTACGCGATAATCATCGTGGCGATAGATTGGGCAGACAAGACCACTCAACCAGTCGTCGAAGACACATCTTTTTATTGTTATCCTTATTACGTGTCGGAACCCTCGAATCTGCTGGTTGATCTTCGTGGAATTAGGGCAGCCGGAATACCACGCTGACGAGATGATTAGACATCGGAGAGGAATCGGGAATAAAAAAAGAGGCGGTTCCTTTAATTAGGAACTAGTGCGCGAACCAGTCAAACGTACCGCGCGATTTTAAACTTCGGCAAGAATCGAAGAGGGAATTAATTTAACGTTGCCGGGAATTTAATGTGAAGAATTAATTATCAATTTTTCATGCGCGTAAGTATACCGCGCGCTCGATGAGATGTTTAATTATTTCTCTGTTTTAATTATATCGAAAGATTCTTTCACTAACGTAACATAGCAATTATTTATCCGGGGAACCAGTTCAGGTCAGGATTTCTCGTCGGAATTCTCTACATCGCGAGTTGCATATATGTAGTTTTCCACTTTGCAAAAAACGTTCGTAAGTACCGATTGCAATTGGTCGCGGAACATTGTGCAGTGGTTACGTTCAATAACCTACCGCGCTGTTATTCTCACAATTAAGTCTCTGCCAATACAAGTTTCTCTACGAGCGTATTATTAGTAAATGCCGGTAATCAGTGACCTCACTGTTAACGCGTTGTTCCTCAACGTACGTCTTGGCAAAATGGCAAGAGGAGTACAATTGATGATGATGACTATATTAAATGTCGACATTTCCGCGCAATTCGCACCGCCCAACACTTGAGATGCCTTTTTTTTCCTATTTATGACACTATGATTACATCGAGTTCTGAGAAAGAAGAGAGATGCTAGTACGCCCCCGGGGTTAAGTGCAGAGTTTTCATAATCATGTAAGCGTTCAACAAGCATTCAAGAAATTGCAAAGATAATATGAACAGATCTTCTTGTTTCTCTCTTTCTAGTTTCTATGAACATTATTTAAAATAATCAGGAGGTTTTTTTTTTAATTAACTTTTATCTTCTCTATTTAAACATTTATAGGTTTTACAAAGAGATAGAGATCAATCAGTTAAATTCCGGTTAAGCTTAACCGATTTATTTATGGTCCCCGCGATCGAGAATCGCAAACAATCAACGCAACTCACTCGCGGACAGGTTACTTCCGCGATGTTTAATGAAGAGAGCTCCGAAAAAAAAAAAAAAAATACTATTTATCCAGTCGCAACGAGAATGCAAACGTTTCATCGGGAATTTCGGCACGCGGAGATTTTCAGCGAAAAATCCAATACGCATACGCGTACGAAACGAAGTGATGGACACGAATCCGAGGGAAAGAGAGAGCGAGAGAGAGAGAGAGAGGCTGGCGAGGGCAATGTGCTGCCGATCTTCAACCAGCTTGACCCAAATACGGCAGCCAGGCATATTTTTCTTTCTATTTATTTTCGTGATTCTCTCTCTCTCTCTCTCTCTCATTTTCTCTTTCGATAGCCGGCCGATATCACATTTCTGTTCGCTGTCTCGCCATCGCGCACTCTGCGGCGCGCGATCACTCTCCGCGGTCGGCCGTTTTTATTTTCTTTTTCATTCATATTCCGATATAGCGATGAGAATATTCGTCGTCCGGCCGGTTCAGTTCACCCCTTTTCCGCATTCGCCAAGATATCACATGCGAGACTGGTTATTGCAACGGGGTGTGAATTACGCTGGCGATACGGACGCCGCGCCGATTGTAATCGATAGCATTGATCGCGTCGTCTCGTTACAACCGTCGCCTCGATGTGGATTGCCAGCGATGTCGAAACACACTCGAAATTCCCCTCCCTCGCTATTACCTGTGATTGATATCCTTTTGTCATCGATATCTCTGCACCCACGAATATTTTCACGGTAGCTGCGATTTTCTCTAAAGTATCCTGGAATAAATGACGGGATTAAACTCGAACTCTCGATTACCGATTATTCACAGGGCAAGAGGGAAATCGATATTGAGATTTAAGAGCCGAATAGAAGTCCTCTCGTATGAGCGAAAATAATATTGGCACACGTGTTTATTTAAACTGTTCACGCATCAATCATATAGATAATTAACATAAATTCCGTACATTTTTCGTCGAAGAAACGCGCGATTCGAATATTCATGTAGCACAGAAGGCACATCGACTGTCACTTATGTAAAAGTACGAATGCATAAGAAGAACACAATCTTTCTCTCATTCCCGCGCAACGATTTAACTAACAAAATAATTAAGAATTAATTAAAAGAAATGTGTGGGGGGGGGGGGGAAATTTTATCAGCCATGGTTTCGATAGCTCTTGTGAATTAGTAACCAGAGAGGACTTTAAAGCGTCTTCTTATCATCATCAGAATATTTCTTAACGATACCGAAAGTGAGTGTGTGGCAATTTTATCATTCGTTATTGTAAACGCTCACATGTGGCATTTTGAAGATTGAGCGACTCGACTCGACTTTCTACAAATTAAATATTATCGCCGATAGCATCCATCGCAGCGCATTAAATGTCATTCCTTCATCGGTATTATCTTCGAGTTTGATAGGCAACGGCGAAATATATAGTAGAAAGATGATCGCCGACAAAAGGGTTGCTTCTACGAAGCGAAGGATATTTACTCCGGTTTCGGCTGCGGAGTTTATTTCTTGTATGTACGCATAAACTTTAAGTTTAATCTCGAGAGATGGAGGATGGCGGTTGCGCCGGTTTCAAGTCCGGGTGGCTCCTTTGTTGCTTAGGTTTCGAAGCTCTCGTGTTTACGCAGCCTCCGGGAAGCCATCTAAGACACGTGCGTAGATTACAAGAGGCAAACGGCTCGTATTCGTCGACGTTACGATAATTGCGCAATGGAAATTGAAGAAGATTAGAGATGCAGAAACGCGCCGGCGCTCTCTGATTGTTATGTCGCGCCGGCGCCGGCGACGAGATATATGTATTTGTTTGCTAACATGTGGTTTCATTTGAACAAGCCTACAAATAATGATGCGAGATTCCGAAACAGATATTGGGATGGACCTCGTAAGATTTCCTCCCTGAGATAAGCGAATACAAATCTCATAAAAACCAGTAGTTCGTTATATATTTATGGGCATACGTTTTACGAAAAAGATACATGTTATCAATTAAATGTTCATTAACGTGCAATCTTAATTAGGATCGAGTAAAATTTCACGGATTACTTTTATATGTTTTTATCTCCTTCTGGAGATTCGCAGAATAAATCGTAGACGTTTGTCCAATCTTCTCTCTATACTTCGTGTACGAATAAGAAATCGTGACGTTAAGCGCAAAAAAAAAATTCAAACTTTATTCATTTTCTTGAAAAAAAACTCGTTTCGCTTTTACTACGAGGAAAAAGAAATATGCAACGAATGTGTACTATGAATATATGTTGTTCTTGATGTGCATCACAAATGCCGAAACAAAACTGCATTCCTGCATGCGGAAGGGACGAAGGAGAGCCGAGAAATTCTAAAGGCTTAATTATGCGCGGAAGGGTCGGCATTCGAATGGGCGAGAATTGTTTTCATTAAATCGAATGCTATCCTGTGGGTACCGAATCAATTATGCCTCTAATACGAAACCTTATTTTGTTTCAAACTAGGATTCTGTTCAAACGCAAAATGATACGTATCGATTTGCGTTCAAATCTTGAATTACGCGCGATAATTTCAAATGACTGGCAAAACAATCTCTGTTTTCAAGATATTAATACACGACGTGTTGAGTGATAATAAAGCTTATATTTTTGTGTCATGTGTATGAGAGAAGAAACTTCAGAGAAATCTACCAAGAATGGCATGTTAAAAGCGCAGACAACATTCTCCGCTCGCAATATTCTCGGTTGCGCGATTAAAAAGTGCTGCAAAGAAAAGTTTTCGCGCGACGGCTGAGCGTGTAGAAATTTGTAGAGTGCAAGAAGCTTCGCAAGAAGATGAAGAAAGCGATCTCGTGCACTTTTCGCGATAGCGCAAAAAGTTGCCGGTAGCGAGCGAGGACGTACACGAACAACAAACGCCGTGTCGGATCACACGGGAGTAGACGCGTTAATTAAAGCAATTGAATTAAGAATCCATTCGAATAATTAAGGCGCCCTAAATAAATTCGTCCTAAATGTATCCTGGCACTAAGTATACGTTACAAAACACGGCGCGTGATATTTTTCGAGAGCCAGTCAAGATTGCCCCGCGAGAAAAAAATATCAATTACAGTCCGATAAATCTATTGTGATCATCAAGTTTGCTTCGAAATTAACATGTCGCGTTATGAAAACAAATTTGTGAATTAAACAAACAAAGTAGACGGATAAGTATCGTTGGAAAGCTTCATGACTTCATAATGATGCATGCGCGATGCTGCAAAATTTTGTCAGGTCAATTAAAAAGTTTAATTAAAAGGCGACAGGAAATTGCGGGATAATCCAGTAATTATTATGAATTGTGTGAAAAAGAGCAAATGGGCGATAACGATTTTTCCATGCGATTGAAACACGTAGTTTATGATAGATGTGCCGTCGGCAATTGACGTTTCCGTCGTCAATATAAATCGATGATCGCTCGCCCGCATTGCACCAATTAAAATTGGGCAGCGGCTACCATTAACACACTGGCCTCGTTTGCGTCGTTCAATGTCTATTCGAGGAGTATCATATATGCGCGCAGTAATTTCTATCACGCACAATCAACAGCGGTAATGATTGTCTATCGACGCATTAAATTGATCGAACGACGTGTTCTATTACGATCCTTTAACGTAGCAAAACTGCATGCTCGAATTTTCTGTTGAAAAAACGCAATCACAGAGGATACGTAACAGCAGCCTCGACGTTTTCGTCCCTCGTTATTTGTATCCCGTAATAATTATCTTATTTCGACGTATGGTATCAAGCTGCTTGTCACAGATATTAAAATATTTAATAAAATTGCTGCCGGCAAAATTACGCACGCGTACGATTTACGAATGAGTACGCGCGCGGTAGCGCGTACGAACAGCTGATTCATTCAGTCACGCGGAGGCGCGATCGCGCGAGTCATGCGAGTTTCTTTTTCCTAAAATATATATCAAAAAAGTATCAAAAAACTTGTGTGTATATATATGTGTGTGTGTGTGCAATAAAAATTAATGTGCATTACGCGTGGAATGAATGCGCCGTAAACGCGAAAAGTAAATATGAGAACAATAGCGGTATTCAATACTTATTTGAGTGTTTTCGATATATTGTCTATTTCCATAAAATACGCGGTTACTTTTAACGCTGATGATTATTCGAAGGTTTTAAAGAACGCTATTCTTCCTCCCCCTCTCCTTTTTCATGATACTTTATATAATGCAGACTTTTAAATATGTAGCGCGATTCATATATTTTTATATCCTTAATCTATACGTATATTTATGCGCACTATGGCCGACAAATATCCCATCGTAAAGTTAACGAGGAAATGTTCGTAGCCTCGAAGCCCAACTGTATTCTGCGGCGTCGGGTTTATTAGCACGTTCTAGATACGCAAAAGCAATACTAAATTAGTGTCTAACCTACAGACACACGATGCGGCAGCGTGAACTATAAACTTAATTTACGTGATTAAGTTGCATCCGGTGTTATATATGATTGTTTCCGTAATTACAGTTATGCGACGAATGAATATATACGTAAAGTCTAGATGATATTGTTACAGATATACATATTTTATATAGTTGGTACAATTACAAATAGTACGTAAATTACATTTTGATTAATAGCGAAATATCGAACTATTGCGAAATACACATATGTATTAAATTTCAAGTTGATCATAAGTGAAGTTGAAATGTATAATTAAAATAAAAAATATATGTGTGTGTCTCTTGATTAAATTCTTTATTTTAATATAAAAAGATTATTTTAAAAATTTGTTTTATTTTTTCGATTAATTGAAAACATATACACTCTTCTCTTTTCTTGCTCGGTGAAGTTAAGAATATTAATCTTAAATTGTATAAAGTGTTTTCCTTACCAGAAATGTTTCTTTATGATACCCGCTTCGAATCTGTTTATTTCTATAGAAACACAATTGGTATTCGGACTTAGTTTCATCTTTTCCATTTCCCTCTCAGACCTGCCAGTTGCTCTCGACCGTGTTTATCTTCCATCAAAACTATGTTAATTACATTCTATGTGCTAGTATCCCTCGTGGTCGAGGTAGATAAGAACGGACGAGGTATTAGACCGTAAGGTATAACTCACGGAATATTTATTTAGGATCCTCTATATAGCGTACGACTCGATCGGTCCATCGTCGTAAGATTTATCGGTCACAATCGACGTCGACGATTCTAATCGATGCGTGAATGCAAGAAAACCTATCTCTTGAAATTAACATATCATCTAACGTTAAATTATTACGATGAGAAGAGCTGACTCCCCTTTCTAATGTGTATAGAATATGCAACATATATCATAATAAATATGTTGTGTGTGTGGAGGAAGAGGATTATATACATATATACAAAACATATATTTTGATTGAATCTGTAGCTTTTATGTATTATGATATGTCGTAATAGATTTACCATTCCTTGTTAAAAGATTGCATTTTCATGGTTTTTAACAAATAAATTTACACGCGTATCACTGTGCTATTAATGTCGATTGTTTTTAACTCGCGCATGGTTTCATTGAGAAAGGGTATAATTTAACCGTGTGATAAATTAGGTAGAAATCGCTAAATAGCAATGTTTTCAAAGATGATCTTTCGGCATCCTCGAAATAACATGCACAGTTAAGCGGAAAACACGTTGCAGGTTTTGCACACGTATACATACAGATAGCACACATACACATACATTTCTTCCTACTATATACTGTCTCTATTCATCGTCTTTTTGCTCGCTGGAATTAAACGTCCGCTTGAATTTCTGTTTGTCGCAAATGCGGCGAACCATGGTTGCGCACTGCCGTATGTCTCTATATATAATCAACGTAATAACTCGAAATACCTAACATTTTATTCGCACAATTACAGCAATTGTGAAAGTAATATTGAAATGTTACTATAACAGAAACACTCTACTTCATCGTGACTTCAGACTTCATCATAAAATCAGTCGCTCGCATAAAGACGGCCTTATAAACATTCGCCAGATAGAAATGTTCGAATGGAAAGACCGAGGACTTATTTAAAAGGGAAAACGTGAACATTCGTGCAGCTTGAACGTGGAACGCGAGAAAGAGGTACGACGGAATTTTAAACAGGACATTAGGAAAAATAAGGTAGGCAGGATATCGGGAGTAAGCGCGGAATAAGTTAAAAGACAAAATAAGAGGAAGCACCGTGCGGAACGAACAGCCTCCGTTCTCTGAGGACCTTCGTTTCGAGCACGTACTTCTTCCGCTCTTCCGGTACATTGTCCCCCCCCCCCTTTCCCCCCTCCCCCCCCGCTATGGCAAATGCCTTCCCCATGGTGAATTTACTTTGGCGAAGCGCTAGCTCAAGCGCTTCACGCAAAACCTAAATAAATGAGAGGAGCGATAAATCGAGTGGGAGTTATTTCGCGTGATAAGACAAATCCGCCGCGTTAACACGCCCTCTCGAATTAACGCTTCATCTTTTTTTTTTTTTTCGTAATCCCATCTTCCACGAGCTGTTCTAAGCTGTTCTAAGGCCGTTCTATATAATCGCGCGCGAGTCTTAAAAATGGCACGCGTTCTTTGATCGTGTGTTATCAGGAAAGGATACCGATTCCAGACGCGCGTTTCTTCATCGTGTTCTAGTTTAAGACGTCGATTAAGAGATTAGAAATAAGTAATGTGTCGTATCGGACGTGCGAGAAATAATATATCAGTCACTTTATGATATCCTGGAAAGATTTCAGGAATTAAACTTTTAATACAAATGTAGTATAGATATTTCATACATGTTCTTTTTTAACGAGACAGGAGACTACAATCAATATTAATATGTTCTTAATGAGAGGAACTAATGAAAATAAAAATTATGGAGCACAACTTTATCCATGGCATACTTTTTCTGGCTCTTGAAAAAAAATAATATAATAACCTAGTTAAAAAAAAAAATTATTTCCTTCCTATGTTGTAATTATCACAAGAGTTCTTACAGCAGAAGTGTCGCACGTGCTTTGAATATATCTGATAAGGTATCGTTGTGTAAAATAAAAAAACAATTATTGTTGGAAATCAGTTTTCATTCCAAATGCATAACGTTATCTCGATAGAAATTAAATCAGGACACGAAAATAACGATATGACAATGTCAATCTTTCCGCAAGCATGTTTCGATGGAGAATGAAACTTATGTCAGTAACTCTTTGAAGATACTATCAGTCGAGACGAAAAAAGGACACAGCATGTACAACCAAAAAGTTGTTCTCGCTTCTAGATCAAATGTCGTACTTGCGGTGCCATCATAATGACTTTTTTCTCATCGTGGTTAAAAAGGAGAGAGAGAGAGAAGGAGAGAGAGAGAGAGAAATAAATTATGTTCGAGTTATTAAAAATAATGATCACGTCGTCGCGAGAGCATAAGTATGTTTTCAAAGACCGTATGGAATAGCAAGAAAGAAGGGACTAGGAGTTCACTAATATTTCTAACGAACGAGCACGTGTGCATTCTACCATTTTATCTTTAGAATAAAAGGGAAAGAAAAGCAACGTAGTGACATACAGGTCTCTACAATTATACATATACATATATAAATGCATTGTATATAAATATATAAAAAACATGTGTCTATTATATGCCATTTTTGGCAAATTTTTTGCAATTTCTGATTGTATCTTATTTTTCAGTTGCTACATTAAAAGGTTTGAATATTTATGCCATGTTTTGCAATTAATATTGAACGTTTCATAAAAGAATTGTCAATTATATTGTTCTTCATACTCAATTTATTTTTGCATATGCAATCTTGCAAGGATTAATAAAGAGATAAAAAGAGAAAAAAAAGAGAGCTTGATAATTGAGATAGTAATAAAAATTATCACTTAATGATCATCTCATCGACTCTAGGCTTATTTATCACGGTTATTCTTGGAATAATCATATTATTTTGAGAGAAACAATATTTCTTCTTGCGCACCAGTTATACATTTTGCTCCTTTATTTAATTAACGAATGTACTTATTTTCGACGAAATCGATTCGAAAATGTTAGAAATGTCGACTGATGTCGACGAATGCGCGACCAGAAAAGTCTAGCACTTTAGGGAGAAATATTCATGCGCGACCAAAAAAGTTTAGCACTTTGGGTCTAGAAATATTCATTCATGCTATTTATTTTGTCACTGGACAGATTTATGAAAGACAGATTTTTAAACACGGATTTTTTACGATCCCTGGCACGAATCGCCTGTAAACGAGTCTTTATCGATCGTCGTCTATAAACACCTTCGTATCGGAACAGCCTCGAGGAATCTTATCGATTTACCGATCTCACGCCACTCTCATGTTCAAATCTCAAATAACAGTATTGTTGTGATTGTTAATAAAAGTTGAAGGGTGATAAGGTGACAACGTCAAATTTGTCTCATCGATTAATTCTAAGATGTTCGGCTCGTGCAGGATGCATTCGGGAAATTGGTAAAACGCATTTAAATTTAAATATGGATACCGCGGTGCCTCTTGTTGCCATAAATTATATAGCGACAGTCTCTGATCTTGATAATCCTTTCCTCCTTCGCCACCAGCTTTAAAAGGGTTTCTTTAAATTATAAAGCGTCCGATGAGAATACTATAAAACGCAATCGAATACGATGAACATATTCGAGAGAAAAAGTGCAATTGAAATACGATTATAATAGATTAAAAGAATTTAAAGTATTATAAACAAAGTTTGCACTTTCTTAGCTATAAATTACGTGATGATTTCAATAAACATGTTTTCGGTTCGAGTTTAACAATACAGCTTTATCGTAATAAAACAAAACTTTTTTATTATGCGACAACAACTATGTATTTACTGCAAATTGTAAGTGCATAGCATTTGCATTCGGTTCTCAAACAATTAAACAATATTGTTTAATCACAGTATTATATGTGCGATTATATGATTTTTCACGCTCATAAAATTGGATATAACATGCGTCATGTTTCATGCATCGTATTTCATCGGAGCGCTCTTTGTATATTTGCCATACAAAATGTTAAAATCATGTTTAAATCACGATATAAAGAGTTTTATGTATGCGCTTCAAACTACACCCATTTTGAGATCAATCCTCGAAATTCCATTGCATTCACATTGTAGGTACAGAACCTTACGTGAGCAGCATTTTTCAGAATGCAATATTGAAGTATTTTATTCGATTATATCAAGCAGGAATATATAAGCTGATTGGAAGGAGAATGCAACGAAATTGACTAAAGTTCAGTTTGATATAAGCGTCTACGTGACGTTTATTCCATTTTCTTCTAATAAAAATAGACGGATGTCAAAATCCTTACTCTTTTTTTAAACAAAGAACTGCGTTTCATTAGTAAGTTTCGTGTTTAATTAGTAAATTTATAAAATATTCTTCAATCTCTATGTAAATACCGTATACCTATAGGTTTATTTATGTATATCGGATCATATAAATATTTTGAACTCAAATACATCTTACAATTCTTTATAAGATTGCAGACAGAGTACAACGAGGAATATATGCGTAATATTATGCATTATATATAATCAGTAGATATGCGCCATCACGAATAGTGAAATATTTATCTGTAACGAATAATTTCCCCTGAATTTCATAATCGATTTCTTTGACATCAAAAATTTGAAAATTTAGCATAATTCATTATGTTATATTAATTTCAATATATTAACTATTTCTGTGATATGTATTCATCACATATAACATGCGCATGACTAAAACTTATATATAAAGTACGTCAAAATTATATTCTTTACAAAGAAAAAAAAAAATTCGTTTTGATAGAATTTATGTATAGTATGATATATGTAGTGCATGTGATACATTATTTGGCGATGTAAAAATAAGTGATGCACACACACACACACACACACACGCGCACGCACACACACACACACACACACACACACACAGAGATCTCTACACCTTCGATGTACACGATAGAAAGAGTACCGCACGATGAAATCGGAGCTGTAGAACGGCCGAATAAATCACGCGTCGACTTTCACGTGAAAGATGCATTATACTGGCTTCGCCGGAGCTTCGGAGAAATTCTAAATACGTTTGCAAAGTGCATCGCGTGTTACATTATACACTTCGTATTATGCGCCCGTTGTATTGCCGCGCGTCAGTTATTCCTGGAATTCGTTAATTTCGACTCTTCCATGGAAAATACAAATGAACTTTAGACGAAGTGGCATCTCGTCAAAGTTTATTGCATTCGTAATATTTGCAGAAACAGCGAAGATCGCCGGTTAGGTCATTCGCCAATTATAGACTTATGTTCATTATTCGAATTAATTAATAATTACATGCTCTACTTTCGAGAAATTCTGTATTAATTCATCGATCCTTCATTCGATTGCGCACAAATACATTAATTTGTTATAAACTCTTTGTGCCAGATTCTAGATATAGTACGAAACGTGTAAAATATAAATAATTAAAACTCAAATATAAATAAATAAAACTCATGATTTATAATAATAAAATGTAATGAAACGAGTGCGGAACTTTATTTCTTGCGATTTATTTTAATTGTGGAGATGAGAAACTTTGTAGATCATATACAGAATATCTAATTTGAATTATTATTTAAGAATTTAAAAATTATTTAAAAATCTAATTTTAATGTACAAAGAGATTATACGACTTGCGTTATCGTATAAAAATCGCGTGAACATAGAACACAATTATATTTCAATTAATTTTGATTGTATTTAATAAGTAATGTAATTAATTCAACGTTCAAAGATTCGATAAAAGTATTTCGTTTCTTGATGCGCTCGTTTGACATCATTATTTCGAAAGGTGTACGAAAAATTATTTTTTTTGTCAGATGTCTGAAAGAGATATCAATGATATCAGTTTAATGAGAACGATCGAAAGAATGCGGACGATCGTAACGATCTCGCTTGCTCCGTCACTTCTCATGACAGCGTTCGAAGAAACCTGTTTCGCCTCGCAAGAGTGCCGCGGCATCGTCGCGCTTTGATTACACTTTTTGCGACGCCTACGTATTCAATTATAGGTTATCGACTGGCAAGTTGATTTCAACCTTTTGCCAATTGACTACAGGACCTGAGGCGGTACGAATTCGCAACATCGATGGTGCAACGGATAAACGGGCTTAATAGCTTGAATTTATCCAGAAACGTAATAATGATCGATACTCCTTTTCAGAATAGAAGAATAGAAATATGATTATCTCTTTTATATATTACAAAATTAAATCGATACAAATATTAAATTGACTATTAAATTGCCGTGTTTGTTCGCATGAGACTATTAATTCTTCTATCAAGGAGAACGATAATATCATCTCAGAACGGAGCCTCTTTATCGTATTTTAATTTGAAGTAGAAAATTTTTATTATATATATTTTTGAAATGTAGACACAAAAATAATGTATAGACAATATATAAAAATTATTTACTTGAGATTTTAAAATAGAAGCGCTGTGCTGCGATCTTTTTCTATCTTATTGAAAGAAGAGGAGTCATATGCCGTCTATCTCAATACTATTTCAAGCTACATTTCACGCCTGTTTCTAGAGTTAATGCCTCCTACGATCGGTTTTTTCTCGGACTGTCGTATTATAGTTATTTCTGAATAGAGCACAACTGTCAGAGAATAAAGCCTAAAAGGAAGCACGAAATCAATGTCTATGTATTACATTGCGTTTCAAACACGACGACGAATTTACCGTGAAAAAAGGTATTCCAATTATAATATAATTGACAGCGACTTCTTCTTTGTTCTTTGGACTACATTCTCTTGATATGATAAAATGATAATTTCCTCACACAAACGCACACAACCAAGTACATATATATGATATAATCATATGATGTATAATCACATGTCAGTTGACGTATAATGTTACTTACGCTTCCACGAATTCATATCTATGCAAGAGAATGTGACGTGTAACTTATATACGTGAAAGTTAACTGTGAAATTTTACACTTACATCCACGAGCGAATCTACACAGTTCTCTCTTCTTAACGTCTTAACATTTACACGTCATGCCGACCTATATATATATATATATATATATATATATATATACGTAATTTACGTCGGTGGGAAAATTCCGTACGTAAGAAATTTTCTTGTCACTGGTGGGCCAATTTATATACACAATATATATAAATTGGTCCACCAATGACAAGAAAAATTCTTACGTATGGAATTTTCCCACCGACGTAAATTACAAGCCGCAACTGTGTCTGATAAAGTTCAAGCGAGTGATCTAAGGCAGAAAAAAGTCCCGGCCGCGCCTTCGATCCTGTCGCTCTGTTTTAACAGTCCGTCCCTTTCAGTCACGCCAAACTATGTAACTCATAGTAGAATCCCGGCGCCGGAGCAGTTTCCGTCTCCTGTAATTCGCATCCCTCATTATGATGCTCGTCCCATCTTGTAATACGAGGTCTCCCGACTGCGAATCGAGCGGCCGTTAGGTAGGTAGGTAGGTGACCCCGTCTAGGACCTCGGGACCCCGGCTCGTAATCCCGGAATGAAACTTGCCGCAGTTGCCTTGGCACCGTTGGGTTATCGTGACGCGACGCCTCGAAGCGGAAGAGATACAGGACGAGACGGCGGGACCCTGAGACCTTGAGAGGAATGTCCGATAAATGACGTCTGAGTCTGCACGGCACGGAGCGTTGCGCTTCGCTAAAGCGATACCTGGGCAGCGGTTTAACTTTGCGAGAGAGTTATCCGATATAAAGTTGGTCTCGGGATCGTGCACGCTTCCGCTGCTAATTTTGAACGCGGTAGTACTCGGTTTAGCGTGCCGATATCGGCCGCAGCCGATCGTTATGTAAGAGAGAGAGAGAGAGAGAGAGAGAGAGAGAGAGAGAGAGAGAGAGAGAGAGAGAGAGAGAGAGAGAGAGAGAGAGAGAGAGAGAGAGAGAGAGAGAGAGAGAGAGAGAGAGAGAGAGAGAGAGAGAGAGAGAGAGAGAGAGAGAGAGAGAGAGAGAGAGAGAGAGAGAGAGAGAGAGAGAGAGAGAGAGAGAGAGAGAGAGAGAGAGAGAGAGAGAGAGAGAGAGAGAGAGAGAGAGAGAGAGAGAGAGAGAGAGAGAGAAAGAGGAGGGGAATTAAGAGAATGATATACATTAACGCGATTATCATAATTAGCGATAGAAAAATTAATTTTGTCAAACAATTTTAGACTGCTCGTTAAAATCTCAGCCTGTCACACACGATATATTTAAGAATTAATAATGTAGCGCTACTGAAAATGTGGTATCATTAGGAAAAATCTTAAGAAATATTATTAGAGAATGATACTTTTCTACCAAAATGACACTTTGTTACTTGAATAATTTTTTAACTGTTCGTTAAGAATGTGACAAAACGTGATAAAAAATATTTATTCTTCTATCAATATATTTATATCTTTTTTATATTATCAGCTTTTTCCCATTTTTAAAAGTTAACAGAGGCAATACAGGAGAAGGGGGATGAACGATTAACGAATTAATTAATAAAATTGCGGTAAAGTAGTAAAACATACCAATAATGTCGATATCGATCGTGGTGTATGAGTCAACGACTCCTCGCGAAACGTTAATTCGTATCCGATGTAGTTTAGCTATTCCCTGCTTGGGTTACATGCGGTAACCGATATTTCGAGTAAACAAATGCGAACTGGTTGTACGCGATTGTGTAGTTGAAAATCGTTACATTTTCAACGCCGATATAGGCGAGCGCCCATTGTGAAAACGTCACGCCGCTCGTTTCAGTAAAGCCGATGAGTTATTAAATGTCCAGGTGTTATTTCGCTAATTACGAGCATAATCACGTGACAAACGTCACGCTAAATGAAATTTCCCGGGTGTGTAATAACAGATTCCGTACAATCACGCGCTTGCGGATTTACATGTTTCCGCAGCCGGTAGTGATCAAACAGTCTCTCAATTGAAGAGACAAGTTAACGATAATAGCGATATGTAACATTTTGATATCTTATTGATTTTGAGATTAAACGGGTCATTGTAGCAGCACGTTTTAATACGGGTACTTTATCTGGAAAAGTTCTCTAGAAATCTATTCACACGCAATTAATAAGAAATAATGAATCACACAAAATTGAAAAACACATTACGTATTATGATTCGTTTTTCTAAGAATATAAAAAAAACTGTGTATAAATATGTAAAACGAAAATGCATGCGTTTAATGCTACGTATCCTAGCTTAATGGAAACGATCCTGTCACAGATTATTATTCTTCTTTAAGAACTCTTTTATTTACTTTTACGATTAGTTGTCAATCGAGATGTTACGTGTCATTTTGTTTCACTTCATATATCGTTTCACGATGAGTTTTAACTCTAGTCGCGCCGCGCCTTGACTGCACCAAATAAGACCACGACGAATCGCTCGTTCTAGAAACGAAGGAAGGATAATCCGTTTGAAATTAACCTTAAATCATCCTCTCCCTCCTAATCCAGATCGGAGAAGAGGCTCATGAAATGGACGATCGAATGCAATCGAGAAAGAGAGAGAGAGATCGCAATATCTCTACCAGATATCCGCCGAAGAAACGACCAATCATGGGGCAGCACCTTTTTCCTTGTCCTGCGAAGGGGTCGAAGGTCACTGGATCGATTTACCTCTCCTTTAAAAATAGCCAAATCGTTGCGAGGCCTCAGCCGGAACCGAGGTGCTTCGTCTCGTCGAGGTAATGGATGTTTACCCGTCACGTGACAATGTCCGCCATCGTATTGCGCCCCGGGCTGCCGGAAATGACGGTCATCGTCGCTTCTCGTGGAAATCGTGGAAAACTGCTTTTCCGGTAAAAAAAAAAGGGGGGGTCTAAACGAGAATTCCGCGAGAGCTCCGGATGCCCCCGCATGGAAGAACCTTGTGTAATTACCAGCCGACGAACCAACTAATTGCGCTAAAACAATTAAGGAACGTGACTCAGTGCTTAGAATCTCCTGGAGGACACGCTAGACGTATGTCTAACGCGAGGAGAAACACCTTATCCGTCGGCTATCTTGTCCCATTATGCTCGGTTGAATCCTAGACTCTCATCCATTACGGGCAGCCCCGGTCCAGGGACAATTCGGGAGGAATTTAGGATCTAAACGTTATTCTCGATATTTTGATTGCTATTCTTTTAAAATTCCACGCTCGCTAAAGTCATTAAAGTGTACGTCAAGCAATTTTCTAGGTCCCCGGATAACAATGCTCTTTGTGGTATTTTATAAATACCGAATTGTAAGTACCGAAGAAAGGTTTCGGAGCAATTGGCAGTTTGACAAAGAGATCGGAATTTATTTTTCTTTTCATTTTTTTCAACGCTTGTGCATGTGATTATTGTTTAGCGAATACAAGAACAATTCGGTGCAACGCGGCATTAAAACGAAAGCGCGATTAAAGCCGGAGATATTACGGCAATTATAAATTTCGGCCGCATCAATATTCATTTTAGCAAATAACGATAGCGTAAGATCTATTTTATAGCGGCCGATAAATCCTTTATATTGATCAATATGGCGCCATCGGTCTCGCATTAAATAACAATATTTACGATCAAACGTACCGCGCGGCAATAAAGATTAAACAATCGGAATGGGCAGGCCGAGGAAGCCTTTATCTCTCATCCAAAATTTCGAAAGCCAAATTGCGAGGCGCGCGCGGCCCCCGCGCTATTAATTCGCGTACGTACATAATCTATAAATCGCATGTATTTAATGAATTTTTCGTTAATATCGGCAATTCAATCTGCAAATAGAGCCGGGGCTCGTTTTGTCGTGTGGCGCAATTCGAATTTATAACTCGGCCGGTGCGCTTTGACGTATCGTGTACCGCATTGTTTGCACGCGTTGGATGCGTGTACGAATATATATACGTACGCTTTCGACTACGCGGGCATTCGATGTCGTATCCATTACATCGCGGTGGTTGGCCGTCATGGAAAATATTGATGATTTTTATCATGGGTATTTCTCTGACGAGAGAGAAGGGAACAGAGGGCTGCATGTCTACTAATTGGGGAAAATAAAAAGAGATTGATTATAGATAAATGTTATGGATGATAAAATATCAATTATCGACATCGATCGGTTTTTGTTATATCTTTTGTTTGTAATATTTGCGAGTCTCTTATATATACCCTCCTCAAATCTTTTTAATACGCCATAAAAACGATTCTAATCGTTAGATTTCTATTAAATATTTTTATTATCTTTGTTTTAAAAGTAAATTATTTACAGTACAATTCTTCCACAATTATGTTGGAATATTTTTAAGTAGAGGTAGGAGATAAGAAGAGAAAGAGAATTTCTCTTACGTTTTCTATAGAATTTATTAGAAGTCATTAAATTAAGAAAATTTTTCGTTACATTATCATATAACTTTAAAGAGACTTTATTCTTATACTGTAGACTATATATTATCGTGGTATTATATTCGCGTAGGTTTATTGTTGTATTAATTGCACGTTATGAGATGCAAGCAATTTTCGTGCTTGCAGGATAATCTTGCCAACTTAGGCAATTACACACAAAGGGTAAAATTAACCGCGTGTCATCCTCGCCTTAATTAAATTACTTCCCTAAGATTAATCACTTTCTCTACATCTTCTACACTGCTTAATACATCATCTGAGCTAATTCGAATGTCTTAAATGATGTTCATTGTAAAATAAAGATCGCATTATGTTAAGCATAAAGAAAAACAGTCAATTATATTTTTAGATTAGAAAAGATCGGAAAGATAAAGGATCAATGATAATTAAATATTATCTCAAAATTAAAGCTATGTCTTTACATTATAAATAATTAATAATCAAGAGGATATGAGATAAAACGTCGATTGAGAGAAATTTGACTAAATTGGTTCGGATAAAAATTTTCTGAAATTATCTTTTAGTAATTAAGGACAAAATATCACATGCTTAAAATCGGATATTAATATTCAGCTATAATGAAAGATCAGGACAAAAGAAATTTTTATTATCTGTGTTTCTTTCCTTTCTCTCGCTTTCTTTATAATATGTCTGACCGAGTTACTTCACTTATTTTGACTAATTAAGATATAGTCAAATCGTGTGTGTTCATACAATATAAAATAACGTTACGAAGGACTATTCAATACGCTATCAACGAATATATAGTGCTCTGTACCGGTGCCCATCGTGCGTATTCGTAAATTTTTTTTACGCGATCCTGCTTCTCGCTAAACCGGCGAAATATCCAGCCGAAACCATGAGCTACGATCGCGCACGGTGTTTATGACATTGGCCCGTCGATGACAATTTATTATTACGAGCGGCACTGCTATTGCGTGTAATCTGCGTCACGTTTTACAATTTACCGGTCTTCTCTGTCTCTTTCTCTTTAATTTTCTCCATCTCTCTTTCTCTCGCGCTATCCGAAACCCCTTGCGTTTCCAACCTCCAATGCCCGCCGGCGGAACACGGCTCTCGCGCGTATAAGCGCAAACCCTTTAATTACGCTTTTATCTGATGCATGGCGTAATGATGTTGCAAGTGGCGCGGAATCGCGATGTATAACGCGGCCGATGCGATGCTCGGCCGCGCGCGGGAATAATCGTTATGACACGCGCGCGCGTGTAACGCGAGCCCCGAGGGCGATGAAGCGGGCGAGAAGAGGGCGACGTGTTGAAATTAAGGGCTCGCGAGATCCAGAAGCGACGACGAAACAAACCCTTTTATCGGTCGCGAATCAGACGTGTATACTTTGGCCTAATGGCGACGCGGAGTGAACATTTTCAGGACCTCGAGCTAGAATTAAGTCGGAAATCGGTTATGTGTCCATCGGCTGAGCAAAGAGAGATTACGTTACGTTAGAGTATAATATCTGATTGACGGAAACATTTCCGTTCTGGCTTGTATACATGACAGGCGTTGTTTGCGAGCAGTTTATCGTTCGCTCAAGGGCTGAGAAAATTGATCCGAGGATCGTATCTGTATCTACTCGCAACATTTATGAGGTCAATATTGATACGAACGTAGCAAAGAATCTATATTAATGCACAGTCATTAAAATGATGTTAAAATAACTTCTGAAATATATGACGTCTCTATATTTAAAAGAGCTAGACATCTAAATTTATTTATTTGATAACGAATATTATATCAATTTAATTTAAAACTGGATGTACTATACATAACGTTACATGGGTTTTATTCTTACATAGCTTTTAAATATCGACGATGGTCCAGTTCTGTAACAGTCAGTGTGTATTGCTTATAAAAAGATAAATTCAGCTTTATGCTGTGCTATTAATTGTTCTTTATTATAGATGATGATAATAATAATAATAATAATAATAATATACCAATTAATAAAAAATTAGTGAATTAATGTCCACACCTGTGGATAATCGATATTTCATATCATTCAGTATTAATAATAATGCAGCTTTGTGTAGTTAATTCAAAAATATATATTAGTCATGTATTAAATTAACATCATTTCACGTGAGTCACAATTTACAAAAATTATCTCATATCAAGAATAGCTTTATTTTGCATTGTTTAATAAAAAAAAATATTAGAGTACCAAACATAATCTTCTCCAAAAAACGGTCGCGTTTTTCTTGTTTCAAGTTGTTTTCCTTCGTTATTTTTTCTTATCTTATTTCTTGTATCTTTGCGTTAAGCTTCGTAGCAGGTGTAACTCATGTGCCGCAATATCGTGTCCCCGTATCATGATGAAGCTAAAAAAGTTGTTGAAAGCGCAATCTTTCTAGTGAATTCTAACGAATTTAACTTTGTCGTTATCCTCATGTTTTTTGCCTTACACAATAAAAAAAACGGTTTACGTTTTTATGTTTCAAAATATTTTATTTATCACTCTCGCATGTTATTTTTAACAACAACAATAAATGCAAGATAGAATAACAAAAATATACTTTGCCACGTATACTCTCATTATATGGTTTAAATATCTCCATTTATATTACTTTAAGTAAATGATACAACACAATCTACAAGAGTTTAAAATAAAATGAAAATTTGAGCTCTTCAAAATATGTGTCTGCAATATAATTTTGTATATAAAAAATATTATATTTACTATACTTTGAACGATCTTAATTTAGTCGTCCAATCTTTTCCTGATACTTATTTTTAATATTTTAAATAAGAGCGAATTAGCTACAAAGAGAATTAGCGATATAAATAACATTGCTTTAGATCGTCGCTCGAGGACAATGTTTCAGTAAAAACCTCTGAGAATGCTCCTTAATTTTTACATTATCATTTTATCATTGTAGCGTAATACTACTGGGCCTGCAAGAAATAACTGTGCGTGAGTATTGATCGTACCTCGAAAAACCAATAACTGCTGCTCACCACTGACTGAATAACCACACAATCTGTGAAATATTTTTTTTATTTTTCTGTTCCATATCTGAGATTTCTTGCTCTTCTGAGAAATATAGAAAATACAATATTATTTAGCTTAATTACTTAGTTTAGTTAAGAGAATACATAAAAAAATTTCTTTCCTTCTTTCTTTCAGATATATCTAATTTTTGTTTTTACAAGGAAAAAATTTTTTTTTCGGAACTTTATTGCTTCCCTCATTCACGGTTTTTTCAATCATACGTACGTAAAAAAAAAAAAAAACTTTACAAAACGTTTGCATATGTCGGACATGTGTCGTCAACGGTATTGGCTTTGCTTTTACGAAAGACCGCTCCATACGAAACTAATTCGCAGTCCCTGCAAATCCTTCGGTTCAGAAGGAAACATCTTTCCCGCTTACGATTCTCTTGATCCCTGTTTTCCCAGCGTGGTAACGAGGACAAGTCGTTCCTCGTTAAGGGGAAAGCCCTGGAAGTCGAGGGGTCTTGAAGCGACCAATGAAGCCGGTATTCGCGAAATCCTTGGCGAAAGATCGCCTTTATTTCACCCTTTTTCGTACATTGTTTTCGACTCTTGCTATTTTTCGCTTCTCTTTCGATCTCTATTAAATTAATCCGCCAACGTTTGTTTTTTTTTTCCAATGTAGATATATGCTGATTTCTTTGTTTTGCACGTAGTACCAAACATATTTTGAAATTAAAAGCTGGTTGGTAAAAATAATATTGTCGGAGATATGTGAAACATGAAAATAAATTCGTTTAAAATAAAATCCCCCTTTAAACTTAACTTAAACTGTAACTTGAGCCATTCCGTATAGATATGCGATGTATACCGTGTTGATCGATATTTATCAACGATAGCTTTCTCGAATTTATATTTCCGAAGAAAAAAAAGCACAGATTACCCGTCAAGCAGCCAGATAGGATGCGCGACGCATATGAAGTACGCGTATACTTGGCAGTTCTGCCTTTTCTTCGTAAAAATGCGAGGATCGTGGCGGAGGCGGGACAAAGGTGTGAAGAAGACTGCGTGATTTTCGCTCATCGGACAACGCGCGTCATCTGCATAATGCGTAGTTTGTCCATGGGGTTCCCATGTGTAGCGGCGCAGGTGTAACGGAGATGCAGATTTCGCTTCGTGCGAAAGACGTGATATTCGTAGCACGCCTTGTCGTCCATTATCGCCGTCCGGACACGTTTTTTTTTTTTCTTTTTTTTCTCGTGAGGCGATCGCGGCATCTCCCGCCTTTCGCACCTTTTTGGCAGGCCCCTTTCGCCGCAGGTTACTCAAACAAAAGAGTGGACGCTCAAATATTTCAGGTCAATCGCGCGATAATAATCTCGGCATGCGAGAACCGGTGAAAGATGACGCTCGTTGAATTTTTCAACCTCGATATCGCAATGTAAATTATGTTGCGTGATGAATTATGTAGCAGTTCTTTTTTTAAATATTAGATTTTAAATAATTATATAATGTGATTGGTCTGAAGTTGCAGCCAGTAGTTTTTGAAAGTTACGGCAATATAAGTCATAAAGCGGCAATAAATTTTGATGTATGAGGTTTTTTCGGCGAAAACGGAAACTCACACTGGCGTATGGCGGCTAGCGTCGGAAGTGATATCCCAGGGAAACGTGGCGTAGGTTGATGTTAAACTTGATTTCGGCTTCGCGAAAGTTCGCCAGAGAGTTCGCTACTTCTCTAGGAGTAATTCATAACTTTTACCACGGCCCAGTTCAATAACGTCCGTTCTGCTAGCGCGGTTCATACTGATAATTCATTTTAGAACAGCTCATAACTAAAAGCCAAAGGAATACAGCGTCCGAGAACATTCAGCGCTAAATCAGAAAACTTCCGAACGCAAAAGGCGGGAATCTCGTAAAATTGCATTAGGGCAGTCATTTTCCTCTTCTGATTGCGGCCGAGGGGGTTCTAGAAATTGCACGGATTAATGGATATTCAAGAACGCTCGCTTATACCTCGACATACCTGGTCCCCTGGAAGTTAAGAAAAACTTTGTTCGCCCCGTAATTCCGGAAATCCGCGTCGATTCGCCGTTTCTCTCGTCTATTTCTTTTTTTCTCCATTGATCGTTCCGGGATGAGAGGAAATCGTAGAGAAATCGCATAGCGCCGGAAGATACAAACGGACGATGCAACGGCCGATGAACGGGATCCGGGAAGGAGAGGGACAGAATTCTCCTCTCCGACGAAAGGCGGATGGTGGTGCGGTTCCGGCGATCGTAATAACTATTCTCTACCCCGTAGAACGCCATCCACTTCGCGTAAACACCGGCATAAATTCCAGAGCCCGCACCTTCCCCGTTCGTCTGCCGCGTTACATTCCGACCGTCTCGCACCACCATTAACCGTTACGGGACCATCGAGGTGTTTCTCTCACCCTCCTACTTGACCATCCCGCTCGTTTCTTTCGGGGCGAAACAAACGAACGGGGCGATTTTCCATTTCCCCGATCGATTTTGCCGATAATGGCGACAATAGTGGAAATAGCGAGAGCCATTAGTCCGGTGATTAATGATAGCGCTTATGATCGAACAGGAGCGCCTCGCCTCTTCAGGGAGAGATGCCCCGCCTTTCTACGGGGAAGATTTTAGGAATCTGGGTTCTTTCACCACACCCACGGATGGAAAGGGCGATATTATTGTGACTCTGCGAAAATCGCAGTAATAAGAGACACAGGACCATTATTCACGCGGATGTCTTAGCGGGCGAGTGATTTGCGAGCACAATAGGCGGTGGGAGGCGCGCGATGCCGCGCGAATGTCGAGATTATTTGTTAAACGGTACGATAAGAGCACATGGCTAAATCGCGCGGTACCAAAATGCATGTACCTATAGCTCGAATGGATATTTCGTCGTATATAATTCTCACAGCAACCCGCTCGAAAAATCTCGAACAATCGCGAAGATCAAGGGAAGCGCTAACTTTTCTTGTCACATGTTCTTCGTACGATAATATTTCTTCTTTAACGCGCGAGTAATTACAAAATATAAATATTAATAATTACAAATATTAATGCAACAGAATATGTACATATATAAATAAAGTTAGGAGTAATTATACAATAGAAATAAGATTGCATATCAAAAGAGAACGAGGCAGCAACTAGCAAAACGTAACAAAAACTCTTGACATACATGAAAAGACTCTATAGAAACATAAACTACAAGAGAGAGATGTGTTGAGAAGAGGGATATACCTTTCTCGGTTGTATATCGATCGTTTTCGCCGTCGTCATTAAAGCGGGAATTAAACGAGTTATCAAAGCACCAAGGTAGGACGCGCAATTAAGATATTCCGAATTGGAGTTCGTCGCTCTCTCAAATTCCGCGGTATAATCGATTGCCTTTGTAGCACCTGTCAAACGACGATAAAACCCGATTTTCGGATTACGCGATCCTATTGAGAGATGCGAGAGCGTTGGTGGTCCGGGAAGACGAGTAGGAGGGCGGTGTGACTGACAGGCTTCATGGTTTATTCGACAAGTCGAAGAGTACATAGAGAAGCCTATAACATCGTATCCAGCTTACGCTTTGGGTTAACAGCCTGGGTGTCCGGCGATGTACCATGATGCATGACGCGGTGTCGAGTTCCAATTCGCCGGGCATCCATGAAAGCAGGCTCTGTGCTCGATGTAAAATATCGGCGATTCGGGATGAAACGAAGCGCGCGCATCGAGCCCTCGTGTGTGTGCATGTTAGTAGATGAGGACCGCCGATTGCGCCTCTTTGAACGATTACCTTTAACTCGATACGTAAGTGAACGGTTTTACAACCAGCTAACAACGTACACGCATTCTGTGTTAATATTACAAAAATATTACATTATTGATTAACGATGTTCGTGCGATGCGGAATAAAGGAAGTAAATAAAATATATATATTACGCATTGTATTGATATTACAAAAATATTACATTATAAATTAACGATGTTTGTGCGATGCGGGGAATAAAGGAAGTAAGCGAAATATATATTGGCTGGATTTCGAAGAATCGGGAACACAACAATTCTATAGATATTCATCTTTGAAAATAAAGCACAAATGTATAATGCGATTAATGTTCAGACTAATTGTTTTTATCCTTAGACTACAATAATGTCCAGACTAATTGTTTTTATTCTTAGTTTAGTCTCCCTCTCTCTCGAAATATTTTTAGCTTAATATTAATTCGTCGGGGCATCTCCGATCAATGACCCGAGAATCGAATTCCGTTTCACTACGCTTTATGAGATTGATTGGGGACCAGTCGTGTCCTCTAAATAATATTTCCACTTTTGTGCTTGTCTAAATACACTATGATGGAAACGCATGATGCTGGTTTACATTTTAACCGGTAACGCGGTTAATGTAATATTTATTTGCGCACACGTTAGGTAAATGTTGCATCAATTAAAATATATAACTTTATCAAAGATGCGGAACATTGGGCAAATAATGACATCTGTCAATTATGGTTGGCTTCGGATATCGTTCTAATTAAAACGCATAAATGTTATTAAATGTTATATATTATTAATACGTTATATACATATATTGTATATTATTAATGTTTATCATTGTGTATTGATTCTCAAAATGTGTCCTTGCATGGAATAAAATCATTTCATATGATCATTGATCACGTTTTGATTCGTCGATTAATAATATAGTAATAAATTGCTAAAGGATTAGTGCGACATTTCTCACTTATCAATTAATCATGTCAGCTATCAATGGTTTTTATACAATTATATCTCGCAACGTGCAAGTGATAGGATATTTCGGACACGATGAGAGTGTTTCGTTTGAAAAATGTTGCAATGTGATTCATAATTGCAGGAATTAAATTATTCTGTCTAATATTACATGATGCTAGAATTCAACATTAATAAAAGGCTGATATTAAAGTTGTCTGTTAAGACATTAAATAAAAAATAAGATAGAAAATAAGAAAATAACGACATATATAGGATACTGCACATATATAGGAACATGCTTAGATATTCAAAGCGGATTTAGGAAAGGTACCTTCGTAGATACCTACTCGAGGATTAGGAAGTGATTTGCAGGCGATTGCCGATAGCGATGGAAACACGAAAGCCGGAATTTATCGTGATTGGACCGAGTTCTCGTAGAGAGAGTCATGAAGCTTCGAGGGCGGTTATCTCGTGCATGCACTAGGTACGCACGAACTATGAGTTTTCATGAACACACGCGTGACGTGCTCTCTTATTCTACGAAGACATATTTATCGTTATGTGCAATATTCTCTTTCGACAGGTACACACGAATTTTTCGAATCTATATAGATTCAGCGGGAAAAGTCTGAAATTTCATAATAAATAAGAGAATAGCAAAAGTAAGTCGGCTTTTCAATAAATTAATTTCTGACACGTTTAATTGGAAACTGTTCCGTCTGTTTTCTGAAATGAAATCTATATGCTCCGAGAACGGTTCGATTCTTCGACAAGAATCTCCTCTCCCATCGTGAAGCCTCATCAGAATCGTAAGAGCGTAACGACCCTGGCATTCCGTCCCACCGCCAACTTTCCTCCTCTCGTTCTGTCGAAAATCTTAGCGTTCACGCATCCGCGCCTGGACCGCGCGCGGCGATTACGGCGACTCATTAGCCGCGCCGGTAAATCATAGCGTTCTCCGCGATACAGAGGGAGATGGTAGGAACGAATGTGGGAGTTTTCGGAGAGAAACGCGCGCGAGATAGCGTGCGGGAGAGATGAGGATAGCAGAAACGCGGGGTCCAGAACGGGATATGAACGGGACGTACGGCGCGAGCGTGCCCGAAGATGACCGAGCGCTAGCGGAGCGAGCCGAAACGACTCGCGAGGGTTCCTCGCGATATTCAATGACTTCAGTACCGAGCCGCCGCGGGTCAGGGCTCGATGTGGCTTCGTCGCGGGGTAGATTTGTCGCCGGTGCGTTTCACGTCGTTACGCGACGCGAGTGATTCATGAATCAAAATCGAAGCGAGAACGCGCGGTATTATCGCCCGATCGATCGATCGCGCGACGTGCCTCGCAAGTGTTGAGTGATGACACCGGAAGTTACGATCCGCGAAGAACGCGACGGCACAATCGCATTTTTCTTTTCGCCGGTATTCAAACCCGATTGCCTAAAATTAATTGGACGCGAGTGAATTCGCACGCAATTTTTTTTTTTTTTTTTTTTTGACGCTACTTTTGAGATCTCTTCGATTTTCACGCGCACGTAAGGTCGTCTCGCGCCCCTAACGCACGTGCTCGTTTGGTGCATTGCCGCGAGGCTGAGGAGAGGGAAGGGTAAGTGCGAAAAATCGAAGCCCTCTCGATCGATCGCGCGCTGTGCTTCAAGTAAATACTACAGATCTGGAGGCTGTGTGTAGCACTGTGTTCGGTTAACCGGCACTGTTAACCGGAAATTGTTTGTCGTACTTGAATCGATACGTCGGTATCGTGATTAACTTCCGCGATTAATTTCGTACGCACGCGGGTGATCGCTCGATATTCGGTCGCTGCTACTTGACGAAGCCGACGTGTCGGAACGTAAGGGTGAAATATAGTGGCGGAACGTACAATCAGTAGTCTGGCAAAACGACGATTTGTTCTACGACCCATAAACCTCGGTGTTTCGAAATTTTCGACATTCGCATCAATAGTCAGCAAAACGAAGAGCTTCGTGATTTACCAGAGAAAGGTTTCAAATAAACAATTTTATTTCACTCGACCACACCCGCGCGTATAATTTTGAAGAAAAATTGAAAATAATTTTGTTCTCCAAGTTTGCTTTCGCACATTGAATCTGTTTATTTTTAAACAATATTGCATGTACTGCTTGATTGGATGTTGCAGAGGAGAAAAATACGGGGTCACGTCGGAAACGAGCGCAGCGTAAATCCTCCAAGTGTTTTGAAAATTTATCAGGCTGGCGCAACCTAGTTGCGCCCGGACATATATCGCCCTGAAGTTTCGACAGCCGGAATTTCGAGACAAGTCGAATCCACTTTGCAAGTTTAGCGACCCGGCGGATATTTTATTCCATTCCGCAGAGGTTTACCGCGCGTTCGAGCGCATTAGTGCTGGGATTCGCGACAGGGCGCCGAGACAGAAACGCTCGGAATCCGAAGAAAGCGGCCTTCCCGAGAGTGGAGCTGCAATCCGCCCTGCTACAGACAATAAAACTACAGTCGCCACTCAGAGAGAAGCTGTCGGAAGAAGCTTCGCTCCGTTACGGATTCGTTTATCCGGTAAATCCAACAATCATCCGCTCGTTCGACATCCGTTCGAAATTCTACGGCAGCGGCAAATTTACCTAACAGAGGAACGCATCGATTATAATATAAGAAACAAGGCAGAACGATACATAACGAACGAGCGAATAAAGTCTCAACTACTTCGCAGCCTCCATTCTAAGGATTGCATCCGCGTCGATCATCTGCTGGAGAGATCAATTGGACGCGCTTAAGTCGTTGCTTCAACCAGCAAAAGATCTCACGCGATAAGGAGAACGGAGATTGTAAGATGGGAAACACCGAATGGTCATAACATACGTCGTTAGAGGTCCCGTGTCTTGTTCCTGGGAGGCTCGAAAGACAAATAGTCGCCGTCTTGTTAAATGACGACAGGTACGTGAGCGACAAGACAGATAGGGGACGGTTCGTATCGGTTCACGGCGACGGCAGCAACAACGACGACGACGACGACGACGACGAAGAACGTCGGACGATGTCGAAGGCGGCGCAATGCAGCAGCAGCAGCGGCGGCGGCGACGACGGCAGCAGCAGCAGCAGCAGCAGCAACGGCAGAAGCAACAGCAACAACGACAACGGCAACGAGAACGGCAGCAGCAGCAGCAGCGTCGGGGGTTGCAATTAGTGCCGGCTCGCTACGGCCGCGAGACTACGTAACGACTGAAGGGGGTGGGAGCGCAGGGTGCTACGCCGACCTTTAGGGGGGTCGAGGGTGTGTGCAGTGCGCGTGAAAGGGAGACAAAATGTGGTGGAGGTGGCGGTGGTGGAGTGTCGTGACGACGACGACGACGACGGTGGTGATGCTGGTCTTGGGAGCCGCTACGGCGTACTCGCCACCGGTGGAACTATCCGATCTGGATAAGCCGAGTGAGTAATGCGCCCCTTTACGTCACTAGTTATGCCTGATTTAGAGCTGGGATTTAATCCTTTCGGTATGGCGAACGGACGAAACGCGAGGTATACCGTTCCTGCATCAATGGTAACTTTAAATAGAATTTGTAAAAGTATAATGTGTGCAATATATTATTTACTGTGGATTAGATGCAAAAGTTAATATCTAGAACGAAATACGAAATCTTGTTTTTCGAAATATTAATACTTTGGATCTTTTCGGATGGCGCCGATAAAACTTTTCTATATCGAAGGGATTAAAGGTGTTCCAAGTTCCATCGCGACGCTCCGCGTTGCTCGCGGGTCGAAGGTCGTGACGCGACGAATTAAATCAAATCTCCACGGTTTCTCGTCACGAGGCTGTTGGGAACTTTAAACAGCGGATTATTACCGTCGACCTCATCCGAGGAAGTTTCGCTCGACCGCGTTCAGTCTCTCTTTCCCCCGCCCCGTCGAAACTCGAGTACGGCGTTAGTCGATGAGGGGAATATAAATGGAAAGGTGCTTCTGAATATCATTAGCGGCGTTCTCCGATGTCTCATAATTAATCGGGCATTTCGCACCCGCCGAAACTGTCCTTGAGCCGTCACGATCGCCTGTGTGCATTATGCCGCGATGCTGTAACAGCTGTATTTAAAAATTAAAATAACGTGTACGGCCGTGTTATTTTATCTCGGCAGTCGGATCTACAATGTAAATCATAATTGTAGGAATTTTAATCCGACTGGGACGACCGCGCGAGGTTGATGCATATCATTAGCGATAGGAATACTGTTCTGTGATTAAAATCTCTTGCGCCATTACGTACGTGGTCGTAATTGTATTCATCGGACGACACACATACGCGGCTTCAAAGATAGGGAAAAATAAAGGGAGAAAAAAAAACGTGAAAGAGCAATTTTAAGCAATTACTAAAATCTCTAAGAATCTTTGACATTATTTAAATTTTAAATAATTTTTGAATATTTTTTTTAACTCTGATTTTAATAAGCTCTTTTATTTTCTAATAAAGATATGTTTCTAAAGATACATCAATTATGTCAATATCATTACTAAGTCATTATCATTATCTATCATTACTAAGAAACGGAATGACAAATTACTCAAGCGTATAAACAACGTAATAAACGTCAAAGAGCTCCTATAAAACAGGAAGTTAATATCTAGTTATTGTTCAGCTGTCTGTGTACGATGATATAATAAAACTAAAAATATAATCATATATTTTTCTACATTATCGATTACTTGGCACATTTAGAATAGCGACAGTCTGGTTGATTGATTACTAAAAAGATTATTTTTGTAAATATATTATCCGGGAAAGCGCGAACGCAGTCCCGACTACCAAAAATTATACGTCCGAGATATCCACATTAGGGACATTCGCAAAGGTCAGCCCTAAGCCGTAGTGCAATGGTAAAAGGCCTCTCTCTGGAGGAGCCGCCTTGTTGATCACGGTAGCCTCTACGCCAGGTAAGTATGCTTTTCTCCCGTAGTTTCACCGTATTTCAAACTATTTGGTCGAATCTTATTTACAGAAAAGCATAATATTTACAGCGCACCATAGCGGTTACTTCGGAAACTAAGTCTAAGAATTTCAAGTTATCCACTTTGTTTGACGCTACGCTAAAATTTCGAATCGTTCGATTGATCGATCAGAACGAAAAGGCAAAAATTTTTTTGCTCCGATTGGTCAACGGAATGCTTTGAAATTTTCATAACGTCAAACACACAAAGAGCATTCTATATCTGAAAAGTCACATTCAAAATAAATCATCGAGCTATCGGCTAATAAAATTCTTTAAATATATATATATTTTTACATTAATATACATGTAATGTAAATTTGTAAAAATATGGCCATCTCTGAACTTATTTCGTGTCGTATACTATAATTATACGTGACGCTATGTAAATAATACGCGCTCCAAAAATTAATTTAACACTCTGTAAGCCGGATATAAATGAGAAATAAAATTGTAGGGCCGAGATATCCGATCGATTCAGGCACAGCAGAAGACTTAGGGAAGGGAATGACGGCTAAAATAGTTTAATTAAACCACGGCGCTAAGCCCCTCTTAAATTTATAGCCGTGCAATAAAAAAGCATGTTCCACAGCGGGGATGCGAGGAGAAAAAAATTGGAGTTTCAATAGCAAAGTTCGGCCCCGTTCGCGCGGTCACAAGGACAAAAATAATGTGATGCTGGTTTCGCACTTTTACGAAATTCTCTTGAGAAAATTTTCAATCTATTGCGCCATTTATTCGTCGCTGTTTCTGTCGTATAAATATAATGTAAATGCCAACGAGCATTTTCCCACGCGTATTTAATCCTGACAAGTATGTGACGCAGTGTAGAGCTCGCACATAACATCTCTTTTCAAACACTAGCGACACTTGCATTTCACAATAAATCCCTTTTGACATTTTCGCAAATTTCAACTCTGATTGCCCCCATGCTTACCGAGACAATAACGTAACAGTTCATTATGGGAATATCTGGGAATATCTAACTGATGACATATTGGATGACCAGAGGGACTAATGTTGCCCGCAATCGACAATCACCGGGTCCTCAATAATTATAGGAATTATTACAATGATAATTGACATATATCTATGGGAGACAATATATATGTTGACGCTTGAAATTGAACCAGTTAATATGACATTTCCGTAGAATTATTTTAACCGAGGAAATAAAAATATTATTGCATATCATGTAAAATATTATAGAAAATTATATAAAATATTATATAGAAAAAATTAATGATTTCGGATAAACATACATGTCATCGATTAAATTTTATTCAGTGGATAGAGGATAAATAGTTTAACAGAGCAAACAGCCCACCCTTAGGCCCTGTGAAGGAATCAAGAAAACACCGCGTAATCTTACGCTATAGAAAATTGCAGTTACGCATGCATAGTGCGAAAGAAACAAAATCGCGATCGCGCGAAATTAAAGCATCCAAATTTTTATTTAATGTCAATTTTATTTATGTCCTGTTTTCTTGGAAGAAATTCTAAAATCTTGGCTTGAAAAAACTGAACACACATATGTATACATATCGTTGCCGACGCGAATTTCCTCGCGCGAGATATTGGCAAACGCAAATTAACGCAAGCCCCGGTTGATTCAAAGGCGGTTAATTACGATCGGAATTGCTCCGATTTCGTTAATTATTTCACAGCGTGGCGAAACGTCAGGCCGCGCGCGTTTTCATAAGGTTTGTCTGACTTCTACTTTTCAACAGGTGTTGCTGGCGGCGAAAGACAACCGACCTGTACACACAGTACACACGTAACTAACGTGTCGCGTTAATTAACGATGCTTTCACGTTTATTCGCGTAGCATAAAGTTAGACGCATTTACTTTGCTGCGTTCCGGTATCGCGAGATAATAGCATTCGGTTTCTCCCTAATGAAGCTAATGTTATAATTCAACGCGCTAGAAAAGCGCGGTCAGTAAAATGTCAATGATGAGAGAGATGTGTTTATTTTTATAATGTTCTGTTTTTTAATGTGTTACGGCGGTGCTTGAGAGACGTAATATGGCACTTCCTGTAAATAACTAGAACCGCAACAACTGGAAAAAACAACTTTAATGTGCGCGCATCATCGAAAAATGTACTTTGTACTATAAAGGGGGATCTCTTTACGCGTCATGTTTTTATAAACAGACTGCACCGGGAAATGTAAACTAGAGCGCTTACCATAGCGCGCGCGCGCGTCGGTTAACATTTTAATAGAGATTGCATAACCGGGAATGCTTTCACCGGGCCACAATATATGGAAAATGCGTTACAAAACATATCTGCGCTAAAAATAAAACGTCTGCTCTTTTTTACATAAACAAAGTTTTAAAAAATTCTAAATATTAATAGAAACAATTTAGAGCGTAAAGTGTGAATATGAAGTTATTTTTTTTATAATAATTTTTAATTTCTCAAAATACGCGATGTGGAATTTTACATTATTCTTGATTTTAAAAATTTTCAGAGGTACAACCAAATCCTACTGCTTGTTTTTATTTCAGGAACAGAGAATTCTTAATTATATAAATTCAGTGCAATATGTACGGTCGCAGAGAGATTATTTATTCAATTCCTTAGGAATTCTGTATATGTATATTAAGACGAAGTCTCTCTCTCTGAATCTCATATCCGAATCATCATCATCTTTGACGGTCAGGGCACTTTCCAACGACAGCTTTCGATATCACAGTTAACGGCATCGTGGTAATTAATTTTTTCTGCCGGCAAAGCCGAAAAGCGAGGGCAACGACGAAATGACCACGAAATCGGCCTAATGGGCGGCCATTTGTCATCCTCCATCCAAGGTGGCATTGCGGAAAGGGTGAGAAGGACCCCTTATGTGCACGCCGCCGACCAAGACGATAATTTGCACGCGATTTCATCCGCCGTATACACCTTCCGCGTCGGTGTACGACTTAATGGAAACACAGCTCGGCTCGCTACAGAATTCAAAAATAAGAGAACCTCGTAAAGCGAACACGACAAGCTGTCTCGCCGTTCGGGCGAAAGCCATTTTACGCGGCGATTACGATGTGTAATTACGGGAATCGTAGAAACGATGATTATTATTAACATAACGACACATGCGATATTACTTTCGGGCTGTCGTTAAAAAATAGTATGGTCTCTCTCTTTCTCTCCTTCCCTCCCCTCAACGCCCCTTTGTCGTATATCCTTGCGTAACAACCTTATCGAAATAATGACCGAGGTAAGGTAAAAGCAGCATTATCGCGCATCTAAAGCAAGGCGGAGACGATCAAGCGACGTAACGTGTATGTTTCATACCCGACACGCGAATATTCAAGATTATCTCGGGTCTAATCCTAGGAAGATTAATTGGAATTGGTAATGCACCTGTTATTCTTAGACGACCGACTGTATGCTAAAATAACATTACGTGCGCGCTAAAACCCGAAAGGACCAAAATGATAATTATTATGCGATTTCGCCGGATAACCTCGTTCCGTCAGTGAAAAATTTGTGAAAGGATGATTAACGAACACGGCGGTGAGAGATGACGAGATGTATGTTTTGCCTGTCGAACCTTTTTTTTTCCGCGAGACTGCGATTCGAATACTTGAATATATATGTGTTTGTGTGATAGAAATATTATTCGCATTTATTACTCGTTTGAAGAGAATCATTATACGAAGAATGTAGATAAATGTAAGAAATTATTGCATCATCTTTCTCTCTTCTCTCTTTTCTCTCTCTCTCTCTCTCTCTCTCTCTCTCTCTCTCTCTCTCTCTCTCTCTCTCTCTCTCTCTCTCTCTCTCTCTCTCTCTCTCTCTCTCTCTCTTCTCTCTTTTACCAACAGGAATATCGAATGATTATTTGCACGCGATCTTAGTCCCCATTTGTTTGGTGCAGTCGTGACTACAGTTAGCATGGCATATTTTTTCGTTGAGACCCTCTTATTGAAAATGCACTTATTCTAAGTACATTTATCTGTCATTAAGATATCTTTTATCTTTTGTTTGATTTTGAGCGATAACAATATTACTGACAAGGAAGATAGAACTTTTTTTTAAGAGTCTCGTTTCACTGCATGACGAATCTATTTACACGAATTCACTGCGTTACCGCCAGAGAATATTCTTATAGAATATGGAAAAAAACCAACTCGTTATGTTCCATGATAATTGCATATTGCACGCATATTGCGTCAAAAACGCTTCGCGATCAGTCAAGGTACGGCGCGTGATATAAGATTTGTTTTGGCGCGACGCGGCGAGAATAAAGACGTAATGTCGCAAATGTTTCATATGTCGTAATTCGCGCAATTCTGTCAAGAAACGACATATTTCATATTACTGTAATCCGCAGCAAGCCCGACGCAACAATGGTTGTACGCGCATTCCGGAACTACGTATTTCTCACGGGCCTTTCATATATGACGGCGAAAATTCAGGATATTGCTCCCGCGGGTCTCGTTCCGCAAAACTGTAGCGCGGGTAACGAGTGGATCCACTTCAATATGTCAATACTATGAGCTTAACTCGTGACTGGTGACGCGGAATTTCGATACGTTTCCACCGGCGCCGCGATAAAACTTAAAAAAAAAGTGCGGCGCACGCCGTGACAAATTTTTCACGCATCGCGCAAACATCGCGCGAAATTTATTACGCCTCGAGTGCTTGGAAACGAGTGCTTCAACTCAAGAACGTGTTTTCGGTGCATTTTTCTTTTAAGATCAAATTTATTTCACCCACAACTTGCCGTTATCGATATCGTTAGCATCGCTTAGATCGAGGCGACACGACATGTCTAGTCAATTAGTGCGTGCACGCGTGAACGGAATTCGTGCGACGCAATTTGATCCAGCTTTGATTACGAGGTCTTATATTTGGTAAAAGAATAAAAATTATCGCCGTCGTAAAACGTCGTAGCTCTCGCGTTTCATCCTTTTTTCATTTATTTGCAATTCATAGCTCTGCAGAGTTACGGTCTATCTCTCGTAAATATGACTCGCACGTATGTATAGCGCGTATGTACACTTTATTCCTTTTACGACGCTTTTCTTTTATCCGTCTCGTATATTACGAGAAGCTCGTATAGGAATTTTTATCCGCGCACATCTTCGTCAAGAAGGAGACGCGCAAAATCGCGCTTGCACGCGAGTGCGAGAAACGCGTGCCGAGATTTTGTGAAGCTTTGATCAATCGTAACGCTGGCACGATACTATCGAGGTTCCGGTAAAGTCAGTAATTATTACCGACTAAGTTTTACGGCGGAGAAAGGAAGGTTTATGGCGAATAGTAACGCAGCGTCGTTAACTTGGCTACTAATGTGCGAACGAATTTAATGTCCGCCTTTCGCTTTCTCGGCTTATTCGTCCAGTATCTTGTTACAGAATTAGATTGCGACGCTGCTTCTTCTCATTTATATGAATTAAAGATACCTTGATTGCGAGCGACAGAGTATTCTTAATATCCTAGCGCTCAGATATAAAATATTTTTAAGGATTCTGTCCAAGTTTTTTGACAGAATGTCAAAAAAGCAATAAAATGCAGCCCATGACATGATACTTTTAGTCGGGTCAAGTCCGGGTTTAGCAAATTTATGTACCAGATTTTTTTCTCTGCTTCTTCAATTCGATATGTGTATCAACAACTATTCGATATACAATATATTATTTTGCTGACAGCTGCCGCGTGTGATACGCACGATTTTTCATAGTATACTTCAAATCGACCGAGATGAAATTTGTACAGAATCAGAAGACGATCGAACGACACGTTTCGATGCAAACTATTTTAATTAACTTAGATCTTAATTTCTAATTCCGGGATTATGCAGATTGGACGAATGAATTTTTCTCGAATTTTCGTCAAACGGGGCGGTATTGCGGGCGCCGCGACATCGTGAGCTCTGTCATCCGAAACCGAAGTTCCTCTATCGTTGGAGAAACGAGCGATCTAAAAATCTCGTCTTGTCGGTTCTCCGTGCTCGATGAACCTAACGACGAACTCTCGTCGGTTTCTATCTTTCCGCGGCACTGATTCCGCGTAACTTTCTAACTGGTTAATTCGCACCCCCCCGATCACCCCTCGTGCCGGTACGATTGGCGCTAACGAGTCCACAAACGAGCTGTAGTAGCGCGTGAGGAATAGGAAGGCGAAGGGGATCTCCAACGAGGGAGAGTCGAGGAATTCGAACGACTCGACGAAACGGCTACTCGTCGTAACAATATCCGAAACAGGTTGCCGGTACGCGCGCGCGTCGCACGTATACCTTAGCTTACCGCAGATTACCGGTAATCCCTCGGGCTTGGGTAACAGTTACATGCTTTCAGCGAGACACGAAACTTCGACTGCGCAATGGCGACGGCCCGACCGAAAACTGCCTTCCGCCACGTCCGGCGTCGTGTAAAACCGAATTCCCTCGACATCGTATCGTATCGACATCGGCGCGATCGACGTGAAATAAACTTCTCCCACGTACGCTTCACACGCGCCCGTTCTCGGATATTCGCGTCACTTCGAATATCCATTTTACTAGCTCGATGGTCGATAAATACCACCGGAGCTTCCCGGTATCTTAGGAATGAATTTTTGGGAAAAAAATTCCTATTCGCGAATGATCGATGACAGGGGGTAACAGAGAACATTTTACATTCGTAAAAAAATCACAATGTGTATGTGTGTGATGGAAATGACAACCACATACCGACACCGCTGATACCGCATAAATCGAATTTGGTTAGCGTGTGAAAATGATTTAATGATGAATCCAGATCTTACTCGACATTTCACATGCACGTCTGTCATCGTGATTATCGGATATCTAGAGAATAAATGAGACTCGTTATATCCAGTCATGGATATTCCAATAGATGTCATTAGAGAATCCTTGAATTACGTCAGATTATTTTAGAACATTTATGACTGGATATTGTGCATCTTTAAAAAATTCAATTATTAAATTTTCCGCCTATTTATTATCCGCGTGAAAAAAATGTGTAAATGCAAATCACTTTGCATAAATCGACAATTTGTGTAATTGATTTGATATTTTTTGGTATCTTCATATTTTTTTCTCTTCAAGATAGACGTTTAGAATGAATTATACATCGTTTATATTTAGTTATTATCCTCTCGAGCTACGTTTATCTACTTTTAAATGTAATCTATCTGTTCATCTATCTTTTTTCTGATATTTTTTATTATTATACACTTTCATAGCATTCAGTCGAAGCCTAAGTATGCGTAATAATTGCTTTCTACCGACATAATAGCTAGTTTTGGTCAGAAACTGCTTTGCATATTTAATAGCACGTTTGACTATACAATATCTTTATCGTATCTATCATAGACATGTTTTCCGCTGTCAGCAGAAATTAAGCAACTAGATTCCTTTTGCTAATCGATAAATAATTGCTTGAGATATTTCTTTTAAACTCGACACACGTAAGCCTGCGCATAAGTGCGATTGATTTATTTGATTCATAATTATTTATATTGTACATGCAAAACATACAAAGTATGTTGCTTGATCGATTAAGGTAATTTAATGCGAGACGATGATTAGTTCGCTGTACGACATAGCGGCATTCGATGCTTGATGGTCAAGAATCCTCGTTAATCCGCGTCAGCGGGATGAAACGTTAGATATCATGAGATGAAAAAGGAACGAGAGGTGAGAGAAAAATGCACAACAGGGGAATATCGTCGAGGATAGAATGCCGCTAGCTCCCGGTTTTTTCTCGACGCTGCCAGTTTTCCTTGCCATATTCTTTTTCCTTCCTTTCGTTCCATCTTCTTCTTTTATCTCGCGCCAACATCTTTGCTTGTTTAAATAATTTGGTTTAATGAAATTTCGCGATTACCATGAAAAAAAATTGTTTGTCAAAATTCGAAATGCTACATCGCGTTTTCTCGAAGTTCTTTTTCCCTTTACAAATATTACAATTTGTAATTTTGTCCTATAAAAATTTCGTCTGATATAAATTTCGTTCCAACGAATCTTATGACGTAGACGCGCATATATTCCTCGTGAACTTTGTTGATCTCAGTTATCTTTCTCCGCAACTTTTTCAAAAAACAAATGTCATGTGCGCGAAATATGTATCTGCTACATATGTATTTAAAGAGAAAAAGATGTAGCCCAGCGTATCGTTCATACATTTTCCATTTAAAGCGAACGAACTTGCTACAATGTAGCGTATCAAATGTCTCTTCGGGATTTCGAGTTTGCGATAAACTTTTACATTTGAGTAGGATCATCCTCCGTTGTATCTGTTCTGTTTTCTCCGGCGAACCAAGTTGTCCGAGTTCGAACTGGATGCGCTCTTCGAAAATTGAATCGGTTCATAGCAGCGCGGAAGTTAATACTCGTATTCATTCGACTCGCAGGCAGCGCAAACAATTCTCTTTTCCAATTACTGTAAAATCGTTAATTATTGCGCGCTAGAAAATTACGATAAACAACTATATATCCGCGAATCTGATACGATGTATAAATTCACGAGTTCAACGTATCGAATAGTGCGAGTGACGTAAATTTGAAAAAATTTAATTTTCGGCAAACGCGCTGCGAGAGAGATGAAAAATATTGCGAAATCCCGCTGTTTAAGCGATAAGAGATAAATTAAAGGCGTTCGATGCTCGCGATCCATAAATAACCCAACAAAACGGTTTTAATATATTATCCGAGCCCGGATCCGCTAAATGATTATTAATGGGCATAGATCTTCCCGTCCTTCGTTTTTGCATATTGCACATCGCGATTTCCCGCTTCCTCGCTCACGTACCGTCCACTGTGTGTACAAACTGCCATCGATCCTCGCGCTTATATGCTAATTGCCTATCCGTGCTAATTGGAAGTGCCGCCGAGTGCGTTAATTATCTAACTGACGGTTAGCTATTTCTACCACTCAACCGCCCTCCGCGTACACTCTCAATCGTTTCCGGGATTTCCACGGGTTTCCGTAAACTTGAAACTGATTCGATTGTTTACGATAAACAATTTCTTGTCGTAGAAAACGCTCTTCCATGCGGTCGAAATTCCCGTCAGAAAATTGCATTAAAGCAGTGGATATTTTTTTTAAATTTCAATGGGAAAATTATTTGTAGTAAAAGAGAGAGAGAGAGAGAGAGAGAGAGAGAGAGAGAGAGAAAAATATGAAATACAAGTATAAATATATTATATTAATACGAAAAAGGATATAGTCTTCCGTCGAGAGAAGGATTCAGTGTCTCAAATAAACATTAACGACTTTACTTATCGCCATTATACAGTCGCGAAGCACATTTATTAAGACTAATCCGTCTCGAGACAAATCAAGCACCGTTTCGTGACTCAAGCTTGTCTACGTTATATCAATGTTTGCGCGACGCGAGAAATTACAGCGTCTCGGTCAACGATATTACACGTTTTTCTAATAAATAAATCTTCCAAGAAGAAGAACTTTGATAGCTCCATAGCGAAGTAGAATCCGGCTATAGAAGGTTCCAATTATATCCGATAATCTTATCATTAAAAGGGATTATTCGAGCGTGTTCCCGGAAGTAAGTAAGGATTAACTCCAATTAAAATCGGTCATCTGTGTTAGTAAACTCATTGTTACACACACACACACACACACATATCTTTTGTATATATATTATATTTATATAATTTTATATTTTATTGTCACATCGTTATTGCTTTTTTCTCTAAAAGCAATTAACATTTTTATATTTTTATACGTGGATATATTTTTATCACAACAGTCTAGTTTTGTACAATGTTTGTGAATATTATGCGACTTGCATGAAATGAGCATACTTGTCATCAGCATTCTTTCTTGCGTGTCCAGAAGTTGCATAAACAAGAAATTCTATTTTTGCGCGACTTAATCATACGCGATACTACTTCATCGTCGTTAGTGGAATAGCTGTTGCTTTGTGCGACATGACTGCGTCGCGTGTAAGTACATAGTTACATACAAGTTTTACATACGATGTATACGTATATATGTGCGCACGGACACATACACAAGACATGACATTTGTCCAAGTTAATGCAATACATAGCGGAGATGCGAAGAGAGTCGCACATACGTGCCAACGCGGAAGCACGCCGGTAGACGGAGAATATAAATCCCAAACAAGAGACCGTAGGTAGTATATCTCCGACACAAAAGGATTTCTGTATACCTGTCGTAGGTCCAATCTGCGGGAACGCCAATAAAACGTCGGCTCCTCTTAGCTCGATACATTCAGGGAGGCTGCGATATCCTTTGTGGAAGATGAGAAGACGTAAAATCGCGATGGGATCGCTTTTAAGGAGCCATTGTGCCGCGCGCGTGTTTAGATTTTTATAGAGACTTAGCGGGGATAACTTGTCGTGCGAAATCCTCTTTCGCTGACGAATGCTCGTATAAAACCTGATAAACACCGGATAGCCCTTCTTTAAATTGGATTATGGTTTTTCGGGGTCAGACGTCGAAAATTGCCGTACGAGTCAGCATAATTCTCTGTTTCTTGACGTGCGAAACTGTACTCTGCAAAAGTGTACGCTGTGTTTTTAACGAGTATTCGCATGATTTTGTGACAAAGACAATCCGGAGACAGTCTACGGAAAATGAACCGATCGTTTAGTTATGAGCTCGTGCTACGATTAATTCTTGGCATCGTCCTGTGAAAGGCTTCGAGAATTTTGGGCGGAATTGTCTCTCTCGTACATATTCATGTATGCATGCATATATATATATATATGCATGCATATGTATATACACGGCTTCAAATGCCTACCGTCGCGCATTGTCTACTTAATCAGGTGCAACTTGACCCCTTGACCATTATAGTCTCCCTACTAGTGACCCGTGTCTCTGCCTCGCGAGCTTGCGACATGTATTTCTCTCGTTATACGAAACTCGAGAGACAAACGCGACGTTCGTTTCACCATCGCGAGTCGATGGTCTACTTCTCGTTAGCGAATACGAAAGCAGGCAAAATCACTTTTCAACACAATTTACTCGATGCAAGGTACAAGTCTCGGCGCAGCGAGTTCAGTGTAGTTATACCAGAATCAATAGAAACTTAACGTCCGCGCCGGAGAAGAGAAAGAGAGAGAGAGAAAAAGAAGAATATGCAGTACTCTCTTACCAATTTGTATCAAGCGTCTTCGGGATTTCCGATAAATTCGAAGCACGAAGTTTGAAGATTCCATTCTCGGTTCCGCGCCGGGCGCGCATGAAAGTTGTGCGAATTCCCTCGAAGGTAAAGAGATGTTCGGAAAATGCCGCGGGGGGGTTGAGAGCCGAGATGTTTTGACAGTCCGTTTTGAGATTCCGTTCGTGACACACAAATCCGTTCCCTTCGCGGGAAGGGTCGCGTGATATTACGATAATCCCGACGCGTACTCCCGCAGGAGTGACGGTCACGGTAGTTAATGGCGGAACGTCTCGTTGAATATCCGCTATCCGATCTTACACGAGACTCGTGGGACGATACGTTAGACCGTGACTACCGTGACGAATCGCTACTTCACGCGGGAGGGCAACCCGACCTAATTTTCCAATGTCATAATTCGATATCTCAGCTACACACCACACACACCTGCTACACGCCGATCCGTGTGTCGTCTTATATAAGCAGGTGCTTGTAATCGACACTTCTCTCCCTTTGAATAATACGCGACGGAGGAGTGTCTACATTCTCTGCGCATTAACTCTTTGATTCGTGAATCGTGCTAGGTTGTCACTCTTTGTACGATGAAAGAGCAATAATCGTAATAATGAGAATTCTCAGATGTTAGATAATCGTAGAAAGAGAGGGAGAGACAGAGAGAGAGAAAAACCCTTGTCTACAAAGGTTACTACTACATTTACAAAGACATAATGAATCTTAGTAGCCGATTGAAATGAGAACGGAAAATCACAAAAGATTCGTATTTTGAATTATGCGCGATTTAGAACGGTGCACTGGCTTGGAACTAATAAGGACTGCGGCACAAAAGAAGGGCTGGGCGAATGTTTCGACAGATAAATCGAGAGACTCCTTTTCAAGAGGATTGAAGTCGGTTCTTATGTGATAAAATTGTTTTCTTTTTTTTTTACAGTGTATTTTTTACCAGATGCAATATACAAAAGGGAGAAAAGTTGACTCAAATCCTTTCTTTTGAAAAGAAGCTTATTACATATCCATGTATGTTTACAAAAGAGCGATATTATTGACTTGTTTTGACGTACAATCGTTTACCCAGTGGCGCATTAACGAGCTCCTTGCAATCACGATCGAATTTTATTTAATGTTATTATCTTGCGATATCGTTGTTGGAAAAAATGATGTTGGACGACGTTGATTTCGATTACATTTTTGCTTTTCGTTTCAATAACTTTCTTTCGAATCATTTCTGTGGCACCGATATCAATTGAACAAACGGTAAACGTGATATTTTTTAATATGTGTGACCATGCAGAAATCACGCACAAAATTTTCGCACGTGCACGCAATGCTAATAGCATGGATTTAGAGAAATTCTCATCGGACTCCGGGCCGTTTATTCAGTGCAATTCGACGGAGAAATATTTCATCGAATGCCGGAGAATACGCACATTAATGAGATAATTAATAAAAACACTCAGTATATTTCTACAGGTGATATAAATATCGTCCGGTAATGTACCGCCCGTTATCACTGCATCGATCGCTTAAACACGCATTTCGTGACATAAATATGAGCATAATGTGCATCTCGCAAAAGCTTTTATCATTCGTCAGTGATCCGCTTCATCGCTTCGTCGTTATTATATAATGTCAGCCTGCCTCTCATTTAATGAAACTATGTATATATATCGCATATATATATATATATATTTGTGTACAACAGCATCATTTTCCACTCGACGTCATTTCCAGTAATATGTCGCGTTTAATTATACACAACTGCATTTGTGCATTATTAGGAAACGTACGGCCGTTTGCGCATATCATGCGTAATCCTGACGTATGACATTTTATTAATCATCGGATAAAGCGCCGCGCTGGGCAAACGAGTGAAAATATATCACCCGTAATCTTTTATTAGGCAATCGGTATGTCGCTCGTATCGTCCAAACGAGATGATAGAGACGGCGTGTCGCCATTTTCACGGCGCGTCCCTCTATTTCACGGCAATAATAAAACATCGCGGGACGCATAATAGGCCGTAATCATTCGTAGACAGTTCTCGCAATAAATACTGTCCAACGGAAAACGGTTGCTGAGCATAAGAGGACCTTTCGAAACGGGTGAAAAATGGCCAATAGTCGTATGACAGTCGATAACAACGATGACGTGTCATAGCATAGTCGTTTATGACGAGTCATAAATTTCGCTGCGTATTATAGAAGAGTGGGCGTGTGATAAAGATTATTATCTCCACGCGGTGTACTCAAGTATTATATCTCGAGCGGGGACTCTCGATAAACCGTTCGAGCATTCAGAGGTAAATTCAGACGTAAATGCCTCCTCTCGTTGCATCGGGAAGTCGTGTTTGTAGAAATAAGTTGATGGCAAAATAATTCGCCTCTCGCGGCTCGCCGGTGAATACGGTTCGCACTCTGCACGATCCGCTGACGGGGATAAGAATAACAGTAAAAAGGAATATGGTAGACGCCAAATAGTTTGTGATGCAAACATCACGCGGAGAAAAGAATGTTTTATTTGAGGGCCGCTCGCGAGTCAATCGATCGATCGTTTCTGGTCGAACAAACATTTGATGATGGGTATATATACGCGAACGCACACTCTCGTACTTGTACTCGCAAAAATACTCTACGCACTATGTTTACGTAGTAAACTGCACGTTCGACGATACGTCACTCGAACCAATTATATCGACGCTACGATTTTCCAATTTTTGAACTAATATTTCTACAACTTTAAAAATCTGTTACATGATACTATGCGTATGTATTGGGCAAAAAAGTTATTTACTTTAAACCTAGCAGTATATTAATCAGGAGCAGAAAGTACTCGTTATACTTAGGAATTCAAAAAAAAAAAGAAACTTTGAGATTTTTTTTAACAACTTCCCACTTTTCGCAACGCTGATTTCTTTCACGGCGGGAGAAAAGGCGGTCGTTGGGCACAAGTTTTTAAATTATTAATTAGTTTTTAAATTATCCAAAAGCATAATTTCGAAAAAAACTCTAATGTATCACAATATATGTAACACAATAGATATGTAAAAAATTTCTTTTAGAAATCTTAAATCTCTTTTTTCTCTATTTATATATTTGAAGAGAACAATTTTTTGCTGCTCTCTTGATATATTCATAATGTGATATATATTTTCTCCAAAGAAATATATAATTTAGCTAATAAAATAATTTACATAGAAGTATTTTGTCAAAAAATGCTTGGCATAGAAATTTATGTATAATATTATACATGTTCTGTAATCATGTTTGATGCAATCACGATTAATTTGATATTCCTGGAGATAACATTTATATCCTCATAAAATGACACTTTTTCTATTTTGCGCGCGTGTTACTGCACAGAAGAACACGATTTAGGCGACGGTGTCGGGAAGATTGAAAGAGACTTTTTATAGCAACGTTGCGTAATAATTCATACTGCCGGAGTCATTAAAATATTTGCTTATTCACGAGATATAAATGCACGTAGGGGAGTCTATATACGTTGCACAAACGCGCGCTTGAATACTTCTCTTCGATGATAATTTTTTCCTAAATCCGTAATTAATCTTAGTCGTCTTAAATATGCAAGTATCATTCCGGCTGTGAGATAGTTACGAAGCTTTATGATAAATGACGCCAGTGAGAAAAATTCGCGTTATCGTCTTCCATCGTTAGCATTCCCTTTGTCACTCCGGATTAAAAGCGCGATGAACTCTCTACTCCGTTACCCTGCGTCGAATTAAAAAGAGAAATAAGCTTAAAAAATTCGTTTAATTAGGTACATTATAGAAGTACGGTTCCCGGGCTGAGTTAATAAATACTGGACACGCGAGAAAGACTCTGCTTTTTGATATGTATCACGTTCAAAGATCAATCTCTCTAAGATTATCTTTCTAAGCTTATAATATTCAATATCTTATTTTCGATTAATAAAAGATGTCATAACACAATGAAAACTATGTGAACAAGCAATAAATAAAGCATCCGTAACATGATTTATGTACAGAAAGACAACAAATTAAATTTTCATCATTTCTCATCCGGTATTTTAGTACGAAAATACTATACATTTATATACTTATTACATTAGCAATGTGCGCGAAATAAGATTACGTCGCGTTAACATATAAAATTCATGATATAAATTATACACGCACACACAAACACGAGAGAACATGTTTCAAAATATCTACATACTTAATTTAGTTTTCTCCACAAATTATTTGATGCGTGTGTACGTCGGTAACTAGTATTACCAAAATCTCATCCGCGAAAGCCTCGTACATTTCTCCCCACCACGTAGTCCAGAGTTAGAGAACTCATTATTCACAAGGGAGCGATACATCTTCTGCCCCATCACTGAGCGGTTTACTTTTAACTTTCGCATCGCGGCAACTCGCAAAAAAAAGGAGAAAATAAGGGAGAGAAAGATGTCGATTCCGATAGCATTTCGCGATTGCCTGGCTGCTTCGTCAGGAGCCGAAATGAGAATAAGGCAGGCTGCCTCCGTGAGTTGCTTCGATACGAAAGTCTTCATCGCGGACTTCGCAGTGGGCGATTTTCCCTCGGGCATTTCGTACACGCTGGCGGAGAATCCTCTTGCGAAACACTTGGAACGGAGATTGCAATCGAGCGCCTCGTGTACGAACGATTAATATTCGCTCTCGAAGCAGGCCAATTAATTAAATCGCTTTGCTAGTATAATTGTTGATCACGCGAGGCAATTTCGATCGGCTATACATGGTGTATGGTCTTTTGTTGCACTGCGCACAATCAATGAGTTCGCGCGATTGCGCATAAAAAGGACCAAAAGAGTTAACTCGAGAGTTTTAACACTTCGTGACTTGGCGATTTTTATTTTGCACGCAGAAATCCCGTAACGAAATAGTTCTGTGACGTTTATGCGCAAACTTCTGCATTGAACTTCATACATTTATTTCATATAGCTATTTTCGATGTAATCTTGTGATCGATTGATTTTATTGCTTTGACACCACAACTTTTATTTAATACGTGAATAAATGAAATTATCACAAAATTTATATATCTGTTAAAACGCACAGTGTGCATACATAAAATAGATTTTAAAATAGATATTAGATTTTTTTAATTACATAAATTACGAAAATGGAACACAATAATGCTGCAATTCTGATTCGATAATGTTGTCGAGTAGGAAAGTTTTAATGATCTCTGATGTTTAATTCTTAAGAGTCGCGTAGCGTGAAGCAGAATGAGCAACGATGATACGGAAAAGAAAGTTCGACTTCATCAAGAAAATGTACCGCTCTCAATTATGTCACTTTCGCCCTCTTGTCATTAGGTCACAGCGTTTCAAGCTCTGCCTTTGCGTCGGCGTCGCATTCTCGCGCGTCTAGCTTGTTGTTTTCATTCCCTTGCATTGTCTCGCTTGTAACAACGGGCGAGCGTGCGCGTACGAGCAAGCTTGAAGGGAATCGAGAAAAAGGCAGAAAAGATATGGAATTGTTATCGGGCCGAGACATATCTTTCAAACGAGTCCGGCGAGTTGGCGTCGTGCCTGACACTAGCTTTCATCCGCGAGAGAAACGCCAAGAGCTTACAAGTGCTAACGAAGCACGATATTAGACGCTAATTAATAATGATTTCGATGATGAATACGCGTGCGAAGAGGAATAGCTGTTCTCGTGAACCTCGTAGCCATCGTGCTTCTACCTAATTAAGGCCTCGTCTATCGCGACTCGGGGGAAAATATCGCCGGCAATTTTCGCCGTCAGTTTTTGGCACGATTCCCGATTTCGGCTCCTTTCCTTTAATCCAACTAAACGTTTGAACGCGACGATGAGGAACATGGTAAATGATCGTGTAAACAGAATGCCATCGAATTTCACAAATTTTCAACGTCAAATGAAGACAATGTCTGAGGAGAATTTGATCTTGCTCACTCTGTGTTGCTAATCTTCTGCCATTTAATGCAAATATGACGTAATTTAGTGTTGTGGATCGAATTGCTTCTTTTCTTCTTTTTTTTTTCTCAAACATAGTAAATTTATTAGGCTGCACATAATGCACTAAATGCACGCGTGTATCTCGAGTTGCGGTAAGCCCGACACGTAAGTATAAAAGCTCGTACATTGTGCGTACGGGCTTTTCCCGGTCATAAGCAAGCGGAACCTGCATATTAAGCTGAAAGTAGAAACTTTCCAGTGAACAACTTGTTCGCGCGTTTGACTACGAAACGGACTAAGGCAGACTGCAGCAGAGTGGCGAAAGGCTAGGTCAAAAGTTCACACAGCTTGAGCTTTGGCATTTTCAGGTCCTGAAAGTTTTCGCAACCGATGCTCCTATATACCACGGTGGAAAGCAACCATCTAAACAGAATTGCAGCAGTCAGTTTTCGCGCTGTTCGTACTTTGCGACAAACAGCGAACTGCGCGAAGAGATGGTCTGTGATACGGAATATGCAACAAAATAGACGAGTGATACGAGCAAAAGCGCGATGTGAAAATGTGAGGACTACCGTGTCGAGTTTGTGTGAGAAAAGCGAAAACAATGAAATAAAGTTAATCTTGCCTCAAAATATACTATGAAACATCACCAGATTACTATATATGTATATAAAATACCGTGTTGACAATAAATTGCGATGAATAAATTCTTTAGTCTGGACGTCCAGATTAACGTCACTAAATTATTCTACGTTTTATAAAGTATTTTATTTAAATGCAGTAATAAATATTTCTATGAATATTATACATATATCGGTGTAGAAAAATTTAAAAACTTCCTAATCTCAAAATATCTTTAATCGGAGCTCGGAAATGATTCTCTTCTTATACATTTAAATGTAACAAGAATAACATTTATAAAAATACTTATCGAAAAAAATTGTGAAAATATTTATCGGAGAGAAGTTGACTCTCTTATTATGTCTTAAATGTACATTATAAATATAAATATATGTACACTCTTATGAATGCTTCTAAGCAATGTGTATGTTTTACAATAACATAGATAATATAGATTTATGTTATAATTAATGCAGTCTTGCTTCAATCTTCAGTAGATAAGTTTGATTATTTATCGCCAGATTTGCAAAGTAGTAAAGCGTGACGCATCGCTTAGCTGAACTTTGCGAGATCGAAACTTAACATGGACGTCACTTTCAATCGAAGTGTGCATAGATTTTGTGCGAACTTGCCTTAACTCTTCCCGAGCAGGTAATAAATAATCAAATTACCTCAGTAGGACTTAAGGAGGACTTAATATAATATCTGCAATAATACTCTATAATACTTATTAATTCTATCTTATGTATCCCTCTTTTTTTCGCAATGTAAATGATCGAGTATAGGACATTTATAATTAAAACTTATAATTGCAACAAATATGCCGATATTGTGTATTCTCGACTTTGTTACTTCATATGTCTCTATATTATGATCTCTCTTATCGCTCTACTTTTATTTATATATATATATATTATATGATCTCAGCAAAATACTTTCAAAGAAATTAATAATTTGCTTTTAGGCAAACAAATTAAGCTGAAGCTGGTGCGTTCATTGTTTTTAACAAACTCAAGAATAAATTAGTAATGAAAAAACATTAAATTTTTGTTTTATTTAATTGTGCAAAAGTGACAGTACTAACTTAACAGATCGAGATTTACTTTGGATTATCTTTAATTTATTGATCGGTACTGTGATTCTTTTTAAGTGCTGCCATGTATCATGGAAAGATATGCGTGTGTATGTGTGTTGTGTTATGATTTTTCCCCATTTCAAATCTTGTGTTTCCCCATTTCAAGCCTTGAATCACTGACGCGCGAGTTCTTATAAATCCTAAGAACTTCAAAGTTACATGCCGAAGATCGAATTTCAACCAGCTGGAAACCTTAGAACTCGGTGTATACGTAGTTCGCGTAAACTTGTAGCAATATCTTCACAGAAAGTTCATAAATAATTGGGTTATTTTACACGAACCGAATATAAGTCAGGCACTTATCCCTCGCAATGCGGATAATCGTATTTTATCTTCAACGACCAACGGGACGTTCAAAAATTAATACGATAATAAAACTCTCGCGAACAGAATCCCCAGAATAATGAATCTTAAATTACATCAGGCATGTTATACGTTATCAAACCCACTAAAATGTAGAAATGCAATTGCACATATGCAATATAGACTCATAATAAGATATTATTACTAATTAAAAAGCTAACAAATTATTTAAAGCTGTACGGATATATTTTATAGCTACTTAATTAACCATTTCATTTACTTTAATTTTTTTCTTTGAAAATTATATATATATATATGAACTTCCTTATTGCATTAGTTTTATTAGACTTTATTAAGAATTTCATTGTGCTGAACCTCCCAAACTTAAAACAGTCGTGCGTTAAAATTTCTGTTTGAAACAAGCAGCGCTGAGTCAGAATCTGAGCTATCTAAATTTTTCAATAAATATTCGTCGATCGTAGAGTGCGGTAAAGTATCTACGTTACAAGCTACATTTACATGTCTACGTTCCCTCGCGCGGGGAGTTAATAAATAATTGCGTTACGCGCGGCGTTCGTGGCGGCGATATAATACGGACACGTAGCCACCGTGATGCTCGATAGTAATTTTGCTCGCGGATACCCTCGCGCGATCGCCGTACGACCGCGCATGGGGCGTTAAAAGGGTGCATGCCGGTTATAAAGTGCATTGCGCCAGCCTAATAGGTAATTACAACCTGGCGTGAATGTATCGCGAGCGTGTAGATGTAGGTACGGTTATAAGCGGGTGCTCGACATGTCGCGTATAAGCTTTCTTTACGCGAAAGTGCAGACAATTAACGGTCCATTCACCCTCGATATATGAAGAGAACCTAATATTTGAATATATTAAGTTTCGACTAAAGGGCAATTGTCTATCGATTTACACGCAGCATCGTTCGAGCAAATTTATGCTACAAATTGCGTGAAATAGATAAGTTTTAAGAAATCTGTCAGATAACCAGAAAATCAGTTTTGTTCTGCATATTTATTTGAGATACTCTTATAAATCTTATCTTTAACTCTTATAAATAGTGAAAAGAGAGAGAGGAGAAGGGGTATAAATAGAAGATTGTACGTATCACATTTAAAAATATGTCACGTTTAAATAATTTTCTATTAAAGAAAGAGCATTAGAATTCTATTAAAAGTATAAAGTGAATATTATTTCTCTTTGAGAATTTAAATTAAATATTTTTTATGCTAAATATACGAATAGAAGCTTCTACACGGCTTGAAAGAGATAGTTATTATAAAATATCGATTTCTCGTAAAACGTTATTCGCAGTTATTCGTTCTATGCGCAAAATTCGAGAATAGGAATAAAATGAAATAGATTTCTTCGGTGAAGAGTAGTCTCACGTAAGGAGATATCTCCTACTTGTCGTCTTACCTGGCTGCCCTTCTCCGGCACGTTCGGCGATCGATCAACGTTTTCACGTCCGAGAGCGGGAACATTAAATCGTGACTGGCGGATACCATTCCTCATCTTTCCTACATTCTTGAGGCCTTACGGTGCGAGAAAGACTCCGAAAATGACGATGAATTGTTGCTAGATGTAGAGGAAGGAAATTTATGACGCATGGCGAGCTAGCCTTTTGGTTTGTCGCTGACAAGCTTTATTACTCTGAACGATGTTGGGCCTTCGCACTCCATAAGGCTATTCTATTCACCTTGTTTGCAATTGTAAAATGCAGTGTAACACGAATAAAGGAAGAAAAAATGAAACTGAGAGAGAGAGAGAGAGAGATGGATCGATTTTAAGCTTGGAAACTATAGAATGCGTCAAAATAAATTTCTTAATTCCAATTTATTCAGCACGTATGATTACATCTAAAGTGTTTTATAAAATTATACATAAAGGATTCATTCACTCGTATCTCAGATGCGTAAGTGCGATACTTCAAATTATTTGAATAACAAAAAAATATACGTTGCAAATAGTGAGAGAGAAACTGTCAACACCTAAAAAAAAAAAAGATAAAAAAAAGAAACTTTTATCATTTTTATTATCTCGAATTATTTCGTCGCTAATGTACTGATTCGACCGCCGTTCGGCATCAACCGCACATTGTTCGGCTAAAACTGCCGAAAGCCGCATACATGATGGAAAGCGCGGGGAAACGAGCCTACGTATAACGGCGCGAAAGAGCAAAAGCGGAAGGAAATAATGATCCCTTGGCGCGTCACAGGAAACGGGAAATAAAACGGTCGACGGGTGCACCGCGCATTTTGTGGATATTTAATGAAACGAAAATCACGCGGGGCAATTCCGGCTGATTGATGTATCGATCATTAGTGCTCTGGGGTTCTCTAGTGCGTCGTGCGGCCCGTCCATCGGCCCGTCCATCGGGAGCTTTTTATTCGACCACCCGGTATTATTGCCAGCCGGGTATCAATCACTGCCGCTGGTTGCTATTATTGGACCAGTACTTTTGCTGTTTATTTGCGAAAGGACGGCCGCCGTGAACCGCGTAAAAGGATGTGGGAGCAGCAGAGAGAGAGAGAGAGAGAGAGAGAGAGAGAGAGAGACAAAGAAAAAGAGAGAGTAGAAAGGAAAAAAAGTGGTTATAGACAGAGAGAAGGAAGGATGGATGATTGGATCGAAGAGTGCAGAGCAGGATGACGACTGTCAAAGAGCTAAGTCAAGTGACAATCCGCACGAGGGTGCGTAGAAAAAAGGGTCGAACCCACGCGCGCTGGGGTGGAAATTAAGCGTCGCTGTTCCAGCGCGGCGGAACGGTTTTATCAATATTAACGGTGCGTTCTCTGTCGTTTTAAACGACGCTGTTGCCGATATAAAACGAAAAATAATGCCAGCGCGTAACGCTCGCTTCCTACCGTTACTCGCGCTGTTCTGGCTCGCGACATAAATGACTCTATCCGTTTTTTAACGATCGCAGCTCGGCTACAATTCCAGTGACGTTAAATCACCATTCGCCATCAGATCACGATAGATATTTCAGGAACCGAATGCTTGTGATTCGCGTTAGAATTCACGGCATACGCGCTTAGGTTTATTTAGCAAGAATCTGATTATATCGCAAACGCTACGCGCCAAAGTTGTTACGCGACTAGAGAGAGAGAGTTCTGAAGCTCCGGACAGCTTTGAAGATATGGGACTATCCCGTGATACGCAGGGAGGAAAATAGGATTATACGCTGGGCTTTAAGTTATTCATTATATGTAGGACAGGCAGGAGAGATATAACTACTTACGGATGAGCGGAAACTCTGCTGAACACACTCTCTCGCTTCGTAGTCACGACAGAGAATCGGAGAATCGACCACGGCACCGGTCTCCTCACCAGTATCATGTTAACCGGCGACCGTTGCTGGAACGCGTATCGTTTCCGTGTACGTTTACTCCAAGTTGTTACGTTATTACGGAGCCGTGCGCGGCGACGTTGAGTTCACCGTTCGCCGAACTATTCCGGACCGGATTGCTGATCTCCCGCGATTTCGGCGCGCAATATCGCAAATCTGATAGTTCACTATAATAGCACATTTACGTTTCTGGCATTTCTGCTGCTACTATCTAGTGGATATCCCCGGCCACCTTCAAGTTATTACTCGCATCCTTACCTTTGCAGTAATAATATCCACAAATTTCACGCAATTAGCATGTAAATTACTCTTATTTTTAATCAATTTAATTATTAAATATTTCTACTTTTCGTGTTGATTATTTTTAGGGGAGTGCTGTATAATAACGATCTCGTTTCGAGAGAATGAAAAAATACGGGAAGTAATCTATAAGTATCTATATCAGATTGTGTATGTGTGTGTGTGTGTGTGGTTAATCATCGTTTTCATCAGATTACACGCAATTTCGAAAATGGTTTAACGTAGCAATATGGCACCATTAGACGTATGTACGCGTGCGTTGTTTCAGGAATTTTTCACAAACCTGATTACAATCCGCGTACATCGGTAGCACCGTTGCAGGATTACCGCGCGATTACGGTGTCCTAAATCGAAAACGTTGCGGAATTGTTTTCATTCAAATCCATAACGCACACGATCGATATACAGTAAAGCCTGGAGAACGCGCCACGTTGATTTTCCATCTGATATGTTGTTACGAAATATTTGCAGGAATATTCGTTCTTCCGTTGAGACATTAACGATCTAGCATTGTAGGAAGAAAGCATTCTACATGTATTCGCAAAATTTTTTATTTAAAAAGTTACTCTAGTCATATAGTAATATTATTTTTCCTTAATATCACGTCGAACGCGAATTCCACTATAGTAATATTGTCGGGTTACTACAGCCCCTATTAATAGCTGAGATATTCGCGGAAATATCCATTGTGACAGATGTCTAATCTGCAATTTTGCTGGCACGACGGTATATACATAATGGGAACCCTTCATATACACTGGGAATCCTATCAGTACTCCCGTTCCTTCAAGCGGCAAATGTAATGGGAACAGAAGTTTATACAATATACCGGCGGACACGCAGCCTATGCATTAGTTAACTGAAGTTAATTACAGGGAGTCATTAATTGATCCACGTATGGCCAGAGTGTCGTCTTTAGAGTTACCGTAGCTCTTTTCTTAACGATATGTGATACATATGCAAATGCCGAGAATTTATAGCTGACATCAGGGTTAGCTTATACTGCATGTTTATAACTTCAAGATCTTTTTGTGGAAAAAATTAAAATAAGATTTTGTTTAATTTTTCTTTATAATTGAAACATTAAAAAGTATATTGAATAGTTCATAAAATAATATGCATTTTATTATATGAATGACACACTCGACTATTATTCTCTATTACTTACTTTTTAATAATAATACTTGTGTTTAATAATAACAATATATATTGAGCATTTTTTTCGTTTAATAATAAATTAAAAGTATATAATATATTTTGGTTTATGCCTTTTAAATTAAACATCAATGTAATTTTAAATTGGATTCACAAAAACGAAGTCCAAGCCTCTGTGGAGGGTATTAAATATCTAATGGTCTAATTAAATATCTAATATTTAAATTGGATATTACGCGGTTCATGTAGGATCAATATAATTTTCCTTTCAACATTGGAAGATCTGTCGTTCGGTCAACGAAGCGCTTCTTGAAGAGAATTTGCCAATTTCGCGTCGCAAAGTAATTGTATTTGCTCGACGTTAGTCAACATTGAAATTACGCGATGGAATAACGCGACGATAAATTATATAAGCACATGGCGTCAAACCGCGAGAGAGGCGCCAATATTATTTACCCATATGTTACGACAAAATCGATGGGACAGGCAACGGATAAAACGGGATCGAAAACTGGCAACGCGAATTTATGTTCGCTGTGAAAGTTATTATCTGTAACAGATCATAATTTCGCCTGCAGCAAGGTATACACGTTTACGTGATAAAAAAAAATGTTTCCCCGTTTTTCAGAATTATTCGCGTACATCATGAGAGAGAGAGAGAGAGAGACCACCGGATCGCGTTTCTATCAGATTACACGGAATTTCGGAAACAATTCTGATTCGGTAATGGCCCGGACCATCGGTTCGTTCGCTTGACGCCAGTTTCGGGTATTTTGCGAAACCTGATTAATCGGTTTGCGTAGGCTATCGCGCGATAACACCGCGACGAGCAATGGAGTTTCTATCGATGATGCAGATAATCGCAGAGGAAAATGATTCTCGCCATTTTCCTCTTCTTTTACAAAACAGGTTATTTTAAAATAGATGTATTGTGTGTGTGTGAGATAATTGGATTTTTTATTTATCCGCCGTAATAAGCATGAGCCATAAATTGTATTGAAACGTCGGTCTCTTTGCAGAGATTATACACAATATTTGTTATATCAATGTTTTCCAACATCAGCGAGTTGAAATTAAGTTTTTCTTTCGGCATCATCGATTGGGGTTGAATTGCGGGCTTAAGAAATCAACGCGTGTGCGATGTTTCGATCTACCTACGTCGCGTGCGAAGCGAGCGCGAACGAATCAACTGTGAAGAAAACTTTGCCACGTAATGGGTTGAATTTTCGATTTGACCTACTACGCTCGGAAAATTTTTTTTTTTTTTCCGATTGCGTGGCAACATATGATTACTTAAGTGATAAATGCGACGATTATCGCGAATAGGAGAAATCGGCAAATCGTAATACGCGCACGGATTTCGATTATAATTCATCGCGCATCGTATCGTTAATCCTCGTTCTCTCCACACGTGATCGACACGCGCAATACAGGAATCTAAGTTGATAATACCGGATACGATGCGAGAGATGTTGTCTGGGTAACGGCGACATATCGCGAATACGATACCTCGCATCTGTTACGCGAACGAAATTGCGGAACATCATGGGGAGAGGAGAGGAATATAGTCTCGGGCTTAACCGCGCGACTAGAAATTAATTCTCGCAGCTGCGAGCTGTCCTTGCCCCGCGACTAACGCCCGGTATCAGGTGAAGGCATTATTTAGTGTCAGCCAATTAACATGCCGGCGCGATCATGAGTGTTCACCTCGTCCGTCTCGCGGCCATCGATCGCGGAGTCCCTTTTCGTACCGTGCCGTAACTACGGGGCAAAATTGCACGCCGAGCGATAATATCGGACTCGTGTTTCAGGCACGCTATTCCTGAATCGCTCCGGGGAGAAATAGCTCGTGGAGTGACCCCGAGGAGGCACGCGCGTTGCGAACCTCGAGCCGAATTTCGAGCTGAAATTCCGACTAGATTTGATCGCGCGATTCTGGTTGATTTGCCGGTTCGATTACAAGCAATATTGTCCTCGCATGTACTCGCGTGCATTTCTCCTAATAAACACGCATACGTTCGCCGATTATTCGTCGTTCATTACGCGCAATTTTGCGCGAACGCTCGTCTTCCGAAACTTTGCAATTTATTAAAAAAAATAGAACTTTACGAAGCAGACATATACGAACGACATATTCTAAGATACGTCTCTCTGAGAAATAAAGTTCCAAAGCGAAAAAGTAAAAAGTAGCATTGTATAATTTTTTATTATATTTCAATTATTTTACTCATATATGCATTCTTTTTAAAATAAGAGAGAGAATAAGAGATATTAAAGATAGATTTCTCAATTATCCGTCATTAGCGAACTTTTGGTAAATATACGAGTTCGGTCCGAGTAATGATATTTAACGAGGTGAAAATTATGCCAAGTAGGCGCGACTAGAAATATGCAAATGAGCTTATGTCAGTACAGGAAGTCGCACGAATATTCATTTGGCACCCGTGATTGAATGCGCGAATACTGGCGCATTTGCGAAATGGACGCACCGTGTAGAGACGTTTTAAGAACGAGGTGGACACAGCACGAGCAAATGGCAAGAAAAACGAAATTACATCCGCGTGTACATTGCATTGGACCCAGACTAGCTTCTCATACCATTTTCCGCTGCAAACAGCATGAAGGTACACTCGATGAAACCACTATAAAAGCTAAGAGTACCGCGCGAGGAAATGCCTCCTAGTTTTATATCGTTACTCGCGATGTTCTCTCTCCCTCTTTCTTTCTCTCTCTTTCGTATGGCAATAAGTATTTAATAGAGTTGTAAAAAGATCCTATAAGTATCGACATAAACGTAATTTGGGAATTATTGCTTTTGCTGGGTATTAATAAATCAATAAATGGTTTGATATCAAGAGAAATAGTTTGACATCACGTTTGATACACGTCACCATGTATTATAAAAATAAACGTGTGAACTATCGAAATATAATCGCATCCCGGTGCGGCGCGTGACAGGCGCGCCGGCATGATTTTCCGGCGATTTCCATTTATCCTCGCCGGCACCATCAGCGCTTGACGCCCTTCTCTCTCCCTTTTTTTTTTTTTAATTTCACCATTTGTCTTGCTAATGTATCTTTCCAATTCACTATGTTTGCCGAACGATTTATCAAACGTACAGCAGTACAGTTACGCGATCGCATAACGCGCGCTCGGGACTATATATCCTGAAGAATTACTGTGTCTGTTCCATCTGATTAATCCTGGCACATTGATAGCGCTGAATATTCTCCGAACAAATCTAAACACGTTAAGCAGCGGTCGAAACAATATCGCATACGTGGCTGAAGCGTTATTCGATATTGCACACTATCGCTTCTAACCACGTTAAATGGCTGTTTGCTCGTTCAACACCGCGGGTTCACCGTTGTCTGGTGACTATAATGGCGATGTGCGAACGGACGATATACGATGAACGGAATAGTTGCATACAGTTAAGAATAGTTTCTACGTATACATGTGCGACACGGTAATAGAACTTCAGATTTTTCTTACGAAACAAGAAGATGCTACAATAAAAATCTGTTTTTCGTTCAGTTCTATTTAAAGCCTTTCTTCAGAATGTGATTTATATCATTTTCTATAACTTGAGTGAATTTTAAATAATTAAAAGATTCATTAAAATGTAAGATCGCGCACAATATTTCGATGAAAATTTGGTGGACGATCGCTCAGCGTATCTTGTGACACCAAAGACGTCTATTTTTCCCCAAAATCCTCTCCTGTTATTCGCTCCCGGCGATCATCCGTGTGCGGATATCCCTGGAAAGTATTGTGCTCGGGTGTGCATGCTTAAGCTCTCGCCAGAGATCGTGGACGGAGCTTTGCGAACGGTTTTCGGCAAAAAGCTGTCCGAGCCGACGCGCTGAGCTCGCTTTTACGATTGCTTCTTCCGACTCGGTCCAGGTTTAGGGACGTGGCTTTAAAAGTGGACGATAGAACTTCCATACACACACATGTACATACACACACGCGCGCCGAGCAAAATTTCACGTATGATTGTAAGGCGGATATCCCGGAAGGGTCTCCGTATTGCCATCAAGAAGCACTCTATCGGTCTGACGTAAACAAGACTCAGTCGCGCGAGATCTTTTGTGGAAGTTTCCTTCTCACACTGGAAAAACGTCGCGGCGTCGTTGAATTTCGAGCATCTGTGCGCCGACACGACCGTGGATATTATCCTGGCTGGCTCTAATGATATTAAGGCATCAAGCATGGGAAAAGCGAGGGTGAGACGTAGATGATACTCTCGCGGTAGATGATGTTGCCCGGGAAGAAAAGGTAGCAATGCGGGAGAGAAAAAAAAAGCGGGATAGGAGGAGGACTCGGCTTAGGCTGTCCTTGTACTACTCGAATATCCGTGGCTCGGTTTGTGCGGAGAAGCGTCAGCCTTCTCGATGTAACGCGACAGGATAATCATGCTCTTTTGTAAACCCCGGTTTTTCCACTTTCTAGCACTCTACTTTCCATCGACATTTCTTTGGAATCACTTGGCGGCGGCAATTTTTGTTACGAGACTAAAGCACTCGTCCCTCCCTCTAGTACCTATCGTTTACATAAAGAAATGGGTCGCTTGTCCAACCTACTTCACTGTCATTAAATTTCTGTGCGTCCGACCCTCGCCAAAATTGGATACACAGAATATAAATCGGACAGTTTATTTATATTTACAGTGGAGAGATAAATTTGTAAATTTTTTTTTTTTTTTTCTTTTAATTTTAAACTGCATTTGTAATATATCATTGAGATTCATAACAAATGCGCATACAAAATCCTTAATACATGTAAATGGCGATCGTAATATATTCGCCATAGTATAAACCTTGCCCAGAGAAATTCTGGTTGGGAGGCGAATGTAATAAATATATTAAACACATTATACCAAATGCAATATTTAAATCTTTATACGAGTGGAATAGCAGTTTGTGAATATTAACTTATACGATTCAAAATGCAGTATAAACCTACATTATATTATGCGTTATTATGTAATTTCAAAATTAATCCGAACAATATCCACTGCGTGGGTTAATCTACCACAAATTTTGGTAAATTACGGAATTGCGGAAAATCGCATAAATACATAGTTTCTGCATATTTGCGATTAGCATAATCCTTGTGCGTTATGTTATTATGTTTATAAGAAAATATGAGTTTACGTCCTTTGGCCCTACACGTTATAATTCTCCATACAATTACGCGAAAGTTTCATTTTGATTTTGCGAAAAATAACGCGAAAGCACGTGGAAAAGCTATCATCATACACACACATACACACATACACACGAAGAAAAGAGGATTTTAGACGGTAATCTTGTCTTCCGAGAGTAAAGCTTCCAATGCCAGTGGCATTCGTCACGTAATAGAACGTACGTGGATACTCGTGCATTGAGTCGTCGGATACGGGCGATGTATAGCAGTCGTGAAGGGTTAGTGACTGGTGGTTACCGGTTCGGAGAATGATGCACGGTCAGAACGTGCGGCGAAATACTCCTGGGGATGGAGCCCATCCACCTGCCGTCACCCTCGTAACAGCCGCACCCGGAGGATTTCGGGGTTATAACGCTCACCACGAGTTGTCGCGCCTTGGATCGTTTGTTTAGCACGCTTCCGTTTCAGCATTAAAGCGCGCTCGTCGGCGGATCTCACGGCTTAGCTGTACCACTTGCAGCACCTCTCGCAGCGTTTAACGTTCCGAAAACACGCGTGGTCGCAATTAACAGATAACGTCGTACGTATCTTTTTTTTTATCGACTTACTTACAAGCTTTCCCGACAAACTTGGAGCTGAATTTTGAAACTGACACAAAAATGTGTACCAAGAAAATTTACTACACCGATCTTTTAATGTACAAGCGCTCGATAGTCAGGCGATTTTTATATACGAGATAGAAGAAACAATAACAGGGCAATCGTTCAATGAATATTGCTGTTTTTCAGTTCATTCTTCAATATTGCTCTCAATTTTAGCTTGATGAAAATTTAAATCAGATTCAAGAAATGCTATAACTTTTCCAAACGTTATATCTAACCAAGTTATTACTTGGTAATTAAGTTTCAAAATTCTATTAAAGTAAAATTTTCTTTAGTTTAATTGGGATATAAAGTTTTATGACTTATTTACACTTTTAAAGTTTAACTTATTAAAGTACTTTACACTTTTCATTATTAACTACCATCGTAATTAAACTAATGCTTAAATATAATAATTTAAGAACAAATATTTTCTATATATATATATTTGTTGAAGAATATTCATATAATATTTTTATATTTAAACACATTTTTATTCCCTCAGATCTCGTTTCTTCTCTTGATCTATTAAACGATTCTTTAAGAATGTCAATTCCATTAGATAAGTGAAGGTACAGAACACCTCGTACAAGCTATAATCACAATCAGTTTGTAATATATACGATGTACATAATGAAATATTTGAGACTTTACTTCACGCTCCCCATCGTAATCCCAGCATAGCGTAGAAAGGATTCGTCCCGTGCGCGTCATGCACGAAGAATACGATTTGCATACAGGAAGAGTCAGTAACGGGAGCGTGGACGTAGTGGCGCGACGGGGGGGGAAAGGAGGGGGAGGGGGGAGGGGGCCGGGGATCATGCATCCGCGTATTATCCGAAATTATAGGCAGGAGATTCGGCTCCCGTCCGACGCGATAAAATCGGCCGCATGATTCCCTAGGTAAAGAGAAGATTCTAAATCGGTCTTTCCTTCCGTCGGCGGAGAGAACGCGGCACGTGGCCCATCGTCTCTCACAAAGTGACGGTGGCTTACTTATGGAGAGTGAACGAGCGGCGTGATCACCTACGACGTTGTAGGACGATCGCGTGTCAACCCGCAAGAGTCGTGACTCCTTTGCATCGTCTACTCTCGCCTTCCTCCGGCCGTGTCGTCGCTGGCCAATGTGACCTCGCTGGCCACATGACCTCACCTCGCACGTGAGGTGGCACGCCGCCGAATGCCGGGCACGCGGGCCTCATAAATAATGGTGACTGCTGGCGCGCGAGCGTGCAGTCGTCGACGGCAGAAGCGGGAAAAGTAGCTTCGAAAGCTCCCTACGAACTCGTCCTGATATTGCATTATTACTTTTGGCTCAGGCGGTTCGGTTAAGTCGCCCAAGAATGAGATGGGACGGATGGGAGGGGGCTGAGAACGTGGATAAGGGTTGAAACTGGGCGAAACGTGAGTCGGTCGATGACGTCGAGGGGCGGCTCCTCGCTCGGCGGTGAAAGATCGGATAAAGATTGGCCGCGCGTGCCGATTTCTTCGTTTTCCGAAACGTGCGCGCGCCATAAGGCGACGGCTCGCTGGCTGGCTCTGCCGCCGAATGGAGATTCCCCATAAATTTTACGTAGCGGTCGACGATAACCGCGCGGGACACGGCGGAAAGAGCTTGCGGTCATGGTGGTCGCGCCATCGGGATGTAGTGCTGTCAGAAAAGGATGTTATAGAAAGAGATGGAGAGAGAGAGAGAGAGAAAGAGAGAGAAATATTTCTGCTGGTGCCTGCACTCTTTGGTATACTCGCGAAATTATGTTGTTAAAGATACAATTCCACACAGAGTACACATATATCCAGTGCACAGATAAAATTTAATTAATATTTATATTCTATATTTTTCCCGCATTTTTCTTTCATTATGTATATATTTGATGAGTATCATTGAAACTTTGAAACCGATAAGCAAATTGATCTCTCGAGTAAAACGATAAATAAATCTGACGTTAAAGTTTCAAAGTCAACGTATACTGCTGGTCAATTAACTGTATAAATTCTGATAATGCTGATCAATGAGGAGCACAATATTGAATAATTATTAAAACAAACTAGTGATCATCGATAGACGGAGAAAAGTAAAAGTAATTTGTTCTCAATTAATCTCGTTCTCTATTGTCTTGCTCTTGCCCTTTCTTGGCCGTGCACGTTGTTACTATGGCCTTTGCCTATAATTTATACGGACAGTGCACTAGCAGCAATAATTGATGGATAAAAGCATATATGCCAAGTGTACATGCTTATATGAACCACCGACCACCGACACATGCATTAATCTCTCGCCGACGTTTAAAAAAAGTTGGCGAACTTGACGGGCCATTATTCACCCCGTCTGGCTGATGATTATTTACGATAACACACGAGAGTCTGCTTGTTTGGTGTCTTTCTGCATAACTGCACCAAGAAGAGAGAATCTTATTTGAATTTAAAAAAACAAAAAAAATTTCCACAATACGGAAATGTAAATTCACGTGCACCGTTATGGTCTTTCTGTATGCGCGCAATTGCGTGTGCTTTAGATTTCACTCACGTATGTATAAAAAATAACCTATGAGTTTATTTGTCACGTGCAATTTCTCGCGTTCGCCGTTAGCATGCGATAGGAGGCGAATCCGGTTTTAGAATGCGCGAGGCATGAACGCGCGAGCGAAAAAAATCGGGCGCAATAATTCAAGGCGCATGCAGTTCGCGCGCCGCAATTAATTCAACGTCAACTCTGCGGATGATACAGGTCGAATCAGTAGTATTTTCATTTTCCGCTTTCCGCGTGAAATATGCGGCGATTCATACAAGTTGATTAACATACTATGAGGATGCCGCAGGCTGAGAGAGAGAAAGAGAGAGAAAGATAGAGAAAGAGAGTACCGCGCGTTTAAATATTGCTTTGTGCGGTAAAGCGAAGAATAATGGGTTCCTGGCCGTTCATTACAGGTCCGCATTACGGAGATTGATTATGCTTTACGATGCGGATTCGTAAGGGCTACCGATACTGCATTTACACGCCACCGTAATATAGCATATTATGCTAACTTATTACCATACGAGATCCCTTTCGACGATTTAATCGGATTTTAATGTCATTTTTATATCACGTGTACATACATCACACAGACATACACATTATAGAAGCAATTAATATTTCAAGAGAAATTTAATCTTACTGTCAATTATTTGCTACTTATTTTGGAATATCTCTGTTATACGATGTATTTATATGTCATTACAGAATTAGCATTAATTATATATATATATATATTATTTCTTGATATTATATGCGCTATCGTTAATTTACTTAGCTTCTATTGTAGTGTGTATAAAAGCAGAAATTTATTATTATGAGTGCTAACTTATTGAGCTGTTAATGACAGGAACAGTATAAGTGAATAATGGATGTTCTTAGATACAAATCGCGGCATTACCGTCATAGACATTTACTACTATTTGATATGCTCATATAGGAAAGATTTATTATTCGATCAAGATATACATACATATACACAAGATACATACATACATACATACGTATATATAATGTGTGTGTATATGTCTGTGTTTAATCGCATAATTATTATGATTGTAAAAATCAACTGTCTTTACACATTAATGAAATATTATTTATTCCTGTCGTGGACAACAACAATTATTATTTTGCGATGCAAAATGATAAATGGAATAATGTCACGTGAAATTTTGAAGAACAGATTTTCTAAAATCTATTTTTTAACTGTGTTCATGCGCGGCGCAAATATTTTCTAACGTCGTTTCTCAGTGGGGTCATCTTTTATTCCTATCTCGTATCAAAGAAGTTTATGAAGCATCGCGTATCCGACACCGGAAGGAAGCGACTGTCTTCGAGAATGATGAATCACCGAAAACGTACAGGAGGATAATTCAGGTTGCATCAACCCTTGCCATCCTTGCGAAAATTCCGCAGCTTCCCTTCGAGCTTCACGATAACGACGTGCCAGGGAAGTTGTTTATTAGCGACTGACGCTTCGATCTTCCCATTATATAGGTAGCTAATATCGGATGGCGTTAAAGCGTTGATGATAAAAGCTCAACAATGTACATATGATATAAATAATAAGTTTTAAAAATATTTTTCGTCTTAATCTCTTTATATAGCGACAAAGTTTCTCCATTCTTTAATAATATATTTATTGCAATTTTCTAAAATTATTTATACGTATTACGTATTTTTATGCAGTTAATTAGACGGCAATAAAGTCATTTGAAATAGAGAGAGGGTGACGTTGGCTAATGTTGGCTTCCTTGTGAACGAGCCTGTAAAACGCGTCGGCATCGAGGGGGTCGACGGAAAACGGTAAGGACCATCCTGGGAGCGCTTCGTCATCTCTGATAACTCTCGTGGATCTCTAGCCTCCGTGAAAATCCCTTGGCTTCTCCAACCCCAACGAAAACTACCCCATTGCACAGTTATCTCGGGCCCTTCTAGTATGATCAGACACTTTGCCTACCGCGGTCCGACATTTTGCCAGCAGACAAAAAGAGGAGACGGAACGCCATGAAAGAGACCGAAGATTAAAAATTCTCCGCCTCGATAAGACCAATTTTTCGGTTCTTTCGTAACTCTACGCGGCCGAAGACATTTATATCGCACGATAATATCCTTTTCCTTAAAATCAACAATCTGTTTTCATTTGAATAATCTCGTATTTTCAATTATGCAGTTTTCATATACATCAAAACTTAAATAGCGTAGAGTGCTGCAAGTTATATCGAGAAGTATACGATATTATGTGAATAAACTTTTCGCTGTAAGTCATACTTAGAACATCCATTTTTAATAGATTAAAGACATCCTCACGAATATTTATATTTTATTGCAATTTAATTAAATCGTTCTTAAAATGAGAAATTTAAATATATGTATTCGACACGGTGGATTCCTATAATTGTGACTGCGTCTAAAACTGAATTCGCTCTATGTCAGAACTTTAATTTATTTCAAGTAATGTAGATTTATTTTTAATTTTTTAAAATTTAATTTAAATTTTTTTAATTAAAATTTTTTAAATTGAAATTTCTCGATATTATTCCATATTTTAGAGGATAAAATATCTTTCCTGACATCTATTAAATTATATATATATATAAAATAAAAAGATGACATATTTTAAATAAACTTTGATTTAAAATAAAATAATTAATGAAAAGAATTATATAAGAAATTAATAAAATAATTATATAAGAATTATATAAGAAATTAATAAAAAATTCTACACGAAAAATCGTTATTAAAATAATTATAATTCATATTAGTTAATCAAATAAATTGAAAAACCGGTGTATTGTTCATAAAATCAGCTCTAATTTTAAATAATACCTTTAAATATATCTTGAATATGAATGCCATATGTAATTGGACATAAATTAGATATGAGATAGAAAAACGTTCAGAGTGGATAACGGCGAAAAAAAGATCGATCGTATTTCCGACATACCATAGACACTTCAACTGCCGTGTATCGCTTTTTCTTTCGCCGGGCAAAGGATCTAATGAAAAATCACTGCGCGGACCTGAAGCTCGCGGCGAAACATAAATTTGAAAGCGGCCCGATACAGGGTCGGCGCTGTTTATCAAGGCTCTTTCACCTTCCGGAAGTAGGGGATCGGAGATCTATTAATTTCGGCGCAACGGTTCACTAACTCGCGCTAGCATCCCGTAAGGTCGAAGGCAGAAAAGACTTCATGCAATAACTTTTCGGGAATCGTAGGTGCTCGCTATCGCGGTTTGCGCTATATTACAGATACTCACGAATGCGTTTAAACGTTCATTTCATGAACGCACGAGTCATGTTATTAATCGAAAGAGCAAACTCCATTTGTTTCTGCGTGGCCCCATTTCACGAAAGCGTACATCATTATCTATTGAATATAACATCGACGGAATTGTCGGTATCAATAACCAATTAACGCCAAAGCGAGTTACGAACGTTGGCGGTAAAATATTTTTGAAAGGTTTATTATTTTTCGTTAATATTACAGCAATTATAATCGGTTCTCTTCTTGTGAATAAAATACAAGATATTAAGCATAAAATATACTTATTCCGTCTCGTGTTTTATGCAATTAAACAACATACGCATAGCTAAAGACTCGCGTAGCATTTTGCTGCATTTATAATTCATAAATTTGTATTAAATGTCGAAGTTTTATTCGATCGTGAGGAGAGGAAAAATTAATCGACGTTTAATTGAATATCGAGACAACGTTGCTGGTAATAATTTTACAAAAAATAACGGATGAAAGAGGATGATGGCCGACCGAGAGAAGGACCCATAAAAACGGCATGTCCCCATGAAAAATGTGGTCGAATTCCGTTTCGGGCATAAGTAGTCGGGGCGATTATGTCGTACTATATCAAAGAATTTCTTTTGTCGTGCAGGAAATTATCCCGCTTGTTCATAAATCAACTGTAACTTACTTTGATTACCTGGTAGGTATGCATAATTACTGAAAATGAGCATGGGGCAAAAAATTAACGAGGGACAGGTTCATAAGCGATTGATGAGAACATTACAGATACATATCAAGGTGCGCGTAGATGCGAGGGATAGGTTGCGTTTTTAACAGAGTCTCGCTATGTGTGTCGCGCGTTATTCTTTCTTGCATTGTAATACGTTAAGAATAATGCTAACTTCTATTTTTCATCTCACTTTGTGAAATTTACACATAAAGTTTGTACTCTCTTATTAAAAGGTATACGCATTGTTCTGGTTCTCTAATGACTATGCATTAAGTGAGACTGTGAATCGCTGATGACAATAGCTCGTAAAGGAAAAATCAGATTTAATGAAATCAAGACTAAAATAAGGTATCGTTAATTTTTCAGAGTTATGCGCAAATCTTTTTCGAATGAGATTTCGTAATTCTAAAATAATAGACCGGCGTGCAGATAGGGGGAACATATATCGGAAGACACGCGGGATTTAACGAACTTCCGCTTGGCTTATCACTACATATTTATGCACGCGATATCCCGGGAGGGGTTGAAACATCGAATATTTTGTAAAAAAAACTTCGTATTCAAACACCGTGTGTGATATTGGTTAAATAAATTTGCATTTAATGCTCCCTCGATAAATGATCAGTATTAAACTATTTCCGACAATTCCGAATATATTAATCCTGTTAATTTAATTTCACATAAATAAATTGGCGATTATTTGTAGTCAACTCTAATATAACGTATAATTGGATTATATTGCATTACATTTGCCGTCCTCATTTATTAATGCGCAATAAATACAAATATACGGAGAAAGAATAAAGAGTATTATATTTTTCCTTCTTTTTTTTTATCGACATACTTTTGCGGATATATCTTTCGATTTAATGTTAAAAGAAGCAATAGGACAGCATAAATTGAATAAAGAGAATAATTTACCGCGTTGATTATTGACTCGTGCATGAATTTGCATGTTGCATTTACATTTGCCTGGTGAAAATTAATTGTGCAACTTTAATTATCATTAATCATAAAATTAAAAAGGTAAAATCTTTTCTTACATTTCACTATGCTTAAAAAAAGTCAATACAAAGTTCTGCGGTATCTCTTAAAACAATCAAATATTATTCCATTTTATTCGCGATACATTTATACCTATAGCGTTGCGTTTATCAACGATTACGCTACAAAATTCCTAGTAAAATAAATCATTCCCAGCATTAGGCGCAAGGGATCGAAGTTGCGTGACAGTAATAGTAACAGATGTTGCGCCAAAGTACGTACATTATAATTAGGTGTGCAATCTAGTAGCGGAACTAGATGGAACACTATCTAGTATTTCCTCGTCGAAGTTTTGGAGCCGGAATTTCCGCCAAAATTTGTGAAACGTGCTGGCTTAAAATATCTTGTCGGCGTTTCGCGTGATGTCGCCCGCAGGACTCGAAAAGGGTGAGAGAAGGGGAGAGGGAAGAAGCCGCGGATAAGTTTATACACGTCTTCGGAGTTTAGGAAACTCGGCATGTTCGTTCATCCAATTTGATTAGACTGTTAGAAACTTACTTTTGACAGAAACTGTTGTATATATGTCCTGATATGTTACGTGATAATACGTGCGGTATGTGAAGCGAGACAGCCTGCATGCGAATTGCATTGAAAATCATAATTAAATAGCCGCAAATGTATGCGCGCATATACCAGCGCTCAGTAAGTCACGATCGAGAGATGAGAAGAGCAGAGCGCGAGTGTTTCGCGTAGAATGCAAACCATGTAGAGATACTGGGAAGTTCTTTATGCGAAAGAATTTCAATTTACGTAAACTTTGATAACAACGGAAACGCCAAACCCGGCATCGTGCCCGAATGTTTGGCCGCCAATGGACAGTTCAGCCAAGAGGAAGAACCTATCTCTCTTTAAACGCGGCTAAATGGTCCGATTTATAAGATATTGATTCGTCCTTAATCCTTTACGCTTATGTCTAGAAGCATAGAGACGCTCTTCTCTTCGGCTTCTCTCAAGAATATTCGGATCGACAATAATCCGGATGTTCGGACACTCGCGGCAGATTTTCAATGCCCTTGTTCCTAGACTTCGACGAGGATCAAATTTGCTTTTAAGGGATATTCGTCTCTTGCACCAGCGATTTTGCGTCCCTCCGGTATACCCTTTTCCCTTAGAAACGCTCGACGAATCCCATTTTGTCCCTAGCTGCGCCGAGTCCTCTTCCAGGAGGTGAAGCGGCTCCTGGTAGTTGAGGTGGTAAATTAACAATTAAACTGTAACAAGATTTTCAGACGTCTACCTACAGGAAATTCAACGTCGGCCACCGCCGTGTCCTTCCGAGGGCTAGCTAGGTTCCGTGGATAATTAAACGCAACCGGTATGACCGACGTATGTCCTCCTCTTACATCGCTTCCGCTTCCTTAACCACGTTCACCCGGCCACGGCGGGCACAACAGTTCGACTTCTGGAAATTGGAAGCCTGTAATTTATGGCGGTAGTTGAGGAGAGAGGACAGTTGGATTAATGCCCGATTTCCGAACACCTCGAGCGAAAATTAGCCGTATGCTCGTTCGATGTGCTGACTTGATTTCCGAAAATAGGCGACACACTCGCTTCACGTCTGTCGAGCTGACACGGCCACTTTAGTATAATCGAATGAAACATATAACACGAGAGATAATTTATTGCTATATATATATATACATATTTTATTCTATTTATTCTATTCGGAGAAATGATAAAGATCTCTTTCAAAAGAGTCCAATTATGAACCTCTATTAAATATCTATTATAAATCTATGTATATTTTAGAATGCCCAGAAATAATACATAAGCTATCGGAAAGCTTTTAGAAAGCTTATACATTATTTCTGGATATTATAAGACGTATGTATAGATATATTTATAATAGATATCGCGTATGTTTCAAACTGCAGCACAAAACAAAAAATTAACGTGAATAACACTATTATTGTTCTCGTAACTAACTTTTCGTATTAATCAGATCATTAGCCGTCGTATTTATATTAAATTTAACTTTTCTGTTTGCTTTTATATGTTGAATTCGATGCGAACTAAAAAAGGCTGTAAAAATGATAAATATTTTAGTTTTGCGTACCATTATATGCTTTTATTTACTTCGCCACACAATGCTGATGTCATTTATAGATATGTTTTTGCGAGTTAAAAGATTTTTCACTATTTTATACAATATACTATTGTATAAAAACATAATGAAAATTTTTTTGTGATTTGCGGCGGAAGTATATATTTTATGATTTATCTTGAAGTAATTGGCTACTTCTTTCTCGTATTTTACTGATCTTCGTTCGGTTGATCATTTAGCTAACGGTATTTACTCGCATTTTCGGAGATCGTACTCCCCATCACGTACGCAAGAGTTAATGGATCCGAGGATGAATCTAATGGCAACCGCGTTAACTCTGAGAACGTGTCGCTCCTTATTTACGGTGTAAAACACACGGTGACGAGCACACATCCTTTCTTTGCACACGCGATATTCGTTTTCTCTCTTCCTCGGTCAAAGAAAAGGTCGCTTTACTTTTATGACGAGAGTAAAGGGCGAAAGTAAACCGCGAGTGAAGGGCGCTCATGGTCCATTTCGTGGATCCTCACCGTCGCGATAGCTTCTTTGTCACGATTCTATATCTCTGTGATAGAATTACACGCCGTTACTCGAAAGAGACTCCCCGTTAAGCGTATAGCTCCTGAATTTTGCGGCGCAGCCTTTGCAATATTTTTGCATATATGGCGCGCCAGACCACAATTTTTTAACATCATTTACGGCATTAAACGCATCCACGCGTTTCTGCACCGTAATTGTGGTTCCTCGTTACGCTATTATTAACGACGTTCATAATACCGCCTCGTAAAAAAAGTGCGTCATATCTTTGTAGACGCGCATTCATAATAATAACAATTAGCGCTTCCTGATTAAATGAGCATTCCGCGCTTTACCTTACGCGCGGAATTAAGTTTAATACGCAAAAATTCCCGTTTCCCTCTTCTCCCGGCAATACGAACAAATCTGTGAGCCACATTTTATTATATTTCACATGAGAAATGTGCGATTTTATATACGATCGGTAGTAGATCAATCGAATCCGCGAAAAAAAAAAATTACGGGGCTGCAATTTAGAGATATCGTCGCCCATCGTCGCCAAAGCAATTCGTCACACTATTCGACGATTGGGCGCAAAATACAAACATGATTCTCGGCCTCTTGACCAATATATAAGGGTCCTCAATTTATTTGCGTGCAAGAGTCGTACGCGGATCTTCGATCGAACGAATTCTAAGGGAAACCAACTGGTGTGCTGCGGGCTCCCTCAGGGGTTAAGCTCCCGGACCTAAATCAATTCCCGTTTGACAAATCTTCGGACGATGCCGGACGACGGCAGATATTTCATTGGCCGTACAATCTCGCTACCACGTGCACTGTAGCATCGGCCACGCGAGTTTTATATTCCAACTGATTGGAACATCGTGATGAATTAATCTTCACTTTATGAAAAAGACAATTTTTCGAACATCCTATCAGATCCGGATATTTTTCGTATAAAAATTCTACATGTCTGCATTATGTGAAGTCATGGACACCAAACAGTCCATGAAGAATAACAAGAAATATATATAAATAGAAAAGGAAATTTTTAAAGCAAGTTAAAGAGATAAATGATCGGTGCGATAATTTTCTCAAGTCATATTCCTCGCTGGAATTTATTATAGTCGAAATAATGCGAATGTAAAGAGCGAAACTCTCCGGTAGTATTCGTAGGAAAATATGAAAAGATGACATATGAATAGATGAAATATGGAAAAATTTCGCGAAACTGAAAGTACTGTTGGAAACCATAGAAATACCATAGAATACAACGGAAGGGGCATAAAACAAATATTACGAAACGTATTAGTTCAGTAAACTGGTGGGACGGTAATGAAATTTTCGGTGCGACGATGTCTCGTTCGCTTAAATGCGAAATTGGTCGACCATAGCTCTTCAATGGTATTGACCTTATTACGTTAATGCTAACAAAGACACGTGAAAAAAGATTCAAGAAAGTTGAGAGTTTTATTTCGAGTTAATAAAAAATATCAAATATTATTTTTAATTTTAGCGTTCATACGACAGGAATATCTATTCAACGAATGCACTTTATTTAGAATAAGCTTACTAATAGTTATAAGCGAACTGACCGCCAACTCGTTATGCGGAGCACGTTTACAATATCGTGAGATGTTTCTTGTTCGATCGACAAATATGACATTCGCGCGATTGCGGGAACAGTTCGGCGTACGCGAAGTTATTCTTTAATAACTCTCCATTGTTATATTCAAGATAATGTGCTAGAGAGAGCTGGATAAACATTATTTCCGACTTTATTAATTTCGGGCGACTACTTAAATGAAAGCTTCAGATTATATCTTCTAGAGTTCATGAAATCGCGACGATCACGTGTGAAGAGAAGTTTTTTTTATATTTTATTTTTTATAATCTACAAATAAACAGTTGAGATGGTTTATTTGTGTCTATCGATCATTCAATAATTGTTCAAAATATGATCGTCAAACGTTTTAATACCACACTTTCGAACATAGCATATTTCAATTCTATAGTTACGTAATTCTGTAATTCGGATAATTAAATGCGTTAAATAAAATATGTGTGATTGTACACGCGCGAAACTATTACACATGTTTACAAAGAAAACTAAATAAAAAAAGAAGATTTGCAAAAAAGAGACTCAGAGAGCTAAAGTATAAAAAGAAACTTGTATATTTTAAAAATAAAATTATAATTTTTTTATTACATTCAAAAAAAGTAATATCTGAAAAGGCTCGCGGTTCAGTCGCAGTTACGGAAGCAATTACCGTTTTCGATTAATTCTATCCGATTCGTACTATCCAGTTTCTTAAAACAATATGGCTTAAGGACGAATTTCCAACCGCGTTGTTGCGTTTGCTGTAATGAGATTGGTCAGCGAAATCGGGACGGGCTTAGTATCCAGATCATGCTCTCGAAGCTTCATCGAACCGAATTAGTCACATACCGTATTTCCGGCTGTGAGACTAACAATAAGATAACAGAAGCGATGTACATATCTGACGAACTATATTTTGATGTAAAATTTTCTCCGAATTGTACATTCCAATCGAAATTATTTCGCTGTGCGCCAATAAAGTCGAAGCCGTTCTTACAGCTGTTTAGCAACGTTGTTTAAAAAGCATTCGTATTTCCGTTTAATCTATAATGCCTCGTTAACAAATTTCTGCATGCACATGTCCTCTATTTAGAAATTCGCAAACCCGATTAAGATCGACACTGTATTATCGTATTACAATTTGATTTTCAGATTGAATAATTTCTATTTTCCTGCCGTGCGATCCATGTATCAATCAACGACACTGATAAAAGTTTAAGCTCGTTCCTGCGAAGCGCTGTCGACGAATATATTTTATTCAATTTGATGTCAGAAACGATAAGCAAAATAAATTTGATAACTAGATCACACTTATGTACTGCCGACACTTGATTAAATCATTCAATATCGACACGCGTCATCGCGCCAGGTTCGCGAAATTGAATATTTGCCCAAACGTCAAACATTTTACAGTAACAACGATTTTAGGACGAAGATTGTAAACGGTATGTCGCGATATGTCAGCCGTTACGCTGAATCGATATCGTCTTAACTCGAAACCGCCCGTGCAATTCGGAATTTTAAGTATGATCGCGAGAATTTGACGTGATAATGTCAATCAACCGGCGATGCAATCAGCGCGACGACGGTCCGATTCCTGTATTTCTCCGACATTCCCGCGTGATTTAGATCATAACAAGTATATCACATCGTTACCTGCCCCGATCACGTTCCAATCCACGGTAATGCACGCCAGAAACTTGAATGGATTTGTCGGCATCGCGAATACTCCGGGTTCATCGCAATATCTAATTTCGATATTCGCGTCCGGGGAGCCACATTGTTCTAGAAACTCCGGCGCCTCGCAATTACAATTACTCGGCGCAAGCTTACCGTGTTGTCGTCTCGGATTACTCGATATAGTATCGAGCGATCCGCGTTCGGCTTCGTTTTGAATACATCTCGAACGGGAAACACGCCGAAAGTTCCCAAGACAAGGGAAGTCTCTCGCGGAACTAGGCGAGAGAGAGGGCTTACCAGGGTCGACGGCACCCACTTCAATGCGAGCGCATTAAAACGAACTTTCGCAGTGGAAGGAGAGAGGATAACGGAGAAGTCAGTCGAATCTCTCAAGTTACGCACGATCGATGGTAACCGGGCTATGTAATCCTCCCGCGCGTTCCTCTTCTTCTCTTTTCTTTCTTTTTTTTTCTTTTTTTTTCTTTTTATTCTCGCCACCACTCTGTTTCCCTCTCTTTCTCTCCCAGTCCCTCTCAATTCTTGTGCTCCGAAAGTTATTCTTTTATTTTTCAATCGACTACCAACTGCGCGAGAACGTGTATCGCCATCCCTTTATCGTCTCATCCGCGCGCAAGGCCGCTTAAAATTTGCCTTTGAGAATTACACTCGCGCTTCACCCGTTCGATCAAAGAGTAATGAGCGTCGCACAGAGGCAGTGCCTGAATAGATCCCGGAGTAGATAGAAGGATCTGTTAATTAGGTAATCCGAGACTCCTGGTCGAATCGATACCGGATACCGTGCTCGAGGTTAAACTACCAATAAATCGCAGAACACCTGTATTAGGTTATTTTTTTCTATTAATTGAAACGCATTAATTTTTGCTAACATTTTTCATATGACATTACGATTTTTACGATATATCTCTTATTCTTTCTTTTGTACGTTATTGTACAATTTATAATGGAATGGCTATAGCGTGTATGATTTTGTATCAAATTCGTTCTGAAAAATACTTGGAAAATTTATAACAGTATATATAGAGACTGTATCACAAATTAATTTTATGATAAAGCGATTTTTCTTTTCTATGGTAATATTATATGACAATGTTACACATGCTAGTCAACATAAGTGCTGTGTATACAAGATACTCGAGAGCAAATTGCATTTAAAAAACAGATTTTTTAAATGAAAATATATTGCGTTGATTTTTCCTTAGCTAAAACGTATGCAAGTATCAAGGTATAAAATTTATACCGCGTTTTGCAATGCAAGTCAATCAACGAAACTGTTCTTCAATTTCTTCGTAAAGCTATAACGTTTATGTTACTTGCACATACGTGCCTTTCAATCTGTGCGCAATAATTTGTAAGAAAATTGAAGTCGATCTCTGTGTGACTCTCGCACACTTTAGTCTTCGCCATTATTTTCGTCGGCGGCGAGACTATACCCAGTGCGGAATTATACGGTAATTTCGAAACGGCGTCTTAGCCGACGCCCTATTTCCGCTCCAAGAAGTAATCTCGAGCCGGATAACACGTCGTACGCCGTTCGTACGCCGGAAAGCCCTCTTTCGGGATACGCGGAAGAGTATATACCGAAAGCTCCCGCTAGTTTACTGCCACGTGATTTCAGACTTTCCTGCCCGTCCATGTTCGCTATGGTATATCACGTCCTCGTTTCTTTGGATTCTCTCTATTCTCATTAGTCTTACTTTTTCGACCCTTCTCTTCTTTTTTTTATTGCAAATTTAACCGAGAAAAAAACATACAGAAATGTACGCGAGCAATATCCGCGTAATCGAAACGATTCTCATGATAGCGCACTAATAATAAAGACCAGAGTCCAATAATAATAATAAAATTATTTAAAAAAAAATTTGTTCTTCAAAAATAACGTAATTATCTAAATTTCTATTAACACAGATTTCTCTGATTTATTTGCTCTAGTTGCAATATTTAATAAAGTAAGTCATTTAAAGTTCACTTAGCTTATCGAAAAACGAAATACAAACGTGGACAGTGTGAATTAAAATATTTCGGTATATTTTAATTAACGACGCGCAGCACGGCTATTGAGAAATCGCCGGATACCTGAACTGCATGGAAAGTTTGCGCGAGAATAAATATTCACGACATGCGTCGCGATACTCGCCGCTGAACACAATAATTCATCAGTACCTGCTGCTGTATTGGAAAAACTCTTTCGGACGGATAAATACCGGCATATTGCCGAATACGAGATAACGCAGCATCCAAGTCCATGCTATGCATTTAGGACGGTCTCTGCTTGTGAAAGGATCTTTAAAGCTTGCCAATGCACCACGAGAAACCTCCTTTCCTCCGTCCAATCTTTTTCTCTCAGTCAGGACGTTCTTTTAACGGGAGTAAATAAGTAACAGGATACAAAGAACGGTCGGAAACTTTATCGAGGGAGCACTCAAATCTGTCTTCTCCTCCCTCGAAAGCGGGTTTCTGTAGAACAATGTCCACGGGAAAGCAGCAGCTTTGAAGCTCAACTGGAGGGTTTGACTACACAAAAAATCCGACAGATATGTCCCTGTGTTTTCTTATAATGCCCGTGACGCTCATTTTTTTATCCCGAGTTTGTCGATTCCGGAAGTGCTTACTGCTTGATGCGTTTCGCGTTGAATTTCGCTTTTATTCGTAATTGCGTCATATTATTAACAAATGACCAAGTGCGTCGAAGCGCACTGCGTCTCGACAAAAAATATATGCAACGACAAACAAATCTTGTTATAAAGATTATTTCTGTAACTTTACTGAGCTAACGAAAGAAGGTATTCATTTTAAAAAATTAGCAGAAATTAAAGAGCATCGATAGAAGAAACCTAAAGATGTTTTCATCGTAACTTCCATGCCGATTCGTAAGAATATCGATTAATCAATATACTTTCAATTTTCACAGCAAATATGCTTTTGTTTTGTAAAAAAATAACTCGAATATAATATTTAGTATTAATTTTTTTGATGACAAAGCACAGTATAGGTATATATTTTATTATATTTTTGTACTATATTATTTATGATGCTTTTTATATATGAAACTTCTTTATTCTCTGATTAGATAAATAAACATTATAGATTCAGTGACGGAAGTACTCGCGAATTTCTCCCGAAAATTCGGGGAGTCCTAACTGTAACGAGAGAGACTCTGGCAATGTCTGATGCCTCGCGTTAAAAATATTGTCGAACTCGCCAACAGGAGACAGAAGAAACCGGGAGGAATGCAGCGGACGTATCGGGAGGTGAGATAGACATTGGGCAGACGAAGGAAATAAAGAAAAGAAGGCGGACACATGGTACCGAGTTCGAAAGTGGCCGCGGCGAACGCTGCTAGATATCCGGACGAGATATCCACGACGGGAAGGGTGGCGAGCCGCGCGGGTGGCACGGGGATGGAATGCGGGGTGAAAATAGGAGCCGCCTGTTTCCGCGGCTTCTTCCTCTCTCGAGGGTCAGAGAGACACGCACGCAAACTCACACTCACACACACACACACACACACACACACACACACACACACAGTCTGGGCGAGAGGAGGCAAGCGGGGAAAACTTGGCACGCGTCTGGCATACAGGACTGCCCGTTAAAACCTGCGAGGGTAGACACCAAATGCTATTCCGCACACGGCTTTCACGCTCCGCGGCACATACTCTGTGTCTGGGAAAAATAGAAACAAGAGAAAGAGATTATATGGGGGGGGGGAGGGAAAGGGAGAACGCGGGATGGGGCGCTGCGCTGGCCGATGGAGCTCCACTGCCACGGTCGTTTAGCACGTTCTTGAGCTTCGCGCGAAAATTGGAAAGCATCGAGCTCGGCGGTGCGAGCTTTCGTCGTAATTTTAAATGGGCGCCTAGAACCGGCGTGCACCCTCGACGTATCGCCCGCGCGCCCCCGCGTCTTTTCATTTTCTCCGACGAAACGAGCGCGCCCCGTAGTTTTTCGACTTACAGTGCAACGTACATCGTATCGAGCAGCATGCGCGCGCGCGCGCAAACGCACGGCTATATACGAACTCGCCTGGGATTTTATTTGCAGTCGATTTCATTTCGCCGGGTAACCAATTTGAAACTCTATCGTTGCTACATAATACATCCGCGGGTTACGATAATTTCTCCAGCGAGCTGATATTCATTTTATCCGCAAACAAACAGATCACTGTAATTTATATCGCGGTACCAATCTTTCCGCGCAGCTTCAATTTTTACATGGGATAGAATTTTTCTCTCTCGTATATACATCTCGCGTATATAATCGATTATTTTATAAATGTATATTGAGATACACTGCATCGCGTCGTAGTTATATAATTATCGGCATTTGCCTTCAAGTAGATGTATTCGATTAAATAAAGAATTTATGTAATGCGTAAGTAAGATAGCCGCGTTACATACAATTTCTGCGAAAATTCGCCGAAAAAAAAAACGAAATCTCTCGTTCACAGGAAGCCGCAAAATCGCTGGCCGCATTTCTCGCGAATCCGATCATTTTTTCGCGTATTTTTTAGTACTTCTTTCGCCCCGCGCGATCGGTAATTATTACCTACAACTTCTCCGTCGCCGTCGTCTCCAATAAAGTGATTTCACCTTCTCCCGCTTCGCTTATAACGAGCATCGAGACTCCCGATAATTGCGGGATGTTCGATGCGGCTGCGGTAATTGCGCCCGCCGCTGTTTGTATTTATTTCTCTCCGCATTCGCGATCGGGGATCCACCATCGGACAGGCGTGTGTGCGTGTGTGCGACGACGATTATTTAGTAATCTATAAATCACAAGGTGGGAAACGACGAGACCCGACATTAGGCGCCAGCAAATTATTTGCCGTCCGACGGAGGTTTAGCGCCGTACAATAATTGAGATAGCGCGGTGCGCGCGACTGTTTATTTTTCCTCTCGCTTCTTGATCGGTGGAACAGCTGGCCGCTCGCTGACGATATCACGACTGTAAATTACAATCCTGCGTGTTTGTTAAAGGCACACTAAGAATACCGTGGGATAAGCATACCGAGACCTGCCATTTATATTTTAGGATCTTGTTCTTTTTTTACTACTTATCGTCGCACGCAGTCGCGTTTCTTCCCTTACTCGTATAGGTATATACTTCGATACAAGTGTACGAGGACCGATACCTCATGGTGTGTGGATCGGACGTTAACGAAACGTTACAGCTTTTGTATGCGCAATAGAAGCAACATAATTCACACACTGCACATTGCGAGAGATCCCGAGATTACAGTTTCCGCAAAGTCACGCTTTCACGGAAAATATTTCGGTACCGATATCCGATATTTCTCAAAGAGTGTGCCTGGGTGCGATATGGTATGCCAGTACTCGACTTTAATGCACGACGTCCGTGATCGTCGAGCTAAGGCAGAATCAGGTTGACCGACATGCAAGTCATTACTCCCACACGATCGAGATTATTTTTTTTTTCGCCACTTAGTGCCACTAGAGGACCATAAAATCATATCGCGTTGCTGTGTCGTGTATAGGCCGTCACTCGTAAAAAACAAAGTGCAGCACGAAAAAAATCGTAAAAGAAAAAAATAAAGACATCGTTTCACATCGTATTTCGTCATCAAATTTTACAGCGTTTCGTGAAAAAAAATATTTTGAGAACGTCTATGTAACTTTTATTAACGTTATTTTCGCACAAAAGCAAATTACCCGAAATAAAAAGTAGTGCACGTCAATCAAATCGATAAATTATGAAACGAATACATTTCAATTGGCTTATTGTAGAAGAGCTTAGATGAAAAGAAGAAGACTAATAAATGTGAAGTAATTCGAAGTGACACCTATTCGCGATTTTTTTTTTTTTATTCTAATATTGCAATAACAGGACAGCAGAGTGAAACATAGCTGTACAAAACGCGAGCAATAAAAACGTGTCAACCTTTAATTACGTCGCTTTTTTTACATGACGATTTTTATCGCCCTTTTCATTTTATGATTCGGGTAATACGTAGGATTTTTGAGATACGATCGTGATATACCGTTCGTATGAAGCTCTCTTGTATCTCTTGTGCGTAATATACAATATATGTATACATATATGCTATAACTCATAAGAGAGATTAATGTCTCCGGCGGAACTTGAGAACTGTAAAGCTCCGCTATAGAACTATTCTGTTCTATGCGAAAGCTGTTACTCGCGAAGGAAACAGACGCAAGGATCGTGATGCGACTATAGAGCGTCATAAAGAGGAGTTTAAGGCATGGTGCTCTACGAGGAAAACTCAAGATTTCTTATTGCGACCGAATGCGCCGTCGAGAGGCTCCGGTTACAATGATTTTTAAAATACGTTCTGCGTAAATACGCGGGGCGAAAGCGCACTTTAGTGCCGTGAATTTTTACGATGATCTACATATATCCGCGGTCGTGCGCGAACGGCAAAATGGAACTTCTTTGTTTGCGCATCCATTTCGACCATCGAGTCGTAACATCTGTGCTGCAAACAGCTTATGCACGTTTTTATATTGCACCATTATATTATCCCATAAAGCGGGGACTCTGATATCTTACGCAACGTATTTTTCTTTACAATGCCAAGATATTCATGCGATTCAGTAATTTAGCCTGTTGTTCAAATGACAGTAATAAATGTAATACGCAAGAAGCATATAAACAACTGAATATATTAAATTAAGCTCTTGAAAATTCTCGCGAACTATAAAATTTCTATAATCGTAAATATCGATATAGTACATAGTTTACGTACAATCAGCTGTATCGTTCTCCATTTAATAGGTTTACTTCTTATTCACAAAAAATTTAATTTTATCGCATGTTACATTATATTACGTGTTGTAGTGCCAAAAGCCTTTATAAATATCGCGACAATTCACGCGATTGCTTAAAGGCTGAGCTAAATTTATTTTTTGAGCAAAATATATAAGTAGATTATCATTGGCTTAGTCGGTTGCTAATAAATAATTTGCTATCACGGTTTCTTGTAAATCGGCTTTACTTATTGTAGTCGAGATAAATTTGTAATATACATAATCTCCTTCTGAGACAAAAATCGCCAATCTTTATAAATTGTAATAATCTATTGCATCGCGATCATTTTTATAATAAAAGTAGATTTTAATGTTAAAATAAGTTTAAAACAATGTCTTATATTAATAAAATCATCGTCTAAAACTATATTGTGAATTGCAAAATTGTTACTAAAAATAATAAGAGCTAAGAATACTTACAGATTGTGATTATTTGATTTTCAACAAATTGATTCTCTCCTGTTTTACGCTAAAATTGGACGTGTTACAAGCAACGGTTATTAATTAGGAGATAATAATTTCGATAAATTTGAATAAGCTGCTAGAATAGTGAAGTAAATTAATGTGAAATAAGATTTCAGAAATACGTTGAGAGATGGCAAAAGTTAAAATTAATAAAAATCGCGACATAATAAGATTGGTAATTAATGGAGATTAAGCACGCAATTAATAAATAAACTCGATGCAATGCCAACCTGTTTATTTTGTTGATGAATAGTTTTTGATTGTGTTTCGGGAACATGATGATTTATCGCTAAGTCTATTAGGCAAGCGACTGACTCTATCGATTCTTACTTCATTGCACTGCCGACTTGAATAACGTTTTCCATCCGTAACGGTAACCGCTGCACGTACTTCAAACGGAGTAGACGGTCTACTTTAAAAATCGAAGCTTCGCGTATAATCTATCTGCAGTGCACGGGGCTATATAAAATTATGAATTATTCTCCCTCGTCGAATACTTTGTCGTCGAACCGGAATTACAATAACGACTGCTCTTATTTCCAAATTTCGCGCGCAAACTGTTGATTGGAGAATTCTTTATTATTGTAATAACTAGCTTCGTATATTCGCCTTTCTCTCGACGATCCGGTGAGAAATTTATTGAAAATAAACTTGTTGAAATATTCATACTTTCTATGTGTCATCCGTGATTATGTTATTGAGAAAATAATTAAGGTTTACCGAAGCATTCACCGTCGTTGTAAATACATGATTGATCGCGTCTTGACGTAAATTGGAAACATCTACATGCTAGTTAAGAATATGACAAATGACTCTGACAAAGTCTATGACATCGTCGAATGTCCGAAATGTATTTTTTACGCGTGTTATACGACCCACATACGTTGACCGAAAATCTCTTTCGACACCGTCTATTTAACTCCGAGTATCTCTCCGTAAAGGCCTATTATTGTTAATAACACGGACATGTTTAATGTACAATCAAACTCGCATGCGCTTCCATTAAGTCGATCGTCCATGGTTATGTAAATTATGGCCTTACGCCTCGAAGATAGATAGAGACGAAAAAACTATACTATCATTTCATTAAGCTTTCCGTTTTGACGTCTCGTATGCATTATTTTCGTCGGACTGTCTGTATGAAGTTACTGTATCAGACAGTGATTGGTCATCCATTATTCCAATGAACAGCATCCACGATAATACGAGACTAACGTTATTTATTTGAAAGATTACCTTGCCTCGTTCGAAAAAGTTGCCCCGAGCGTCGCTTTTATTTCTGCAATATTTTTTTATAGCTATAAGCTTAAAGAAATGTACGGTTACACTATTCGTTTTATCGTCTGACTAATAGTAGAAAAAGAAAAACACATACACAACTCGCATTCGAATAGCTAACCGAAAGAGTCGATTACGTCTTAAATCCCGAATGGATTCGTTGTTGTAATTCGCTTGAGCATAAAGGATGTTCCTAAACTTTACAGACAAATTTTTATTTCTAAATATATTGAGAAATCTAGCATTAATCTTTCGTTAGTATTAGATAATTTTATTATTCATGTCAACTATTAGATCTTTCTTTGAACATCTTCATTACCGTTAAATATTACGCATTATTGAACGATCTTATGCAAAACTTATTTACTATACCATTATATTTATTTACTGTACCGTTATATTATACTAACTGCGCGATCTCTTTTTACTTATTTTTATTTTTCGCGCATGGTGCAGGTGCGCGAATATATAGCTTTCCTGAATCTCTCATCGTTCGGTAACATATTGGCGGCTATCAGTTGAGAAAAAATAGCTGCGTACGCTTTGCTGTTGAAATAACGCTGTATTTCATTTCCCGATGGCGAGAGCGGAGCCATGAAGGAGGAAAAAGAGAGAGAGAGAGGAAGAGAGCAGAGGAAAAAATAAAATCCGTTAAATTTACGTTACCAATAAAAAGGAAAATAAACGCGGAATCCCGCGCGCGTTCACCCGAAGCAATCATCTTCGAGATTCAAGACCCTCCCGCGCATTCGTGAAAACCGGAAAAGATTACTTATTTATGGTTTCCCCGCGGTAAAGGAGGGAAGGACCGCGCTGTGTATATATACTCGTATACGTTTGATGTTGCCTCCGATCGTCAAAGTTAAAGAGAGTGACCGCTGATGAATTCGTTTTCTACGTAGGAAGGTTATTTATGAACCTTACGATTCTTCCTATACACCGATCTGTACCGGGAACAACGTGGGCGTTTGGGATTCATCACGAGCACAGATACGCGTCGATGACTCGAGTATCCGTTCGCTAAGCAACGGAATAAGAAACGCCAGCGGCGTCGTACATGTTGATGGTCGATTATAATGTGTCGAAATAAGAACTACGTTAGAACGCGTAATAATGATCGTAAAATAAAGCGACAGATCGTACGATTGATTGATCTGTAGGCGATTCCGCGAGAAGGGGATGTTACGTGGGTTTAACAAGCGCGTGGTTTATCGATTGACCGGGGGGAAAATATTCCAAATTATCTTTGCGAGGCGATCGTGTGTTTTCCAGCGAGTGACGAGGTATTGCGAACTTTAACACGACATCGCTATTCACGCTACGGGGATCAGCTTCCACCCGGTCTATCAATTAGTCGTCAATAATTTTCCTCCCCGTGACGTCGCATCGATGGCCTCATTCGTGATGCAAATTTTTCGTGTCAACAGTATATATACGCGCGAGTTATTCGGAACCGCGAATGTGTCATTCTTTCGAGAGCGAGAAGTGCTCTGACATGCTGATAATACCGCCACGGCTGTATTTTCTCTAAGTGTTAGCAGAGAGAGAGAGAGAGACAGAGAGAGAGAGAGAGAGAGAGAGAGAGTGCAATAAACTGTACAACTGGAGCTGTGACGGCTTAGAGCGTCGAGGATATCATCCACGCTAATACACTCGTGTTCGTGCTCGTTGACTATGACGACAAAGAAGGAACGACCCGACCTCGGGTACCTTCCATTTTCCACGATGTCTCTCATCCCCTCGAACTCGCGGAAAATGTATGATACGCCCACTCGCGGAGTTAAACTGCTATTTTTCTTGTGATAAATGAAATTGTTTTGCGCGCGGCGCTTGTCACGCTCGCGAACGTTTCGCGAGTTTGTGCGGAGAGCTTCCTCGAGTTTCCTCCCGAACCGCTTCGAAACTTCTCTCTCGGGATTAGATGAGATCGGGAAGAATGTGCCCGTTTAGTAATAGGATCGTATCCCATAACAATGGCATCTTGATCGGATCGCGAATGGTTTATAACTGTCACATTGTTAAACGCACGTGTTAAACCACATTGTGTGAAACGCACTAATCGAGATAGATGAATTCTGATAGTTTAAGTTACATATTATATTTTTGTATAAAATTTATTCTCTCTGTATAATTTTAGAATGTGAAAAATATGAATGGTAAAATATTTCGAGAAAATTAGAAAAAATAAAAAATAGAAAATCAGGAAAATATTAATTTAACAAAGTTAATAGAAAATTATGGCAGTAGGCTTGAAACTTTATTGCTAATTGATAATATAGTAAGGCGAAGAGTAGTTTGATATTGCCAAAAGTCTCAGTATAACCGAAAGCGCAAGGCAAAAGATCAACTAAGCATACGTTTGCTTATCGCGTTTCTCATATCGAGCGACCTATCGTCCTCTATCGAAAGTCCCGGCTGGTATTCTAATTTCAGATTCAGAGCGTTGAGAGCTCTGCGACCGCTCCGGACCCTTCGGCAAACACTTCGCACGTTCTCGCAATATCTTCGCGGATCACGAAGCGAAGACACTGACTGCGCACGCCTTTGAACACGTCACTGGCGGACGTTTTTCTCGGCTATTTTCGCCCCATTTTCTCCCGCCTTCCCGTGGAAGATATCGGCGCTTTATAACGCGATCACGAAAGTCCGTGGACTTTCGAGATTGGCCGGTCGTGTTGCGATCGGACGTCGAGCGACGAAACTCTAGCGTGGTGATCGATGGGATCCCTGGGAGCGATCGCTCTTCAGGTACGACGCTCCCGTTCGAAGCGATCGAGACATGTCAGATGAGACGTCGGGAAACGCGTCGTTGCGGAAAGATAGTGTGTCAGAGAGAGAGAAGGAGAGAGAGAAAGAGAGAGGAAGAGGAGACAGCTCATTAAAACGATAACTCCATCTACATGTGAATCTAATCGGGCGGATAAAACCGCAGCGACATCAAACCACTATCCTCTACCTCATCACGGGAAAGGATCTTAAACTCGGATAGAAGCTCGCCTTTAATCGTCAGCGTGTACATCACTGCTAAATTCTCGTTTAATAAGACCTAATCCTAGTATTTTCTTGTCGGTGAAAACTATATTATACTAGCGTTTTACCTGCCGTATTAGTGATATATAGTGTTATAGATACCTTGTTAAAAGCTCGAAATGATTGATTATAGCATTCGTTGATCGTTCTTGTGAATTAAACTACAGTTTTCTCTCGAAAATGAGAAAAAATCTTGGCATATAATATTCCTACCGATATATTGACATTTTAATTGAATTGCTCATGGATTAATTATAGGATTTTGTATTTCTAATTTACAATGATTCAGAATTAGGCTCAATCGATTTAGAATATTGCGCGTATCTGAAATATTTGAGAAAAAAAGAAAATTGCTCTTATTTATATATCCACTTCTTCCTTTGTTGCAGTACCGATTATTGCCATTGATGGTGTAGTCGGAAATAAGGTGCAGCTTCCTTGTGACATTCGTTCCGCTGATAACGACGAAGTCAACATGGTGCTTTGGTACAAGGAAGGCGGGAATGAACCGATTTACAGGTGAGATTCCAAATAATTTAAAGCTAAAGGCTAATTGCTTTCTTTTAAATATTACAATTCCGAACTCTTTGAATCCTCATATCTGCTTATGTATCACAAATTTACATATACATATATGTTTCTTTTTATATACGTAGATATTTTCTATCTACATTATAAATTCGCAATGTGCCGGAGGGAGACGCCGTTGAAGAAAGATTTTTCTCGAGTGCGAAGAGCGTTGAAAAGACTTCTCCTCGAACGCAAAAATCATCCATATCGTCTATAAAGTTCACTTTCTCGGAAGAAATCAGAAAGGAATGAGCGCGATGGCTCAGGTCCGGAAATTCCTCGCGTTATTTTCCGCGATGAAGTTCATTCGCTCTACTCGGGTCGCCGTTTCGCTTCCGCGGCCTGTGAAATTTTGCATATAGAATGGCCGCCCTGCTCATCGCAAGGGGGGAGTCGGAGAAGCGAAGCGCGGAGCAAGGAGAGAGGGTGCCCCCTTCTTAGGAGAGAAGGGGGTGACTTTAGAGTATCCGACGGGTCATATTTAAGAAATGTAATAAGGTGTAAGATATGTGCGGGGGGGGTTGGCAATGCATCGTGCCGCGGTAAAAGCGAAGGGGGTGCCAAGCTGGCACTCGGTTCGAGGAACGCCGTCATCCCGCTTGTTGTAAAGTCAGTTTAATCCTCGTCGCGACGAGGAACTTTAAATTTAAAGGCGGCCGTCGTACTAAAGCGTCTCTCCCCCTGTTCTTTTGGCCCCCTCCCTCCACCCCCCTAACCCTTGGCGTCGACTCTTCCCTTCGCGGGACCTTTCGGAGTAAAATATTTATTGCGTGACATCGTGCTCGCTTATCGTACGTACGCTAGACCGTTAAGAAGAGGAAACTCTCTACGAGAGACTACGTGAATACGATCGCGCGCACAGCCCTTTCTTAAATCCTCCTTTCTTGCGAATGTATTCAACATCTCGCTCGCGATATAGGTGACCCGCATGACATTTGAATCTCATCGAGATTTCCTCGAGCTGTTACTTATTTTTCAATAAAGAACAACAAGCAGTTTTTTCTCCCGCTTTTATTTAACTGTATTAATCTTATCGATTGAATCAAATTTTCACAATCCATGAAGATGATTGAATTTTTCCGCAGTCATCTGTTCGTTTAATTTTGCATTTAGTTAAGGCGAGAGGGATAGGGAGAGTCAAACGATTGACTGTGTTCTTCATAATATTTGATCGCGATCGCATTAGAGATCTTTGAGTTTCAATATTACTCTATAATATTGAGCACTCAGCGTCTCGATCGAACAAAATGCTCGGTAATATTTACAATCTCTTGGGCGGTCTTCGCATTTTACCTATAATAGATAACACTTCGCAAAATCGAATCCACTCAATTCCATTCCACGTTCTCTCTCTCTCTCCCACTTTCTCCTCCCTCCCCCCCCCTCTCTCTCTCTCTCTCTCTTTCTCAAGAAAGTTTCAAGACACTTAGACCCACCGAAGTGACCTGGTAAATTCTTTTCCTCGCGTGAGACTTTATAAAATGATCGGTGTTTTAGCGAGTGCCCGACGTAGTAGAAAATAATAGCTAAATAGAAGACACGTTCGCTTGCAGAGATCTCAAGTGTTGTTTCAAAATATCTCCACGGTAAATCGTCGAAAATTGATATTACTTTTATCTTTACAAATATAATTTGCGATACAATACGAATGAGAGGATACGAAATCGATTCTCCGTACGTTTTATCGAATTTTTGATTCAGACGACACTCTCGTCTATTACACGCTCGGGCTTTCCGAAATGGCGGGTGCCACTTCATCCGCAAATCGTTTTCGCGAATTGTAAAGAGCAACACAGAGTTAATCTATCCTGCAATTTCTTCCAAGATAACGAGGAAAACGCCTGTAGGCGATGCCTTTCCGGAGAGTCTCGACGAATCAGCCTCTCAAGTCGTGATCGACGAGTCGGGTGAGTAGGCAGGCGACCGATCGATCTTGAGAGTCGCTCCCGCGCCATCGACGAACGCAAGGAGCTGAAGTCGGAAGACCGATATGGGAAAATCGCTTTTCAGGATTATCGTTCGCGAGAAAAGTCGGTCAAACGTGTTATATCCGCGGGTCGTTTTCCGGCGCCGGGCGTACGTGTTGTACTCGACCGCTTCCTCGAAGGGTCTGCTCTATATAGGACAAAACGAGGCGGACGGACGCGCAACGTCGGTGGCGCATTACAGAAGTGTCCGGTCTTATCTGTTGAAAGTGCGAAGTGGAAGAATTAAATCGTATTTCAACGTCAATGCCGCGGAAGCGAGCGCGAGGGTGGGATAGTGCGATTTGGGAATACTCAGTCACGAGCGAAAATCCAAACTCTCGTGCAGTCGCGGAACGCAATTTAACTTTTAGTCGCTCGCGGGGAGCCGTTAGAAAGCTCAGTCATGTTCTCTGTTCTCTCCGTTCTCTCTCTCTCTCTCTCTCTCTCTTCTCTCTCTCTCTCTCTCTCTCTCTCTCTCTCTCTCTCTCTCTCTCTCTCTCTCTCTCTCTCTCTTTCGCCTCTCTTCTTTCTGTCCCGCGCACGAACCCTCTTATATATCCTCCAACCGTTCCTCTAATCCGTCTCCTTTTGTTCCCGTCCTTGCTCTCATCCGCGGATGCTTAATATGCAATCACGCGCTAGGAACGGCTCCCATGTGACTTCCATGTACATATATAGATGTACCCATCCGACTACTAGTCTCGAATTCGTAGTTTCGCGAATGGTTCTCTAATGCAGCTAATCGCGATAAAAACATGTGTTTGAATCCCGAGAACAAAAGAGTGGTGAAAATATTTAAACAATAAAGATTCCGAATTTAATCTTTTAAACTACCATCCGAGTTTATGGAATTTACGTCCGTTGGCAAAAAAACTCTTTGTGTAATTAAATAAAAAAAAATGGGGGAAATCTAGAAATCTTATTATTATTAGATTTCACATGCCGTAAATTTAATTACAATCGTGTAAATTGAACTGATTATAATTTTATTATCGCGATTAGAGATATTTAATTTTGTAACCAACGAGAAAGCTTGTAACGATGTTATACGTTCGATCACTCACTATTCAGGAATATATGTTCATCATTTATGGTAACTATAATTAATTCAATCACGACAAGCTTTCAATAACGACGTTAGTATAGCCGTTTCAATTGACTGCAATTACATCGCAAATTATGTAATTAAATTGGCACAGTTTTTGATACGAATAACGAGCAAAGCGGTAATTACCTACGATAAATTGACTCTTATTACGAGGGACGAGTATTCTACCGCGCGGAAACATTATAGTATTTCATATATATATATATATTAGCGAAAAACACTGAAATTTCATATTATATACGAGCGTATAATTAATAACGCAGCATATATATATATATATATATATATATATATATATATATATATGTATATATTAATAATACGCTCATAATATTCATACATAATAATTCGCAGAGTGAATGCAATCGTTACAGGTCGAGTACAGGAAAGCTAATCGATTTGTTGTAGCTTTGATGTACGCGGTCGCCGGCAATTCAGCAACGCCCGTCTTTGGTCGTCGCCCACGGCATTGGGACCAAGAGCTTTTTTTATCACGGCGTCGAATCCAGCTCACCTCAGCATCGACCGGCTGCAGAGCACGGACGAGGGGATCTATAGGTGCCGGGTGGACTTCAGAAACTCGCCGACGCGGAAACAAAAGATGAACTTAACCGTTATAGGTGAGCGCATTGTATCGCGGTGAAACTCAATCAACCCGGCGATCACGCAACAATTAAAGTCGGTCCTTTTGATCAGGCGCGGTTTAATGGAGGTCGCGTCAAAGTATCGGAGCAAGAAGCACCTCCGAGAGAGAGAGAGAGAGAGAAAGAGAGAGTGCGAGCGAGCGCTTTCACACACACGACGCGTAATTAAACGCCGCTAAATATATAAACGTAACAATTCGTCAGGCGATCCGTAAAGTTTGCGCGTTTGGTCTGTGTATACATTTGCTCTCGATACATTTCGTGGGCGTTGACTTATGAACTCGGCGCTTTCCGGCGCATAAATTAATCCCGGCGTAAGCCGCGCAGTTTGCTCCGCAAACTGAGAGAGAGCTCCGCCGCGGTAATATACTATACTTCGTAACTATGACCTGTTTTGGGGCCCATTATAACAGTTAATTCTGCTACAACCAAGCCAAAGTTCTCTCCCGGATTCCACCGCATCGACCGCATACGCATCTCTCCGCGCGCTGACTGTCGCTTCGCTTGACAAACGATCGATTAACATCCGTGCTGGATTTCTAACAACGCATGCTGTTCGCACAGTGCCTCCGTCGAAGCCGATAATATTGGACGAGGCGATGAAGAACGTCCGGAGCATCGAGGAGCCGTACAACGAGGGTAGCGACGTGAACCTGATTTGCGAGGTTCGTGGCGGCAAACCGCCCCCGAAGCTGACGTGGTATCTCGACAACACCGTGATAGACGAGTCCTATCACTACAACGCCGAGAACGGGATCACGGTTAACCACTTGGCGTATCCGAAAATTGGGCGACAGCACCTCAAGGCGAGGCTGATTTGTCAGGCCAGCAACACGAACTTGGTCCAACCGCAAACCAGGCTGCTCGTCCTCGATGTAAATCGTAAGTCGTTGACAATTCTGTATATTCTATCTTTTCGCGATTTTTTTTTTTTTTTATACTTTATCCGGTGAAAATGCATTTCAACGAAGGCAATTGTTAGCTTTTAGTTGTCATCTTTTGTCTCTCTCAAATTCGTACATGACCCAATTTCGCGCGGCATTAAATATCGCGTTTACGCATGTCGTCACAACAGCGTAATTCTAATTTGCAATGTTATGACAACGCGACATTTGCTTTTCATGGTGACATGTATTAACCAAATGATTCAGTGCGCCACGTAAAAATGGGTCCCCACAGACTCCGTCCGGTGCACGTAATATTTTCGCTCAGCATCACGCGAGGTCGGCGATAATTGCGTTTACATAAATACTATATATCCGAAATAGTGTTTTTACATAAACAAGAGGATAAAAAGAGAAAGGTTTCAACCGTGTAATAAGCGACGACTTTGGCGCTGAGTCAGCATGTCGATCACCTCGCGCAAAAAGCGAAGGCACCTTTTGGCGATGCTTAAAACGAACCACCGATTACCTTAATGTACATACATCCATAATGAATGACGATCAAGAAATGTTCTACTTATGCGACTCACTTTGTCAATCTCTGTAATGTTGCATGCTCGTGCAATGCAGTTTTTTAGCGTGTTTTTTTTTTATGGGAATAGCAATTTATCAACCAGATGCCGCATCTAGTTCAATCTGTTCCGGAAAAAGAAAAAAAAAATTTCAAAAAAAAATATTTCGAAAAAACTGTAAATGTGAAACTTGTTAGCGTTATTCTCTCAAACACTTTATGTGACTAATACAGTGATACCTATTTCGAAATGAGATAGCATCAAAGTACGAAAATATAGTTTATATTACACATAAATCATTATAATTATCGTTGTTTTTATATATAACGTTTTCGATAGTTATCGCGCGGGGAAGTATGGCAAATTATTGTTTACCTTTTCTCATATTTTGCTGTATATAGCACAGTCGTTAAACGTAAACGTGCCCGGTGGACGTAAAGTGCTGGATATACGTAGTTCCATGTAACCATTAATGTAAGTACGCAATTATCGCGTGCATAACGAGGTACGAGAGTTCTCCATTTGCGCGTTGTGGTAAACGTGAAACTATACCGACAAGTTGATGCGTTTTGCGAAAGAAAAACATTTAATCGCGTATCCGCGTATTTTCCTATCTAAGGATGATATCTCCCCGAATGGATGTTTATTGCTATTGTATTTATGGAAACGGCACAAACGTCACAATAACTTTCATAATGAAGTAGCTGATCCTTAACGCTCTATATACAATACAACGTTTCGCCACAAGTATAAAGCATGTAGATTATAATTCATTCTTCGACAAAAAAGAATTTCATTTTTATCGCGTTAGAAATCTCTCGCTCGTTAACTTATCACCTTGAAGAATAATCAATGCTGCGAATCTGTCGACGGAATCTGACGTTCGCAAGGAGACGAATTCGAGATTTTGCGACATATAAAGAATTCGACGTGTATAGAATCGGCGTTTCTATTTGCTCCGCGACCACAAGTGTTTTAGATAGTTCTCGCAGCTACCTTAATCCGCATCGTAGACGAATCGCTTCAACGGTCACAAGAAGACATGCACCGAAGGCCTTTTCACGTGGTCCTAGCCGGGCCAACGTATTCACGTGCTGAACCTATTAGTCGTCCGGCCGAGATTAACCGATAGAGATAACGGTAACGCCTCTCGTAAGACGGATCAGTGAATCGCGTGCCTCTCGACCCGCGCAGCTTCGATTTCGTGCTTTCCCCGTGAGCACTTGGCATGCGACAGCGCGTCCGTGTTCGAGTGTGTTGTTGTTGCCGGGACCGAGGGGGTCGATAGACGTCACGAGAACGCCCGCGCGTTCTGTGCACGCGTGTGCGTGCGCGCGTCTGCGAGCGCGTTAATCGCCCCGCGACGGAGGGTAAGAAGGGAGGGTAAGAAGGTACTCGGCGCGCCAAGATATCGCGTAAGTGGCGGCGGCTGGTGAGGGTGAGGGTTCGACTTGTAATGACCCAGTAACGTCGTTTCAGACAGCGGGGAACGCGGGAAGGGTGGGAAGAAACTGTTCGAACCTTCCCGGGGCGATAACGTTAATGTAAACACGCGTGAAAGCATTAGTACTCGACGTAGCTGCAAGAGGCGCTAATTCGTAGCCGATTGATCTCGCCGATCGCACGTTACAGACATGCGTGCGTGCACGGCACCCACGTTGAAGGGAGACGCGCGGCGATCCGCGGCGATATAAATGTTGCAATGCACGCCAACACTCTATTTAATAGGGCGCGATTAATAATAATATCAAAAAATGATATCAAATAGAAGCACTGAGCGCGCATACGCTAATTTTATTAGAAATTTATCTTTGGCTACACTGAATTTTGGCGCCGCATTAGACTAGCCCTTCTGTCATAATTATTGCATAATTATTCACCTTTTCATCAATGTACCCGAGTACCAACTGCGTGGACCTTTGTATTTTATTTCGGGCGGAGAAAAGTTCCAACACATTTTTAACAAAGTTGCTTTGAGTACCCGGGTACCCCTTCATTGAAGGGTTGGACAAGTCTTTGTTAGTCTAAATTAAACGTAATTGCGCTATCAAAGACGCATTGTTTGTCATAGAAAATTTTGCCTATTCTTGATTCTACAACTCGCGCGTAAAAAATCGATCTTACGTCAGTGTATATAAATTGCTGTTCCTTCTATACTTTTTTTAGTTTGCGGAGAATGACTTTGATTGCTTCTATTCAAAGGAATTGAATATATTAAAGCCTCCCATAGTTATGCGAGATGATAGTTCGCGAACAACTGTGTGATCCTATATCAGCGATATATAACCGGATAGTACAGTAGACGCGCGCAGGCATACTCTCGTATGCGAATAATTTCGTACACTCCCGCGGGTGATGCCTATTAATTCATACATTGCGATGCGCGTCGAATTCGTTCGATAGACCAAATAATAATAAGCATGCATGCCCACGTTCCCGCGTGCTCGAATGCGTATCAATTCATTCTTAATTGCCCCCGCATAAATCACGTTGAAATTTTAGTGGAAAATTAAATACCTTTGAACAATGAGTTATCTTTCACCATGATTTAACCCTTCGCTTCTACGTTCAATTCGGCAATTCGACGTCTAATTCTGAAGATTAGAGAGAAATGTGTTGCGCGAAGAGATTTATATTAAACTTTTTTTAAAATTAAAAAGAAATAGCTTTCGTGGTAAAGTTTTCTTATACATATAATAATAGATCAATTAAAGACTAAGTAATTGTAATTTTACGACATTTTACAATATCGCGCTGTAGCAAGATTTGATCGGCGAGAATGTGAAAAATAAGCGGGCACGAAATGCGTGACGCGGCTAAGCGTGACGGGAACTTTTCGAGCGACCTGGTATGTCTGCATCGTAGCATGCAAATTGCGCGCTTTGTTCATAAATTTTTTTGCCAGAGCTAAACAGAAATGGCGAAGCGTATTATTCGTGTGACGCCGGGTTAAGAATTAAAATCGACATCAATGTGGTAACCAGCCGGCTCGCTAGACTTGCCAATTGCAATTGCGCCAATTTGCATCCGATCATGCGCGCACCGGCGTGCACGCGCGCACGCACGCATGCACGCACACACGAGCACGCATCTTCACGCGCGACGTTTATTCGTGCGCGGTCATGCGCGCGCCGGGACTGTTCACTTGACAATAATTAATAATCTCCCTCTCTTCCCCCTCCCCCTCCCTCCCACCCCCGCCCCTCGCGCGGCGTTTCTGTGGCGCGCAGAAACATCATCGTCATTCATCAGGAGGCTATCTCGACTTGCCTTTCCCCCGATAAGGCCGAGAGATTTCTCTTCGCCGAGAGCCATGTGCTTTTCGTCGACGGCTTCTACGAGGCATTGATTTCGGTCGGCGGCGCCGAGAGTCGCGGCGCGCTTTTCGGAGCAGGTGGCCGCTTCAGTCGCCTGGAAATAAATGGGAAGGTGCGAAGAGCGCCGGGGTTTGATAAGTGTGCCAGCCGGGAGCGTCGACTCGTTCGACCAGGGAATTATTCGAACAAACGATAACGCTACGGTAAACACACGCGTGAAACCATTAAGGCTCGACCTGCGAGCGAGCGTTAATTCACGGGATGATTGTTCACTGCAGCGCGTCGATAATACACGAGTAAAACTTGATGGATACACATTTACGGTTAATGATAAAACGAGTTGGATTCTACGCATAGAAATACGAAGAAAGAACGACTCTTTTCGCGGCACTCTCCATTACGTTGACGTTGATCGACCTGCTGAGTTCCAATCTCTCAGTGCTGTATTTATTTTCATCGCTAAAGAATGAGAATATAGGGCCGGGATGTACAATTTAAGATTTCTCTCGTCGCCGCAACATTCTCTTTTTGTTATTTACGAACGTGTTTGTCCCATCTCGAATTTTCGAGCGTAGATAATCGAGAATTAAGGTAACAGGCTATTTCATGAAAACACTAGAAGCAAGCGTGCGAGCACGACATCTAGCACAGCTGATAGAGTGGAACAATTTGTCAAAGCTGTCGACGATTGCTGAATTACGAATGACGATGGAGCCGCAACGTCGAAGGTTTGATTCTACCGATATCATTCTACCGGGAATTAACTATTCCCGATTCCTTCAGGCCAATAACGCACTGACATTTCGTGCTCTTGGTCTACTAATTGAACGTCGAAAATAGATACAATTCTTTCTTCACGGAAATCGAATAGGGCGCGATTCCGATGCCTGATGGTGCATCCAATGATGCACCCGTCGATACGCAACACGTACTATCGGATCTTTATACATATGTCAGACCAACCTTTTGCGCGAAACTAAATTACCCTTGAACGTAATCGCATTATTGATGCTTTAATTAAATTCTAATCTTTATCAAGGCGCCGCCAATATACGAGGAACGTCTATCTGAGAAGCGGATAATACCGATTCTTCGTTCTGCGTCTGCGCAACAAAGCGACTTCCGCGGCATTCTCGTTCGCGCAATTAAACCGAATCCAAATAAATCCTTGACCATCGGATTAGTAGACGCGAAAGTTGATTATTCGAATGAATGAAACTTTCTACAAGTGCAAATATATGATCAGAGCAACGCGAGGACCATCCAACCTGTAGACATTATGTATGTGCATGTGCATATAGTGTGTCTATGTATGTGTATGTGTGTGTGTGTGTGTGTATGTGTATGTGGGTGAGTGTAAATGTCAGGAAGAGGACACAGAGCGAAACGGAGGAACCAATTTCAGAGAAGTGGCTACCAACTAATGGCAATTAGGGGTTGTATGAGTGGCTGGCCGTGGCGGCGCATAAGCGTGCGTTGGAATTTACGAGGACGACCGCGCGTTCACCAACGTAATATTACAGATAGCTTGATCATTTGCGATCAATACGGATATATCAAATAATGGATATCAAATAATCGCGCCACGTGCGGCACGACACATTTAGATATGTAAGCTTGCATGAAGAATGAAATATAATCTTGTAATTCCAGAATTGGTTTTCTTTATATTAATAGATATATCAGTATGTCGTATGGTATAGCCATTCGTTATATTTGTGACATTAGGGTCAAGGATGGATCTATATAAAAAGTGATAATACTTAAGCTTAAGATTGGGCGACAGTTATCGTTCGAGCAATAGTCGAGACGTTCCTCGGAATATATTTATTTTCAAAAGAATGTTCTTCTTTTTGGAATAAACTCTATGTTTCTTAGATCAATACAATCGTAGCATTTAAATATAAAAACATTGAATCAAATTTCTAAATCAGCGTTGCATGAAATATAGGTCGGAGAGAGAATAAAATTGATATTGGAAACAGATATTGGTCACCTATGGGAGAGAGAGAAAGAGAAAATACGATTGCATTTTAGTATTGAGACTTTAATTCTATCAGAAAACGTATTATTTCGTATCGTTTTAGTATCAAGATCATTGGAACTATTTCGAACACAACAGATCGCAGATGTTCCAACAAAAGTGGATTTTAAAATAACGACTAGTAAGTACAAAAAGAGAGCCAGTGATTGAGGGGTCAATTACGAAAAAAATAATTATGAACGAGTTACATGATCGAGTTTTGCATAACAAGAATAGAATGTTCTACAAGCGTGTGTAATATTTCAATAGCGTAAAGGAGGATGAACGATAAGAGCGACTTACTGTTTCAAACAGTACGCTCGTCTTCTCGAAAATCTTTTACAACGATCGTAAACGGCACAAGATACGATACGATTCTCTCTCTTGCGACTTTGAGAATTAAACAAATTTAAATGTATCATTGTGTCGCGCGAAGAACAGGGTTTTAATCGTGACTGTCGACTGAACAGCTTCACGATGATCCTCTTTAATTCCTTTTGTAGTTCGCGAAGCGAATATAGTCGTTTACCGGGCAACGAAATTTCGGAATGATTTTGCGCGAAAGCTACGTAGCTTCCTATAGAATTAACACTCTGGTGTCTCGTCGTTATTCCGACCGTTTAATCTTATTCCTGGGTTTTTCCCAGCACAAAACTGAGCACGAATGCTTTTGTAGTAATAGAAAGACGTTTTCGCGATTTCACTCGCTAGGGAACTTTGAAACAGTAGCGATCCGCGCATAAAGTTGATTAAATTAATGTTCGGCATCGCAGAAACTTGGCTTTGCACGCAGACACTGTGCTTAACAATATAACTTTATTTATATTTGCGATGGGCATCTCTTTTTTTTAAATAATACAATTATACAGAAAAAGAAAAAAAGAAAGAGAAAAACGTAGATTATAAAAACTGCTAGCATCTCTCATATTATAAATGACAATGCAATTGTATCTATATAATGCAAGAGTATCTATATTTAATTTTTTCTCTTTATGTGAAAGCAAAACACATTACTATAGATAATAAGTGAATAACTTTGTAGCATGTAAATTAGTCTTTCGTCGAGACATAGGCTTTTCAGCATGTTCAATATTGCAATATCTCGTTTTTCTTAAACTAAAACGAGACTTTAAATTAAAAGGAAAATGCTGCATTCTCTAGAGTTAACAATTATATGAGAACCATCATATTTTATTGTTACAGTAAAGCCATTGGTAGTTCAAATCTTGACAAAGGAAGCGCGAGTTTCAGCCGACAAAAATTACGACGTGGAATGTCGTACGAGCGGTTCACGGCCAGAAGCAGTGATCACATGGTGGAAAGCAAACAAGTCGATCAAGAAGATGGCTCAAGCTGTAAGTCTAACGTATATATATTGCATGTGTAAATTATTTTATGTGTGATAAAATTGCTGTGAAAAACGAAAATAGAGATCAATCTAAAAGAGAAAATGCGTACAGTATATCATTTAAATACATCAAGTACATCACTTAAATGTGAAAGGAAAAACAAACATTTTTTTTGATAAAAAGTTCCTCTCGCTCTTTTTGAACATGTTATTAAATGTCGGCACTTGATTTAACTTCTTGGCGAGCAACGCAAATTTATAATGCTGTTATAAAATAACGCAAATAAAATCGAGGATGAGTGAATTCGAGTATCTTTCGGTATAAATTTTTTTTTCCACTTTTTTTATTCTCTCTGCAGAACTCTCTTTTTCTCTCTTTCTCTCACTATGCAAAATTATTTTCTTCAATAAATTTCTGTTACAAAATATATCTAACCGGATCAATATTGCAATATGTAAAATAGACTGATTTTACGCTGAAAATTAAAATATGTTTTTATAAGTGAATTAGGAATGTTATCTGACTGGAAAATCGATAAAAATACTCGCATGCGAAAAAATACAGATCCACGACTCTGTCGAGTACTCGAGTTCGGAAAAGTTGCGCCGAGTGTTTTTATCGAGATGGTATTGTCGGATGTGAGTATTCGTACCTTCTCGAAGATCCTGAAAACGGTTAGCGTCGGAAACGTCGTTGAAATGTACCACACAATTCGGAGGAAAATTCTTAAAATCGGCGTCCCGCAACTTGCCGCAGTTTACGACGATTCGTGCGAAAGTTAGGATGATGCAGTTATTTCGTTTTTCTTGCGGCCGACTTTTCGTGCATCCTCCTTTTACGTTCGTTCGTTCGTTCGTTCATCCCCAATCTCCGACATCTTCCCCCGCAATGACAGAGAGAGAGAGTACGAAAGTTCGCGCGATCCAGTGGTTCCTTGCTTGATAAATTTTTTCAAGGTTTAACTTTCCTTTTCCTATTTTTGATACGCGCAGCACGTAAAGGTCCGCCCATCGTCTTGGACCACGAAATGTTTCAGTAATGCTTGGGAACGTTAAATTTTTGAAATGTCTCACCAGATGTAACTGTCCGCCTCTTACTTCAAGAAGCAACTTCGCAAAGCATATATACTCCACGAGTTTTACTCTTTCACATAAAAATGTATCCTGTATCGATTGTATCGTGTTATTTTAATAAATTATGATTGTATCAATCGTAAATTCATTGAAATACATTGCTCTTGTTATCCCTTCTGAATTAATGTGTAACATATCGCGAGTCAGTTATCGGAGTTTAACAATTTAAATGTTAAATGTAATACTCATCGGGGTGTCATTGAATGATACAATATTTGTAATGCACCCCACGTTTCCATGATGTTACGATGTTTAAGATAATTATACGTAGATATTAAAGCAACATGCAGGTCCATATCATAGTTGCAGATGGTCACAGAGTAATGAAGAGGTAGCTGATAATTTAACTATTTATAAATTATTACATATAACTGTAGCATAACGCAAGATATGACATATTCCAAAAAAAAAAAAATACAGTTTTATGTTGCACGCACAAAATTTTTAATAACTTAATAATCGAATCACTCGTGCAAAATATATATATGTATATATATACATTTATATATATATATATATATATATATATATATATATATGTCGCGTTTTATTTTATTTAAAATATGGGCTTCAGAATATATCCATTAAAATAATTTAAAATTTTAACCATTTTCATTGTACTACACACATACCGCAAAAAACGCTAATTTTACGTATGTAAAAACGCATTAGATAAGCTTCGAAAGCTGATGAAGGTATTCAACATTTTCGCATATCAAGATTTTACGATGACAGAGCGACATTACATTTTATGCTTATTCCATATATATTTATTACGCCATTATTTCATTCGCGAGCGAAAATGTTTGAAGCACTTGTGATGGCCATTACCGCATACATGATGACATATCGGAATATTTCACAAAAAGTTGTATTACGAATTTTTTTTTCCTCCTGTTACGTGGTTAAATACATTTGTTCAGCGAGAAAAGTTTTTTTTTTCAATACGTTCCCAATTGAAAATTCTGAACTAATTCTAAAGAGACTATCATTCATTCTCGTGCGCGACGCGTGATGCAAATAAAAAAATACATTTTTTTACCTTTGGATCTTACGAATAAGTTGTGATATACTCCGAGACATTGATATTTGTATCTAACTTTATCCCTTGTTTTTCGTTGTATGCGTTTGCATTTCAGAATCGCAGAGTCTTGCAGAAGCGCCGGAAAATAATTAAGATATTATCGGATTTATGCTTAGAGAGAAATTTTATTAAGTCGATTAAGTAAAATCTTTTTTCACGTCACGTCCGCGAGAGTCCCTTTAGAAAGCGGAGTTAGAAAATACCGTGCTGGTAACATTCAACCGACGTATGCGAACAGTGTGACCGTAACGTCACTCCGCGTACGATCTACCTCTGCACGATATATCGATGCCCGTGTGTCGGACTGTCCAGAGGGTTTTATCGGGAAATTCGATCGCGTCGCACACCGAGGTGCACTGAAAGTGCAACGCAGCGAAGCTTACAAAAAAAATGCAAGAGAGACAGAAAAAAGCGAGAAAGAAAGAGAGAGAGAGGGAGAGGCAGAGAGAGAGAGAGAGAGAGGCAGCAACGCCACATTAATCCTGACGAACCATTACTTCCATTCATCGTATTCGCGATACTGATGCGGATACGTGGCTTTTCCGATATATATATATATGCCCGATGGTGCTATCATTAAAATGACATCGTGAAAGCGGGAGGAACACAGACCGTGATGGAGAGAGCGTCAGCGATGTGACCCGCGCGCCCTGGTCCCTTCATCCTCCATTTCCCGTCGTTGCTTTAAGCATCATAAATCTTGAAAAACCGTTAATCCCCGGCGCTCTTTTATTTCGGCATCACTTCGGCCTAACAGCTTCCAACGATGTTAAATTAATATTAGCAGCGAACGCGCGTGACGCCCTATGAAAAATGAAACGGCGCTTTTAACACCGGAAATGAGAAATATTCAAATTACGTCTACGAATCGTGCGAAGATAGCAGAGTATGTTAATGTGCTAATTAGTTTATGCGACTATAATAGGTCACGTGCGCACGCGCGCGCGCGATATTACGCTAATCACACGAGCTTTAGATTTCTAATCGGTATATGAAATATATGCATGTTCAAAAATCATTACGCACAGAAACAGCTGATTCCTAAATCGGTGACGTATATTCGATTTATTCGGATAAATTCAGCAAGTCGGTGCATATATTCGATTTCGTGTATTGGCTAGGTCCGGAGAATCGATTCCAAAATCAATATACATATTTAATTACAGTATTCGCTCGAGAACAATCAAAGTTTGAGTATCCTCAGCTTCGTGCCAACAATAGAGGACGACGGTAAATACTTGACATGCCGCGCGGAAAATCCCGCTATACCTGACAGCGCCCTGGAGGATAAGTGGCGGCTTGACGTACAATATCAGCCCGTGGTCAACCTAAGGATGGGCGAGACGCTGAATCCGGACGACATCAAAGAGGGCGACGACGTGTACTTTGAGTGTATAGTACGGGCGAATCCAAAGGTGTACAAGCTTGCCTGGTTCAAGGACGTAAGTATCGCGAACACACTCTCTCGCGTGTCTATCATGATACCCGAAGAAACATTCTCACGGCATATTTGCCGTTTTGTTTTACACCGTTCTGCTCTTTCGTCGGTTTATGCAAATTTAATTACTTCTCCATTAGATAACTCGCGCGTATATACCATTTCGCGTAGTTTTTCACTACACAGTTTCCGTTAATGCGCGAGCATTCTTAAATTACATTATAATTGCAATTAAAGAAATAGTATTATCTTCGTACTATGTCACAGTGCAAAATTTGCACATTTGTTTACAGGGTAAAGAATTAAAGAATAATTCTACGGCGGGTGTAGTCCTCAGCGATCACTCTCTGGTCCTTCAAGGATTGACGCGTTACTCCGCCGGCGATTACACCTGTCTTGCGGCGAACAGCGAGGGAAAGACCGCGAGTAATCCGGTGTCTCTTCAGATAATGTGTAAGTCGCACAGGCCATCAGTTATAACCAACTTGTATAATTAATCGGCGAATTATTACGATCGAAAATTGGCCCGAGTAAACAATATCGCTCTAATAGCATTAGAGCGTATGTCTCTCATAACGCGGCATCGATTCGCCAATTTCCCTCTCGCGGCTACGATCCCTCGATAATTACTTAATCGATGGTAAGCAACTCCGCAGTGTGAACAGAGGCAAGCACAGCGAGGCGTTTGTCGAACGCACGAGAAACGAACTCGACGGTTAAGCTGGGGGGGGATGGGAAAACGAAGGAGGATAAAGGGGCAAACGGGAGATAGGGTGTATAGTTTTCTGTGAAACACGGAACGCGGATTATTCTATTAGAATGGTCGGTGCCCCTGGTGCCATGGGGTGCCTGGCGTATCTGCATCTTGTAAATGACCTAAGAGGGAAGGAAGGACTGCGATGCATATTCAGTGTATGTAAAGCGTAGCTGAATATTCATGTGTGGGTGAACGCAGACTGGCAATGTGCTAAGCTAGGCCGTAAGTACGACGTACGGCGGAGGCGTACGTAACTCAAGGAGAGACCGCGAAATCCGTCCCGATATTTTAAATCCGTCACGTTGCGAGCCGATGACGTCGATCTCTCGCACTCGCACGGGACTTTGAACCGCGATAACGTCGCAATATATATGTATGTACGTCACGGTATAGTATTACAAAATAACCAAGTCGTGTCATCAGACGCGATAGATTTTCCCTCGCTTCTTCGAGATGCATTCGAAATATTTTTACACCACTTTCGTGTAATTTGATTTACATCGCACGTCGATTGCGTGGATAAATTTGTGACTTGAATGTAAGAGGTCATGATGTATTTTTGTCAATAGTATTTTAGTATAGATGCTCTCTCTGCGCATCTTGAGGAAAATTATTATACCTAGTATTCTAAAGTAAATTTTAAAAGGTGCATAATTTAACAGAACGTAATTTACAAAGTTTAAGAAAAATAAAATATTTCCTGCAATCCTTATTTTGTACGAGAGTGTGTATGAGATAGTAAGATCTGTGGATTCCATTCTAAACAACTTTAACTGTTTGCAATGCAAATCGTGTAAGTACGGAAAGCTTTCTGGTCAACGCATTTGATTCACAAATTTAGAAGTTTGCTAATATCTATTGTTATACATATGGGTTAGAGTATATTTAAATCTTGGTTATTCTAAATCTCTAATGAATCTCTAATGAATCACAAATTTAAATTTACACGTTCTCATTAACAATAAACAATTACGTCGCGCACATATGCATAAAATTCTATAATTATAAAAAGTAGTTTATTTATATCTTTATTAGCTTCATTTATATCGAGATATTTTTTTTATTTATAAAGTATCTCAATTGAAGTAGAATTAATAGATAGAACAGAGCATTGATTATTGGCCATTAAATTGTTAACGAACACACGCGATTCGACTTTCTGGGTTTTCGAACATTTATTATGAAACATCTAATTTATTTTTGCTAGAATGGAGAAAGAAGAAAACGTGGTCGTTGAATGTTTTACAAGCAAGACAGACGTCGATGTAACAAATTTGTCTGGTTATCCTGGAGAAATTGCGAAATTATTCAAATTGTACGTTTCTTAGAAATACATACTAGGGAACAATATAATATTGTTCCTCGTCACATTTTCCTAAATCAGGTTAATGAAATAGTGAATTTTCATAAAAAAATTTATTTTTACGAATGGAGAGTAAATCAAATATATATAATATATATATATATATATATATATATATATATATATATGATGGCTGTGAAAGGATGTTTGAGCAAAATGAACGACTCGACCACATCTCTCAGGTGGTTTGTAAAAGAATCGCGAAATATACCGAGAGACGTATCGAAGAAAACATTTCGTGGCATTTCGCGAAGTTATTTTCGTTATAGAAATATGTCGCGTCAAACGCAAGTAGAAGAGATCAACCTGATTTCTCATAGAATACGGTGAACTTGGAGAACGATCGTTATTTCAAAGCGTATATATAAGATATCTTCCGAGTAAACAGACGTACCCATCCGGGTGATACGTCGATAGCGTAAGCTCCGCTGCAGCATCTCCCCAACTTCTCATCTTCGCAATTAATTTAGTACTGCATAGACTGTATCAAATTGCAACCAGACAGTCTCTCTATCCGTGATTCCCAGCCTTCGGTCGTAAATCATCACTCCAGCCGTGTGGGACTTCCGCATGTCATAGCCTATCGCAAATACCGATGTCAAGGGAATTTCCTATTAGACTATCGATCGACCGTTGCAGCGAGCTGAACGTTGCCGAGCTGCTTCTTCTTCCGTTTGACACTCGCGGATCTCGCTGGGATATCGACGATGCGCGCGAGTATCAATACCGGTGTATGTATGTACAATGTATACCGGAAAGACGAATATCCATTTAAATCGCCGCTAGTATTATTTCACGACAAGAACAGAATGTTGATTGATTTACGGTTGTACGTACGGTTGAGCGCAACGCTGGGGAAACATAAATTAATCAGAATCGCTTTTTATGCTTATCATCGGACAATGAAATTTCTCGAGGCAGAAGAACGTAGAGACTGCATACACTTTGTTATACATTAATCTTGACAAGCGAACCATAAATCATTCCTATATACTTCAAACTTTGCGCTACTCTATCGTTGTTCGTAGAGAGAGGGCCACCGTTGGCAAAGTACGACTTTGTTTGCAGATGCGCCGGTGTGCAAGGAGGGCAAGAGCGAGGTGGTGGTAGGCGCTTTGAAACAGGAAACCGTGTCGTTAGTCTGCTCTGTGGAGAGCCATCCGGCGCCGGTGACTTTCCATTGGACATTCAATAATTCCGGCGAGCTTGTCGAGGTACCGCACTCGCGTTATTCTCACGTATCGGCGCCCGGCACGCCATCCGTCGCGGACAACCTGAAAGAGTACCAACAGTTTCACGGGTCCAGACTAAACTACACACCAGCCACGGAAATGGATTACGGTACGGTGGCATGCTGGGCGAGCAACCAGGTTGGCAAGCAACGAACACCCTGTCTCTTTCAGGCAAGTACTTTTCCGCCTGTGCCTTTTCGCTTCTTTACGTACGCGACTTCCGATGTGTGAATTCGGAATTTCGTGCTTTTAGCTTTTTAACGCGCACGTGTGCCGAATGCATGCGAATAGGCGTGATGGACGCTTTTATTGAAATATACGAGATTATTTTTCCCTATTTCTCATACATTTTTATTATGATTATGTATATTTCTTGATCAATTTCAAGTCGATCTAATAAAGCTCTCAATGCATTAATCATTTCTACGTAATCAGCGGTTAAAAATGAGAGGTTTTTTACAGAATACATTTCACGAGGCAAATATCAAAAAATCAAGCCATATTCTTGAATTAACTTTAAATGGATTTCAACAGACGTGTAAAATTTACGAGACTTAATTGCAAGAAGAAAGACATATTGTTGAAAATTAAGAAATGATATATAAATGAAACATTTTCATTATATATATATAAGAAAAAAATCATTATCAATTTATCATTAAAGTTATCAAATCACATTTTGACAATTTGTTATTAAAATTCGGTAAATGTGAGACATTTATTGAATATATGTATATTTTATAAATCTTTCAACAGAAAATTTTCAAAACTATTTTTGAATCCACTCAGTTTTATTTTCATGAAATTTATATAACATGTCACACCAACTAATAGACAGAATATGTCATATCGTTGGGCAAAACATATTTTGAAATTTATCACGACAAAGAGATTACATTTTCTTTATGCAACAGAATATTTCAATTGTACATATATAGGTTTCACTAACATTTTATGAGAATTTCACTCATAGGACCGTAAAAAATTTTAAATTTCTTTTACGCGACAAAGTAATATATTTTCTTTATTAATACATACATATTTATAACATCTTATGAATAACTGATGTTCCATTTTTCATCAAATATATTTCGGAGCATTCTATAAAAACTTTTTGCGTGAAGATTTTTTATCTTTAGACATTATTCTATACGCGAGAGAGAGAATGGTATAGAATCTCGTTAGATTGCTTAGCATGTCATAAAAGAAAAATTCTGTTCGTGATCGTGAAAATTTCGCGAGAAATGATTTTACCCGTAATATATCGAAATTTATTTCAATCTGATATCGAGAGATTTCCTTGATTGATAGAACTGAAACACGGAGCTCTCTCGATCATTGCGCCGGTTACGATTCTTAGCTGTGCCGATCTGATAGTTAAACCATCTCATACTGCATATTTCAAATATTCCGGTATTTACACGACGTACGTCGTGTTGCTAGCTATTTCCCATCATAAATTTTACACATTGTATACCCTGGCATCACTATGCTCCATACATTTTCATTTTGATCGATCGACAGTATCTACAAAGAATGCAGGGGTTACCTTCTTTGACGGTACAAACTGTGTTCGTATTTGACGTGCATATGAGAGTCTTCGAACGTGTGTAAAGTCGTTTCCTGCCGCTGCAGGAAAGATCGATCGCTCTTCTATAAGATTATGATAAAAGAATGCACGACGTATAAGCATAACGATGTTTAACCATTTTGTTAAATTATGTATGCAGTTACGCGCCATAATATATATTGTATATGCAGTATTTAGAAACTATACTAAAAGATTCCCATTTGAGCTTTGAGCTTCTTCTTATGCAGTGACGATTCGCTTCGTCTGTAGCACGACAAAGGCTGTATTGTTCAACTAATGCAAATATACTTTATCTCGGGCTTGTTTCAGGTTATAGCCGCGGGTCGTCCGTATGCTCTTCACAATTGCAGCGCCACGGAGATGTCGGCGCCCCTGGATATGGAGGAGCTCGGCACAAAATCGGGAACGGGACTGGTAGTCCGATGCCTGGAGGGCTACGACGGCGGTCTTCCTATATACAGTTATCAGCTCGAGGTCGTGGCTGAGGACGAGGACGAAGGTCCGATTTTGTTAAATAAAACCGTGCCGGCAGGTCCCAACGGGCCGACCTTCGAAGTCGCGGGACTGACGACAGGAAGAAGCTATCGACTCTTTCTCTACGCGATTAATGCAAAAGGAAGGAGCGAGCCCGCCATCCTCGAGCCGGTAACCTTGAAGGGTGTCGCTATGTACACGACTGGTGAGTACATTCCCAAGCTTCTCAAGAATATTTTTCTATTGACCAAACGTTTTGAAAATTTTCACGAATTTTAAGAACCTTGTTTTATTTTATTTTATTTTTTTTTTTTTTTGTGATATATATGACGAAAAACTCGGAATATCATTACATATTATCGCTAAATCCAAAATTTTGATATGAATGTAACTATGAATGTAACTATTTATTGCAAAAATGTGTTATATATATAGCCACGTTCTGAGTTTGAGAGAAAAACTACGAAAAGTTTTCTCGTTAGCGGTAATGATTATTCTCGTATTACGTGTAAGTAGAGAAAGAGAGGTGATCTTAAGGTAAAACATCTTATTCGAGCAAAGTTGCACAAACAAATTATAAACACAACTTGGACGACTTGTAAAGTTATTTGATGAAGAAATCAGTAGTAATGTAAATTTGCTCTGCAAGTATAATACGTTCAATTTTTCATGATATATATATGCTCTTCATTAGATTTAAATTTCTTACATTAAAAATATGTTCGCGCGTACTATCCCTTGTTCTAAGAAAAACTTATGGCTCGTTAATTGCCTCATTGCGCAAAACGCGAGTAGAGCTTCGTACCTGACAAAAGGTACAGAAGATATTTTTTGCAGGAATAAATAGATAAAATAGATCTGTTGCTAATAGCGGGGAAATGAAAGAGTTGTATTCGTCAGCCGAACCGGTTTCCTTTCTCAACTTCCTACATTTACGCGTCGATCGTTGGTTGCTGCAACAATAACAGTCACGCTACGTTTTTTTTCCTTTTTTTTTTTTTTTTTTCGTCGGGTACCGCTGAAAAAGCGAACGGACGTGCTCTCTGAAAAATGACGTGGATCGGCCGGAAAAAAACGCTGAATTTCGCTTTTGACGGTCCATTAGTGCGCGTTCGGACGCAGCGCGCGTATAGCGCCTATTATACCTCTGATAGACGTCGCAAGGACGGCGGATATGATCGTAATTTCACAAATACTGCGAGCGGACGCGCCAGTATTGCAATTAGTCGGTTAACCGCCCCCGTAGTCTCCTCGCCGTAGTCTCCACGACAGGCTCACGCTGTGGTCGGCGATGTTGTGAGCCGGTATCGGAATAGGTGTACGCGGGGAGGTGAATTCTACCGGGTAGTGGAGGTGGGAGCGGCTGCTGCCAGTAGCTAGAGCTTGTAATGCTGAACGCAGCACAACGCAACCGCAGGTATCGGACTCTGCGGACCTTGCAATTAACAAAACAGATTACTCTCAATCAACGAACACCTATACCCTGCTTCGGTGAACGCGACGTGACAGTTTCACTGGCTTTCTGCAACTCTCCATGCAATTCCGTGGGGAAATAGCAAACAGCGTGCGACCTGCATCGATACACGTTGAGTCGAGTTACAGTCAGGCTTCTTACTTTGAGCTGGGTGTATGAATCGAAAAAACTCGAAGATAATAAAACAAATATTCTAATCAGATATATATATATATATATATAAACTGTAAAATATTTATTTTTATAAAATAACAAAAATCATTTAAACGCGTGTGAAAAAATCTCAGTGCATATAATAAGGAAACAAAAAATGAATGTTGCTTGTTTCATTGAGAGTACGGATTTTTGTCAATTAAATAATAAATTCATAATCGCGGAATATTATCCTTTACATAATCTTCTACGACGGATTGAATTTGAATCTATCGAATTTATCCTACGATTAATTAAAACTGATAAATTAGAGAACATACATATATCAAGGAGTTGATAAATATACTTATCAGAGGAAATAGCTATTCGTTGTCTATAAAGTCTTTTTGCTTGCATGTAACTGCAAAGGGGAAACGTTCCTTGACGCCTCGGTATATTTTCCTGTAATATTGGTGGTGTTAAACCACGTTGCAAACTTGAAAGGCATCAACTCAAAGAACTCATCGTCTGAGCGCCTGTTCGTGCTGTCGCTTGTCGACACGAAAAAGCCAAAACGCAAGAACGTAATCGCCGGCTTGATCGATATGCTACAGACTGCATTACATACCAAAAATTGCTGGAAGGTTGGCGTGCTCGAATTTAGCTGCAACGATCGGAAACTAACTTCCGCTCCTTTAATACGCGAAAGCAAAAGGTTGTTTCGCGCGCGCATGTTTCGGCGAATATCCTGAACTCAGAGCGAATACCTACACAGTAAATCCCAACAAATCCTGCACTAGAGCGCGAACGAAGCCGGTGCGTGTGAAACGAATGGGGGAGTGTAACGTTTGCGCATACTGACGACACTTTGATCATTCCTTTTCCCATACACGGCGAATGTTTGATTATAATGGAGTCTATCCGGCCCGGCTCTCTCCGACAACGTGATAGAAAGTCATCGGTAACATACGGTCGCGGGTCAACACGAGGTTAATTCAGTTTACCACCGATTTCCAACGCCGCCAACCACGTAGTCCCGCCACCCCCGCGTCTCTCTCTCTCCGCATCCACCCCTCATCATCATCGTCGTCGTCGTCGTCCTTCACCACCGGGTCCGACCCTCCTTACTCTCTCGGCCTCCTTCCTTCCTTCCTTCCTTCTTCGCTAATTCCGACACGCCTGACTTTGCACACTGCCTCTCTGTGTGCGAGGGTGGCAAGGTGCAAATATTGATTTGACGACCGTAACCGCGCGGCGCTGATTTGCCCGAATGGCGACCCGTCTACAAACCATCGAAGCCAATTTGCGGGCTCTCTTTGTATTGTTCCCGTCTAGTATTGTCCTATAAAGCGCCGCAGGGGTCCGTTAGCGACAGAAGGTACTGCCAGTCTTTGTGCTGCGTTTTTAACGTCTGCGTTTGCTTATTCTGATCCCCCCCAGACCAATATTCTGCTTTATTGCTTCGTAGGGCGCAATGAATATATAAAACATTATTTATTTCTATGGATATAAATTAATATAAATATTTCTTCGTTAAACACTGCCCTTCTGAAATATTTTTACGTAAAAATAGCACATCGGGAGAGAATTGTTTTATTAACGTTATATTGAATCGTAGAAAAGTTTGATATTAGAACAAAGACGAAATTAAATATCATTTGTATTACGCAGAGAATGAAGCTAAATCTCTATTTTACACTTCTCACTTATCACATTTCGGAACAAATGCTTCCCTTTTCCTTCATTCCAACAAATCGTTGCGGTTTGCGAGGAGAGATCTTCCATGAAATGTTTTTGCGTACTTTACCGGTATCTCCTGTAAGGAAAATAAAAACTGGCCACGAGTGAACGAAACGCTAGTCGGTAACGATACCGACACGCCAAGAAGAAGATATGATTCAAGTCGAGAAGTTTCTCTCGCCAGGAGTGAGAAAAACGGTAACTCGACACGGCACGCCGCGGTGGTGCAAGAAAACGAACACGAGGAGTAAAAGCGGTAAGGCAAGTCGGCGTGGCTTAAGACAAGTAGGAAGAAAATTGTAGCAGCCTCTCTTGCACCCCCTATTTCGTACTCTTTCATTGAACGTGTACCGGCTGATCCATTAGGAAAATTAAACGGATGGCGAATATTCTTGCCCTCCCACGCGAGAACGTGTTCTCGACTTGAACACGACTCGACCCGCGGCGGTTCTTCTCTCGAAATAAAAAAAAAAAAAAAAGCGAAAGACCTCTTTCTTTTACCGCTATCTTCCTCGAACGCTAATGTCGTACGGAAGAAAAGACAGCGACGGGCGCGTAAAGGCGGAGGAAAAACAGGAGACAGAAGCGAAATACGGAGAATAGGAAGAGTACGGGAGAGGATATACTTGGTTGCTAGGGGCGATACGCGAATATTCTTGTTGGAAACTCCATTCGCATATATATAAGTCGCGTAACTATCTAAAAAGGATTACCGGAATTAATCCTAAAAGTTTCGTATCGAACGAGGGGATGCGATAAATATCGCGATAAGAATTTATGGGGGGATTTTAGATATTACAAGTTGCGAGAGTTCGCCCTCATTTATATTCGACACCAAGACCTCTAAATGTAGACACCGTCTTAGAGGAAAGCGAACGTAATTATCCGGGGAAAAAAAAAGGGATATTATTTGCAACACACGCTCGGCCTCCATTGACCTAAGAGAAAGGAAATGAGCGTATCTTGAAAATCGGATTCTTTTGGCAAATCGATCGGAAATTCTAGCTCAAGGTTCTCAAGGTCTTCCGAAAGTTCCTTCGGCAGTCTCGCACGCGGTAAAGTCGGTTGTTTGGCCCCGGGGCTACCACGTCGAACGGTCTCAGACTGCAATTCTTTCGAAATTGCTTTCGGGCTTCCATGGGATTGCTTCGATTTCAAACGAATTATTTCGCCCGTCTCGAAAAGCGGCTCGCGACCCCCTGGTCTCTCTCTCTTTCAGGATTCGCGGAGAACTTGCTCCGCGAAATCCCGCTTCCAAACTCCGTTCACGCAGAGGAAGCCTCTGATTTTCTCGCTCGTCTCGCCCCCGTTACCGCAATTTTATTGTCGAATACACGAATGATGGGGAGGAAAGAAGAAACTGGTCGCGGTACAAGAAAAGGGTTCCAAGTGGTTCGACTTATCGCGCTACGATTGACATTGTTTTCATACGCGCAACAGGCCGTACATCTTCGCGGAGGACACGACACGATCCAACGGCAAAATAAACGGGAACGTCAATATTAACTCTTTTTCCCGCCCGCTGCAGTGGGCTGAGATACGTTCGATGCTTATACAGCCAATTGCTGACGGGCGATATTTCAAAACGCTACGAGGAAGTTGTTTCCGCGAGCGTGTTCGAAAAATTTCATAGTGCGCGTAATATATTTTACAATGCAACTGTGTGTATACTTTTGCTGAAATCTTTCGTTTCGGGACACACTCGATCTCGGTGAAACGCGCGAAAAGTAATATCTCTTTTTCATAGTTACAAAAAGATAATTTCATTAATTATCGTCGAAGAGAATTTTCGATAAAACTGCGCATTAATGGTGATCAAATTATTTCGATGCGATTTCGTTAAACAATGAAACAATGAGAGAAAAGACAATAACGAGAAAATGATATGTAGAAATATAAATTATAGTACAAATTTATAAAATATTTACATGTTACTTTCACTCTTTCTTATACATATATGCACTGGTATTTTAACGCTATTCTAAAAATTTTATTTTAAACTGATGTCATACTCGCGCAAGAATTTTAAGTGGAGCCATTCTCCTTTATCAACAAGAGAGGGGACAGTTCCTTGCAGCGTCAGATGTCAGCTAATAATACCTGAATTCAAAGCGCTGCGAGAGTTTGCTTTCTCTGGCAGTCTGCTGACAGATTTTTTGAATGACCGGTAGCACACTGTTCTTTAACACGGGCATGTACAACAACGTCGAGTGGCTCAAAGAATTCCTCCTGACGCCGTTCTCTGGCGTCGTCGAGTTCACTCCTGTCTTATTTACGCAGGTAAGACAAAGTGCATAGTCAACACGACGCGCGGCAAAAGAGCGGCTTGAGTGCATTAAAATCCTGTTTAAGGCAAACAATTGCGCGCGCGCGCACTCCCTCTCCCTTTAATCCTTCAACCGTGTGACGCGAGTTATTATAATAATTACGCCAAGTCTTACGAGGAAACGGACGAATATTTTTCATAAAGCTTCAGCGTACTCCTCGGTCGTATTCACGATCAACCTTCTTCTCTCTCGTGTCAGTGACACTTATATTTTATTCAAATAAACGTCTTCGATTCAACGTCGATTAGAATAGAGAGAGCGCCGGAATCTTTTTTATTCAAACGTAAGAAAGCTGTTATCTATCTATCATAATTTTGCCGCATAAAAAAGTACAAAATGCAACTCTAGCGTCGCCGTTTTTTCCTTCGTCCTTGCAGTATTATATCTACTTTTACAATTTTCCGCCGCGATCAGGCAACTATATCCCCGTAAATGCATCAGCGCAGCAAATTCTGCCCTGCCAAACATCACTCCTGCAATTTCACATTGGAAAAAGTTTAATTACTCCCGGTGCCGGAGACATATCCTGGTGTAAACACACTGTCCGCGCGTCGGTTGTACAAGAGAGACAGGCAGCTCTGCTCTCGACTAAATTCTTTCATGAAGGGAACGCAGCAAAGCCGAGACGTAATGTCCGCATTCACTTGGTCGCCGGATGTCGCTCCGCTCACTCTCTCTCTCTCTCTCTCTTTCTCTCTCTTCTTCCCTTTTTTTTACTTTCGCAGTCCGCGAGACGGAGTTTAAATTGGTCCGCTTTCCGTCGGCAATCAAAGTCTAATCAAACTTTAACGAGTATCACGAATGCTCCCTAGGTACCCGTCAAGCCGAGAATTCCAGCTACCTTTTGTCTTCTACAGGACTGCGGATAACAACGGATTTACGGTTCTTTTAAAAATTTCAACAACGTCGACGGTGGCCGATCCAAGGAGCGATTCACCGGGATTACACCGGCCGCTTCTTTTTGTCTGTCTTTTTTGCACGCGCGACCGGTTTGCGCGAATCTTACTGTCTCTCATCTCGATCAACGGTTCGATGATTTTTTTCTTTCCGTCCGATCTAATTGGCTCCAAACTACTGCTATCGCATATTAACCGAGCCATTCGAACCGAGAAACTCCTCAGATTTAACTGTCGATTTTATCTCAGATTTTACGTCTTCTTATAGCAATGTGCAATCTCCTATTTCTTATTAACAAACTTCGGTCGTTATATTTTCACGGGGTGAAATTTTATGTATTAATGCCACGCGTCTTAAACGTCTTTTTCTAGCGAGCTCTTAAGAAGCGCCTCTCTTGAATACATCCTTTTGCTCACTAACATTTGCATAATGGACTTTTGCCGAGAATTTATTCGTTCGCAATTTACGCAAACACGTAACGCTTTTGACGAATATATCGTCGGGATTGTTAATTCCAAATACCAATTTATTCTGACAAACAATTGGAATTCTAATTCAAAATGCACTAATATTACGTGTAATGTATACTATCTGTTTCAATTTAACCGTATAATAGTACGATGTTGAATGCAAAATAAACCGCGCGTGAATGTACCATCGTGTACAATTATACCGAAAATTTAAAATGCTAAAACGATGCGGAAGAGGTTGTTTCTGTTTTTTTTTTGTATTTTTTCCATTATTTTAATGCAGTTTTATAATTTGCGTGGAAACCAAATGTAAAATTTCCGTTAATGATTCGAGATTTTCTTCGTTGCTTCGTTGTAATACGCAACATTTACGCGAAACAGCTGTTAATCGAGCCCAAAATACGTAAAATATAATTTGCTCGAACAGAAGCATTAATTTACCAAGCGAATGCGTATAGCACACATAGTTACATTCCCTCTTTATACATATAATCCTGTTACTATTAAGAAATTACTTTTAAGAGTAAATTGGGTTTGTAATATAATTACATACGCGCGTTTTTTAATCTAATAATATTATATGCATCATACATTTATAGATCTGTATAAGAGAGGTGCATTTGTTATGATATGATTAACTATTCTTATATATGTATCATAAATCTGTCAAGAATTTATAGTATCTTTAGCGTATCTAGGCTATTCTTTGTTCAAATATATAATATTATTGTTAAATTACAAAAATTTATGTAGTATTATGTCGTCTAAAATATTTCAATAATCCATGATTAGTGGATGCAATTTATTCACGATATTAGGATAATCATGTTGAAAAAAAACGTATTTATTGCCGCCTCGTGCTAACTGCAACTGCAAACAACAAACCGGAGGCATCAAAGGTATAGCCTGTACTTGCAGTCTAGGAGCGATCTCGTTTACACCGTTTCATTTCTTTGAGATCTTGAATGGGCCGTGGTCGGTTTTAAAGCGCTAAACGAGCTTTAAAAGGCGCATCACTGCCGTCTTTTCGTGTTTTTAACTAAGCTGCAAGCTCGTCGTTTCAGAAATTACCGCTCGTTTAAGCTTTAGTCATCGCGTGTAATGGAATAGCAGAGTGTGGAACTTATATTCATAATATTGGCCATTTTTAATACTGCTATTGCACCAATGTAAAATGACAATAACGCATTTTGATAATGCATGAATGCGATCTATTGTATTAATTATAATTTCGCCATATTCCATTTCGCGATATTGCGCATTTTAGCAGATCAAACCGTATTCTAAAGACTTGTATTTGAAATGATAACTCGCATAGAGTGGTTTTGGCTGAAGGAAACTTGAATGAAACGGTTGGGGATAAGTACACGTGAGAGAATACGAGAAAATACAGAGTCCAGGGAACATGGTCTCTAATGCTCATAGTGTCCTACATATATCAGCCAGTTTGCATATATTTACATGCGACATTCACGAGCCAATTCGTGACAATAACCCAGAAAGAAAATGGACTTTTGCGCGAATATTCATAGGCGAATATTAAAAGTGTCTTTGTATAAGAGTGTGCATTAATTGATGTAATTATATTCTCCTTGTTGAAACTAGAAACGCGTACGAATCCGCATACATACGAACAGATATTTACACACGCACGTGCACACGCAGAAAATACGGATCAGCAGGACGTAGGTGTTCATATATTGCCCAAATATAACAGGAACGCGTATTTATATAGAGGGGTTGAATTATATTGATAGACATACCTTCGTTAATTATTGTCGCGTTTATTAAACCGAGCACATGATATTGATGACGCTTGTCTCTTTGATAGTCAAGGAAATTAAAAACGCAATAAAAAGAAGTCAGGAATGCGCAAAGGAATGCTATTTATGTTTTCGTCTGAACAGTAGAATCATGAATATATGGATGATTCCACAGCTGTATCTGTTTATTTGAAAACGAAATAATACACAGCTATGTTGTTTATTGCTAAAAGTTAGCTTTAATAAAGAAAATAAACGCGGAATAAACGTAATTGCGAATGAACATTGTTCAGAACATTGATAAAAGGTGAAAAAAGCTATGCGCATGCAATCACAACTGAAACATAAACTGGGCTCTTATACGATCAAAGTGAATAGTATTATGATATTATGACATTGCGTAATATTTCGCGGAGATGTAATTCAATGAAAGTAAGAGAGAAAAAAAAGATCGGAGATATAATTTTAATCGAGTTTGTCTTATACAATAAACAAACGCGAAATTGAGTTTGTTGGCATAACAAACTATCGCATCGAACAGCAGTTACAATATTTTTTTTCAGCGCGGTTCAAGCTCTAACGATCGCACCTAGCCTGTGAGCGGCATTATCACAAAGAGGCGGGAGAGGGGGGAGGGGGGTTAGCTTTTGCAATCAGGCCACTTTCAGAATAGCGCTTTGCGATATATACCAAGGCAGTATGCCCATTCAACGATCTCTTTTTGATCTACAGCTGTACGTACTCTTTGTGCAGGGCGTTGTCACGCGTCGATAATAGGGAAATATTGAATTGCTTCCTTTCTCGTATCGAGACAAAGAGAAAGGCCACAGTGGTACGCCTGGAAAAATCATTTCCGAGTGAGCCGGAACGTACAAAACATTTATTACAATCCTCGGTTTCTGTTCACGAATTTGCAGCAGCCCGGCGAGCGGCGCAACACAATCCGAAGGTAATTGGAAAGTACGGAAAACCAACCCTTCTCCAACCCTTAATTCGTATCGCCTTCCTTCCTCTTCCTTCCCCCTCATTCGATACAATTCATTCGAGACGCGAGAAAGCGAATGATGAAAGAAAAGTTACTTGTAACGCTTCCTACTCTACGAGTTGCCAAGTTCTACTTCGCGTTGCATAGAATGTAGAATTGAAGAAAAAAGGGGTGGGAGTCTCGCGTGTTGTTATATCGCGAGGAGCGAAGGGCGAGAGAGGGAGGAAGGAAGATCGATAGAAGTTCCAGTTGATCGAGCATTTTGCATCGACTGTCGCGGCAGGCAACACCGATGCATCGATGCTGAATCCGTTGTTGCTGGGCTTGGCAGCCATGGCGACCCTTTTGGCCCTGGCCGTTGCTGGAATCCTGGCGGCGCTCTACCGGAAGCACTCCACCGGCCGACCCGGAAGTCCAAAGCACGCTCCCATCGTATGCGAGCCGCCTAATGCAGGTGCAACCACCCCGGTGCACCCTCAGACCAAGCAGGCGGTCGATGACATCGATCCGGACATCATACCGAACGAGTATGGTGAGTCCTCCGATAATCCAATCGTTAGAAAAGAATTTGCTTGTGGGCGCAAATCTGTTGATTGTTCTTTTTTTTATGTTGACGACAATATAACTGGGCCGTCGCATTGCATTATGTTCATAAACCGTGAATTTTGTAAAAAAGATAGAAATGTCACGAGAGAGAGAGAGAGAGAGAGAGAGAGAGAGAGAGAGAAAGAGAGCACTAAAAAAATAATTTTAATTTATGAGAAATACGAAATAATTGAATATATAAAAAATGTCATTAAATTCTTTTACAAAATTTTCTTGTGAAACGTATTATTGCATATCTTTTATTTAAAATATATATGATGCACACAAAGATAAAAATATATCTCGTATTAGTATACTGTATAGATATTGTTAGATATACATATAACAAATTTTTTAATCTATTCCTTTTAAGAGCTGTATAACGGCCGCAAAGTCATTGAATAACAAGTTACATCATAAAATATCACTATGATGACTTTCGTGTAGACTTCGATAAAGACTGATAAATGATGCAGGAAGTTGAGCGATAGCGATAGCGTGTTTAATATTAAATTGAGTTTAAGTCTGTCGTTATTCGTCTTTAAGTTTGAATATATACGGTCAAACTACGGTCACTTTCCCGATTTTCATATATGTCCACATTACGGTATTAATTTCTTATAAGCTACATCTGGAATTACATGTTTTGTTCATCCTCATGTATTTATAAATGTAATGTGATTAAATTATTGGCAGAATTTATAATAATGATAAAATACGATATCAATATTTAATTCTTTTTATAATTTACTACTTCGTTTTTAGAGTGTATATATAAAATTGTAACACCGAGTAATAATAATCCAATGGGGCTTTTTGTATAATTAAAATTGTGGTAACTACAAATTAAGCCCTGTGCAAGATATTCTCGTACGAGATAGAAAGGTATGTACGATTGAAAAAACACATTATACATATTTTAAATCCGCGTAAACATAAACGTAATAAAACTCTGACATTATTTTCCAAGAGTACGATAACAAGCACGTAATGTTAGTTTTTGTGCTTATATAGCAAGCAAGTCTATGAAACAAACTTCTCATTTAAATTCATTTCAGCGCGATGTTACTTTTTCCATGAAAATACATTTCCATTTGCGATATTAATACGCGAACTGCGTCGGCGAGCGAACTCCACGAATAATGATAATGTCGAGAAAACGAGGTTGGATTGAGATGCTTAAAAATCGAGATATTTCTCGTAGAACTCGTGCGTTTCGTAATGAAAGTTTCATCGATAGAGAGTAGCGCAAATCTTCTCGGTGCGATAAAAAAATACGACACGAATCAGTCCCGAGACTCATGGTTGTCGCATTTACAAGAGGTAGCATTTATAAAATAACCGTCCCTTTCTTGATTTAATCGACTAAGCGGCTTAGTCGCTCGTTTCTGCATGGCTTCCGTAAATCTGTCTCCAGAAAGAAGACCCTTAACGTACACCCCCGTCTATAAGACACCACCACAACGAAGAAAGAAAGATCGCGCCACCGATGAGAACGCCTCACCGGAGAAAAGGCCGATCGTTCAGCATGATCTGGACCTGCCTCCGGATCCGATGTTGACCGACTGTCTGCCAACGCCCACCCTAAATTATCCGCAAAATCATGTGCCTCAGCAAAGCACTTACAATCATCCGCCCACGATGGCTGATTTCAAACAGATGGCCATGGACGCTTACAATCAGCGTAACAACCAAAACGTAAGTGATTATGTTTAAATATTGCAGTTTGTTAATAATTCCTCGTATGAAGAGTGATTTCTTTGTCGAAGACAAAATTAGCGAGCCGCGGTTTTTACAAATAAAATGCAATTATATTGAGTTTAACAAGAGCAATTGCACTAACACAAGTACAATCATTTCTTGCGATGAAAACTTTGCATAATAAGATTTATTTTATTTAATATTTCTATAAAATTATAAACCAAGAAGACTCGTTAATTTTCGGAAAATAAGCAAGCGCGATGCAAAATTAAAAATAAAAAGTTAAAAATAGGTCGAATTATGCACGAACATATCGAATAAGTGCTACGACTTTGTAATGCTTGATTCGATCTTCGTGTTCCCATCAAAATATTTCCTCGTCTATACTTTCGTAAAGCTAAATTAGAGGGGTCGTTTTAAATATTAGAAGCTTGAAGCGGAGCGATGGGAAGTTGGTTGAGAGAAGGAATCGGTTGCTTCAATATGCGGCAGTCCCCCACTTTAACTTTTCCGGTTTAGCAGAGCCTTGAGTTATCTGCGCTTTCGTAAGTTTAATTACGTCGAAGTTTTCTCGATAATTCGACGAGGCCAGCCCCGATGCACGTAACTCGTCTCGTATTCGACTTCCGCTCTTCTTCGTAAGCTTTCTATTTAGATGCCTGAATAATTATAACGTGTTGAACAAATGTGAAGAAAAACTTAATCGACAACTTTCTCGTTAAAGCATTAAATTAATAATTACATCAAAAGACTCACACAATATTGCTAATTAACATTTGTTAAAATTATCTCTTAGCAGATAATTATAAATTTATGAAATGTATACATAAATATATATAACTGACATGACAAAATACAGGAAGATCACAAAAAAACTCAGTATTGCTCTCAGGCTGCTCTTTCCATTCAGGAAATTGCGAACATATGTGACATATGTCGCTTCCTCGATCGCGCATAAATATATGCGAATAAAATGGAAAGAAGTAAGCACACATTATATTTGCTGTCGCGTAAATTCACTGATTTATTTGAAGTATTTTCTTTTCTTCTTATATGATGTAAAAACTTAATTCAAAACCTATTTATAAATCTATTTATAAATATATATTAATATCTGCCTCAATAACGCAGAATTTTTATACGTCAAAAAACATACGCTATGTGCATACATAATATATCCCTTTCATCAATCAATACAATAGTCTGATAAATATCGGACGTGCTTCTTGCTTTCAGGTATATTATAGCCTTCAGAGGACGAGCAAAGGGCTTTCAATGCCGCAGAGGCCCGTTTCATCGTCGGTTTCCGCGCAAGGCAAATTCCATCAACCGGAAGTAGTGACACGCTCGAATCGGATACAAGAGAGCTGTATATAAGTTCGGAGGGATTCCCCTTGCGGGATCGACCTCGTGAGCTTCTAAGATGCCGCCGGCGATTATATTTACACGCGTAAATGTAAACGAATACGGGCGGAGAGAGCAGCGTTATAGAGCATCTACCCACGTGGATCCACGAGACGCGAATGCAAAGTCTATCTTCCCATAGTTGGTACGCGAGTTACAAACTACTCCGCGAAATACACTTAACGTTTATCAAACAAAACAGTAGAGAGAAACTGATGTGAAGCGTTCCGGATCGTATTGACCGGGAACGCGATCTCCTCTCGAGATTACATTACGTTATATCGATGCCGTCCCGCGGACGGCATATCTACACGTTTTCATAATTTTACCGAGAGAAAAACGAGAATAAATGATATTAGCGAGATATAGGGAGTACCCATACATGTCCAGAATTATTTCTTTACTGCCATTATACTGAGGTATAAACGGTATATCGTAACGTACAAAGAGTCTAACCCCTAAGTAGTTAATGTCAATAACAAGAAGAAAGAGAGATGAGGCTGGGTTAAAGTGAGCTGAGAGAAAATTTCAACGGCGTTTTATACTTTATTCATACTTCCGGTTTCCAAGTCGCGCACAAAACAGCGTCTTTTTATATGTACTTCACATACTAATTCTTTTGGAACTTTTACAATCTACAAGCTACTTTCAGGTTTGCCCTAACAGTTTTATAAGATAATACGGTTAAGAAGAGGTTCCAAAGCTCATTCCCCAGCCTCGCTCTCAAAATACTAACAATATTAATGTGATCGTATTCGAAGCTCATCACTGCTCATGTTTTCTTACGCAAAATTTTTATAACGACCCAAAGAAAGACATATTCGTTCGAAAGACTTCGCCGAAACTCGAGAAAATCCTCTCTTAAGGAGCGACGTCTTCGTTCCCGATCACTTGACGCGGTACATGGACGTGAGTTTTACTGTTTATATGAAACTAGTTTTTGTACAAAGATCTCTATTGTAAATAGACACGAGCCTGGCCCTAGAGTTATAGTCACTAATGTCCGAATTTCAATCCGTTACACGTTAAGCCGAGAAATGTCCGATCGCGTAAGATAAAACTCGATGGCATACGAATACGAATAAAGAGAATACGTTTCATCTGTTTTACACAAATGAGCTCTCTCATTCGCCTTGTCCTTTCACTACTCCTTTCCATTAAGATCGAAGAATATACAGCAAAGGCAAAATTCCTACGGTACGTATAGGAAACGAATTTATTCGCGCAATGTGTTATACTTCCATTATGCCTCTCGTACTATCCATTTCAAAAGTTGAAGAAATTTTTCTCCATTTTAAACATACATATAGCGCGAGAATATATGTTAACGCAATATGTATCTAATGCAGAACGTAACTATACTCGATGCACATCTCGATTTTTACGTATGTTGTATTTTATTACGAAAAGTATATTTCAATCAATTTTGCCATGCTATCAAAAAGTTGGACCTATTTTATCAACAAATATTTATTATCTGTGTCACGAGCCACTTGATGCCATTTCTGAAAAATATGCGATCATAAAAATCATATGAGATACTATATTTCACTTTATTTACATTCTCATTTCTCAGGTAAGTAGATGTCACACTTTTTTAATACACCAGCAGACGCGAGTAATTATGGAAAATGGGAGCATTTAATAACGGCAGAAAATGCAAGCGTTTAATGTCAGTCTCGGTATGCCGAGATGCGTCGACATCGTGGGAGTCCTCTGCGAGGGGAATAGCGATATATTTCACAAAAAGAAAATTGCCACGGGCGAGACGTATCGCACCATTTCCTCGAGATAAACGCGCTGCGAGATGGCTGAAGTGCTTTAAGGAAAACAGATCGTCGCGCCTCTCCATTAGCTTCGAAGAGAGCTGCAAAAGCATCCTGACAGCCGGGCGAGCATCCTATTGGACGAAGAACAGTAATTCGAGTATTTCGGGAAGAGGGGGTGGAAGAGGGAGGGAGAATACGGGGACGCGAGCTACAGTGTTTGCATACATTGTGCATTCTCGGTCTTGCTAACAGGGACTAACCCAGGTTGCCGGAGTAACCTATTATTCTATGTGCCATCCGTGTCTCCAGGGCTGTTAAGACGACCTACTCCGCTCCTAACGCTGTCGTAGCTATCTACCAGTCAGACTGTCACCCATTTCAACTGCGAATTGCGAGACATAATTACGATTCAACCAAGCATCATAATCGAATGATATCGCAATACGTGCAGATGGAACGGTCAATGATCGTACCTCGTGATATCCAGTCGACTAAAGCTTTGATTGAATCACAATATCGACATATTCGGAGAAATATGTGATGCTGAGAAGATATCGGTTTCATGTCCCTTTCTCATTTTTTAAGAAATACATTCTCTTTTGCAGAACGTTAACTTTCTCAGATCAATCGAATTAAATCACCAAGACAAAAAATAAATAAATATCGATGTCGTTTGCCTCATAGATAAAAAATATAATGCTTTTGATTCGATGTTTGCGAAGTGTCCGTCATCTGTCTGATATCGTAAAGGCAGAGTGCCAAGACTCGCGAGAATTTTCAATATAGAAACCATCGGCAGCAAATTGTCCACCATTCTCGCGAGAGGAAAACGTGTCGCGCTGCGACACGATAAGTTTGAAAAGTAATCGAGTCGCGAGGCAATCGAGCACGCTCAATTAGCCGCGGAAATCATTTCCGGCGGTAAGTCCGGCACGATAATCCAGCGAAACGATTCCACGGTTATCCAGTCGACTCAATTTTCCCACTGCCAAAGATTCCGTCGATTTAAAACCGAAACGTAACTACGTACAGCAAGAATATGCAAAGCCTGGGAGTTTACGAGAGAATTACACTGAGTACACTATTTGCTTTTTTCAATCTAAAAAGAATTCAGGAACATATCTTGCTTTCAAACATTAATAAGTATATTTCGTGTATCTCAGAAATTAAAATTTTTTAATATTTAATATATGGCTTTTCTTTCTTGCGTCTTTTTCCACCATATATTTAAAAGTATCCATTTATTAGATTGGCATTGTAGATGTTAATAAAAATAAAGAAAAAGATCAAAAAAAGAATAGAAGGTCTTTGCACAAAAGCTCAAAAATTCCATGCATTATACCGAAATTGCCGGGATCACACTCCGAGCGGAAAAATTGTTCCACTAGAAGAGCTTCTGGTATACTTTCGAAGGCGCATATTAAATAGATGCCGCGTTGATCGCTTGGGAAAAATTTTCCGGCTTCGAAAGACTATGGATATGTGGGTTTATCGGCTCTATTATTCGGTTCTGCATTCTATCGCTAAAAATAATGACTTTTCACCGCATACGATAAATATTGGTTTTTCTAGTGATATAGAAATGCGACAAGTACCTTCAGAAACATTTCGGATGTGTGTGCCAGTGTGAGAATTAAATAGTTTAAAACGCTAAATATCGCGAAGAGTCCTTGAAGTATACTCGGCCTTGAATGCCTTATTTTATATTAATTTTGGACATTGATAATTATGCAATAAAACGGCAACATAACTTTGGATTTTGTTTCAAATTGAACTTAACTTAATGATTAAATTTATGTATTTAATATAAATTATATAGATTATAAAGTTTTAATTTATATTTTAGAAAAGAAATATAAATGATAAAATTATTTAAAATATTCATTTTAAGTAATTAATGTAATTTGCATTCATGCTATATTTGTGTCATTGTATATTCATATAATTATTGACGAGTTTGTGCTATGGCCGTAACATCGCAGAACAAGAACTGCACTTATGGTATCAACCGCCCATTATATCCACGTGATGCGTGGCATTATTTTAGGCTTCGTACTTTCATCGATCCAGAGAAAACGGTTATAAGTATTAATTCTCGATTATGCTCCGGCTCTTTTGTCGGCGATACCTGTGTTTCAATTTTATTGTCAGTTAATTTCACCGTTAATTTTACCGCCAGTCAATAATAACAACATTCTTGCATTATGCATGACAATCGGGTTATACAATATTTTAGAAATATATTTTTATGCATATCTGAATATAGCGGGGAACGCGAAACAGCAGCGTATAAGAATGAGAATATTAAACAACAATTGCTATCAACTAATTTGCGAAAATAGAACAAGCATCATCACGCGACGAGATTGCTTTGAAAACGCGGTAATTCTCTGTCGTCGCATACTTAGCTTTGTCGCCGCTGACACTATTCGTCAAGCTAATGACATATACTCGGCGAATGCGACAAAATTACATTTGAGATCTAACGTAGCGAAACATTGGCTTTGTGTTAAAGCGCACTAACGAGCACAAGCGCAATTCTGTGTCAGCTTTGCACTAAGCTAAGATGCAAGATTTAATTTCTTACGAACAAGATGAAAGACAGAAAGAACATTAGTAAATAAATTTATACACGACTAACGTTGTAAATTACAAAAGGTGCATTTCAAATTTCCCTTGCTTCTTTTCATGTACATATGGTTTTGATCAATTTGGAATCCACTTTTCTTTATTTAAATAATTTTTTAATTAAATGGACTATAAAAAATAGATTTTATAAAAATTAACTTTATACAAATTTAAATAGACAACACACACATTTTCTCATAACTTTTTAACATTTACATAATCTTAATAATCTTTACATAATTAATTCTTAAATTTAAAAAATCTGAATTCGTTTGTGAAATAAAATAAAGTTTTGATATCAATTTGCATTCTACATGATTAGTTGGCGAAAATTTTTAGATTTTAATTATTATTCAAAAAATATTAATGTCCCGGTATTTTCATTGACTAAAAAATAATGGAAATCCAAATATTAGTCAAAGAATCTATAAATAAAAAGAAGTTAGAGGATTTGCATATCTTATTTCAGTCTCATCTCAAGTTGTCAGAGATTAAAATTAAAGCGTGAGAGAGTATTTTAATCGTGCAATATATATTACAGTACGCTTGAATTGTGACCTAAGTACAGTAATTTGAGACCGTAGTCGCTTATATTATTTATTACCTGTCAATAATCTGGTTATACCGCGATCATTAATGAATTTTATCAGACTTCAATTTCCAAGATGCCACAAAAATAATTATGCATTAATCGGCAAAATGGCATGCCGATGTAATTACTGAATGTTCTACTATAAATGTTTGAAAGAGACAGCATCGATCGTCGCAAATATAGCGAGAAGCAGCACTGATTATACAGCGTATCTTCAGATTAAGGAAATCCATTATCAAAAATCATTCAGTTACTTTATCATCCACTATTTTATCAATGTATTCATAATTCATAATCTCTCAATGCTATTCCTCTCTTTCTTTGATTTGACAGCAACGTGACAGTAACGTGTTTAGGAATTAGACTTACAGGTAAGCAACAACGAAATCAGATACGAGCTCCTATTTATATGTGCTATATTATATATATATATTGAGACCATTTATAGGGACATTAATATGATATGTTTAATATAGTACTGAGAATGCATTTGGTTCATTAAATCGCACTGGATCTTATCGCTCGCGATAACATTAAATCTGCGCTATCTAAGTATATCAAGCACAAACAGATATCACTGTAAAGAATATATCGAGAAACGTAACTCTCTCCGATCCTATAGAACGTTATTGCTCCCTTGCTACTCGGAGCAGTAAATTTCTCAAAGTATTCTTGGCAGTCGGCCTGACTCGGATTTAAGGGGCATAACCCCACGGCCTGGATTTAGAGCCGTGATATCCGCCCTCACAACCAACACGACGACGGTCAATCGACGAAATGCAACCTTGTCGTAGGATCACATCGATCACAAGTTATTGCGCTGTCAACAATTCCTCTCTCGAGGAAAGAACCGCTTTTTATTGCACAACAAACACTCAAGCACATCAATACCTATCAATTTGCATCAAGCGCAATTCTTTAGGGTATAATACTTAGGACTATCAAACGCATAATCAAATATTTAAATATTTGGACATGTGTGCGACGCGTTTGAGACGAATTTAATACTCTCTTCATTAATGTCTTACACGTATAATTTTTTTTTTGCATTATATTAGTTGCATGTTTTTCAAAAAAAATCCAAATATATTTTTAAACGTCCGTTTATTTACAAATTAAAATTTACGATTCTAATCACACTCAAAATTTACGATATTTAAGTCATCGGAGCTTTTTTTGACAATAAATATAAATTGTTATCACTGAAAAGATTTGCTATTTTATCTTAAAATTCAAACATATCACTACACATCTATGCTTTCGTGGAAACGTACATGATAATATTTTAATATAACAGTGTGTTTTTTACCGTATTGTCGCAATATTTGCAGCTTGCATTCGAAAATGTACAACTGCGTGCAATTCGTATCCAAATGTGTCTGGCACATACGTTTCTTTTCGATAGACAGCCACGTAAAGTTTGTTCGACAGGTTCAAAATACATTTAAAGATAGAATTCCCAGCACGAGTCTCGATTTGAACGGAGCTTCTCTTCGCGGAACGCGAGATTCCGCTTTTACGAGCGCCGGCGATCATTTTTTACGATCCATCTTGGCGCTGTCGTTGTCCAGAACTCATCCTGAATGTAATACCGGCACTCGAGCGGTCTACGATCCCTTTTTCCCCCGCCACTTTGCGCGTCCCCGGAAGTGGCGGTAAACTACCCGGTAACGCGGGATGAATCGTCGCGGGAGGACTAACGCCGGAGAATCCCAAGCGACAAAAATGTCATACGAGCCGAGGGAACGCGGGCGAGTGAAGAGAGTGTGTCTGTACTGTGAGGTTTAGGGACGAAAAAACCTAGACCGTCGCCGGTACGACGTTGCTAAGGAAAGTTTAGATTGAAGTTTCCGCGCGAACGAAAAGTTAAGCACTGTCATTCGCATCGTAGCAATCTGCGGTAACAACGGACGGACGAGGCGAACGTCGTTTCGCGGCCGTAATCCGCTATGTATATGTAGAGCATGTACACACCAGAGTTCCTCTATACCTTTAAGCAAGCCGTCGCCGCCTGCTCGGATTTACATTTTGTCAAGTGCTACGCCACACCGTGACGAGATAGTAAATGAGGAGGGGGATGAATTTCGTCGGTAACGTCGAAATGCAGAAAGTTTGACCAAATTCCAAATACTTCATATCCCCTCCTTTCCACCCCCTCCCAACCCCCTCGAGCGCGGATAATGATTTCTCGGCGTTTAACAATTTGCAATAAAGCCGACAATGTGCGAAATTCTTCGAGCAAGTATGTAGAAGTTAAAAGGAACGTAAACATTTCTCGTTTCTATACGCACGATTTTGAATAATTGACGAATTCCGAGTATACACAATTATTTGACGGTGCCTCTTAATTTGATTTAAAGAGCCGAAACTTAATTTTTATTAGTTTTAACATAGGCCCGCCGCCGATCCATCTTTAACATTACGTGTCCTGCATAGGACTTTTGACGGGATACGGTTCGAGTAAACGAGTCACGTAACGTACAATTCCGTTAATCGTCCATCGATCGATATATTTTCTTACCGATCAGAACAGAAGAGCGGATTAGGGTTTCTGTCCCACTTTTTGGCAAATTACGTGACCGGATTGGTGATCATCCTTGAAATTGAAATCGATCGCAGATCTTCGTACGACGCATACAAGGGGTGGTACATAAACGGCTCACTGTGTCAGGGTATGAGCATAGTTCCACGTAATTGTTTTACCGCAAAGGCGCTCGCATCAATTCCGACTATTATTCTATATCTACTTCTATTTCCACTAAGGCGAAGACGTGTGGTATAGATGGCCGCGTTTAACACGCGCCGATTTTACTCGCATTGATTTGCATCACGTTGCAATTGCAGATCGAAGCCGCGCCTACTTTGAATGCATGCCTGGTTCGAGGAAACGTATTACTAGCGGATTACTGTCTAAGTACGATATGCGTATTCTGAAATTACAATGTAAGTATCGGCGATTCACATCGTCTGCATCACTTGACAGTCAACTGTCACTATGAATCATACGTTGTATATTTTATACAATTCGATATATTGGAGTTCGATCGCGAACCTAGTTAGCGTGGGATATCTAGTGTGTCCGTTTCAATAAACTATAAGCTATTAATAAGCTATAAAGAAGCTACGTCGAAGTAATTTGTATTCATTGCATTAAATAATTTATAACCACTATAATGGATTGCGCCGAAATGCATCGCGCGAGGTGTTATGATGCAACCGACGCATCATGAGGGATAAAATATATATGTTCGAATAGCTAGAAAATAATCTAAAAGCAGAATAAAGCCTTGTCTCTATCACGTAGTCTGGAAAGTTTTATAAAATCATCCTCTATTGACACGAATTATCGCATCAACCAGTTTTGTAATATCGAGAAAATTCTTACACAACACGGGTTCGATTCACGATTCAGCGACTTCGCCTCGATATTTTTCTCATCTACACTTCTTTAGAGTGGTTCTCCGGAGAGTTTCTTAAAAATAAAAATTTCGATCTTGAAATTTTATTTAATTATTTGATATCGCACCAAGGAAAATATATGTTCTGTGCACGATTCAGTTTTAAAAAAAATCAATTTTCTTTGAAACTGACGTATTAAATTAATTTAAATTTGAAATTTTACAAAATTTAAATTTGTGTTTCATATGAGAGACTTAATAATTTCTCAATTCTTACACAACAGTTTACGTATTCGGATAACCACATTGCAGAAAAATAAAATGTTTGTTTCCAATATTGTAAAATTTGCTATACGACGCCAAGTCAAATAAAATTTCCATTGTAGCGGTTACGTAAACGAATACTTTAAGTAGAAAGAAATATGATCGTGGATCGCGACAAATATAACTCAACGCATTATTAATTATTTATTACTTTATTTATCACTTTAAAACTATTCTGAGTTTATGAGTCTGTGAGTTGTTACCGAACATTTTCGTCGGCTGTATGTGTCTTACAGTTTCTATTGATAACTACACAAAAAACGTAATGTGATATTCAATTTCTCAACCACGGCTATTTTTTATTCATTGCGACGATTAAATATCGCTTCGTAAAATGAATAGTCAGTTTGCAAGATCAAACGCAATATCCTCTTAGGCATCACTGTCCGAATCGGCTATGCTATGCGAGATCAGCGGCAAAATTGCTTTGAATCAATCTTGAAAATTGGGTCGAAAACAGCCGTGACGCCGGTGCAGTCCACATAAAATCTCCGAACGGCGCCGTTGCATATTTATATCCCGGGCCATTTAAATGCGAGGAAATGCGCGACGAGTGTCGACCGTCGAATGGGAACGTGGCAGGCGAGCATTGGGGGGTGCGTTCCGCCTCCTTCGCGTAGCGACGAAAATCCGCGTAAAAAAAAAAAAAAGAGAGAAAGAGAGAGGAAAGAGAAAGGAAAAACGCTCTTGAGAGAAAGAATGAGTCGGAGAGGTGAAAAAGTCCCGCGAAAATTCAACAAACTTTCGCGTGACGAGGCATAAAGAGGGAGTAGAAAGCGATACGAACTTTCGGAGCGAGCAAAGTTGGGGTGACGCCCGGCAGGAGCCGAGATCGGGACGAAGTACGGAAGTGTATCTTCCCAAAGATGCGTTCGGAGAAATTTTATTGCTCGTCGAACATTGTTGCAGCGAGGAAAGATGCGATCGCCGCGGGCATAAATCTTAATAACTGTTCTCTGCGTTGCAATAAAATCGAATCGTGAACGAATAAAAGGACGATTATCACGCACGCCTCCCACGTCGAGAGATTCAGTCGCGGATAAAGGGTAAGGTACAAAGGGCAGGAAGGTAAAGAGGCGGGAGATGTTATCTATGAATTTGTAGCAACACGCGGCGTACTTATTTCGGTAAATTCATTAAAAGGAGGTCCCCTCTCTCTCAGAATGCAACCTAACGATGCATTAATTCTTCGCAAAATAGATAAGCTTATCGCATCGACACGTGTAAACGAGAAAAAAAATCACGGATAATGCGACGACAACGGACGTCAAAATTAGAAATCGCTTGTTTAGAATAAACGCCTCGCACGAGCGTCTCACCTTTGGAAGAACAGTTTTCCAGGAGCACAGTGTTGTTACGTCACTGTGCACGAGGTAGTAAATAGTATTAGCAAGTCAACTAGCGCTTTGCTCTCCCCAAGCACTTACTTCTTGAGATTCGAGTTAATTTATACAAGTGGCGCGCTGCAATGCAGTTACGCAATTACGGAGGTTACAGTTAGTTTTAGTTTCAGTCCAACTGTCGTCTTAAGAAGAAAGAAGCGACAAGATAAAGATAACAGGGAAGAAGCTACACCGGAAACACGAGGCGTCAAACGAGGAGACGCATGGTCAAGTATCAAAGATGATCAAGTATCAAAGTAGTCATCGTCTAAAATGGTCAATCCTGTAATGCGATAAGTCGCGAAACATACGAACAATTTTATCGCTACTTTATTTTAATAAAATCTTTCTTCGAGTCTCTAATAAAAATTTTCAAAGATTAAAATAAGAAACGAATTGTTATGATGACGTATCGATAAATCAAGTGTTTTCAGAGATACTGTTGTGACCACTCGTACGATGACGAGATACGCGATATATCGCAGTGGCACATACATACGTATGAAGCACATAAATTTTGGACAAAAGTAATATCTAAATCGGTTAGTGGAAACCGTCCGATATGGCGAGATATCGAGAGAGAGAGAGAGAGAGAGAGAGAGAGAACTCGGGTTTTATTTCATTTTTCAAATCCTCGATAGGATCAAAATGCCCCCAACATATCACACGGCGTCGTAAACATCGCGTCAGCGTTTCAATCAAATTGTCGCAATAGGAAAAAAAAGTGAAACCCAGTCTCGCCCAACGTGGAGGATTCGGACATCGCAGTTATCGAGATGTCCTAATGCGTTTATCTGTCACTCGCGAGAAGAAAGCCAACCCTGAATTTAGGGTGCGATCAAAACCCTATAAACGACAAGGGGATGTCCATTGTTATCGGACGAAGGGTATTTCTACGGTTTGGACGAAATAGCGCGGAAAACTCGAGAGTCACTTAAATCTTGGCTTATCTATCGATTTCGCCGAAAGCTCCGATTAATGACATTATTAATCAATGAGTAATATTGTCGTCAGAACGTATGCAAATACGCCTCGGGTTTCGCCGCTTGAATGAAGATAATGGATCATATCAAAGGAAAACCGACGTTTCAACTACATCACCTTTTTAATGTTGCCGTAGCTTTTATCTAACCAGTAAATCACAGCGCGTGATACAGAGTGTGTTTATCGTTCGTTGAACGTCCCTTATTTCCTACCGTACAATACTCTATCGTATATTTCCCTCATGCACCTTCTCTCGTATCTTCAAACGACGGAATGCTACTTGCGAGTTAACATTAGAATATTTCTCATGGCCTGAGATTGTCGTCAAGATCGCAGAAATAATTTAATACTCACGCACTGCATCGCACGCGATCGGAATTATTATACTACAAAAAAGGTAAGAGTCGGAAATATAGATAACATGAATCTCTAGTAGATAAGAATACTCTGCAAACTTGCGATCAACTTGCAGCAATAAAAATAATTATTTTTTCAAGTTGTAATACGTCTCTATCATTCTCTATCGTTCTCTAAATGTTTTTCGATTTAATGTCTCATACATATATATATGTGTGTGTATAAGCCTGGTCAAAGTACTGTTCGAAAATATATCATTGTATTAGGATATAATAAGCATTGTAATCTTAAGCATCATAAAAAATTAATTATAAAATTTTATATAAAGTTCAAGAAAAAAAAATGAAAGCGTAATTAACGTAAGTTGGACGTAATCGTGAGCTTCCATCAGAATCATACATTCGTAAGATACTTTCGTAAAACTGACAAGATGAAAGTTACCCTGTACATATATTTTGTCACGAAATGTATTACGCATGTAATATGTAGGGGAGTAATAAAAGGCGGCCAGTCTTTATGGTTAACCCTTCATAAATAGCTAACGCTGTCAGATGGAAGATTTCGTCGTCGCTCAAATTTTAAAGCTGATAATCTTAATGAGATATTCACAAACGTCTCACAAAATATACGATATCACACACATATACAGTATAAAAACAGCCATATATGCAACTAATACAGTAGCAAAACGCAAACAGCGCGCACAATTAAATGGAATTATCTAATCGAAAGATTTATTATAATAAACAAAAAGAGAGAGTTGTGTAACCAATAATATCTACACCGATACGTATTATTATTAGTTTACATATTTGATACTCAATCAGCGGTAAATTCATTACATTACGCAGAGCAACATGGCATATTACGATTTAATTATCTCGATCGCCTCCAGCGTTACGCTTTTGACAGTTTCCAACTGCAAATAAAGAGTTGAGAAGTTGCATGCATAATTTATTAAATTAGCGTAATGTACCGAGATGAAAGTGTGCTTTGGTTAAATGTGCCATATATTATAAAAGTAATGTATCTCTTTTTCTCTCTTTTTCTGTCTCAATCTATTTCAACAATCATCTAAAGATTATTTACATTAATTAATAAACTCGCTGTATACAATTTAACTCGCTAAGTTCCGCGGTCTGTTCTTGCCCGTATCATTTCTATGTCACAATAAAGGCGAGTTCCATTTTCCGCGCGAGAGAGATAACGCGGATGCAGAAAGGGCAAGTGAAACTGAAGGAAGTAGCAGAACGAACGCGAGAAGAAGGAACGGGAATTGGAACGGAAAACCGGAAAAAAGAAGAGAGTAACACCACGGAAGTTGAGTGGTGAAAAGGGAAGCGAAGTAGAGAAGCGTCAGCCAGTAGTTACCGCGAGAAGTAATCGGAATCCCCTGATGAAGTTTACGCTTGTAACTATAAAGTTGGATGGCTCGCTCGTCTATTAGCGATCGGATTAATTCGCGAGAGGCGATGTGCCGGCAGAAAAAGAACATTAATTTCTTATTCACGGCACGATGTCGCACCGTCGCGAATTATTCGCCGTTCTAGTAACAACTAAAAATAGCAAAATAAATAAAGCAGAGAAGACGGCGATGAGGATTTTAAGGCAATGTATAAACCGGGTAATATATAAACTTTCTCCCCCCCCCTCACTCTCTCTCTCTCTCTTCTATTTTCAGAGTATTTTTAAAGAAAAGAATGCAATCCCCCGCCGAAGTAGCAACAGAGAGAATGATTGCTAGCAAAATACATGTAACTATGCGGTATCGATCTCCTACTACCTTGTTCAGAATCAAAGAGCGTGAGAAACGTATAACAGGGAGCAGGGATACGATAGGGAATTCCTTTTCCGAAATTCATTATGCAAGCTCTGAAGAAAGTCAGCTCGCGCGGAGTGGTCGCTGAGTTTTATTCCTTCCGCGAGTTTGTTTAAAGTTCCAATTCGTTTTCCGCATTGTGTGTGTGTGTGTGTGTGTGTGCGCGCGTGTGCATTCAACTAAAGAAATGTCATCTTCGTGACATTTATGACAAAAAAGTAAAGATGAGAAAAAGATTACGTACATTTATGTACGTATTTTTAAAGAAATTTAAAAGGTTTTACAAACATTCCATGTTTTTACAAAATATTGTGAAGCAAAATTTGACTGAACCTTTTTTCGGATACATATATTGCAGATTGACGCAATGATATAACGGATGATATTTTTCAGAGATTAATCCTTAAAAATCCCGCGAACTGATATATTTTTGTGTATGAATGTCTGCGGAAAAACTTTTGCGGTTCGAAGTAAACAAATGCACGTACACATCCGACCTTTCCCGTGTAGTGATCTGACTTTAAATCGCGGGAGCCATATTTTTAAAAAGTGTGCTGCTTTTACTTCTACAAGCCAGGAATGCATATGAAATATGGATAACGGAGAGAATCCACTCGGAAAACATTTTCCGAGAATTCTTCCTCGATACAGTTTTGCGCGGAACACATGCGCTTATCTTCCTGCGTTTTCCAAAAATTATCGTATTCATGCTTTATTTTTACGCGAGCATTGACTGTATGTAAACTTCCTTCACGCTAGAAAGCGCGATCTCTGAACAAGCACGGCGAGGTATTATTATGAATAAATACTTAAGAATAAATACTATAGATGATCTTCATTACGATATCTCGCATGTGAACATTATATATAATTACATACATCGCACTATATACTTATACCATATATCGCGATAAAGTAAAGATTTTGAACTACAAAAGTAGTAATAGTCATTATCTGGTCAGACATTGTAACAGTTTGCTCCAAAAGAGAATCGTCACATGCAGTTACATATCTATATCCAATGTATTATTCACATATGGTCAGATTGATATATATGGTCGTATAAAATTCGAAAAATGCATGTCATTCATTCATTCTTAACAAAGATATAATCTCGAACGAATAAATTCCCATTGGACGCGAAATTCGCATTCCAGACTCGTAATAAAAAGTAACGATTTTTAATTCTCTAATGGAAATATGATATATAAAATTACGCAATATTAAATTTATATGTAAATTGTAATAGCTTGATACATGTATATATATATGTACATTATTATTGTATATATAATTTCTAAATAAAATAATATAGAAATTCAAAATAATATAGAATAATAATAGGAAATAGCAAATATTTTTAATGTATTAAATATATTTAATGTATTAATATATTAAATATGTATCTTCCATATATATATATGTATATAAGTACTAAAGTGTTTTGAATAATATCTCGAAGAGCTCTTGTTTTGTAACCGTAAACTGCATTTCGCAATTAATTATAGAGATCGAATCATCTCGGTCACAGATATTGAATCCGGGTATTACGACGATTAACCCGAAGCTAAGTTATAGTTGGCCTATGAGCCGTTATACGGCTTTCTGAACACTCGTGACGTTGAATCGAAATCCTGTTACGCGTATCGAGCGATGTAGGTGGTAGTTATCAAGAATTATTACGTTCGAATCTCACCCGTAAAGATTTAACACAGAGTTTTTCGCGCCCTCCGCACCATTTAGACAAAAGAGCGGAATTAATGGCAAATACAGTGACACGCATATATTCCATCGCGCGTTCGTAGAAGTTACAATATTGCCTCCCTATTTATGGTCAACCAGGAATTGCATATTTCCGCGTCCTTTTTCCGGTAATATCGCGCTCATGCATTAAATAGGATGTAATCGTGATAACGCATGTAAAACGTATCTTCCTTCAATGTGGAACGAGAGAAATGTAGTATTTCAGATATCTGTAAATGTTAGTAATTAAGCTTTCATACAACATATAAATCGGATCACACGTAAATCCAATATTTTATGAATAATTTTTTCCGCAGGAAATCGTATATCACATCGAAACTAAATATTCCAAACAAAAGTCGCGTATACACAATTCCAAACTATTATGTTTTAAGCGTATAATGACACACCAACGGAATACGATAAAGTAAAAAATACCGATATTCTTTTCTCTAAAACTCAACGCGTTCAGAATAAAAGTTTCGGTAAAATTTTTACATATTATTTTCTGTAATACGCGTAGCGCACATGTACGCGCAATAAATACCACTTTTACCATAAAATAACAGATTTCTCTATAAATCTCTGCATTTCTTGCTGTTACACGCGAGATGGGCGAGCAGTGGGACGAGAGGGACGCAAAACGGATAGTACAAAAGAGATTCTCTGAATTAGGGAAAACTGCGGGAGAGTCCGATTACCATCCTCCAATTTACTCTATCCGCGTTCTATATCCGCGGGCGTCCACATACACTACACGCATACACAAACATAGATGCGGCCGGATGCGATCACACAAAGACACACACACACACACACATATACGCGCGCGCATATAACACGTTAGCATTCAACGCCGTAATTGGATGCTTAGCGGCTGCAATGTGTGTCTCTCAGTAAGGCCCGATATACGTAATAATTTAATCCGCAGTTCGCGAGGCAAATACGAAAATGGCAAGGTGGCCGGAAGAGAAACAAGCGGACTATCCGCTTAGCGGGAAGTGCTTACGCGAAATCCGACTTTTCATCAATTTCCCGACCCTTCGATGGTACTTACAGCCCTCCGTGCAGGAAGCCATACGCGATCTGTCGATCTGACGCCTGTTACCTTATCAAGAAAAATGCGGTTGACTTGCGAAGCACTTCATCGAGAGAGAAACTCACGTTTACGTTCGCTAAAGCGTCTTTGTGATTCTCTCTATTCGCATGTTTCGCACAATTGGAAAAGGAATGCACCTCATGTCTGGATTGGATTGGTAAGACGCCGAGAACGCTTGCTAAATAATTGATTTTATTTAACGGTCTCCAACGATTTCAAATATATGTTTCGATTGACCGCGTCGAGATGTGCATAGCTACAAGTATTTTCGGATTCTGCTGTAATCTTGAACGACGCATTTCCCAATTTTCAATGTGTGTGTGTGTGTGTGAGAATGTGTAATAAGTTTTTTTCATTATTTAAAAGAATTTATTTATTTGTCATTTTAAGTGCTAGATTGGATTCAATTCTGCGATCAGAGAGAGCTATTTAAAAATAGACTACTTTCGAAGATATATAAGATTCCATTTTGTAGAAATCCTTTACGATTTCTCTTCTTCGTTTCCTGCCGCTCGAAACTATATATGACAGATTTCACGTTTCGTGCTGCTTGAACACAAAGCGTATCCTTAAGTCAAGTTTCCTCAGGGCAATACAATGCAGCCAAGAAGCTATCTTCACGGAACCATGTTACTGCGCATTAAGACCTGTCGCAAACTACATGGAGAACCGTTTCTCAATTGCGTCCTGTATACTTCTACGTTTGCCCAGTCTTTAGTAGATAAAGTTTGTAACACTATCGTGAACTGAATGAAGCTTTGACAGATACTGAAGATTTGGTGTAGATTTCGAACATTTGATGCGTTTAACTATTATGAGTTATCAAGGATACTTCGAATCTAGTTTCAATTGTAGATTGCTTAAGTGATATTAGATCTCATATAAAAAAAAAGATATATATAATTTTTTTCAATACAAATCATTATATGCATATAATAATTTGTATTATTGTAATAAATTATATTTGTTTGCATTCTTATGCTTTCCATGTAAACTAATATAAATGTCGAAGCACACTTATTGCTCGGCTCACAGTCGAAAATCTGCTCGCGACAAAATTGAAGATTCAGTGCATGTTTCAGTGATACAACGCACCATTTTTCTGGCAAAAATTGGTATGTTAAATTCAAGATATTCGGGGGGCATAATATGCAAACCATTGCAGCATAGAAGATATTTTTCTAGTACCGGAGCACGAGTGGCAAAAAGTAGCTTGGTTCCAACGACTTCAACCCGAAGCTTTCAGCAACGATGGACCGGCATAGACACGCCGGTATGGAAGCCCATTTTTTCCGGAACATCCATGACGATCCTCGTCGACACGCAGCACGCTCTCATCCTGAATTACGCCGACACTAAACCGTGCAACGCACGCGAGAACCTCCCTTATCGTCAGGAGCAACATCCGCGATTATCAAGCCGACGAACCTTCGTCGAGGATTACCCCCGCTACCGAGATTTATCGACCCTACTTCCACTCGACCACCCTCGCAAAAGGGGTCAAGAGGCCGTTTCGACCGTTCTCCCTTCCCTCGTTCCCTCTCTTTCTCGATCTTTCGTGTCTCTATTCCGCCTACTGTCCTACCCCAAAATCACCCTACCCTCTGGACCCCGTTTTTTCCGTTACTCTTGTTGGTCCTTCGTCTGGTTGATGGGAAAAAAAGGATTTATATGTTACTTTTTTTTTTTTTGTAAGATTGACCGCGTCTACATTTTCCCTCCCTCTTCGTGTACGTCACAAGATGCTTCCGTTTGAAGAAACGTTTCGTAGGGTTGGTCCGAATGACACTATCGTTTGATTCTTATAATCTCAAATGTATCACGAATATTTTATTTAAGAAAGAAGGCAGGGAGTGGGCACTCCACATCGCACACGCGATACAGGCACTCCGGTGAAAATAGCGAGCAGATAAGGGTGACAGAGACACAAGAGACCTATCTCGAAATGTTTTATTTAAAAGGGAGAACAGTCGTGGCTCACGCGAAGAGAACACCTCCAAAATGAAAGCTATTCCGGCATAATACACCTGTCTTTGTCGTCGAGTATGATTGGCAAACAGGCGATAGGACTATAGAAACAATGCGTAGAGCTATCGCGAAATAAATGCAATCTCAACACTCGCGCGCTTAAAAGAGATTTTCCGAAAGATACCTTTGTCTGATATTTTTCGATACAATTCAACGATAGATTTGTTTAACAATAAGAAAATATTTTCTCTTTACGTGAACTGCTTTATCAATGTAACAAAAAAACGAAAATATAAAACGATGCTAACTTTGTGTATTATATTGTGCACCTGCGTGTGACATAAATCGAAATAAAATGTTCACTATTTTCGATACAACTTTGCTATCGGTATAAATTTAAATAACACATTAAGATGCTTTCTAGTTATAAAACTGAATCATTGAATCCTACTTTTTCTCTTTTCCTCTTTACTAAAAAAATAAACAAAATATAGTACATTTTTCTCCTTGTACAAAACATTATAATAACCGTTGTATTGTAAAAATTGCATACGATAGAGCGAAATCGGCGATAGTTGTTTACGATAGCAAAATCATTTCCAAAAAGAATCAATTTATTACTCTTCCGCTCAATCTCGTCAAGTATAATTAAAGTATAAGGCCTCTTGGCGCCTGAATCGTCAATCTCAATTACAATTAGTTAGGATTTTATCGCTACGAATGCTTTTAACTACATCTAGCTATTCTAAATAAGTTGTTACTTGTTTACATCACGAATGTCGTTAACCTTTCGCCTATTTCGTTTATAGAATGTTTTCTTCACGTCACGTCGTCTATTTTGCATTTAGAGAAATTCATATACGAACACAAACATGTGAGAGAGATTTTTATATTATAAAGTCAATACAATCTCTTTTTGCTCCAAAATTAATTAAATATTAAAAATTAATTAAATATAATTTAATTATTTCTTTTATTTTTTCAACAATATACCCAAACATTAGATACTCCATACATTATACACTTTAAGATAAAAATACAATCAACTATCGATAGCCGATAGCTAATTTCTCGTATGTTATTTTTTTCGCAATTACACACTTCTGATTGATGCTCCATTTAAAATATCTGATTCAATTACCTTACGCTTGATGAAGTTAGTAATGTCAACGACCAGCGTGGTCGTCGTTATTTAAGAATCGGTCATCCTCATAATTCATCATAACAGAATAATTCCGCGAATTCTATTTTCAAACCAAACCACGCGTTTGCTGGGCCTGAATTAACAGTGACGGTCAGCATGCAGCGATAAAAATTTATCCGCTGCGCGAAAAACACGAAGGCGCGTTCCGGCTAACCATTGGGGTCATAAAATAGAGATAAAATCGCAATATACGGACGATTAACTTCCCGTCATCGGCACATAACGTTAATTATCATCATTACAGCGGTGCCGCCTATTTTAACACTGCTAAAATTACCTGTTAAAAGCGCGAATTAATACGACTTAATCACGAGTGCTATGCGATATTCATAGACATATAAATTATATGAACTATGTATATTTTCGTATATATAATTTTGACTAATTGTAACGTGAATAATTGCGATCTTATATCAACGATTCTTCCATAAAAAGTGAAGTCTAGCCAGAAATGTTTTAGATCCTTCAATATATATCTATAATATATACATATCTCCAGATATATCTCTAAATAATTAGGTTACTATGGAAAAAAGAAAATAAAATAAACGCGTGCAAACACCTGTCGAGTTATATAACGGTGCGTTTCCAATCTTTGGTTTTATAAAATTATCCGGTTCAATGCTTTTTTAGACAAATGCTTCTAAACAGTCTTATGAAACCTGCATTATGTTTCCTTCACTTGTTCGCATATAAAGAGAGAAAAATTTGCTAGCCAAAAAGAAGTAATTGTGCAATGTTCCCTTGATGAATAAATAGATATACACAACGGAGAACGAGCTAAATAAAGGACAAGCGTATGCAAGAAAGGAAGGTTGGCTTGGATAGCGGGTTAGAAAGATAAAGAGAAGGGTGGAACGACAGCAGGGTAGAAAGCGATGGCGGAAAAGCGGGTTGAAATTCGAGAGAGATGATACGAGTACGTGGAACGAGGAATGCAAATGGACAATAAACCGCCCTTTCGTCCACCGTCTACCGACGGTATATCACCGGTGACACCCGTACTTTTAGTTTATGCCGCATGCATAAGCGGCGCTTCGCATCAGGAGCGCAACGTCCGTGGCGATTCTTGTTCCCGGAGGAATCCCGTGGATCTCGGCCTAGTTTCTCTCTCTCTCCCGCTCATCCCTTTTTACACCGCTCTCGACGGGATTAAAGAGATCCCTCCCCGAACCACCTCTTTCTCTCTCACTCTCTCTCTCTCTCTTTCTCTTTTCGTGCGGACGACGTAGGCGAATTCTCTTAGAATTTTCGTCAAGCCGGAAAGTCGATAATTCACGAACCGCGTTCGTCCGCGGAAAACCTCGAATTCGCCTCACGATTTATTATATCATAAATTTCAAATACGTTATATCCTCGCGGTTTACGGAGTGAATGAAAAATATTCGGATAATCGCGATTACGCGGCGACGATCACGGCGCGAAATTAAACGCGTAAATAGAATGCCTTTTTTTTTTTACTCTAGCTTCGTAACGCTCACTTGCAACGTAACGATATATGCATTGTACTGATGTTTATTGTCCAGCGGGGGCAGACTCGTGAGTGATAAAGTAATTACAAACGCTATCCAGTACAACAAGGGACAAATGGTTACGCTGTACGATTATTCTCTGTACATTTGCTGCTCGGTCTTAACATAAATATCACGAACGAAACTGCGAATGCTAGTAAAGTTATACTATACAATTTATACATGCCACGCTAATAGCATCGATGTATCTCTATTTTCTCGCGTATGAATAATGACTAGTGTAATGACGCACGCGGTCGTAGGCAGTAACACGTGAGAGAGAATTACTGGCGTACAAATATTTCCACAATATTCCGGGATTACAGCCGCATTGCAGCTGGATATATTTTTTGTATCTAAAGAAACCCCATGAGAATACATCATCTGATGATATTTCGTAAATATATAGATTCGCAATCTTTATGCAATCTCAAAGCACGTGAAACTTTGTTTTTTAAATTATTATTTTTAATAAAAATCTTTGCCGAATTAAAATCCTGTGTGATATACAAAATTGTCCCGTAAAAACGCATATGATATTAAAAATAGTTCTGTGCAAGTTTAACGCACCAATGAAAACGCATATCTCTGATAATTGCGTAGCGCTTGAAAATTACTTTGTTCATTTGTGATCGAACTATTTTTATGAATAACGAATAAATAGTTGCTATGCAAAACTCCGTCATGGTTCTCTTCAACCTCACTTTTCATCATCTATTGCATATTCGGTAGATATGAGTTCGAATCTGCCAAAATTTCAGTGCATACACCAAGTCTTAACATTTAAATATTTGCTTGAATAGAAGTATGTAAAGTTGGATATTTTATTTAATTTGGATGAATTTAATGTGACGAAATATATTTAATGGACGAAATATTATTCATATATTAGGTAGTTATAAAAAAAAACATTATATAAATTCTAGATTTATGAAAATTCAAGCAAACATTTAAATGTTAATAATAAATACATTCTAAATTATTAATTTTACACATCAATCATATTTTTTGCATATTTAAATGATTAATTCAAATTAATCAATAAAATCAATGAAAACTTATTATGTACATTATATTTTTAAATTAATAGAAAAAAATTTACCAACTTTCGAAACTTACATAGAAAAATATCACAGTTGTTGTAAATATAAATTCTTTTACTCGCATGTTTAAAACTATTTAAAATCGATCATTACATAGCATATATATATATATATGTCTCTTTTTAATTGTTTATAATCTAGGTGTAAATTTCATGAGTTACATAAAAATTTCTGTACTTTAATTACCAAGATACCGAGCGTTTGCCAGACGCGCATTAGCATATACAGGAATCTGGACGTTGTTAAAAGTTTGTCACGTGTATGCATGCTAAAATATAACCGCGACATATCTCGTCCGGCCATAGGATTGATCTTGATCCCGAGCCTCTCATGAATTAAGCGCAAGGCGTGCATGTCACTCTTCGCGCAACGACCCAAGATTACGATCAAGAAGTTTAATGCGCCTCAATGGAAAGTGTTGGAACCGCCTTCCCCGCACGCGCGCGTCTACATAACTGCGCCAGACAGATGTTTCCCGATGTCTCTCGACAGAAATGCTAAAGCACGTAATAATCGCGACTGACGGGATGTCGCTGCTACTAGGTATGTAAAATTTCTTTCTCCCTATGGCTCATCTCTAGCAATCAAATACTGTGCATGTATCATTAAAACGAGATCGGGTTAGAAACATTTTATTACGAAATAATCCTATATTCATTACTAATAATAAATCATTCTCAAGAATCCTTTTTTTTTCAAAAGAAATAATGATGTGTTGTAAAAGAGAATATGCAGAGATCCGTAAATTGTAAAAGAAAAACGAATTTCTGAGTGTTGCAAATTTTCCTCTGGAAAAAAAACTATATGTATAAACTATGGACGTAGATATTAGCGATGCTGCAATTTAAAGGTCTTAGTATTTCAAAGGGATTACGGTACGATCTAAATGTTGAACGTTACGTTCCGGGAAGTAAGTCACAACACGGACTAACGCGGAACATCTCGATGGCTTAATCATTGATAAATATGTACGAATTATTTAAACGAAAAGAGGCGTTCTAACTGCCTCAATTAAAGTGCAGCGCGATAACCCGTTGTGAATGAGCTGTTCAGGCGATTCTCGTGAAATACGTTTGTGATGCTCCATTACTGGAAACAGAGGACAATGCGAATATATGTGCATCTACGATTGAATTCGATAGTAAGCCACACATAGTGGCGATCTATTAATTCAACGTTCGTGTATTAGTAAATAGAAATGATTCTATCAAAGTTACGCGAATTAACATACCTTCTGAGTAAACATATGCCGAAAATGCAGTTTAGAAAAAGAGATTCTCGTTTAATTACTCTCAATTATATTTTATCACGTCACTATAATATTTACTTTTTAGTCCTGTCTTTTATTGTATATTCAAGAGATAAAAAATGGCAAATTTACAACACCCAGAATATTAATTTAAAAAACGCGTAAATTCTACATATACATAATACAAGCAGAAACAGCTGTAAAATAATCGCGCGCGTAAAAATTGCCTGTGAAAAGGCAGTTGCAAGGATACGAAAACGCCGACGAGTTATTAAAAATAGCACTTTGAGCTTCTTATGCATCGATGAATCATTGATTATTATAGGCACACAACATCCACCGGAAGCCGCTAATAAACCAGGAAGAGCCTGATGTACGAAAATTGGATACTCATGTAAATTTCGAGAGGATTATGTTCGATAGTAATAACGCGCTGATAGCTTTCTGCGCTACTGATACCGCCGTTGTGCACGAGAACGCGGGAGAGGAAAGAAAAAAAAGAGGGGAAGCGGATAAACCTCCATGACTTCCGATGAGTCTGATCGTCGGTAGAACGGGACGAGAATGATGAAGTATAATAGCCGCCGGTAATTCAGCCAACGCACGCGAGTAATAACGTACTGTACGAGTGCGAGATGTATATGCGCTTTTTTGCAATATAAAAAGCCAGACACGCTGTGTGTATATGTGTGTGTATGTGTGTGTATGTGTGCGTAACATCAGGTTGTATTACGACGGCGGAATAAATCTTGCGCCACAATGAATAAAGATTGTAGCCCGAGTCGAGTTAGTAGAGTCGAATAAAATAATTGAAACCGTTGAACGAATGAAATAAAACAATAATTATCACGCAATAAAAAAAAGACTAACGGTCAATATATAAATGTATTATAAAATATATATTGTAATATTGCTTGTGAGTAGCTATTCGATTATTATAAAATTATTGTAAAACATTGAGAAAGATATAAATATTAATTTCATTGCAGCAATTGCATATGCTTCTTTTCAAGATGTTCTATGTCTGTTACGTGAGATTACACGCGTACGAGAGCTAATGCATACATATACATACACACGTCGAATCTCTCGTCACAATTGCGATACACGTGCGCACGAACGCGAGCAATGCAGAAATGCGCGACTTTGCGGTTAATCTCTCAAGGCCCTTTTGCATCTGGGTGAGCGCGATGAAAGCCACGACCTTAGATATATACGCCCGTATATAATGTTATTGTACGTCTTCGCGCGCGCGGTCGTGTGCATTCGTGTATGCGCGCGCCTGTATATGCAAATATTTAATTAAAGCAACGACAGAGCGGCATATGCGCTCGTCGCCAGTATGTCCGCGCGCGGAGGAGTGGATAACGAGGGTGCGCGAGAGGGAGGAACGGGAAAAGGGGTACGAAATCGCGGAAACGACGAGGGTGGAGGTTATCCCCGCACTGTAAATATATGATTATGCATGAGGATCGGTGGTGGTGCTGAGTGCACTTTCACGACCACCATACGGGAACGTGTTAGCTTCATGCGAGCCGCGAAAACAAACGATGAATTATAACGCTTTATCGAAACAGAGAACGACTCATCCCCGGATACGATACGCATCCACGAAAGATTCTGTCCACTGTCGGGCAATCAGAATATGACGAGTTTCAACGAGGGAGCACTCGCGAACGACACGACGACGATGCTGTTGAAGCGTTCGAATTTTTTTAAGAGCTTAGTTAATATTCGAAGCTATGCGATACAGCTATCTAGAGGTAAATCAAACATGAATAATGCATTTTCCAGAATAAATTTTTTTGCTTATTTTTTTTTAGCAAAATTCTCTCTGTCTTTGGTGTTTTTCTTCCTTCTAAATAAATCAAGTCAATTTCATTATGTGCTGTTCAATAAATAACGCGTGAGTAGCGATGCGCACTAAAGTGCACTAGAACGCAATTGTCAGACCCTTCATCAATTTATTACCTTTTATTACTGTCAGCCGGGGACGCATTTCAAAAGGACATTCAATTTCAATGATATTAAGGCAAACGGGCGAGAGATTTCGCGGAACTCCTGGAATTTCTCGAGGTACGCAATCGACTGCTACAGCGGGTACCTTTGAAGTTTGCGATCGTCTTTTGACGAGCCGTTCGCACGAGAACAGTTAAACGAAAATTCCCAGTTTTGGCATAGATTGTCAATACTATTTGCAGACAACGACAAATTGCTCGAAGCGAGCCTGCCAAAAGCAACGATTTCATAATCTCGATGAAATATCGATTCTTCGAATCTTTGACACACGAGAGACAAAACAACCTCGAGCTTTTGCATAGCGCGAATGACTTTCAAACGCGCAATCACGCTGCGAAATATTCTGCTTGACGTGAAAATTTCAACAATGATTATATTTCGCAAAAACTCAAATTAAAAACTCGTTATATCTTATCCGATGCAATCTGCATCGCGTCGCATGTTAATTAAATGTGAATTTCTGTGAATATTTACATCAGGATCGTCTCATAAGGTGTAAATTTACGAAGCTTTTGGTAGCTTAACATTTTATTTCGCGGCTTCTACTGCGAGACACAATGAACTCAAATAGCCTCAGCTTCGATTAAAACGGTAAAAATGCGCTTCTATTTGGGGGAGTGATCGTCCTAATGAACAAAGTTACGAATATCTGTTTACAGCGCGCAAACGTAAGCGACGTATTATTGGGGATCGAGGAAAAATCTGCTTAAAGAAACGGCAATATCGAAGGACATTATGATTCGAGATAGGACGAGAGTGAGCAACACAAAACCAGACCGCGAAAGTAGACGATGAAAAAGAACGGCGTGGACACGGTCGGTCGGTTATTAAAAGAGACGACGAAGATGAACGGATGACGGGGGAAGATAAGTTTGCCTCAATTTGGCGGAGAAGCGAAACGCCAAGCTAGGGTCACACCGTGTCTCGGCTCGTTTAATATGCATTTTAATTAATTCCACGCACTAAAATGCGAAACGACATCGTCGCCCGGCCCAGTTTATAGCATCATCCTTCTGTACGTACATTTTCCTTGCATCCCCAAACCCCGCCGTTCCTCCTACTGTCGCGTTACTCCTACGTCGTTCGCTCACCCTTATACGCGCGACTATACGTCCAGCCATTTGCGGTCTACATCTGTTTCTCCGTCCTCGTCTCCTTCGCCACTCTGATTTATAGTTCGTGCTTTTAACTGCGGTTCGCGGGATGCTGGTGGAACGAGGATCGGGGGCGCCGCCCCCTGTCGCAAAACCCCGTCGCGGTCGCTCGTCTACTCATGGGGCTATCTTCGCCCACTATCAACCGTAACCAGCCGCATGATCCCGATGCTCCGCGAACTTTTATTCCGACGTTATCGTATACTAACACGAGCGCGCGTATAACACAACGACATCCCCTGCACGTACGTGGATTTCGCGCGCGGGAGAATCGGTCCTCGTTTATTCGCTTCGCGGAAACGCGTCGACGAGAGACACGCGGCAACGCGGAATTCAGCTCATAACTTGCTTTTATTAACGGCACGTACGCGCTTTAGTGCCGTTCAATTTCTCGGTGAATTAATCTTTCGACGCGTAACGCGTCGGCCGTAGCCTATCCTGTTTGTTTACGCACCGCTCTTTGCTCGCTCAGATGTGTGCCGCGAGTTCATAATATGTATATCGATCGTATCCGGTTGTACATGCTGTTATCGATAATACTCGAGTTGATTCAGGCTCACGGCATCTCTCTTCGTCTTCGAACAAATTCTTTGAGTGAACTTGTGTTTTCGAGAGAAATTCAGAGCCATGCAAATATTTGCGTTTGAAAGTCATTCGCGCTATGCAAAAGCTCGAGGTTGTTTTGTCTCTCGTGTGTCAAAGATTCGAAGAATCGATATTTCATCGAGATTATGAAATCGTTGCTTTTGGCAGGGTCGCTTCGAGCAATTTGTCGTTGTCTGCAAATAGTATTGACAATCTATGCCAAAACTGGGAATTTTCGTTTAACTGTTCTCGTGCGAACGGCTCGTCAAAAGACGATCGCAAACTTCAAAGGTACCCGCTGTAGAGCAGTCGATTATTATAATATTATAATAAAATAATTAAAAAAAAAAGGTAAAATAGACCAAGTATATAAAAAACTTTTGTACGCAAACTCTTGTATGCAGCAAATAGAAATTTAAAAAAATTAAAATTAAGATATAAATGTTACTTATATATACTTGGCATATTTTACCATAAAATAAAAGTTTATCACTCACCGGTCGATGCGCAGCAGCAGAGTTGACAGCTAAGTTGATCTGTAACATATAAATATAAGATACAAATTATAGCAGCGCCCAAATTAATTATTATTTTTAAAACATATTGTATCAAATATTTGATGCGTACAATTATAAGCAGATATTTCATAAAATAAATATATAATTATTTTTGGAAAATTATTCTTTTTAACAAGTTTTTATAAAACATTATATATATATATATATATATATATTAATATCATTATTTTCTCTAAGTCTTTCTTGTTTAAATCAAACAAAAAAAATAATCAAATTATATATATATACTATATATATATATATATATATATATATATATATATATATATATATATAAATTAAAAATGTAATACAGAAATTTAATATAGAACGACTTTATATTTAAAACTGATATTAAAGAGCTTTGTATTTTTTGAACAGCATCAAACAATTTTTAAGGACTTATAAACTATTGAAACTCATCAATAAACATTCCAATAAGCTATATAGAATAATTTGCTGCTTCGATATTACTATACATCTAACACCTTGGGCAATATATAGCCATACTGATTAACTAGTCGAATATATATATATATATATATATAAAACTATCGCCTCTCTCAAGACTCTTGAAAGTGCCAACAATAAATTAGCTTTCATTACACTAGCTGTGATGAATAGCTTGTGTGCGTGAAGTGACTCGTCGGCGACCTAACTCGCTACGTCAAGCCTCGCCATGAGAGGAAGCTAATAGCATGTTTCGCGTTGAATATTCAGACCCTCCCCATACATATCACTTCATAATTGTTCCATCGCGCTGCGGACAAGCAATAACGAAACGGTCGTCCTTTTGCCGGCGTGTGTCTTTCGATCGCATGCCTCCCTGTTTCTGCCTCGTAATACGGCTCTACGACTGCGAATAGAATATAAGCGTACGAATGTTCAAGAATTCATTGCCTTTTCATTCCTATCCGATAAGATGCCGTCGCGTTTCATGTTCAAAAGGTTGCGTGCCTTTCGCCAACTGTTTATTATTATAACATACATTCGCTCTACGAGTCTTACATTATAATATCTTCTAGTAATATGAATTAAAATTCTACAACGTCTGTCTGTTTCTCTGCACATTATTGAATTATTGGTATATTGCATGTAAGACGTGCACGGAAAATGCATGTAAAAGAGAAATAAATAAATTTTTTAAGATGACAGTACACTAATGGTAACATGTAATAAGTACACAAGCAATAGCATAAATCCTTTGTTTATGGCTTATAATATGATATAATTTTTGCATTTTCATCATACGAATGTATCAAAATACTGTAATTAATACTGCAATTAATACTGTAATTAATACTGTAATTATCAATAAAATGTATAATTGTCAATTGAATGATAAAGTGCGAAGGTGAGATCTAGCTAGAATGCTGTAAGAAAACTCTAACGGCATTGTTTATCCGGCTTGTAGAGGAAAATACGCCTCGCGTAAGTTTCCTCGTAAATACGCAAGCATAACTGGCGAATGTAAAGCAAATGACGAGAAAATCTTTTAGAAGCGACTTTTTCGATTTCCTTTATACAACGTAATCTCGCCCAATACGCTTTCAAGTACCCGATGAGCACAATTTAAGTTCTCTATCATATCTCTCGATTATTTAATCTGTGCTCTTCACGTTTAATTCCGCTGGCATTTATACCATCTTGAAAAACTTAAACGTGAGAGACATTCTTGAAAAAAGAGATGACAAGAAAAATAACGAGAGGATTATTTCTAAGGGATATAGAATGTGTCAGCGAGAACACTAGAGTACGACTCAGGCACACACAACCCGAAAATCGGAACGGTATTTCAGAAACGATAAAACCGCCGTCTCTACTTATGCAACATTTTCTATGCAAACGGTGTCCTTATGTTGCTTTTGGCTTACGAATTCACCCGGCGTGTTCTTGACGTCAAGGGCATTACGCATCGGCGCCGTATAAGCTTTTCCTCGGATTCGAATGTGAAAGTCTTCGAGTACCGATGGATTCATGCAAATTCGATAATACCGACAAATCGTTCGATGGATAAGTTCGCAAAGCGGCTGGGAAGCCCAGGACGTTGCCGGAGACTTCAGGAAACTCGAGTGCGGATTACGTAGTTCGTACGACTTATCGGAGTTTCCCCCGTTGTTCCGCGAGTTAGTACTCCGTGGGTTATGAAGGATCGGCTCGGTGGGACGGGCGAGCGGCCGGACGGACGATTAAATACAAAGTTGCAGCGAATTGTTCATCTCGGTATATTTATAACCGGCCCGGATTTTCTGCGAGAGATCTTCCCGGTCGAGATACGACAACGCGCGACTTTGTGCGTAAACTAGGCCGCTGTATGCGATTATTTCCGTTACGCAGATAGCGGCTTAGTTTACGCATAATGTTGATTTGCGCGGCGTTAATTATGCAGTTTCTTAATCGCGCTGTAATGCTAATAAAAAACGCAATAAACATTAGTAACTTGACGAAGTATCCTAAGCGCAAACGAGGTTTACTTTAGCAATCTAACTCTTACCGTAAGTCGTGTTTAAGAGCATTATAATAGTCGAAACTTTCGGCCTGTTTACTTCATCGTTTAATAGTATACGATAGTATTTTTCAACGAGAATAAATTTTGCAACAAAATTATACAGTTTACGAATGTGATATAACCGAAAATATCGTTTGACTCGCAGTTAATTCTCTTCCATGTCGCTCTAAAAGGAAAATAATTAAAATCCTCTGACAGGATTTCGTAATTACCGTCGCGACGAATCAGCCTGCCGTGCAGCACGCGCTAAACACCGTGCCTGCGAGATAAGTGACGAGATAATAATCAGTCATCCTAGGTACCACACGAACTCTTCAAACCTTGAGGGGGCGAGAAAAGTTAGACTCTATGAATCACGAAGCACACCCTCGACGGCCTCTCGGCGAAGATCGGTCCCCTTGGCGCTTCTTCGTGGCTAAAGAGACGGCTGGACCGTCTGGCTGTACCGCGCGCGCACCGGTTATATGAGTCATTAGTCACTGTCCCCGGCAGAGGTGACTTACTTGGATTTAAAATTAATGGCGCGGGTTTTGCGATACTCGCGAGAAGAATTTTTGCTGCACTTACATTCGCGAACGTCCGAGCGAGAGTTCGAGGGAGGAAAAGCGACGAGGGGGATGGCACGAGGAGGAAGAGGTTGATAGTCATAAAGAGAAGCTAAAAGAAATAAGGGAAGAACGGTGGAGTCAGCCTGCCGTGAGCCTCCGGTTTACGGGGTGCGGTCGGGTAAGAGAGAATAAAACTCGGGAAATTTTTATTAATAGTCCTACGGCCAACCATCGCACGCCGGACGAATACTTCCCGTAAGAATAAAATTAACATGGGAAAGATATCGAAGCGTCTGCAAGTGTCACAGATATATTTCACCTCCTTTCAGGGACTGTTGTATTCTTATCTTTAAGACGAAGAATTCCTTCCGCCGTCGCGGATATTCTGCACGATTGAAAATTTGGAAGATTAAAAAATTGATATATATATTTATATATAATGCTGAATAAAGATACATAAATAAATAAATTTATTATTAATACATTTATTTATTCCTCATCTTTTCTCTCATCATCCTTTTTCTCCTCCGCCTTCGCACATAAATGTCTATTTAACAATTAATCTATTTAACATAATATAAATTCATATTTTTAGCTGATAATTACATATACGTCTTATAAATTTATATATATATATATATATATATATATATATATATATAATTTATATTTTTTATATATAAATAAATGTAAAAATATATATAAATAATATAAAAAGAAAGAAGACAAATCAAAAGATTTTTAATAAAATAGTTTGATCCTAGCAGACATTTTTTCGATCAACGATCAGTTAAAAATTTCAGAACTTGATTGTTCTCAAAATAATTAGTATCACAACCACAATCGATATAAAAATATATGAGCAAAAGAGCAATTATTTTTTTCTTACTGCAAATAATATTTTCCAATATTCTTTTATACAACATAGCTCTTACAATTTTACGCTGCAAATGTTCAGTACAATCGTATCAAAAGTATCGTCAAATAATATTACAATCAAATAAAATAAATGGCATACGGAACGTGGAATTCAATGATCAAAATACTCTAACCTCCATTGAAAAATCTAAATTTATTTCTTTTGATGAGCGCCATGAAAGGAGCTTGGCGCAAATAAAAATGCCTGTGCTCGGGCTCACAAAGTACGCAATGTGAAAAGAGCCGGTACGTTAAGTTCAATGCATTTAACGTGCAGCCAACGGCTATGAATACAATTGGGTCAGTGGCGGTGCTAAATGTAATTATTCTTTTCATGCATGCGGAATTTACATTCGCGCACTTACATCAGGTTCCGTTTCTTCAAGGCGACAGAGAAAAATGACTTTGTACGCGTTGTCAAGGAAGTGCCTCGCGCGGGAGGATGGAGGAGATCTACAAGTAATGAAGAATCTCATCCATAACTGCTGCGCACGTTACAGAGATTTGCGGAACAGTTCTCGTCCATTGATCGTTCATCGCGAACGGTAGTAGGATCAAAAACTGTCGACAATACCGGATCACAACTGCCGATATTGTTGATAAATAACTTATTGGTTCGACAGTTTTTTTTGACGATAAAAGATGGCTTTTGGCGCGAATTTTGTCGCGCCGTAGATTGCGTAACACCACCGAATATTGGTTTTTCTGACGAAAATTCAGACTATGGATATGAAATACGCATTCTAACATAATGTTACTATATCTTATTGCAGATTGTCAATTTTTCGACATCGGAACACAAACATTGGGTAGATTAAAAAATGTATAACGTCACGCGTATATTTTTATGTCAATCCTATTAATTGTTGTGATCAATTTATCGACGGCTTGAATTGCATACTGTTAGTTTAATAGTGCACAGGTACGTTTTCGATCGCACCTCGATTGCTGTGCTTCATACAGTTTCAAGTACGCGGTAATTCGCAATAACGGGCCGCTTCTAATCTCGATCAATTTGATCTGCATATGAGTATTGAACGTTTGAAGTTCAAAGGGAACGTACTCACGCCGTGCTAATACGTAAACACTGTGCTGCTGAGCGTAAGCGTGTATACACTTGTGATGTGTCAGCTTTCATATCTACAAAAGAGGTATAGGAAATTGAACGAAAATTTCATTGCATGTATATCTGATTAGAGAACTCTCTTTAATCCAATATAACCCTTTTTACAGTATTACATATTTTTATTCAATTATGTAAACATGCAATCTCAATAATTGTCAGCATTCTAAATTTGTTTCGTGCCTTTCAAGTCGTACACTAATCAGATAATCGCATCTAGAGAGAGGTGTCCAAAATATCTCATGTATGAATACACACGTGACAGAATAATTGAGGACAGGAATTACTGAGTTAAAATCTGGCACAGCCCGCGATGGACCCTGCCTAGAGACCGCGGCGCGAGGGGAGACAGCTCGAGCTGGGGTTAATAAACACGTAAGTCACCGAGGGGTTGGTGGACGCGAACAGTGGCAAGACGAGAGGGGAAGCAGCTAAAGCATCGTTAGCCCGAGCTCCGAGCTATTCAGTCGCCGCGAAATAGTTTACATCGAGTTACCTCCGACTGGTCGACACACCGGGGGGTGGGTGACACGTATTTAAGTGTCACAACTCACGAATGTGCGCAAGGAGCTTTAGAGCCGCGCAATAAGTACTCGACGGAATAGAGAAAGCACCGAGCGCGACGTAGTTTGTTAATTGTTACGGAAAGTTCACGTACTGTGTTGTGCCAACCTCTGCAAGATTGCGGACGATATTAACGGCGCTTACAAACGCAGAATTGTTACCGCCCCTAATGTATACGGGGCCGCACAATCCCGCGAACCACGCAAACACCTTTCGGCACCACGCGATCAAATGCCACGACGTAAGCGAGAAGAACATAGATGTGTTGAAGTGGAGCCACCACAAAATCATTATTCGCCTGTACTTGTGCGAATAACGCGGTCTACATACCGTTCGTTTCAACAGTGAGCAATTAATTGAAGCAATACTACTTATAAACAAAATTTACTATTGTATATATATATAATGAATAAATCGTCGGCCTCATATATATATATGTATGTATATACATATAATAGAGAGATCAAAGGAAGATCACACCTTGTTGCCGAAAATTTATTAATTGTCATTTATCAAGGGTAACGTTCTCATGAATAAAATAAGCAAAATTTGTATCTGCTCGGACAAATCAAGATAAAAAAATTTTAGAAGAAAACATACATACTGCAAATGGTGTTCGACGTAAATAAAAAGTTTTAATACGTTAAAAGCCGTAAGAGTATTACTTGGTATTAGTGCCATCCACAACATTCACATCCGAAACCGCTGGACCAGTGCTCCAGCGTGATGCAATGAAATGGACATGTAGTTGAAACCTTTCTAACGCCATGAAATACTGTACACACGAATCGTAGAAATTCAATTCGGATAATCTTCGCTGCGGCAGCGTATAATGTTTGCCGCATACTCATGTAAACGTTATATTGGAACTCGTTAAACGGAAATACATACACGGTCAAAATCTATGGGAAAATATACAATACACGATGTTTATTTGTGTGAAATAGGCTAATGCCAGAAGTAACATTTTTGCGTCTATAATTTCTTTCTCCAATGAATATTTGACAGCAAATATAATTTTGCAATAAAGTAAATATTTTACAAAGTAATTACTGCAAATTTTATTCTTTCTTATTGAGCGAAGAAAAATATGCTGTCGTTCGATACACATCTCTGAACCTTTTTTTATCAACTTTATTTTACGCTTCAGCAATTTGCGGCACGTCAGCCTTATTTAAATTTGAAAGAAGCTTTAGGAACCCCTATCGATAAAAAACACGAAACGTCTCGTCGAGACTGATCAAATAAGCCTCAAAGAAGAAAGATGGGTGATCCTGATTGAGAGAAAATGGGTAGAAAAGGAAGGGATATAATGTAAATCGCAGCTCGTCTGTTCGAGGTTCTGATCGAGGTTCTAACCGCCCTCATCTAGCTGCTTCTCGGGATGTTGGAAAATGAAGCTGTTAAACGGATCAACGAGCAAACCGTCGAAAGCTCATGGGTTCCTTGATACGATCAAAATCAGCTAATCAAATAACGTGATACTTATTCAATAACAAAAAGTAATTAGTGAAATAATATCTACATTAAATACTTCTATCAAAAATCAAAATGTGTTATTATTTAAAGTAATGCGATATAATAAAAATATTATTAAAAAAATATATCAATATATTATAAAAAAATTTTTTATATTAAAAATATATAGATTTATTAATTAATCGTGAATTTAAGAAATGATATCTTTTCCTTACCATGTTCGATAAGATTTGCCTGACGGCCCACAGTCCTTTTCATATAATCTTTTTCATTATAAATTATAATCAGGATGCTTGAAATTTAAATAAAGCTAACGTGAACTTGGTGGAAATAACACAAATGAATAGCTACAACGAGGAAAGCCACTGAAATAAACGGTCGGCTTATGAATAGGATGGCGCCGCTGTGCACGAATGTAACCACAATAAATGCTATTTAACATTTAATCTTCCATTTTAACGAGGTAGTTAAGCACTGTAACGTTTCCTGTACGTACGGGATTTTAAATCTGAATTTGTTTAATCGAGCTATCATTCCCTAAAAAATTCTTAGAACTACGGTATCACATAGATACACTGTTTTACATTGCTTGCATTTTTTACTCATCTGCTCGCGCGCACGCGCACACACACACACAAAATATTTTAAGTAAAACTTTTTTCAATATAAACGCGGGTGTGTGTGTAAAATGTTACTTTCTCATATTTAGCTATTTATAAATAAAGGATAACAAGAGCTTAATGATACGACCGACGTTGACGTAGAATTACGAATGGATCATTCCAGAAAAGAGTATCGATGCGAGACGTACGTGTCGAGTGCCACTACATCCAGCTCAGCGGAATACGATTGAAAATAAGGAAGCGTTAAAGTGACTTCACAGTTTTATTATGATGCAAGACTTTTATCATGCTCTTATGCACGTATTGTTTGATCAATTAGAAATATCTGATTAAACATGCCTTTATGCGTTTTTCTTGCCCTATTTCTGCGTAATAAGTTGTAAAAAATATTTTCGATAGATAATTATATTTTGCAACGGAAATTATCTCATAGATTATGGAAGTAATTAACACGTTATGTCCTTCTAATTATACGCTCGCCCGCTATCATAATCGGCTCATGAATATCCTCTTATAAAGCCTGATGTGACATCGAAGTTGATTATCACGCAAAATAGAATTCCAGTATTTTACCTATTTTAGTATCGTCGCGCTACTGTTTGTATCTATCATGTAATGTACTATTTATGATAATTTGAATGTAATTCTGACGATATAACCATGAAATTACATATCATATGGAATATATTCAAAATAATTGTTACATTACATTTAACCGGGAAACACTTCAAGTCACTACTCACTCTCAATAATATTTGATAAATATAAAAACGTTCCCCCATGTTTGAAAACAATTTCTAACGAGACCCGATTCAATTTTAACGAGATCCGGATTTGCAATGAATGTCTCGTCCACTATAAGACTTTTTGTCTTCGAGCGAACTAAGTAAACAGATAACTAAAGAGACTACGAAGTTTCGCAATGCGAACGCTGTCGCAGAGATGGTGAATGGTCGGTGAGTACGGTTGGGGACAATTAGGGCGGTTTCACCGACGCAGGAAGTGACATCAGGTTGCCGTGTACCCTCGAGGCCATTGTTCGCGACACGTACAACCCGCGTTGCCTCTCGACTACTTCCCACTAGGCCCCTCTCACGTCCCCCTGAAACTGTCAACCATCCTCACGGCGAACCTGGTGCTGACCTACAAAATGCAGCAGCTTGTCGGGACCGGTTGGCAACGGTTTGCGACAGTTACGTGAGGAACCGCCGCCACCGTGTCCTAAATGGTTGCGACTTGGTTATCGAGATGCCAGACTGGTGTATTCATGAAATATACTGGAAATCTGAAGAAAGCCGAGAACAGCCGAGATGTCACCGATTCACGCACACGATTTGTTATAAAACGGCAAAATCAGACAATCGGAATCGCATTCTTTTAGAATTACATTCTGTTATCATTTTAAAAAATGTCAAATATCCTTCTATTGTGAGAACCAATTAATTAAAATTCTTTACTGCAGTATTCTCTTTGCTATTTCTTACTTAACGAAACTTAAAACATAATTATTTCTATTTGTATGGAATGCGTGAATTTCTTTAGACTTATCAGTAATTCGATAGACCAATACGCGACTGAACTCACGATGGTGTTACGATGGCTTCTAAAGATAACGTTCTAGGTTCTACATTTAGCTAACTACACTGCTTCTTACTTTAGCCTCGGCGGCATTTTGGGTCATCCCTTTAATTAAATCTCCAGAGAGAAAGGTTTTCTACGATTTTGTGCGATGGAAACTGTGAGAGAATGCGAATTCTTAATAAAGAAACTAATTCTATTTTTTCTCTATCACGCAATGTGAGCCACTTGGTTCTTTCTCTCGAAAGTTGCCTTAATCTTGTTATTTTCTTTCCCAACACCATATAATAGAGATTTTATTTTAACTTTTATTTAATAAAAAAAAAAAGATATTCGTAAAAAGATAGAGATTAATGCAACTAATCTTATATAGACATTAGATTTTAATGTTAGACTTGTAATTATAAGAATTTCATATAATTGAATTCAGAATTATATCTCGATCTGTGTATTATAAGATACATTTTGATCAAGTGCCAATAGTGTCATAATCGTAATATCGAAGTCAATTTCATGATGTCTCGATCCAATGCACGAACCGGCAAATAATCGCGATTTGCATGTTTTGCTAAATGAGAGAGAGAGAGAGAGAGAGCCAAATTCTGGGCGTGTATATTCATCTAGAATATAGAGATAAACGCCGTTATATATACAATGGAGCATGAAGCAACGAGACAGACAATAGGCAATTAGCATACCCTCCCAGTGCGGTGTTTCCGCACCTGTGTGGAAACACGTGCGTTACTATTATCGTTCTTCGCCGAAAAATTTGCCGGACTATCTCCGCATTATGATATAACACATGGTGATATGTAACGCGCGAAACCATACCCTTTGAATTTAAAGCACGAGCGATATAAGAGCGAACGAGACACGACGAGATACGAGATTGCATCGGTGGTTAGAGAGTTCCGCGGGAGCGCGAATGGGTTCCCATGGGCGTTTCTACCATATTCACGGATGCCTTTACATGCTGTAACTGTACCACGAAATGAGGTTCCATCTAGGATCGCTCTGAAATATTATCGGCCGTAGACTAACTACGAAAGACGTCTTCCCTAATATCGCGCGATATCGCGGGAAAGTGGGTTTCGTCGAACAAAATGCGTCTCGTGCTGTGATTCGCGCAATCTTCTCGGTGAAATGCATAAGATAGATGAAAATGCGAAAACGTCGACTATAATTTTGTCGCAGCTTTTGCGACGAAAAAATTACGAGACATTTACGGACTACCGCGAACGAACGAGAGAATCGCGCATACAATATTTTACAGTAAATAGTATTTCCAAATGTACAGAATAAAACGTATATAATGACAGTAATCGGAAATTCACATATGCAAATAGGAATTTACATTGCTAGAGAACGAAAGCGCAGCTTACAAAAGATTATATTCCGTATATTTTAAAACAAATAAAAAAAAACATTCAAGTTAGAAATAAAACAATAAAAATAGCATTAGGTAGCACTCATATTTAGAAAGAAACCGCTCTGTGAATTTCAACTTTTACTATCAAATGTCAGTGATATGAAGTTGCGCGTCTTCTTTAGTTTAGTGATCCTCTCCACATACTCTTTCTAGTTAAAAGAAAACGTTTAAAAGTAAAATATACAATTCAATTATCTCTCTATATATACGCTTACTTCATACGCCAGCAAACAAAACTATCTTAAACTTCTCTAAAAATATTTGTGTACTTCAGTTTGCTGTCCTATCTTGTTAAATTCTTTTCATGTTAGCATGACTTTTCCAAACAAGTAACATCTATTGCTTGTCATGTTTTGGATATAAATGGATTGCTCTCATAGTATGTATTATACATACTTGCTCAAATTAAAAAAGTTTCTTTTAAACAGAGAACATTAAATTCAAAATATTTCCATCTATTTTAAAAGTATACGAACGACATAAATCTTCCATTATTTATAACATTCACCAGCGAATCGAAGTTTTTCTTATAATTGAATCAGGACCAAGCACAAGCTGGTTTAATATCTTAATTCTTTCATTCGATTCGTTTTAATTCGCCAATGATTCCGATATAGCTTTCCTTAGTTATAAATTCCAAAGTAACGTAGAAGAAAACGTCAAATCAAAAATTTGTCTTTACCAATTATCATTCCGCGGCGCTGTAAATCGCGGTAAACGATTTTCAACGAAATGTAATGTAAAAACAAGACAATTAAGCAGTTACAAAAGTCTGCCGGAAATGTCACTCGGCAAAAAGCACGACTCTCTTGAAAACTGCGCGTTTCCGCGGAGTACTATGACCGAAGTCAAAAGGCGGAAGGACCACAGACGCGGATGAAGGTAGATTAAACATTTTTGAGTCGCGCCATTAAGCTCGGTAATAACGAATTTTACTACCCCGGAGCATCCCAGCCCCCTGGGCTCCCGCGCGCCAAGTTAATTACTTTCTCGCTCTGAGGACTTTAACCTCTCTTCTCATTTGTTTGAATATCCCGAGCCGACCTGCTGAGACGCGCGCGGATGCGTCTTCTTCGCTCCTCCTTGCCTTCACCGCGTTTACTTTCTTACCCTACGATGTTACCACCTTTATTAGTCTTTAGCTCGAACAGGTCCTCGAGCACTTTTTGAACTTCGAAGCTTCTGCTTCCTCAGTTTCACGACGTCAAATACACTTAAGCCAAGTATTAACACGTCCAACCCATGTTACTCAGCGTTAACTTACGCACCGGATACGACTTACGCGCTATATTCTTTCACACAAAGTACAGATACTTCTGTACGTCTTCTAAGTACATTTTGAATGCAACATTGCCGTTTGAAATTAGCAATAAAATTATATACATTTATACAAATACATAAGGTTTTTCAAGTCAGCATTATCACATTTTTTTTTTTTAATGTGATTCTTAAGTATCTCCTCAGAAGTTAAGCCCTGCGCACAATAGAAAAAATGTTAGGAATAGGAATAAATATTAAATATTTGGAATTATATTATTTTAAAACAAGAAAATTAAATAAACTGACGCACAATGCATTAAGTTATTCTTTATTCTTGATTCTCAATGCATTGTGCATTAGTCCATTTCGTTTCCTTGTTTTGAAATAAAATAATTTCAAATATTTAATATTTATTCCTATTCCTAATATTTGCTCTATTGTGCGCAGGGCCTTAATCTGCTTAATTAAATATATTTAAATTTCCATTTCCTTTGTTTTTTTTCTCTCTAAATATTTTCTGAACCTTTAATATTTCTTTATCAATAACTAATTAATCTGAAACGTAGAAGGTAAACAGGTCAATGTTTGCATGTTTGCTTTCTTTATTTATTTAGCTTCATCGCGCTTACGGTTTACAAGATACCTTACATGATCCGAGTGTTTATTAGACTACAACTCGAGCAGTTCTCTAACAGTTCTCGATATTCAAAGTTTGTAATTCTCTCAATTTCACACTTCAAATAAACCTATTTCCGTCAAGTGCTCAGAAATTTCGTTACATAGTGATATTTCTTCGAGCCTACTTTTTCCTGCATCGACGTAGCAGCAATGTAATTATTGATTGTTAAATTAATGTAAAATATTTGATTTGATTTAATAAATAACAAGAATGACATGTTAAGATGAAGAAAATGTTCTATATGAAAATTTTCACATATGTATATAATTTTTAGTGGAATATTAAATGATAATTTGTGCTTTTATTTTGTGCTCAATTTACACTTGTTTTATGCTCTTCAATATATTGATGCAATTAGTAACATATGACAAAGTTTCTCTCTCTTTTTCATTATTTTTTCACACACTTTATCTTCAAATATTATTTCAATACCCAGTTATTATTATCTGACGCATCCAAATGAAGTAACAGATATATAAAAAATATACATATATGTAAATTACAAGAAGAATAGTAAAAGAATTTTTAATTGAAAGAGAGATTCCTATATTTTTAATCCAATATTCTGCTAAAATAAGAACGATCCGGATTTATGAAAAATAGATAACGGTCTGCCAAGCTGTAAGATTTATCGCCGATAATTACGGACCAGTGTATATCACTGAAAATCTTAATTCAGATATTCGCGAGAGAGAAAATTCAGAGAGTTTTGGACCGTCGCGCGCGATGTCGTTTATTAATTACAGGAATCCGCTTCGTGCCTACGACGAGGACGGCGAAGTGACGCAGCGAAAGAATTCAGGACGAACTGCGTGATTGGCGAATAAATCGGCAGATTAAGCGAGGAAATTCTCCCGGCGGCGACAGGACGAAAGAGGAACGACAGGGTGGGTGTCGATGGTGGGAGGATTGTCGGAGGAAGGGCGGAGAGTTAGGTGGCGAGAGGGTGGAAAGCTCAGCCTGCAGGCCACGAGGCAATATTTTCACTTTGCCCTCATCATTCTCTTCTCTTTTTCTTTCATCTCTCTTTCTTCCCTGCTCTTTTTCCCCTCCCCTTCCCGTCCACGTATCCCCTTTTTCTCCCCATCCCGCATTCGCGCTCTTCTTCGTCCCAATCGGAACTCGCTGCACGCCAAATGAAAATCTATCGATCGCTGTGCCCTGTAGGCGGATTTAATTTAATTTGCTACAGTGTTGTCGCCGAGACTACCAAGGGGAGAGACAGTCGGTGGACGCTGTTGCTCGTTAAGCCGACCGCATCCAAGCACTTTTATATTCCCTCGCGGAGGCTGTGATACGCGGCTTCTAAGAGCCCGCGGGCGTGCCATTAGTTGCGCAGAGCAATAATCGAAAATTAAAAGGCCGATCTAAAGACCGTCGAGAGTCAATTTGCCGCAACTCTTTTCCGCATCTCCCGACGGATTAATTAACCACACGTAAGAAGTTAATAGCGCCATGAACGAATAAACGGTTAAAGTTTAACCGAGCATTCTCGTAGTTTTTTTTTTCACATCGAAATATTACATATCGTACACTTTATACGATTACAATCTGCAAATATTGCACAATTTGTATTTTGCAAAAATTTAGATTTTATAATTGTTAATAATAATTATATCTATTTTGTAAGAAAATGTTCGTTATTAAATTAATTTTACGCTTTCTTATCCCACCGTAATTAGTCGTTTATTAAATCTTAAAAGACAAAATAAAAAATAGCAAAATAAAATATATATGTCGATTTTATTGATAGTTTTATTTATATAATAAACTTTAACTTTATCGTGCTGTGACATGTAATTCTCAATAAATGATAGATCAAATCAATAGTGTATTTTCTGCTACATTTCCGTTCTTTTCCATTAAGTTGTTTTGCGTTGAGACATTGCTTTGCTATTCCAAACTGCACGATCGCACACTAAAGTTACCTCGCTCACTCAACGATACCGTGAGCTATAAATTTTTCAAATTGGAGCATGCAGTTTCAATCTATTAATGAATATTGTATATTTACATGAGCTCTAATCCAAGAGATAATAATAACAGATATTAAATATATATTTTTCTATTATAATATCTATTTTATCTTATCGATATTCTTTTGGTTAACGGAAATGCGGACTTTTATATTGAATATCTGAAGAAATTCCGCACAGTAGATGAAATAAAAAGATTTTAGAACCTGCCTATAGAGAGAAAATAGAATCACCTGAAGCAGTGCCATGTTGCCCGCGACTACGATATTCAAATAAAACCTATGCAAGGACAAATGTAGAGCAACCGAAACTTCATGTGCACATTTCGAAAAGTTTACGGCGGAAGAGAGTTCTTTGGCCGTGAGAGAAACTTAGAGTTATAGTCATCTTTTTGTGTCGTTACCGCGAAACATTTCGACGGGACGAGAAAAAAATTCGATGCGCCTGCAGCCGCACGTAACTTTATGAAATATGTTTGAAATTCTCATGCAAGAGTTTTGACGGATATGTATTCGATGACGAAATACATCATCGATGAAAAGTGCAGCTTCAACTATTAATGATTGATGAAGAAAAAATGTCTTATAATTCCGTGTTAAAAAAAAAAGTAATTTTTGCAATTACACATATATTTTTATACTTCCATAATTAGCTCTGTAATCTCGTTTAGGTCCAATAATTATTTTCACAAAGTGTAATTTCGTCATGTCATTATACATTACTTGACATTCAAGGATGCTAATAAATTATGGCATAATTAATCGCCTTGAGAAGTATCTAATTACGGAGAATATTGCTATTATAATAAAGCGGAGAATTATATATATATGTATATATAGAGGGAAGAAGAGATCGATTTCTGATATAAGCCATCTGGCTTTAAACTGTGCTTCCATGCATTCTCCGTAAAGTTAAGTATCGATTATATTTCTCTTCAATATAACATGGAAGCATCATGCATAACCACCTGTAAAATTGTATATTTATTTGAGATGAAACCTATCACTTGATGTCAATTGTTAGAAAAGCAGATATTAATTTCTTTGCATATTTACCGATTTTTGCATTACGGTTTGTATTTGTTCATCTTTCTTTAACGTCCGATTCAACATCTCCTATAGGATTTCGTTCTACAAATGCAAAGATAATGGTTATAAATAAATAAAGTTTTATATCTAAATTCCTAACATAATCCCGGAATGTGTATAAACAAAGGTAGCATTTGTCTTTTTTAAATTTCGCAAATCAGCGAGAAAAAATTATTTAAAGCATTTTTTTATTTAAAAATGTTCTTAATTTTGCACAGAGCTAAATGGAAACAGAATAATTAAAATGCACAGAATAGTTAGTAGTAATAAAACCGAATAAATGACACAGGAAAGAAATTTCGAACGTGAACGATAGACTAATTCGATGGGATGTATTTTGCAGCAGCAGCTCTTATGGAAGCTTTAGCGAACGAAAGGTGAGAGGAGTTTTCGCAATATTCGTCCTAGTTATGCAACAGGAATGTCGCGGTTACAACCACAAGATGGAAAACCACCTGTAAAACTATTTCTTCGGGCGTAACATGCGGCGTGACGTCAGCGGCGGGAAACCGAGCGAGTTCCCCCGTGTATTACGTATTTACCGAACATCTTCTGGCTTCCACCTCGGAGTTACCGCTTCTTCCTGTCGGTTTCTGCGGCTCCTTCCAGCTCCTTTGATGTCATACAACAAAGAAGGCTGACTTTTTTTATCGCGTAATCGAAGCCTCTTAGGCAAGACGCAAGCGTGTTACAAAACGATTCGCCCGGCGACATTTCCCGCCAACATACTGCGAATTTCCCTGCCAACATACTACGACATAGAACACGAACACGGGCAACGTTTATTTGTGTTCGTGTGAAGAACCTTAATTGGCGCAATATCCAGCGGAGATGCTTTGTACGCGAACGAGAAGTTTTCTGCTAAATCTCACAGTATTATCTTATCTAATTATTATTTAAAAATTTCATTTGTTTTTTTTATATTCTATATACAATTGAAAGAACAAATACATGCTTCTTCCTATCACAATTTGTTCCTAATAATACAGTATGATATTTTTTTATTATATATCCATCACATGTTTGGAGGGAAATCGTAAAGCCCTAGGGCTCTGAGAAGCATAGTTGAGAATTGCATGCTGTATATGATGGACTTCTAAATTACATATTGCATGTTCCGTCAAGTTGACTGAGGCAAGTTCTACCAAGAATTTATGCATATCGCGTAATCGTGCGCAAATGCGCTTGCATGCAGCACTTTATCATTTTCATTAATATATAATTGAATTAGAAAACAAGTAACACACAGGAAGACCTCTATCTATATTAGTTATTGTTAACGAAAATTATTTCTTTACGTAACAGTAGTTTGCCCGATAAGCTCCTTTAAAAATGATGAAATATTTCATCAAATAATAAAAAGATCTATTTATCATCACTTTTTAAATATCATGTATATCAGTTTAATTTCTATTGATAAAAAAAAACCAATGAAAATAATGTGTCATCTATTGTTGCGTACTTTTACTCTCGAATTTATTTCAGTTCAACACCCTTTAATTCATCAATAAAAAAAAACTCATCAACGTGACTTTCCCTGCATAACGAATAAAGAGAAAACGCCAGCGATTCCCATGTTGATCGGCCGAATCGGTCGAATTCCGCGTCGCTTCACTCTTGTCGCGATAGCTGTCTGACCATTATCAAAAGCATCGTGCATGGTACCTATAAATGGTACCGAAAAATGGACAGGAAAAACGGCGCGAGAAGGGAAAAAAGCTACGGTCGGCCGGAAAATACCGATGCCTAGAGAAGGACGGGAAACAAAACGCGCTTCGCAAAATCACGCGTATATCTCGTGTACGATAGCGCACGTGATCATTGGCAGACTTGCACACGTTTGTATGCATAGAGCGAGCTAGCATAAGAGCGGATCGCATGTGCTGCGGTGGCCAGAAACGGACGACAAAAGGGAGAGAAAGAGGGGAAAATAGTCGGCAGGAACAGGGTGCTACGGGAATCCCATCGCCGGGGGTTTCGTTAAATGCTCGCTTAACGAATCCGTCGGCTGGCCCGGCGTTTGACGCGGTTGTTGTTCTCACTGCAAGCGAACAATTGCCCAAGTCCTCCGTAAAAACCATGCAAAGCAAAAAAGAGCGATTTTACAGTGCAACGAGGGGGACGGGTAACGGCCGGTGCTGGCAGGTGTGACAAGGACGACAGAGGGACATGAGGGACAAGAGAGAGAGAAAGAGAGAGAGAAAGAGAGAGAGAGAGAGAGAGAGAGAGAAAGAGAGAAAGAGAGAAAGAGAGAGAGAGAGAGAGAGAGAGAGAGAGAGAGAGAGAGAGAGAGAGAGAGAATCGAAAAACAGAATGATAAATCGCAATGCGCGCGCGGTCTCCCTAGGTTTAGAGCGCAAAATTCAACAATGCCGGAAAATAAAGAGCCTCCGGTGCGGGGCGTCGAGGCATTCTTCCTGGCGTTTATCCATTTTTGAGGGAAGTGAGTGAAATGAAAATAAAGGGGACAGAAAAATTGCGATGGATAGAGAGGAGGGAGGAAAGACGGATGGTGATGCTCCGTTCAGTTATCTGATCCACGAACGACTGAAGATGCGATCCTTTCTAACACATATTCTCTTAGAAATGTAATAAATTTTATTACTTGCACACAGAAGCTTTTAAATTGAATTTCGAGAATCTTTAATGTGTATTCCGATGTGCGTAATATCAAAACAATCGTATGGCAATTAAATATACTGCATCCGCTTGTCATAAATTATACAATACAGCAGTATGTAATTCTTTAATTAATGTTTCGTTGCAAGTCACATAATCCGACAAAGATACATAATAATGTGGATAGTAGCTATTATAATTATTGTGAGAAACGGAGAAGAAAGAGCAAGAACAAAGGTGCTTCACGAAGCTTATGCAACTAATCTCCGCATATTCCGCCCCTCTTTCATGTTCGTCCAACCCTTCGGGTTCCACCTCGATGTTGTACGAAGAAAAGCTGCGACACGCCCTTACTCTCAGACTCTCTTTCCCTGATTCGCGTCCCTGTCAAGATCATCATTGAAGTTCGTAAACACTGAGAAACGCGCCGCGAGATCTTAATTCTCGAAGTTTTTTCCACCTCGCATTTCGTACGCAACGACCTGTGGATTTAAAACGAACGGAACTGTTGAAGAGGATTTGGAAGAGTTTTAATTTTCGGTCCCGCCGACAGCGCGGCCTTACTTTTAAGGGAAATTTATCGTTCCGCTTTCCACTCCCCTCCTTTGCCATCCAGTAAGCTACGCGAATGCGATTAACTCTGGCGAAGATAAACTCCACAGCCTGTAAGATCTGGTTTTATTAAACTTTTTACACGCGGGCTTGATCATTTATTTGTTATTTGTACTATGTCAAGGTATAATTCCAAACAGAGAGTGTATTAATCAAATCCTATATTAATTATAAATTAATTAATAAAAAAGTCTCTGTATTGATTAATCAAGAAGAAAATAATGATCTTTTTTTATATTTTTCCTATTATTTTACTAATAAAGAAGCGCTGTTGTTAATTTTGCGAAAAATATTGCGAAATCTATTTTTTGTTAAGTTTGATCCAAATTTCACTCCTACATGGATAATACATATATACTTTTGATATCTACTTTCTATTAATTTGGATCTCAGTTTCATATCCATGGGTTATATATGTATATTTACGAGGAAGCTTGTGGTATAACGTTTGACATCGAATATAACGGCCATCAGCACTGACGAGCGTGCTGCATAGAGTTGCAAATGTGGAGGTCAGCTATTTGTCTTCATTCGGTCCCATGTGGCATGAGGGGTGGCGACCCCTCATTATCACCTCGCCATATCCATCCTGATTAGACCTAAACATGCAGTAAACTCTCTAGTCGTGTGTTGCCGACCTCTCAAGCGGATATATCGATCGGGGAATACTTGCTAAAAGAATTTTATAGTTTGATATAATTTAATAAAATAACGACACAAATAAAAAATTTAGAACGTAATAGTAGTAGTTTTGAATAAGAAACTCATAGTTAGTTTCTACTCATTAATGGCTAATTTTGTTCTGTTAGATAGTTTCAAAATTTATCTTCTTATTTTATTTTTGCAGCTCTTATAAGCGCAAAATTTTTAATATAATTGTATTATTTCTTTATCGTTATTATTGAATTGCTTATGTGTTAATACTTTGAATATTCCAATTCGCTGTGTTCTCTTTTTTATTAAAGTAGCTTTTTGGTGTTAAAATGCTTTTTTATTACACAGTAAGAAATAATTCTTTTATAGCAAAAGAAAATTTGATTGCGATTTATTTTGTCGGGTGGAAAACTGTTGCCCGCGACTGGATTATGAATCATTTGTAATAAATTGTCGGATATAAACGGCAATACGCTACAACTGGAGCCCAATTTGCGTCCGGCTACGATCGAGTAGTAACTAGAGATTCCAAGGCGCGGCTTCTTTCCCACTATAATTTTCCTCAGAAACGATTTCATCATTCCACGAGCAACGTTGACCTTAATCGAGACGTCGAAACTCGTTTGAAGCTCGGCGAAATGTTAAAGATTTTCTTTGATAGAGCGTTTCCTAGAGGGAATTTTTAGAATTCGATTCAACTTTTCCGCGATCCGATTAGGAAACTAATGACTATCATTTTTGCATACGAATCTATTTACAAACTTCGCTACGTCAATTATTCTGAAAATATAAAGAACAATACTCTCCCGGCCGTTTATAAACCATTCCATATCGTGATGCAAAATGTAAATCGCAAGGGCGCATCGAACATTTCCGAAAAATTCCGTCTAAATAAGAGGACTGTAATTCAGCCTTGAATAGGGCAGGCAGAAATACTCATCAGGTTCGCCGTAATTTCATATTTCAGCGCGTGATCCGCCTTCTCGCTGCGATAACTACCCTCTCCTCCTCAAGACGCAGCACGCGAGACACACTGGCAGCCCATCCTTCTTCTTTTTTTCCTCCTTCGCCTCGTTCTTCTATTACGATGGCCTGCGTCCAATTAAGTAGGCGCCGCCAGGTCCCGATATATAAGTACAAACGTATCGTACATACTCGCTCGTTGCGGCATACCTTGCAAGAAAGTTCTAACAATATCCCTGTTCGCGGCCGCGGCGGAACTTCGGCTCCCCAGTTAAACCGAGGGGATGTTTCACGGATTCAAACTCCTACATTCGAATACCCGGAAACCCGTTTGAAGTTTCAGAATTTTAGCGGAATACCCGATGCCCGGCAGACAAATTACGATAAATTTTCTACGGCGCGAGCAGTGCTGGTGGACGAATGTACCCGCGAGAACGTCGCGTTGTGAATTCGCTAACTTGTAATTATGCATAAATGCGGTTTACAATGCTATATACTCCAAATTGTAATAGACAAAATAATGGATTTTTTATTTCTATTTTCTTTCGTAAATAAAGAATTTTTGTTTTTAGAATTCTAGGAATACTTTTAAAGATTCATTTTTAGCAATTTTTTGTATTTATATTTAAAAGTATGTCTTACAACGAAATATATATATTGACGTAAACGTGCTTTATGACGATTGATAAAATAATAACGATATCGGTTCCGATAAAGCGTTCGCCATCCCTCGCCGTCGAGGCGCGGAAAATTATAATGAATTCCCGTTGATTACATAAGCACAAAGACTGAGAATTACCACAAGGGCTGCATGCTACACGACGAGGAGCACAGCTGCATAGCCATCGGCTAACTGCTGTATAAAGTTCTCACAAACAGTATATCACGCGTCCGTAGTTACCGCCACGAAGTTCCGAGGAAGGAACAGAATTCCATCATTCCCTGGAAACGTGCTTCGATGAAATCACAGCGAATCAATCCCTATACCTACACCGACACATCAACTGTTGGACCCGGCCGTTTGTTAGAAGTTTCTTGTAATTATATGTAATCGCGGCGCCCTTAGTCAATGTAACAGTTTGACCATCCTAGTTTGGGGATAATATAGAATGTATGGAACGGCATACAGGTTTCCTGTCAGAGATCCGAATAATATTCCAACAACAACGACAACGTGAAGCAGCTGTGTATGCAGAGCGCGTAATAAGTATTCGTAAATTATTCTTAAAATTAACGCGGAGAAAAAAAATCTTATCCTACGTCAAGAGAGTACTATAATTCAAGCAAAACGACATTCACACGGGAATTATGATTTTAAACATCGGTTCATCACACTAAAACTGAGCAATCTCTATAACGTCTTGCTCGTCGCTAACGTCACGTCCTGACGCGAATCTGCGCAATTGCTTTCCTTATCGTGACACCTCAATTACGGTTTTTACGAGCGAGATTTTAATAGAAAATTTTAACGACGTCGGCACTTAATCTCGCGCAACTGTACGCCGTGCGCTGGGAAACATTCATCACCTCTAAACCGGGAGGATGATGTACACCATTATTAAATACGGAAGGTTCGGGCGATGGAGTTTTTCGGCGGTCCACTAACGTCGTTCCGCCGGACTGCCTCACGTCATTAGCCGTTTTTCGCTCCTCGGCGGAAACTCATTTCGCCTCTTGCCCTCGGACCGTTGATTTTGACACGCTTACGGGCCGTCCGGCTATCTCTTGATGAAAACCCCCGCCCGATGCATCGTGCATCCTGCATCCCGTACGAAAAACCGATAAGCAGGAAACGAACGCTGCGCGAGATCGATTTATCGATTTGGTTATAGACTTGCGCTACCTTTTTCTGCAAACTGCCCACGGAAATTCGTCTTTAGCCAATAACGGGTATGACATCATTCGATGGACAATACACAAATAGACAAAAATGTCACAACCTTCCCGAGGCATAATTTAATATGTTGTAGCTTCCGCGCGCAGTATTAAAATTACAGAGAAACAAACGCTAATATTATTTCTGCTTCTGTACAAATTGAGAGAGAGAGAGAGAGAGAATATTGCAAAAACAATTCCGAATCTAAAAATTCATGAAACCAACCACGATGCGTCTATCGTGAAAGAGTTTATCGGTAGTATCGTTAAAATTTGCTAAACATAACAGCGCACTTTCAAGTAACACACTAATTAAGATCAAGCTTTTTAATTGCAACTAACCCGAGTTCGGATACCAATCTATCTTTTTCAAAGGAGCTTTCCTCTCTTTTACGATCATCGTAAATACGATTAATTAATAACTGGCATTAGCTGCCAGGGCAGCCGGAAACATTTGATATCGAAACGTAACACGTAGATATCGCTTAAAACATAGGGATGTAAGGGTCGCTGCACGGAAAACTCGTTAACTCGAGGTTGGATTGAGTTATTGGGGTTCATTGGACCATCCAGGCGTGCTACCCACAATCCAGGTTGTGCGCGCGCTGGAATGTGCGGGATCTTCGGTATATGTGTGCCACACACGCGACAGATACGCGTACGCATACTTACGCGTACCGCACGAGAGAGGATGGTAAACCTCGCTGTGCGGACTCACCAGTTTAATATACTCACGAACGGCGAAGACTACAGAGTGGATGTTAATAAACTAGACGGATGTCAGTGATGTAACATACCCGCTCGTATATAACCGCTTATACAGATTTTCAACTAAAACCGACTAAAACCGACCGAAGAGAGAACGTGTGATGAGCATCAGTATCTTTCCGCTTAAGTACGAGTTGCATATTTCGATTCATTTGCGCGTTTCGACCAAATTTCAATCTCGATAATGCTCGCTCGATCTATATTAAACGATTTTTAAGTTCGCGACATCGTTTACAGAAAATAATACTTGTAAAAACACAGTGAATAGACCGATAAAAATTTCGTCATTTATTTCCTGATAATCTTCCGTGAGATTATTCTGTAAAAAACGAAGACTCAACGTATAGATTTTGCTCTAACAATAAAGAAATTTTAGAGAGAGACTTATCCGCTATTATGCGACAAGAGGGATTAATTCGGTGAATATATTTATGTATCGCAAAGCAAGGCTCGAGTATATACGACATAAGCCGCTTATCTTCTATCAGCGCACGTTGGGTGATCCTAATAACACACCATTATCGACAGGACATTTAGAGAAAATGATAAAATACGGTAATTGCATGCGGATAGATTATAAGAAACTTTTAAATAAATGTTTTTATAAAATATATTAATCTCCTTGCTTTTTAATTGTTCAAATAAATATATAAGTAATTTGAAATAAAGATTTAATTTAATCACGGTATACTGGTACTGTAATAAAATATTATCAAACGTTAAAGGCGATGCAAACTCATTCGGAGAGCACCGGAAACGCGGCATCGTCTCGAATTCTACACGAAAAAGAGATTACATAGTGTTCAACGCGGCAACGCTCGAAAAAAAGCCAGAACGTCATGTCGGACTAGTAGAGTGGAGTTACGTGCCGCTCGTACGTGAAACGAGCCTGTAACTCGATCGTAAATGAGACGAGCTTGGAATGCTGGACGAGCACGAGATAGCCACGTTTGGCCGGCAGGAAAAGACTTGAAGGAAGAGATCTCGGAGATCGGTATGGTATCGCGATATAAGTACACCGGCTATCCTGTAGGGACATAGGTAAACGAAGCTCGCAATCCCGTGAAACCTGTTCAACGACGATCGAGATGAACGCTAAAAAAATCGTTATTTCGTCAACCATTTTCCGCCATCCATCATATCGACGCTAAAGCAAAAATTATGATATGCGTAATGGTTTAGATAATAGTGGTTGATTTAGGTCTGAATATTTGAGAAATAAATAGAATTTATAAATATAGAGAACTTTTTATAAGCAAAGAGAGTCAAAATATTCGCTCTCCAAGAATAATTATAATTGTTAAATTATTATGTTTGTGTATAATGTAAGCGTTTATAACATAATATTTGAACATTACTGTATATTCTGTTTTCAAGCACAATTCGTACAATAATATCGCTGCTTAAGAGCTCGATATATAGAAAAATTGAATGGAGAAGCTGTGTTCATTTTCTCGATAGATCGTCCTTCAAGACTTCTCATCTTAACGGGTCTTCCAAGACGATTAGCGATGTTCCCGAGTTAAAAAGAATTTCATATAGACAACGTTGAAAGCTTCTTATCCTGAACAAATCCGCGAAGAACCGTCGGCAATGTCTCCGAGAATCCGTTCAGATCCGAGAGCAATTTCTCGGCAACCAGAGATCTTGCCGTTGCGCTATATCTCGTAGGTTTCATTACTTTGCGTCTTACGGGTGTGATTAGATCCTATATATATCTTACAATTTCCCCGGTTACAATCCTTCTTATCTGCCGCGAGCCGACAGCTAATTTCTATCGCGGGGGAGCCGTGCAATAAATTTTAAATAAAATATCCATTACCTTTAACGTGACGCTCGTATTTTCGTGACTGTCGCGGTAAGTATGAATCGCCACACAAAGAGTACGCGGTAAGTGTCGCCGATGAGAGAGGCTTTCAGGTCGCGAAGACACGGAAAGAGTCACGAAAAGTCCGCACAAGCAACATTATTTTATATATACTCAATATATTTATATTTTAGCCCGTATGAAAAAAGGTAAGACCGTTCGGTGACGCGTTCAACGCAACGTCGCAGAGGAACCATCATCGAGAACCGCCGTTCGCGGAGTGTTGGATAAGCACGACGCGACATAAATAGAATGTGAGAACGTGGAGTGTCTCTCTAGCGACGCTGCTGTATCCCTGCTGCCCCTCCGGTTTCCTTTGACATCGGCATACACCCTCCGCACTTCAATCACCGCGCCATCCTCGCATCGATTGCCTATCTGATTGGAAGGTATCGCAACATGATTTCCCATATGAAATACTTCGTTGCACTTTGTCCCTCGCATCACGTCGACGCACTCCCGCCGCTATCGTCGATTCTCTTCATGTGTATGAAAAATCGACGAAGAGCCTTTCTTTAAACAATTTTTGTTACTCGACTTCTACCACTAAAGTACCTACCTACTTCTATCTCTTTGCGCTCTACATCTTTTATTCTAAAGCAAATGTTTATTGCTGTCTTTGTAATTTCTTGTATGTAATACGTTTGATGATAGTTAATAAATTATATCAGAGATTTATAATGTATTCTTCTCTATGTGAAATAAATTTATCTAAAAAAAAAAATAAAAAATAATTAATTTTAAACAACATACAATTAAAATGAGCAATGCAACGAAGTTGCGTTTCGACGGTTTCAATAATTTTTACATTATAGTATTGTATTATAAAGCATCTTTTTTAATTGTTATACTATCTACTATCTGCATTCTCTCTCTCTTTCTCTCTCTATAGCTTATTTCGGAACATCTTATAATAATGCCATTATGAAGCCATTGTATTCCGACATTTCCTATATAAACGTAAGCCTACTTATCCAATGGGCTCATTTCGCAAGTGACTTATACGAATGTCACTCCTACCACGTGACAGGATCAGCGCCGACTAACGAATGAGTCTGTACGTCGCACGATAACGCTGCATTAAAAATGTACGATAATCGTACGCGTTAATGCAACGTACTAACGAAGCGCAATCCACGTTTTGCCTTCTAAAATAACGATTAAAATATCTCGTGAAATCCTCGGATTACCGGCTGGTGCAAACTAAACAACACTATTATACTATGTGCTTTATTGGCCGAAATCAATTACTTTCTAAAACGCACGTTCAATAATCAAATATCCGTATATTTATTATAGTACAGTGTCACTTTGTAAAGAACGTAACAACTATAACAATTTAAAATAAATAGCTGAACATTAGTGGAAAGCCATAAAAATATATACAAATCATCTATAGCAGTGCAGTATATTCTATAATAATTATTATAATAGATTTTCTTTCTCTATACATTTGCTCCATGGTAATAATTTAATATATTATTCCATAAGCATGAAATTAACGCGGCTGATAGAAATAAATAAATTATTGCCTACAATGTTTTTTTGTTATATTATTATCGTGCAAACGTACCGTTTTAAATTTTAATAAGGAAGAAAATTTTAAGAAAGACAGAGATAAAGTAATAATTCATTTATACTGAAAAATAACTAATTTCAAAGTATCGCCTTATAGATCACGACAATCGCATTATAGATAAAGCCGATTGTAATCTGACGAAGAAGTTCTCTATTTACAGCATAAATCTAGCTTATCTCGTAACCTTACAACGAGCCAAACTATGCTTCTCATAGCCCGGAAGCATCAGCGAACTTGTTATTGTTATTAGCCTCTCGAAACCCATCATAATCTTGCACCGATGCAATTTTCGAGACACGTCGGGTAGACACCAGCAATTTCGGTTGCTCGCCTCTGTATTATCGTGTGCATTTACTTCGCAGGTATATTAACCGACACTTCGGCTTTATAATGTATTCATTGTGCCTCAAGATATTTTGTGCCAGATGTGTGTTTAATTTGTAAATAGGTGCTACACGATCGAATACTTTTTGGATTTAATAACAATATTTTAGTAATGACATAATAATTTAATATTAAAATTAAATTAAATATGCATATAATTAAAAGACACAAAAATCAAAATATCATTAATTTTAAAAAATAAGAAGATCTCTATTCGAAAAATGCTTGATTCATACTCATGTTTGACGCAAATAATGAATTATAACGTGTAGAGTATAGAGTGTATAGAGTTTGTGGTAGCAAATTAATGTGTCACATAATAAGCTACTACGCGGTCATATATTGCAATCCAATCTCTTCTCGTATATGATTTGAAAGGTTCGCAATGTAATTTCGAATCCATAAAATATTTGAAGGTAATATTCATTATTCACGTGCACCGCAAAAAGCGCTCGTCAAAAGCACTGAATTTATTATCCTGCGTAATTTTAGCATCGAAATTGGACATATGACCGTATTTGATACGCCATATAAACCGCCAATTGCAATAAAACAGATCTATATAATATCTCTTTGTTATTTTACAATCACTATAATTAAAATAGTGAATTTTTCTATGTTTTCATATATCTGTTCTTGTTACATTGTACCTCGCAATCGCATATGTCACAAGCTGAAAACGTGCTCTTGCATATGTCATTAATACTTCGTCGATTGCATGTAAACATTCGGTGGACATTTTTCCAGCATCGACATGACGCTCGCATTTTGACTGAATAGACGTTGGAGTTAAAAAGACGATATAAACTCTTGTAACGTACAAACGTCGAAAACAATTCTATCAAAATGAAATTTCAGACCACCTCAGACTATTTCAGCAATAGCTGAAAATATGTTTTCAGATATGTATCCAATATGTCATTTTGATACGTCAACGAATCAAGCTAGCATAAATTCTGTATATACTAGCTGTGTTATTTCCTTATTTTTAACATTTTGTAGCATTTTATAATTTAAGCATGAAGTTAGTTTACAAAAAGAATATGTGTGGAACAGCATTTAATTCCAAGTGTTATTTTTTAAAACGCTAGATATATTGCATTACGTTTAACGAACGTGCTAGCCCTTGAAAAAATTGCTCCTTTTTTTAGAGTCCGACAGGAAAAAAGAGCTTGCTCATTTTTTAAATAACATTAGGTTCTCTCTTATTTAAAGTTGTTTCAGAAAAATATAAAAGTCTTAAGTTAATTGTTCAGTAATGACAAGACACGACGCGGAATAAAGATTTTTAAATATCCCTTTTCTTTTCGCCAAGCTCAAGGCGCGTTTCACCTTCGGCTTGAACTGTTCTTCGCGGCTCGTATCCGTCCATTTTCTATACACGTATTTCCTCCAGAACGTGAAATTCCATCTGACGAAATCACGTTTTCACAAGTATAACATCGTCGCAACGCGAATTGCTCAGGACCGACGAAAATTCGCGTGCTCTAGAGATTTGCCCAGTCGCTCCGAGCCGCTGTGTCATCTTCCGAAACATTTTTCGCATGCATCAACGTCGTAGATACGTGAGCAACATCTCTGCATCAGATATAGCCCTTTACCGAGGAATTCCGAACTCGCATGAATCCTCGACAGGTAAGTATGTTTTCTATACGCGCGTATTCGCGTCTCTGCGTCTCTTTAGATGTGCTACGCCTGTGTGCTTATACAGTGCTTACACACGTGGTCATGCGAAAGAGATCGCGTGCTATTCGTCTATAAGATCCCACGGTACTTTTACCTTTATCACCGCCGAGCAGCTTGCACTTCCGTTGTTAATGCTCCGATATGGAAATCCGAGACGAATGCGCGATGGAAAATGGCGAGACTGATATATTCCTTCCGTCTCTTCGCGGCAACATTTTAGAAAATATTTTAGACAGAAAATGACCAATTTATGCGTGTCTCGCTGCACAGTGTGCAATATATAATTTGCAAAATCCGAAACAATTTGACCAAATCGTAACGCAATCATGCTCATAATACAGCATCAAAGATCATTGCATTGTATAGAAAAAAGTAAATTTTATACAAACATAAAAATGTATCGTATTATATATAACAAATATTTTACATAATCTCTCTTACGTCAATAATTAAAAATTGTAAAATAACTCGATGTGGAGCCACTTCTCAATTTCTAGATACGCATTTTTATTATTTAAACGAAGATTAATAACTCTCGTGTGTGCCACTGAGAAAACTTCGATACTCGCATCATTTGCAATAATTGCGGCATCCCGAAAGAGTTTATCTCACTTGCAGCATGTCCGCTGGAAATCAAGCTCGTATGGAATGCTTGTATACGGGTCTGACCATTGACCACGCAATGGCGTTTGATTTCCATCGGTGTTGCCAGCGCCGATGCCTTGCAAACTGGATTTACATGCCACAGCTTTTGGACCCTTGCCAAATTGGTTGCACCTGATTCCGATCGACGTGCCCGGGGCATTATGGTATTTTATACGACAACAACACCGCGATCGCGTTGCGGGGCTGGCGTATTTGAGTTCGACCGCTCGATTTTACGACGTAAAGTTTCAACGGGCGAGCACAAATGACGGACCTGCGACGAAGAACCGTGCCGAACAACATGACGTTATAAGCGCACGTTGTAGCGAGAAAACATGACATTAAGGTCCCTTTCGGGCAAGACACTCGACGACATACTGCGTATCAAAAATATTTTGTAATAAATATTCGTTCAGAACGATGACGCTCGATATACTAAAGCTTACGAATGATCATCTTTTGCAGTTGCCAATACTTTGGAAATAACAAAAAGGGCATTCATAGTCTTATGTGCACAGACTGTGTACATACCTATTTATATGTATAATTTATATAATTTTTACGTGCTTCATAGAGAAATAATTAAAAGAATAATATAAGCAAAATTCTTACTTTATATATATATATCCTATAATTTAATAAAATATTTAATATAATTTGGAAGAGAGAGAAAGAGAGAGATATGACTTGAAAAAGATCTCAATATAATTTTAAATAAAATATAAAATATTCTATTCTAATTTCCTCTCTTATTAAAGCTAAGATGTATGTAAATGTGTGTTCTTATGCATTCTATAATACGATATTTTGTGTATAATGATTATTGATGACTATATATAATGTTTTCTCTTCTGAGCAATAATTTTGGTTGTGATTAAGAAAAACGAAATCTATATTTCATTATCTGTGTTTTATATTAAAACTAATTAACGATATAATATCTTAAAGTTTAATTAAATTTAATTTTATGCATTTTTGCAATAGTTTATCTCGCGAAATATTAAATGCTTCGCTTATTTATTCAAAGAAAATGCTTTGCATTTTATACATTGCTATACATTCTATGCGTGCATAGAATATAGAGATAGTAATTACGAGGTAGTAATTAGGGAATAAAAGTCGCGAAACTCACGGCTTTTACATTACAGTCACTGTAAAGAAGATATAAGAAGGTCTCAGCGTTCTTTTAATACTAGTTGAATATCTGGTAATTTCTAAGTGTTTTGCTCATTTCCGTTTATCGCAGTGCACTTCGTGCATACAAAGGGGTTTTAAAATCTCATTGTCTACTCTTCTCCAATTCGCAACTTTCCACTCCATGACCATGAAGTCCTTTATTTCCTTTCCGAAAAATAATTGGCACGGTTTTTCTTTTATAAAAGCACTCCTCAATTCATATCTCAAAATTCCTAATAACCTTTCTCTCTGTTGTTATCAGTTATCAATATTTCCCATACTTCTATTTTTATTAATATTATTAATTTTATTAATATTGACGCGCGCGCATAGAGAATCGTCACGCCGATCATGACATTCTAATCAGCTAAGCTACGTTTGCAAACTATCTGTCAACGATTTAACATCACTTCGTATCATTAGAATGCGATAGATTGAAAGGTGCATATAGTCATTTACGATATATCTGACAAGTACGTTACATCTATGACGTTGCTTTATGATACTGTCGAAATTTATGAGAAACTTGCTATTAATTTTGATATGTGAACATTAATAGTAAGTGAATGTAGACGTCGCTATAGTGAAACGCAGTTAAGCAAGAGTAATTCCTTTCCATTACAAGTCTGCATTAATATAACGTGAACTTGAAACTTTGATGGATATGTAGAAGCAGAATATATTTCAAAGCATTTTGTATTTAGCGTTAAAATTTTGTTAACATACAATATTTATATCCATTAAATTTAAAAAATTGATAACTTATTGTAATTTTATTGATTTTTAGGAAGAGTTGCCAAATGAGAATCTTTACAAATGTCGCAATTGGAATTTCGTATATAAATGGTCGATCCATCAAAGTTCTGATTTGAAAGCACTAATCGATTAGATGATCAATATAGAAACTGTATTTCATTTGCAGCCAAGATTTCATTGTAATTCTCTCAGCTAGTTCTATATCACTATTATAAATTAGCATCAAAATTTTGGAAAGAAAAGAAGAAACTCTATTCGTAGAAGGATCTGACTGTCAAGTAAAAGCAAGACAAAGGATTTCACGGATTTCATGAAAGGAAACTATAGTAATACGTGGAGTGAGAATTGGAGGTTAAATTTGGCGAAGAAAGGAGACAAAATAGATGGAAACACGAGTAGATCGAGGAAGAGAGACACGGTAAGATTTGCACAATGTGCTGAATGCAAAGAGAGAGAGAGAAAAAGTGCGAGAGAGCGAGGAGGAAGAAACGCGAAAGTGTGATAGAGAGAGAGAAGAGCAGAAAGAAAGGGGAAGAGGGAGATGTTGGGTCAGACAGAGAGTGGAAGAGAAACGGAGGGGCGAACGATTGCCGCATTGCACCCCTGCCGACGCAATTTCGCCTCTATCGATTCGCGATTCTCCATGCGTTTTGTGCCGTAGTCGTCGTAGAATAACTAGACGTTATCCTCTTGTTCCCGCGTTTTTACATCCGCGAATCTTATTGACATGCGCACGCCGGATGGCTCTTCTACGCTCGGATGCGCTGTAATTCGCGAAGATTATCCGTACAAAGTTACTCGTTAATTTAAACCTCGACTCGACGTTTCAACCCGAGGCTCTCTGTTATTTCCCCGTAGACTGCGGCTTCGTCGTTTATCGTGTTTGTTTTGCGCGCGAAAGCAAATTTTTCCTTTAATTAATTGCAAGTTTTAATCTCGCCGCCGATCGATCGCGAGAAGCTAAAGAATCAGCGCGCTATCCAATTATGCGTCAATGGTATGTTCGAAGCGTAGTCGAGGGGTGAATACAAGCGGATGGATAATACCCTCCGGTCAACATAGATAAAAAATGTGACGAAACTCTTGCGAAGCTCTTGTCCAATGCTTGCCTTACGGATACAAACGAGACAGCATAATTTTATCAAAACATTTTCATCTGGAATACCTTCTCTATCTTTATACATATGTATATGTAACGAGCTCTGCCAGCCAGTTTTGGTACATTAGGCTTTTAAAATCTGTGCGCCATGTAAAATATGACGGCGAAAAATAATATTATCGTACTACAAAACTCGTCGTTTTAATATCTTTCGATATTTATTAACATAAATTCGTATTTTTCGGCATTACTTCGTCAGAGAGAATTTTGCATCTTTTGACTAGTGAGATTTAGAAAATGTGGTGCTTTGCAGCAATGCAATGTGTCCCAGTCCGAGGCAAAGCCGAGCTTGCGCCACACAGAGAACTTTACCGTACAGTCTTAGTCAGAAGTAGTAATATTACGTTTTAGATCTGATCGCGTTGGCATCCTCTTTTAATTAATTAAATCTGCAGATTGATCCATAATCTATTTCTAGATCATAATTATATAATATGTATGTTCAAGAGGAAAAAAGAACTAATTTATTCATAATTAAATAATATCGACAGAACCGGCTTTTAAATGTCTCTACATAAAGAGATATAAATGCATTATTTATATGTCCACCGATTTGCCTTTGTATTTGTGTAGATAATTATTTCATGTGATTTATATGAAATTTGCTCGAAAATATATAATAATTTTGCGATTGATTGTACAGCTCTTTATCTATTGCGCGGACATATTCTCACATGCAAACGTCTTCCCCGTTTCCATGTATAAATTCTCGGAACTTGGGTACGGCACTTCGCTCAATGAGAAAATCCAATACTTGGTAATTAATTGCGAAGAGAGAATAGCATAGTAGCTCGGGGAGGAATATAATTGAAATATATTATGTTACTGAGATATTAAGTGAAAGTACTCTCGCGTGCATTAAACTGCGAATTGTATCCCAATCCCGTGCGATATGCGATAATTAAAAAAAAATAATACGTCGCTATATATGCCCATCAAACCGTCGAACGATAGAATTAAGTAAGCATTGATTAATACGGAAAGTCAATATCTCCAATCAACTCCAATAGACTCTCCAATATAATATCGCAAATACAAGAATGTATTGTAATACTTGTAAATTGCGCGCTATGATAATCTTCCTTGTTTCATATTAATGTTGCGCAATTCGCTGTATTTTCAGATCTCGATGATATTAATATCTTGGCAATATAATTACAATCGTTCGATATTAATAATTTATTTATTCAAACGTAACTTACTTTGCAGCGCATTTGATAAATCCTACAAATTTTTATTTCGTTAACCAAAGGCCATTTCGCGAAAGTTTAAACATAGTTTATTAACCATATATAATACATTTATGCATAAAAGATAGTGTGTATTTGAGGTATAACAACTTTTACTATATGCTGTATCATTTTATGAGAGTGTTATATGTTATCGCGAAAGGAACACTGCCATATTAAACCGTAGCAAAGAAGAGAGTGTGGGTTTTGAACGCCACCAGAGAAACGTTCTGAATACCGCATTGGGAAACTTTTATACTATGTTGTAGACATAAAAATGCTTCTCATACCTTATGCAAAAGTTGCCTTGAGTTCCATATCCCAAAATGATATAATCCTACTAGCAATATAGAGGATCTTCTTGGTATACACGGGAAAGATGCAGATGTATATACAGAAAAATTTCAGTGGCAGAATAAATATTATCTTCAATAAGATTTTAACAAAAAAAAAAAAATGATGTTTCTCTACGCTTAGCATCACTTTCAAAGAGAACCGCGCGTTATTCTTAAAAAGTTTATATACGCAATACTATCAAAATAAAATAAAAATTTTAGACATCGCACTCTCTAATAATGAATTATATTCTAAAATTTTTGAAATGTATACGAATATGAATAAACACGTTATTTAAATCCAGATAATATACACGTATTATTCGCGGAACATACTATATCATTTTTCGTAGCAATGAAAAACCTCGCCGCATCAGGAAAACTTCACACAACGAATGTGCACTCGAGTTGACAAGCTCTCTAGCCGATTATCTTTGGGCAGTTGCGTTTACCGCGTAAAATTTGCCTTAAAATCATGCGATCGGAATTTTGTGCTAGACAGTTTTCAATCCGCGCGTCAGTTTTCAGTCGCGTGCCCACCAGAAGGAGATACACGGTTGAAACGCACGAGTGAGGAAGGAAATTTGCGGAAAGCGTCGACGCTGAGCGTCCTCATCCGCGACAGCATGCTCGAGCGAATCTTCGCGCTGCTGGTTGCATGCTGCCTCGCGATGAAACTACGACTTTACAAATCGTCATCCAACGTTTCACGACTACCCGGTATCCAGTTTACCCTGACAAGAGAAACTATCTTCGTTGGACGTTTCACGAACACGCTCACGAGGCCGCGTGCAACTCGCAGGGACTCGCGTTTAAAGTGTGTGTAATCGAGCAAGTAGACATCTCCTCGACTCGAGACTAGACTTAACCTTTAGGATGGAATTCCACAAGTGTGTATGTATGTGTAAGTATGTATGTGTATGTGTGCGCGCGCGCACTAATTCCTCGTACTTCCGCTTGCATCCCACGGTTGCATCCTACTTCATTCAGTTGTGCCTATTACGCCTGCTTTCGCGCATCTACGAATTTTTTACGCTCGAATCAGCGCTCCGAGTGGTACACAATAGCGAAACTAATCTGCGCGGAAATTCCATGCATGAAATTTAATTCTTGATTCTTCCGCTTCTCTTTAATATCATAAAAAAAAAAGTTCCGTAAAACTATTTAAAGATAGAAACTTAAGAAGGTTAAGAGGTAGATTTTGTATTAGATAATTAATATATCATAATTAACCAATTGAATTTGAGAACGCTCCTAATTTTTTTAGATAACTATCTTTACATATCATTTTAGCTTTTTATTTATTTGTCACATCTTTCTTTGGTAAGGCATGAATAAGGTGCTGAAACAGAACAAGGCAACAAATCCTGATTAAAGTTACTATCTATTTACGACTACATGATAATATAGCGTGAAAATTATTCCGGATCCGCAAGATTCCTATGTGCGTCGACGGCGACGAGAGCGAGAGCAATAAGTACGTGCAAACTTAAACTTAAGAACGAAGTACTAGAGTTTCGAGGAACTTTGTCGCCTCACTTCGAAACTGGATACGGCAGTCGCCTTCAGGTTACTATACTGATGTAATACACAGATTTTCCTACAAGAAGCTACGAAGCCATGCGATTTTGATACAAAAATCAAAATTAATTTATAGCGTCGCGCGGGATAATTAAATGTGAACGTAAGCACATTTTCTTGAATTATTGATTATACTCGCGTATCTAACCGAGCGGAGTATAATGTATGCACTGTAATAAAGGGGCTCAAAAATGTTACGATACAAAATTACGAATCTATGGTAACTTCCAGCGCGGCGCTTAGGTCAACCTCAGTCTGAATTTGCAAGTAACGTTCAAGACAATTAATGTTTATTGCCAATGAAATTACAGCTGCTGCGGCGGATGAGAGTTCGAGCGGCTGCAGAGGAAATTAAATTCGGGTATTAACTGTGCATCCAACTGCGCCGTTATGAGTTGACATTGTGCCAGGATAATAGACTCTGTTCCCGTAATTAACTCGTTGCAAAACACGACCGACAAACGCGGTTTGCACGTTTGCTCTTTGACCATAGCAATTATAATTAACAGACGCCTGTTGGTTTGGGCAAAAGAACCTTTTCATTTTCGAAAAACAGCGAGTGTAAATAGTATTTATTGCGTTCCGATTACAGCGTGTGATTGAGCTTCAGTCGACAAACCGATTGATTACTTCCGCCATTAACAGATAAATTATCCCGTCGAATTAATTATTGATCATCAAATCCGATTTAAACTATACTGTATATAATCTTTGTAATTCTACCAATTAATTATTTATGAGTTATGTTTATAATCTACCTTTTTATATCTTATATTTCTGCATTATAAACCATAATTAGCCTAACAATTTTCCAAATCATTTTCCAATATCATTTCAAAACTTGATAATTAAATATATATTGTAACATTTCTTTCTAAAACTTTTTTCTCTTCAAATCTATTGCTTACATTTGCCTACATTTCGCTACATAATTTTTATTTAATAACTTTCACGTGATTAATCGTATTATAATGATTAACATTATTCTATAATCCTAATCTACGAAGTACCGAATTTCGATTCGACAGACGATGTTCGCAGTTTCGCATGCTAGAAAAGTAAAGTGATGAAATATACGCGACGCCATGCCGCTCGAGTGCACATCGCTGAAAGCAATAAAAGTCATGGAAAGGAAAACGCATTTAGAGGAGAGAGTGACGATATCAAAGATGTCGATCCACTAAATCTTTACCCAGAGAACAAAACTGTTCTCGAAGAAAGATCTGTGATCGATAAAATAAAGACGAAGACAGAGACAAAAGTTGAAAGTTGCTATAGTGGATTTTGAGTAGTAAATCTTGAAATGTATTGACGATAATGTGTATATGTATGTATGTATGCTGACGCAAAAACGAGAGGAAGAGGGACTAGGAACGGCGAGGTGGACAACGAAGAGCGAAACAGGACGACACTCCATTTCCGTACCAGCCCCCTGCTTTTGCTTGATTTTCCTGCAAACTGCGTTTCAGCCGGTCTGACGGTTTGTTCGTCCGACTGTGCATTTATGCACACAGCGACAAATACACTCCACCCTTTAACCCACCACTACTACTACTGCTCCTGAGTTTTGCCGACCGCTGTGTCCACATTCCGCGCTCTCCTTCGCTTCCGCGCCATAAATGCCTGCCGCAGCATATAACTACTTCGCTTCGACAACTCGAATATATATGTCACTGTTAACTTTGCGTATATATATATATATATATATAGTAGAATGCTACCATTAATATTTTTGGGGACATATATATATCTTTGAGAAAATTAATAATCTTTTTGTTTTAACTTTCATTTTAACTTTCTTTTTCATTTTAAGAGATATTTAAATAGAGCGCGTTTGCATGTATAACGATAAGATTATTAATTTTCTCATATATATATATATTATAATTTATATAATTTTATATAATTAGCTGCTTTGTCTAACATATATATATGTCAGATAATTATTCCTTTATATTTAATGCAAAAGATTGCTCAACAAATATATTTGTGAATATATCACGGCATATTACTTTAATAAATGCGCTTCCTCCGGACGGACTTTTATGACGAGTGCGACTAATAAAAGTTGCCGCAATCCTTTCAATTCGCGCCTTAATTATACCGTCGCGATGCACCTTTTCTAAACGATTTTCTCTGCGAGAGATTAATGGAATCCAACATCAAAGTCTACCTTCGCGGTTATTACATCCGTTTTGGTATCAGAATGCCGACGCACTTTTTTTTCGTAAATTCTGACTCGGCTTACCGAAGCATGCATGATACCAGTCTGAATTAATTTCGCGCGCAGAGCTCGTTGTCGCATTCCCCGGAGAGGCCGGTCCGGTATATATATATGAAAAGTAATATTACCGCCGCGGGCGATAGTGCAAGTGACGGAGAATAGAGAGGAAAAGAGAGGAAAAGAGAAAGAGAAAGAAAACCGTGGCGGGTGCCTTCGTCCCGGCGCGGCGGTGAGAACGTCGGGGAAAATGGAAACAGTAGTGTCGGAAGGAAGAGAGATCCACGGTGGATAGAAAGAAGGATGGAGGACAAGGGCCCGGCCGACTCTCCGCGAGTAAGGAAAATATAAGAAGCCCCTTCATTTTCATTAATAAAACATCTCGTCGGGTAAGAAGCGGCGGGGACGACAAGAGACGCCGAGAGAGCACAGCGGCTGGCAGGACGGCGAGGGGAGACAAAGGGATGGGGATCGAGAAGAAACGAGACAGATGCGGTGGAAAGCAACGGACGGGCCACCGGTTCCAGGCGGGGCGGTTTGCGACTATTTCTGAATAACAACGAAATGCAAAGTAGCTGATAGCACGCGTTGAAGCTATGCGAGCGCGCGCGCGCGCGCGCGCACGCTATTCCTCGGCTCCTCCGTCAGCTTTCGAGACCGCAAGCTCTTCTTACGTGCACTTATCGTTAGTAAGAGCCCCGCTTCTCCTTGAGATCTCTTCCCGTTCCCGGTTCGCCAGTCACGCTGGCCTACATTTTGCCTCTCTCGACGAGGATGTAATCCTTTCGAGGAGAAAATTAGCCCGCTGTTCGCAGCTCGTTGTGCTCGATGTTTCTTCCGGTTCGTTCAGATAGCTACTGTCCGATTTTCGCTCGCGGGCGATGTCGCTCGATTTAAGCGACTGAAATATATATTTACAAAGTCGCGCCGCGATACTTTGCAAGCATTTTACGAAACCCAGGCATTTGGCACATCTTAAATCACAGAAATTATACTGAGCATTGTATTTATCACTTGGTTTAATCCTTTCCAAATTCTCCCTTGTTGTGAAACTTTCAAATCTTTTGAAAAATAAGATAAACTGAAAACTGCTGTAAGATTTTTGAAGACTAATGCATTCTAAATAGGATGTTTTTTAATCAAATGTAATAAATTATTATATTATTAATTGCTTTCGTGATCTGCGAAGGGCGATCATTGCAGGCAATTTTCACGCTAATTGGGGATTCCATTACCCACAAGTTACAGCTTACACGATTACTGAAATGTTAAGTGCAATATTAAAGTTTCATTGTGGATATAAACTATGCAACTATCGATGGATCAATAATTTAGCGAATGGTCGATTCGACGGATTAAAACTCGTCGCGAATACTACATCTTCTTGTTCGTCAAACGGAATTCGTTATTGCAAGTTCGTACAGAGTTTATGATGCATAATACACGGTAATATCTTTACATGCGAAAAAGTAGCATTACTAGAACTTTGATACTTAGACACTAAATTCCTCTATTTTTGATTTAGCGCAATCTTAAAAACATCTAACAATATTTAATAATATTGAAACATTTTGCACTACGATACAAGTACAATTATAAAGCGAATGCGTTTATTTCTTCTGCTCCCCCATTCTTAATGACAAATCCCGAAATGCAAATCAAGGGCAACATACGTTTTGCTATTAAAAGTCGTAGAGCATGTAATCGCTTGCGTATATAGTTTATATTAAATATGTACGTGTCGTGTCGTGTTTTGTCCGTGCATCTGCACATATACACGTATGTACTGCATGTACTACATCTACATGTATGTACATACATACCCTACATGTCGTACACGAACGATCGCTGCCGTGTCGCACATCTTACCCAATCCGAAAGCTATAAACATCCGTGAAAATTAGTAGTAAAGCGTGAATAGTACAACGATTTACTCGTAAGGTCGTCGTAACGAGGAAGAGATTTATGATTAAACGCACGATAAATTATCTTATCGTGAGACAACGTTAATTAACTGCAAAACATAAGCCATTGTCTATGCAGTTGGACAATTGTTATCTATATTATCTGTATATATATATATATATGTATATATGGGCAATTCCACGTCAAATCGGACAAGAAATGACCTCGTATTTTTTAAATCAATCAAAACTTTTTTCACGTGAAATATACATAAAATAAGAAGATACGTATTTTTATATTTGTCCGAAATATTTTTTTGCAGAAGTTATAAACAACAAAATTTTCGTGAAAAATGAAGAAATTGTCAACTTCAAAATTTAATATCTCTGGTTATATTTGTCGTAGAGAAATTTTCAAAAATGCATTTTAAAGCTAAGGAAACAACCTTTTTTATAAAAATAGTTAAAGTTACAAGAAATTGCTAATTACAATTGTTATAAATAATTGAAATGTTTAATAATTTTTTTCACCAAAAACTACACTTTTTAAAATTTTTGAAATAATGCTATTTCATTCTCCATTTCATTTTGAAAGTGTACCTATTTTTTATTTTATGGAGAATCGATAAATTCTATTTTTTATATATTTTTAATAAATGAGGCGCCGCGCCGTGCTCGCGTCACAGGCTCGACCAAGTAGTATGCTACGCGCTATGGCGCGCCGATTTCTTCTAAAGAATTCATTTATTAAAAATATATAAAAAATAGAATCTATCGATTCTCCATAAAATAAAAAATATGTACACTTTCAGAATATGTACACTTTCAAAAATTTTGAAAAGTGTAGTTTTTGGTGAAAAAAATTATTAAACATTTCAATTATTTATAATAATTGTAATTAGCAATTTCTTGTAACTTAAATTATTTTTATAAAAAAGGTTGTTTTCTTAGCTTGAAAATGCATTTTTGAAAATTTCTCTACGACAAATATAACCCGAGATATTAATTTTTGAAGTTGACATCACGAAAATTTTGTTATTTATAACTTCTGCAAAAAAAATATTTCGGACAAATACAAAAATACGTATCTCCTTATTTTATGTATATTTCACGTGAAAAAAGTTTTGATTGATTTAAAAAATACGAGGTCATTTCTTGTCCGATTTGACGTGGAATTACCTATATATATATAAAATGTATCGAAAAGCATAACCCGGACTATATTGCACGCCGACAGTTGTTAAAGTAAAAATAATATTTAGTATAGATAAGACAGCACTGTATATGTGTGAGAGGTTTTCATATAAAAGTTATAAAATATATTCCCTCCCAGAGTATTCAACGAGATCGTCGCGCCGTACCAATGAAATAACAAGGTTATTTGAAATCTTTATATCGCATCTACATGAGCGACGTGCCATTGTGTCTAAATTTATTGCGCGTTGTCTATATTTATACACGATAGAGAGAATACATATATAGAGATAAATGGCTGTGTTAACATCTCGTGTCGTGTTTTTTTTTAAACGCTCGCAAAAATATCCTCCTTTGCCCGGAGTTCCGGCCACACACACACACATCCCTCCACAATACTTTCGATTAGATCATTTATTATTTGAGGGAAACAGTAGCAAAAATGATATATAGTGTGTCGCGCGAAAAAGCACATCAGAAGTCTAGGGGACGAGAAGCGACGGAGTACGAAAAATTGTTTTACTACGCATACCAGCATAACACATATGCGTCATGCTTACCTTACCAACCATAGAGATAAAACGGTGATGGTGATGCAGGACAAAAACTCAAAGGGGACGTCTGGCTTCTGAAGAGATTCACGCCTGGATGAATTCTTTTGACGTCGATACAGCTCTTTTTCTGAACGCGGAAAAACGGACCCCAGCGCGCCGTACATCACGCCACGTTATGACAAACAGATAATCAAAAAGAACGTCTTTCGATTTTCTTGGAGATTGCAGACAAATATAAAGCAATCTTCCTCACTAACACAACGAATTAATTTTTTCATGATTTTCATGATTTATGGTCGTCCGGTTGAAGATATAATGTCAGGTTTTTAACGTATCTTTTCGAGCTGCTCGATTTTTAAAACTATTCTATAACAATTTTCCTATAGTCCAAATCATATTCTTTCTTTTCTAAATAATAAATAAAAAAAATGCTAGTCGACAAAACCTATCACATGAATTATAGCAAGAAATTTGAAAAAAATAATTATATCGATCGTGGAAAATCATAATGCACTCACAATCAGTATACCGATACTGGCGAATAGAATACGATCGATTCTTTGTTAATATATTGCGCTCTCGCTGAAACGTATGTTTATATTATTCACAACGAGACGGCATTGTGCGATACTGAAAGGATGCACGGTATTACACGAACGCAAATCCGTAACGTTAAAACAATACGGTTGAATAGTGCGTACTAACTGTGCCCTCGGGCTAGGCAAAGGCGAGAGTAACAAACCGTAACAAACTAATGCTGGAAATATAGTTGGTATAGACAAGAGACTTAAATACAAAGCAAATATAACTATATATTCGGTCACGCGGGGAAATGCTCTCAAAAGATAATTAATTACACAATGTATCGAGGCAAAGCCGCTTACTAACATCCCGGAAAATTATTGTATATATGCGTGAATTTCTCTCTGTAAGAGCAAAGGAGAGAGAGATCCGCAAAAAAGAGATAACGCGCATATATTCATATCAGGAATAGGAGATTGTGAATAGAATATAATGTCATTAATAAATCTACATCGATATGCATATGTCAGTCATTGCATACTTTTCGCACATTTAGTGCAATCCTGACAGGCTTACGAAACGAGATACAGCGTCGTTATATTCTGTTATATATAGCATTACAGCTTTGCAGGTGATAATGCAATACAATTCCTTATGTATTAAATACGTCGTAAATAGACTTAGTGAAAACGAGTTAGCAATGACGCGTTATATTCAATTTGATCGTCCGAGAGATTATCGAATTGTGCTCAAAATCCTGCTGAGATTGCATTAATTAATCTGAAAATATAAGTACAAATTCGCCGTCAAAATATATCGCAATTTTATGATCGATATTTATGGCATTTGGATTGAAACGAGTTTTGTAATACTTGTAAAAAAAGTGAACTAAAGTTTATACACGATATTATATACGATAAGAGCGCAATATCCAATAAACCAAACATGTATTTCGACCAAACATACTATTGATTAAACCGCAGTTGATTTATATAGCTGATTCACTGATTTATATCTTGATGTGGCTTATTGATTTGATTTGGTTTACACACATGATTAAAATTACACACTTAATCACAGTAACGTAAAAATACCTTTAAATACAGAAAAAAAATGATTTTTTACACATTTATACTTCCTGAATAATAAATAAAAGAATTCTCGTTTTAGTTTTATATATTATGTTTTACTCTTAATATAAGAATATATAAAAAAAATTTAACGAATTTTTATCGTATCTTGAGAATTCCACATTTTTCTCAGCATGTATAGATTTTTGTAGATAAGTGCGTGCATATAATTTATACAGATATTGTTTCAAGCAGCAGAATAATTTTTTGGAAGACGCGCAAAGTTGGCAAACGTTTTCTTACTGCAGTACTAATAAGGCAGTTCTTCAATTACGAATACGCTACATCGCCGTGCTCACATTAATTCTCCAGCTAGTTTCTGCCACGAATGCACCGGTGATATGATGATGCGCATGCACGTACACCGTAATTTCACAGCAGGAAATTTCGTAAACTTAAGTTTGCGATGTTACGTCGCGAAATTCTCTGGTGCGACTAACGAAACTAAAATTCACACGACCACTTTACGCTCTGTCATTTGCAAGGACCCAGCAGCCTTTGAGACAATTGTGCCTCGTTTATTTCACTCGGCATCATCTCAGACATTTCGGTTTTTACTACATACGCATACGAGTGACATGCGTTTGCAGTTGGTCTGCTTAGTTAATAAATGAAACTTTGATGTTAATAAGTAAAACTTTGTTACAATTCTTTAATTTCATTTTTATCACTGGGAAGACATACAACTATTTTATATATTTTGAAATTTCCTAGTTATATTACTCAAATCTTCTACTGTCTTTCTTAATTAAAAATATTCTCATAAATAATATCGATAATATCTTTTGTCTGTTTATGTTGCTATTGTCGATGTATCGATAGACTGTTAAAACGATGAGAATAAAATATACCTAAAAAATAGTTTACTTATGTCTGTGTTTTAAAAATATTATTATATCAAGTGTAACGTAATTCGCACATGTTGCCGCTTTCCATCACTATAGATTAACGAGAGTTACTGTCGATTAGAATTGCCATTTCCGCGCACTCTAATCATTATATTCTGTATATATGTAGATAACAATTACATGATGGCTCTGCATGAAATCATGTAATTTATCATTCTCAGCCTATAATTGTTTACACTCATTATCGTTTGATATTGTACTTTGATTTGCATCTCTATCAGTTTACATTTGACTATATTTGTCACTATTATATTAGTTCAACCATGTTAATGATCATATTTCCATTACGCGCACTGTCTGATTTGTAAATTGCGCACTGACCGTATACATGATTTCGTTCGCAAACTTGATGGGCATGCCTGAATAATAGCGTGTAGTATTCGACATGTTTATGACGTCGAAATGCTTTTGCTTCCAAACCCTTGACGAGAGAGAGAGAGAGAGAGAGAGAGAGAGAGAGAAAAAGAGAGAGAAAACCAATTTGTAATATATTATCATAAATTTATCATTCATATCGGCTGTGTCATAAAAAGCTGCGCACAATTCCCAAATCATTAATCACGAGAGAATCCCGTGAAAATAAAAGTAATTTGACAAACATTTGACAACGCTACGTGCTTGTCTTTAATGAATTCTGCTCGTCGTCATATAAGTTTTAAATATTAAACAAAGGATGCTTAAGAAAACGACAATACTTCGATCAAAACAGGTTAGAGTTCTTGTAATTAATCCTAGATCATATCGATTAAAAACAATGTTCTGAAAAATAACATTCCGAAAACATCGTACTGTCATCTTTAACTCTTTTGTAATCTTTCACATTATTCTATGCACGCGCATCCATTTTTCGATAAAATTGGCAATATCGACCAGTTTCCCACGGGGTTCGGCATCAAATAACTCTCACGAATTTAAGTAAACGATATATATCTTCTAAAAAGTGTTCTTACGTGCGAAAGTATCAGAAAAGATATTTGTTGTGATGTTAAAAATTTAAACGCTTCATAAATAGGAATTTAGTAATTAATGTGATATAAATCAAACTCAATTGTATTTTTATTAATTTAAATTAAGTTAAAATTACGTTCTCAAGAAGCTAATTTTGTACATTATGTCTAATATTTATATAAATGTGTTTATTAAAAATACCACAATGCTCTCTAATTACAAAGGGCGTTCATTAACTGCAGCTCAAAGGAGACAATTCATGTTCAAACAACGTCTTCCAGTATTCAGTTTACAAATTCGTATTGTCGAGAGCGTTAGTTAGAACATCAGGCACTAACGTTGTATTTGCAATAACAGTCACGTATGTTTCTGTATAATTACTTTATTATACAAATAAGCGAATGTATACATCTACAACCACGGTGCCATATATCAAAGAGAAACACATATAGAAACAAAATAATAGAATATTTCTCGCACATTTAAAAGACAATTTAATTATCACCGAATATTTGTACAAAGGCACATCAAGATAGATCCAGAAAAATTGTCTTATTAAGTAGAACTTAAAACCGAATTAATAAATTTTATTAATTAATTATTACTTAATTAATACTTCCATAAATCTGAAATTTAAAATGTTATAACTCAAAAATTATTCGTAACATTCCACAACTTTCAATATATCCATCTTTCACTTTTAAAATATATAATTTTCAATTATATTTCTTATCATTCTGCATATACGCGCATTCATATTAACGATTGTATTTTTTATATATTACGAAATATTTTGCACAGTTATCGCGTTTAAAAAGATCCATGAAGAATAACTCGATTGTATATATACATCGAACTTATAAGCGTCACGCGAAGCCCAGGCAATTTTGCGAGATAGTTTTCGGGACAGAAGTTAGCGATTACCAATTGCTAGAAAAACGTTCTTCAATCCTTCCGGGACGAAAAATACTTCGATAAAATATACATCCGGTTAACGATTTCCGTCACCTAGCTATAGCGAATCGAAGCCATCGGGAACTGCGCGATATATACTCGAAAATCGACTTACTACTTCCCGATACTCCGCACTCGACCACTTTGCCCGACGAGCTGACTCCGACCGACCGAGTGCTAAGAGTTCAGCAGTCGGAGCGTAATGCACGACTCTAGAGAGACGCGCGAGAGTGTCCCCTAAACTCCTTTAATATCCACGTACTTACCTACCCACCTATCCGCGCGTCCGCTGCTTTTAAATTCTCCCTGAGCCCGGCGCGGACTGCTGAAAGTCGACGAACGAGTCGTGAGCAGTATGTTTTATGAAAGTTTCATCTCTCGTAATCTCGGGGTATCTTGCCACTCGCGTCTTTCGTTTTCGCCATCTTTCTTTCTTCTCGGCTGCCTCCCAATGCCTCTTTCCCTTCCTACTACTGCATCTAAGATGCTTCGCGACTCGTTTCGTCGTGAACGCCGACGCTTTTGCGAATTTATTCTTTTGCAATATTTTATCTTTGGAAATCCTTGATTTCATATCTCGCTAATCAGAAAAGAGTTTCACGAAAGCACCGGATTTAATTATCACGGGATTCGAAAGACGCGTACGCGGTGAATGTATTACTAGTCACATATTTTCAGAATAAATTGTCAGAATTACTGCGCGGAATAAAATCCGTCTTGTTTACGTTACAAATGAATTTTATCTCTTCTTTTATAAAATTACGGACAATTTTTAAACAATTTCATAAACGATATCAGCATACTTGAATATGGAAAAGTAAACATCGAATCGCGTGACGGCATCGAATATAAATTCGTTCGGTTTCCCAAAATGTAAATGCGAAATGGCATCGATATCGAATTCGCCGTTTTCGATTCCTCTAAACCCTTTCACGAGATTTTCTGCCTTTGAATCTGATATATGCGTCATAACCCCCGCAGGCTGATGTCCGCAGATTCTCGCGGTCTCGAATCTGTTGGGAAATCGTCTTCATGCAAGATTGATCACGGACGTCAGAGATTCAACCTACTGAAAGATGTGGTCTCAATCTGATCTTCGAAAACGCCGCTATGCAATCCGTCAGAGAAAGTCGGCGGAATCGCCTTGTCATTCGCACAATCTGATTTTAATCTAACCACGCGACTTTATTCGCGAATCTGTTAATAACTCGCTCGACGGACCACGACGTCACGAAGCCGAATAATCTTGGGTCAAGGACAAACGTTTGAAACTGTTCGGCCACTTCAATCCGCGTCGAGTAAAATTCAAATCAGAAAAAGAGAGAAGGCACTCCAACAGTTATCATATTTACTGACAGTTATCATATTTAGCCGTCATGCAATTAAGAGAACGCGACGAGCATAGGTGGTCGAAATACAAAATAATAACGACGGTTTATTACGTAGCTTGCGGCTAAGTTTCACTATAAACCGAGGCCAATTCGACGCCGTGGTAAAGTCAGAACTAACAGCGACATAAATTTTCCGTAACGTGGATCACCGAGGCCTTAGACAGGTTAAAAGGAGCCCGTATATACGCAGACAGAACGAAACAAATTGCATTTCAGCCGGCGCCGCGAAATATTCCAGGTCGAATGTAAATTTCGCCTGTGTTCTAGAAACGTGTGGTGAGAATTCGCCACACGGAACGAGACGAAAGGGAGGACGAAACGTAGTCGCTCGGTGAGACGGAGAAGCATAAGAGGCTGTGTTAGAGGGTGATGTTAAGGTACGACGGGCGCGGCGTGAGGGACGCGCCCGGAGAGTTATGTGGCGACAAGCCGACAACCCCTTAGCACCCGGTGACAAATACGAGGTGCGCCGTACCTTTTCCGCCGCGAGACTACACTCGGTTAGTCTCGCGGTGTGAAGAAGAAGAAAGAGGGGCCTCGCCATGCCAGGCCTCGCCGAGAAGTCACTCAGTCATCAGATTATAGCTGCAACTGACAGACCCCTTCGTCGCTTATACGCCGATACGTGAATATTTTTTTCTCTCCCTACCCCACATTTTCTCTCCCGACATTTGCGTCTCACTGGCGAGGGTGGCGCGATGCGTACAGAAATTGCGGACAATTCCTCCGGCCGCGGAGAACTTGTGTTCAACTTCAACCCGCCGCGCCGCTCGTCTTTTTCGGAAACTGCTCAGGAGGGCTCCAACACCATGCGTCATCGTTGTTATTTATTTTGCCAATTTTTCCCCGCGAGATGTATACCGAGAGTTGTCAGACTCAGATGCAAATATTCGTGACTTTGAAACTGAATAAATTTACAACGGAAAAGTGTACGGCGAGAATAGAAAACGAAGCGATGTGTACGTTTCGCGCGCCCGCGTTTTGTCGTGCTGATAAATTTTCGACGCAACGACCCATAGATCGTACAATATACCATATATTTCCGAAAGAAAAAACTAAAAGATCTGGTTCGCGATATAAAGTCATCACTGCCAGAGTAACCACATGTAATTTCGCGGAAAGACATAGCGACGCGGGGCGACGAAACCGAATCCATGAGCGGCGAAACGAATTGTCCATTTATTTCCTAGCCGGTAAGAAACGGTCTCCTTCCCGTAAACAATTTAATTGTCGCGCGAGATTAATCACCGCGGACGGAATTAATGGGAGGAATGCGTTTATTTCGTAGGTACGCGGGCTCGTAATTAATGAGAAGGACGCGCTGAATGTGGTCCGACAAACTGTGGGTGTCCGCAGCACTTAGAACGACGAGGACGACGACGTCGACGACGTTGTTGTAGATAACAAAGGAAAGTCCATAGTCATCCTTGATGATATTAAGGGCGATTATGTAAAATGCTTAATAATACTACGCTATCCCACGGATGCGTCATGGTCCATTATTTTCTCGTCTTCGTTCCTGCATGGCTCGAAATTTGCGCGATGGCGAGCGCTTATTTGAGGAAATTTACGCGCGCCTTCTTGTAATTAAATCGCTATAAAGAACTATACGTGACATCGCGAAATATCAGGCACAATTTTAATAAATTATTCGTTCTTAGCAGTGTATATCTCAGAGATGACGTGACTGATAATGACGAATATTTTTAAATAGAATGCGTCACGAGGGTGCTTCAAGGATTTACTTCTCTCCTCTCTCCCATTTTATATTCCATAAATTATAATTTCCCCTTTAATCTAAAATTAGATTTCCAACGTCCAAGAATCTCTTATCGAAGCAGAACGGCGTCACCACGAAATCGATAAATCATTATCGCAGTCATCCGCGACTGCTATTCGCGTGACGCCGCAAATCCGAAGAAAGCCTATAACGTTATTTCTTGGAGCGACCACAGTAAAGAAGGTTCTCTCTCGCGCGAGAATCGGGTCGCGTCTATTGCTCCGCCATCGATTCGCTCCTCTCTTTCGTCGGGACATCGCACTTGTATAAGATACTTGATGTGGAGACGCATCCACATTGAGAATACGGTGATTGGCACTTGAGAAAAGGTCAAGTGAATGCGGTTAATATGTACTGGTGGCATGTACGATCAATGTTTCAAGAATGTTTACGTGGGTAATCTTAATCGACGGTGAAAAGAAAGCTTCTCTCTATGGTGAACCGGGTTTGCTACGGTCAGGTCAGGGCACGAAGACAGAGGGGGAGACGAGGCCGAGTAAATGCGAGGCAGAAAACGCCACTCGAGGCAATCGCTACGCTCTCGGCGGCCCGTGACCGAGTGCTTGTAAACCCTCTCTCTACCCCTGTATCGTCACCATCGAACCCGGCCGCAAACCAACGTCGGACGCACACAAATACATGCATACACGACGAGCACCCACCTGACCTCCGATATCGACCAACGGTCGTATCATCGTACGCGCCGATAACTTTTTCCACTGCTCCGTGGTTGTGTATCATCTCGCGAGTGACCGCCGCCGAGGATTAACGCTCGCGGACAAAAAGAAGAGAATAAAAAAAAAAATAAAAAAAATGCGCGGACCGTAATGACGAAAATAGTTTCTCGGCTCGTCGAGCTCGACGCGGCGCCAATTTCGGTCACGCTTCCACGCGCGTTTTACCACGAACGTTGTTGGGTAATCAGGGTAAAATCCGGATGTTGCTGAATTTTCGTGCCGATTTTGCAATGCCGATTGGAAGTTTTCTCTCTCTCTCTTTCTCTTTCTCTCACTCACTTTTCTCCTTTACACACGCGCCACGCGGTTTTTATCGTCGGTCCGTTATAAACAAAACTAGTACGATTATGTAGCCGATCATCATGGCTTTTTGCAGAGCTCTCAACGTGATTCCTGTTAATCCGTCGTATTTTTGTTGCATGTTAAATCGTTTACGCTTATCGATTTCTTTTGTTATTACAACAAAATCAATGATAATATACTGTTTTTATTTAAACTTTGTAGATTTACCGCGGTATCAAACTCAATAAATGTTTCAATTTAAAATAAATATCAGATTATTTCATTCTTTCGAAAAATTTAAATTTTTTTAAAATATTTATAATATGTTTGTTACTTCTATATACATTATTAGTACATTATTAATACATTACTTTGCTCACCAAACAAATCTTACTAGTAATTTATCCTTATTTAACAATTATTATCAAAATACGAAAATATGAGAACATTAAAAGTGTGTGGTCATCGAACTAACAGTAAACTATTATATCAATATTTTTTCTAGAGCTAGAAAACATGGTTATCGACCTAACACAATAAAATGTGAATACAAGAATTTGTATTCGGTATTCGACAGGTTCTCTGAAATTCATGTGAGAGATGTGCACATATATTTTTATAAACGTTTGACTTTATCCTGACAAGCGTAAAATATTTTTATCAAAAACTATGTTCTTCATTGTCAATCGCATGAACATATGGTATTTTACTTTAGTTAATTAGATCATTTGATATCAAAATTTATGCACATGTTTAGGAGAATAAAGGGTATACAATAACTATATATAATAGTATAATTTGCATAAATTACGCGATAGTATTGTACGTAACTATTGTAAACTTTGGGATCTCCTATAATGGTTGTATGCATGCGAGCGCATGAATAACATCATTATAATATAAAAAAGTCTCTGTGTCATATGCCAAACGAAATAAAACGTTAAAAATTGCTTCCCCATCGATATGACGAATTATATAAGTAGTATTCGACTAAAATAGAAAGCTAAAAAACTTAGAAATATAAGTTTTTTTTTACTTTAAACATAGAAACTATTTTTAAAAACGGAGCAGAAAACTCTTTATTATCGAGAAATCTATTGCATATTTTAAGTATCTCATATTTGCGATAAAAAAATTTCAAAAATACAGAGCACGGATTCAGAACTGTATGATCTGATTGTGTAATCTCTATGATTTTCACTGATAATAATACGAAGAGACACGACCACAGATACTTGCATGCGTAATTATTCGTAGCGCGTGCGCGCGCGCACGTTTTCGCAGATTTTATCGTTTGCACAGCGGATAGGTACAGTGGACCCGCATTATTAGCTCGACAAATAATGCCCGCGGATTTCACAGTGACAAATTATCTAGGATGCGAAGCAGTTTATTCGAATAAGTACACCATGTCCGCTGATATTTGCATACACGTTATTCTACATAATACCAATTTCTACATAACAGTCCGCAAATTCGAATGAACAATCGAGTATCTTTCCGTATGGCTACGAAGCGCGACGATTAATATTTCTATATTAATGTAGGTATACTAGTCGTTGATTTGACGGCTCGTGATTTTATTCAAATGCACCACAGTCGCAATTTTAAATACATAATATCTGTGTGTGTGTGTAAGCACATTTATTTCTGATTTATATAAGATGAAAATAATAAGCTACACTAAACTATGTAATACTTGCAATATGCGCAAAGTATTAATTGTGTGATCTAATTCAAACATTTTATTGAAATATATTATAAATGCATATGTATATTGAAATTGATTTGTAATCGCGGCTTGATGATATATATATAAAATTCCGTAGATATAGAAATTACGGCAATATTTTACAATAATTTAAAGTTAAAAAAAATATTTTATCAAAATAGATTTAAAAATTTATATTGTTGGAAATATTTTTTTAATACATGGGATTTTAATTAAAATTTAGCGAATAATTTCATTATTTTAAAAATCCGATAAAATAGTGCATTGTCAATATTTTTATAATATAATGTCTGCTTATATTTTTTCAAATTATTTTATCCGCGAGGGAATAATTTTCTTTGAAATCACTGTACATGATATAATCTCATTACTTATATCAAATAAATTCATTAATTAAGACTAGAGCACCAATTAACTCGAGTATTGCTACAAGCCTTCATTCTTATCCCCAATAATGTTGTTATCGTACCGATAATTTTCCAAGTGAATACATAACTTTGATTAGTTTGTTAAAAATCGTGACACTTGCCTTATTTATTAGATAACCTGCAATCTTTGCCGTGCCTGCATATCTTTATAAGATACTTGGCTTATGCCATGTCATATGCTAATCCTTGTATACAAAACTATCTTCTTTCTTTAATTTATCTAATTAATTGAACAAAGTTCGAGAAATTATGCGTTCGTAGACTTATAATAAGTAAATTTTACGCTTTACAATAAATTGCTTATGCACTGAATTGTATTGAAGACACACACTGAAACACGATAATCATTTCCCGAAAGATTTGATAAAACTCTCCTGCTAATATAGCTCCGAGCAATTTCTCCGAATGCTCAAAAAATTTTGCACAAGATAAACATATCATGTAGCCTGCATTTAGTAATATTTTTCGTTACAAAAAAATAGTCTATTCTAGTAAGAATATAATTCGTAATCTTTAAGGAATATTGTAAAATAGTACGCATACGATAATCATCAAAATGTATTTCATCATCAATATATTTTCCACGACAAAAAAACGCAACTCTCATACACAAAACTAGTCGCGAACACCTTTCTCTTATTATACACGGTAGGAAAATATATTCGGTAAGAAAATCGATATTCAGCGGTCACCGTTGGTCCGTGCATCTCGAAAAAATCCATATCTTTAATATCATTCTTACCGACGTCGACGAAGATGGCGATCAAGAGAGATGGAAGGAGTGTGAGAGGAAAAAGGCAAGTTGGGACGAATGCTACATCAAAGTTATAGAGCCATCTCAGAGACTTTTTCTCAATTTTGACCCTCGAAGCGGCGGTTACGAAATACGACGTCGCAAGATGTTGCCAATTTCTCGTGATCGGATGAGTCAGCAGTCAAATGACGGTTATTTCTCTAACGAAACCCGTAGGATATCTCGAGCGTTAATATTTATTCATAAGAAGAAACGGCGAAGACAGCACGGGAAATGGAATTCTTGATACACGTACTACCGCCGTCGCGGTAAGAAGCGTGTGCGCGCATTTGACTAATTATGCGCGCCTAATTTCGAGTGGTACACGCAAAGCTTCATTAAGCGGATATAGAGAGATAGAGATATAGAGAGATAAAGCTGCGCGCCGTCATTACGCATGAAGAAATTATCATACACGGATAAATGCACTACGTAGACGGATGCTAACTCTGCTTTGAGTATGTCAACCGTCTTAATATAAGACTTGTCATTAGTATTAATAATATAATTATAGTAAGTAAACACACACACACACACACACACACACACACACACACACACACACACACACACACACACACACATATATATATATATATATATATATATATATATATGTATGTATGTATGTATGTATGAGATAATAACATAATAAATCCACAGCTTTTTCATATAAAAAGATCAAATTTATCTACCTCTGCCAATATTTATATCCTTATTTTCAATAAATAGAAGATTTTAAAAAAATATTTTTATCATTATTTTTATTCTTGTGTGTGTGTGTGTGTATCTCATATGTGTATTGTATCAAGAATATTATGTATTGGAAATAATATAGTTAAAGCAGTATTGAGTTTTCAATGAGAGGAACTAATTTTTATGCTAATTTCTCCGCGCGTAAGAGAAAACATAATTGGGCGATATTTATTTTCTTAAAAAAATATATAGGGAAGAAAAGAGAGAAGAGGAAAAAGGAAAGAACGCATTAATACAGTGTAAAAATAAACGGATCTGTTATTGAGCGTCTGAAAAAGGAGTCTGAGAAAGGAGTTCCTTCAAAATAATCTCGTGAGCGATAAATCCGATTTATTTTATGCCCGTGTTTGCCTTATAATAATTTTCCAAATTATATATAAATAACAAAAGAAAAATGACAAAGTAAGCGTGTGTGTGTGTGTACAAAAAAAATAGAACGAAATAATAAAAGGAAGAACAAGATAAAGAATAAAACGCAAGAGAATTCACTCCTAATGCCGTTTTCTATTCGGTTTCACGTCGCATTAAACACACCAACATTTTAAAACGTACAGAAAATAGCCGTCTCTTCACTGACTTTCATGTGTTGTCGCGTATCTTTTTCTTGTTGCAGTCTGCGCCTTTTTCTATCACGTTCAAGTACAAATTTCCGAGCTGAAAATGCGCGTCGCGTCCAAGCACAAACGCGATTTTGACGGACTAGAAGCTACCGTAAAGACGAAATTTCCTTCGCTTCGAAAGCAAGCGAGATAAGAGCTGAGACATTCACAAAGTAATTACGTTGAGAAAGGAGAGAATGACACAGTTTTATAAAAGAAACCCTTTTCTTCTTTTTCTAGAGTACTCGTAAAATGTACACAGTAATTCCGCACGCTCCTATGTAATATATTATACTATATAAAAAATTCAATATTATTGTATGCATATAATTTCGAGTACATTGTAAGAAGTAACAGATTGTGATAGATGAGAAAATAATGATGCACAATATTAAGTCGTGATACAAAAATATTAAATATATATACAGATAGCTCAATAACAGTATTACTGCTCAATAACAGTATTGATTTTTTAGATGCCATTAAAATAAATTATTGAAATCTTATGAAAGTATCCAAATACAATATTTTTAAATATTTTTAAAACCGCGATATGTATTTTTACTAAAGTTATAGCTGTATATATCACAAATTTTCTGTCAGTTAAATCCGTCAGTTTGAGATGTCCCATTAACGCATAAAATCGTCAGTAGCTGCGGACGTTTGAGACAAGCGTTTCGAGACGTCGCGAACGGCGCGTTATTAAATACGGCTATGCTCGAATTTTGAGAACAACTTTTCAACGCCACCAAACGCACCCCCATGACGGCCTTCACAGCCTGCTGTTGTCACTTGTCGCCCGTGCTACCACCGCTCCTTCCTGCTCCTCGTCATGCAGCCAGTTTATGTTTATGCTTTATGGAAGTTTCGTATTAAATTTACGACGTCGCACGTCCTACGGAGTTTTATGATTTCGCGGCTGTAAACGTTTCGGCAGATTTATGCTCAAAATTTGAATTAAAATCGGCTGTGATGTTGTATCTTATCGCCGTTACATCGTCAACTGTTTATCGAGGGTGTAAATTGTAAACGATGGTAGGCAGCGAGCTTGTAGGACATGAAAGGACCGATACGATGAACATCGACCGAGTACAGCAACCGCGAAGCTCTGTCCGACCAGAAAATAGGTCCTTGCTTATGAAGAGGATAATGGCATGCCATGTTGCATTCGAACATTTCGTGGCGGAACGTCAGTACTCTTGTACGCAGAAAAGGAGTTTGAGCGTTTAAGCCCGGATAAAATCAGGGCTCGGCTTTAAGCCGAGATAATTGTGTGGGTAATAGAAATTAAATAGTGTGCTTTAGTGTGTCGTATTATGTGACCGTTTAAATACCAATGTCTATGCGTAAAATGCGACCTATTATAGAATATACGTGCTCTTGAATAGGCATAATATATTACAATATTAAATATTATTCCGATACGAAATCGCCGTAATTTAAAAATAAAAGAGGCGCAAATATGCTTATGTATTTGTACAAAATGCAATACTAAGACAAGTATTTAATGATAATACATTATATACATGCCTTTATTTTACGATAAACAATCTACTTTTTTGACAGAAAAACTTTCCAATGCAATACTATTGCTGTTGGAAGCTTACTATTTGCATATCTAAACTATACACTACAAATAGTGATTGCTATTGGCACTTTCTCAGTTGGTATGCATATGCAAAGAGCATTTTTAATAATTGTGAATATATTTACGTTTACATTTTACAGCTTGTACTACATAAACATTATTATTGCGACATGGAGATTATTTCAGTAAAAGCTACAATTTTGTGAGATTACACACCTTCGATTTCGTCAAATATTTTTACATACTGAAATATTACATTATATGAAAGATGTAGAAATAATTAATTTTAAATAATTAAATTAGTTTGTCTCTCTCATTTAATCATTAAATCGGCGTTTAATATCTCATAACAAAAATCCCGGTAATGTACATTAATAGATTCTTTTATCAAGAGACTAAAGCGTGCATTAATACCGCTGTTCCGAGTGCGTGGCAGGAAAATGTTACATTTATCAGGTATTTAAAACGAATTTAACCGAGGACCGAGTTATTCACCAGCATGAATACTTGGTGAGAAACAGGCAAGCCTGAGCGGAAAACAGAAGTGGTTGGAGCACAAGAACGATGCTGATGAGTTTTAAAGCGCAGAAATTACCGTCGGCATTCAACCACCGAGTCTTTTATCCAATCTTTGTTTTAGAAAACATCGCGAGAGACATCATATGACCTAAATCTCGATTTAATTCTTAAACGCATTCGCATTTGCTGCTGCTCGCACCGCGAACGTAAAAATATTGTCGCGCCTTTCCTATGAATTCCTATTTTCTTGTTTTTTTTTTTTTTTTCGTGGTTTGTCGAGCGCATATTCGATATAGCGCGCACGATAAAGCGCAGTAACGAACAATGAAATGTTTATCAAGTGCTACTATAGAGAGTGGAGTTCGTGAACGGATTTAAAAGTGCGCTGTGAACTGGAGTGGCAGCGACTCGAAAGGAAAACGTGATTTTGAGTGACATAAAAAAAGCTTGTTATGGGCGGCCCGAGTCTGCGTTCGTTACTTCAACCGATGAAAAATTCGCTAAATAATTCAGCTTAGAAAGGGTCTGCGTAAAACTCTAGTTTTATTGGCGCGAACGTAAATTGCGGCGACTCTCTCCGGCTCGTCGCATCGTGAAGGCGCACGCCACATGATTAATGCTTCCATCGGCTAGCAATAGTTTTGCGAAAGATTATAAATTTTGGCTTCGACGACGCGCAAGGCGAACGAACGCGTCTTCTCGCGACGATAAAACCGATTCAGAGTGAGTTACTTTGGCACAAGAACTTCGAGAGGATCAGAGATCGTAAGACTCAGGAAAAGTCTCCGCAAACTCTTAGACGCTCGTAATTAATTAAACGCGTACCTCCTCTCTTCCCTCCATCCTGCCTGTCCTGCTCGCGTAAGAAGAGACGCATCGTATATTAGTAATCCTCCTTTTCATCAGTTTTCGTTCGCCGGAGAGACCAGCCAGATTCTTCTAACAAACGAGAGCGGAAGATGGGATAGCAAGTTTTGCATTTTTCAATATATCATATGCCGTACAATTTACAACAAGCAGCATAATTTATAAAATTCCACTTTTCACCGACTCCTTCAGAAAGAAAGACAGCGTATTTCGATCAGCGAATAGCTTCCGCATCGGAGTAAAAATTTATTTATTGAAAATTTATTATCGTCATCTTTTGATGATACAGCGTTTAGTACGCGCGATATCTAAGTAAATGGTCCGCGTGTAATGTGCGCAATTTACGTATTGAAAGGAACGAGCATCATAAATGAAACGACTAAAACTTGAATTGTCTGTGTCTTATATATTCCTCGCTCGTGCACGCGCGTATGTACATGGATTTTGTATCCAACCGAGAAAGTGCCAATAGCAACCACTGTTTGTAGTGTATAGTTTAGATATGCAAATAGTAAGCTTCCAACAGAGCAAGAAGAGACGGCTGTTTCCTCACGTATATATAGAGTACAATCCCCTCCTGCAAACGGTCCAAAGTGCTTCCAACTGGCCAAAATCCGGAATCCACTCAAAATAATTATTAATACCGGTAATTGACACACCTGAAGATTTGATGGCTTAAGCGATATGTAATAATATTGCTTAAGTGAAAAGTAAAGACAAATAAATATGAATCAAAATCTATCACAAAAATAACGAAATAAAATAATTAATAAAATAAAATCAATAAGAAAGAATAAAATTTATGAGAATTAGCGGTATTTATAATTATTCCTAATCATTTATAATAAGTAAACTCTTGGTTCAGAATATTTACAAAATTGTTGCTCCACAAATCATTTTATATAATCACGTATCTAATCAAAATTTCATTAAAATTCCTCCATCAACAGTACAATTTATAAAACTTAAAGCGAGAGATCTAAACGGGCGCGGCGTTTTGTTGTGACGCAACTACGACATAAAGCAAACAAGGTTGCATCGGAATTGCACGCGATATCGCCAAAGTGGAAAATAAGGGAGGAAGAGTGGTAAAAGAACGGCGAGATGGGAAAGATGAGGTTTGGAATGATCGTCTCGCGTTATAGACAATGTGCATAGGTGTGCATTCGCGCGAGCGCATACATCTTTACAACCGTACGTATACGCGCATCCACCGGCTGAATGTGCAAACGGGGTAGTTTCGAACAGACGGAAAGAGAGGGCAGAGAAGAAAGGGAAAAGGGGACTGCCTCATACCCGACTGCAGTTTACTTTAAATCTCCCGGATGGTTCCTCGTCCGCCCTCCCGGTTTAAGATAAGCTACGGGGTCCGTCCGGGAAACGGAAGTAATGGCTTACCAGATATTATCAACTGCTACAGAGCGTACCATAAAGGGGTGGCGCTGGTTGCCGGAGAGCCGCTCCATATCCTACATCACTTTTAAGACACTACTGTACCGAAACTAACAAGCGCTGTAAACTTTTCCGCGCGGCTTACCGCATTACGTGCTGGAATAAGCGGCTTATTGAATTCCGGAGCGCTCAACCAAAAGCTCTACCTTTACCCATCGCACTACAAACTTTGTGCCATTTGTTGTACCGATTGCGCGCTCTCTTCACTTTACTCTACCTTCTACACACGTCAACGCTATCATCAATCTTAACATATATCGGCTTCGACGAGGATTTCATGTAATCATTAATGTCAGTTATTTTACAAGAAAATAATGGTCTCTACTCTCTCTCGCCATGATATATTACTATAAATATGTACCCTTTCATCTAATCTTATGGTATGCAAATCATAATAATTATTACATTAATAATCATATCATTTTATACTTTAAAGACTGTTATTTTAAGGGATTTTATATATATATATATAAATCATCAATTTCGAATATATATAAATTAATTTCAATTAAAATCAAATTCTGAAATTGTTGATGTTTAAAATTTCTCATCTATTAATCTTATAATGCCAAGCTATCAATTCTCGCCTGGTCAATAATAGGTGACAAGCTCGAAGTATTTCTCGAGAAACGAGATGAAAGATTAGAAAGGAATAAAAGGAGCTCGTTCAAATGAGAATGAGCAAACCGTGGTACAAATTTAATGGTTAGTTAACAGAACACGCGGTATCAGAAACTGGCTCGAAAGAGAAGTCACAGAAATTCGCAAGAGTAGGTGTTTGCCAAAGAACTTCCCATCTTTATTCCATCTGTAAATGGAAACCTCTACAACTCTAACCCGAGTCCGCGAATTATGATCTAAGATAGGAGACTCGAGCCTCTCTCTCTCCTTGGAAAGAGGCCGGAGAATATGATAAGAAATGAAATTTTAGCCGAGAACATTTTGTATTTTCGAGGACACTTTACTTGGAACATAACAATAAGTTCTTTAAGTAGAATAATCTTTAATTAAATAAATCTTCTTCTTAAACTTTCTTTATCAGCATAAGATGTTAGAAACGAGAAAAAGGATGAATGAAATAACATTTGATAAATCGTATCGCAATTAAAATGTCACGTGTCGTATGTTGTCGAGGATTCAAGTTTGACTTCGCAATCGATTAAAAAGAAGATAGAATTCTCCGCGGTATTTTGTTAGATCAGCAACCGGCAATGAATCTTGCCTTGTTTTACGGGAAATATCGCGGTTAAGTCGGTCAGATGGGTACTTTCCAGACCACGAAATTCCAAACTAAATCCATTTCCAGTTTGCACGATGCTCTTTCCCGTCGTCGGCACTCGGACGTCCCCGGACGGTTACCAACTTCATAACAGCATCCCCAAATAATTAGAGCCCATTAAAACAATCGCGTAACACTTCAACCGAGTTAATTGCTTCCAAAATAATATTAGATGAATTCAACGTTAGTTTTCTCGCATAAAGTTTGCGCGATATGTGCACGACCTCTATGACCTTGCACTCACACTCTATTAATAATGACCATTTCATATCATAATGAATTAATTGTTTTCTAACAATTATATATAATTTAAATCAGATTTTCGCGTTTATAGCGCAAGGTACTAAAATCATTTTATTCTTATTAACAAAAAGATATTTTCGCGCATAGATAAAATATTTTGATATTCTAAGAAAATGTATTAGCATTATGTATTCTACAATAGCAATTTTAGCATACTAAAATTATTTGTATGTATATACGTGTGTGTGTAATTTTATACATATAATATGTATGTATGTATGTGATAGAATCCAATATTCGCTTGTAAGGCGTATAGTCAGAGCGATTTGCAACATACTGGATGTCGGTTGAAAGGCTAACCGGACCAAACTTTACCGGGAGTTGCACAGACGGCCGTTAATCATGGTTCTTAATTGCTTTGTGGGTACCTACATTGAGCCGAACGAACAATTTAGGATCCGTTCCATTGACTTATCAAATAAATCGTCGCATCGATCCGTTATCGAGGTTGCGACACGAATCCTTCTTTCTCATCACAAAAGAGATTTAAACCTCGTTAATAATCCCAACTTTCCGCAATGAATTAGTTTATCATTGCGAGAAAGTAAAAATGTACATAAAGACTGAATGAATTTTCGGTACACATCGATAAAATATTTATGTATACATGGATTTTATATTTTTGACAGATTGTATACATTCAATTCTGTCAAAGTATGTTACTTTGACATTTCTTATTAATAATGACGCGATAAGATATGTATGTATATTATACGCGACAAAATATTCTTCTTAAAAAAATCAACTTTTTTTGTACTTTCTCGCGCTGATTAAATGGCAAGTACGAGAGACAATATATCTTTGCGACACGCTTTGAAAAATTCCGTTTAATTCCACCGGCTCTTTCACTCGCAAAATCTTTACCTGAAATCTTCGCGCTCCAAGATTGCGACAAGATATATAGTGCAGTATTCGAAAGCATATAACCGATCTTAACCGTAGCGTCCAGCATAGTGAATGGAGCCGAGACGAAGCCGGATGAGAGTTGGAAGCTATCGCACCATCTCTCTGATGCGGCTAAGTAAACTCGAAAACCTTAGTCGAAGTTTTCAGGTCAAACGAATTTTCGTGTAGTGGCTCCGCAAAGTTATGCGTCCTCGTGAAAAACCCCATTAATTGTGCTTGTGTGTAGCAAAGGAGAATTGGAACAGAGCATATATGTTGATGCATACCGGTATGTCGCACACTATAACTGACGCAAAAGACCGAAAGTAAAGGGTAACATTGCGCCAAGAAAGATGACCGAGAGATTCGCGCGATTCTCTACTACTGATGAAAACGGAGCACTTGGTCAGACAGGACGACTTCCGGAAAGAAGAATATCAGCGAATCTATTTGGCGTCTCCGCGCGGTTGGAAGTACGTTATTAAAATGCGAGCCTCATTTTCTTTCAAATGACTCCGTGTTCATGCCACCATTGCTTTCGCGCTCTCATCCACGTCGTCTTCTGCGCATCACCGTCCGGTTCTCCATGTTCAACGAGATTCCTGCTATCATTCAACAGAAACGGAAAATGAAGTAGAGCGCAAAGAGAGATGGCAAATACGACAAGCCTTCCACCAGTCAGATGAGCAGAGCTCCGTTCCAGCAAACCAAATGACAGATAAACGCTGCCACGTTGAATCATCCTGGAGTCGACTGAGATTAGTCATTCCATGAATAAGCAGGCAAGACGACAAAAATCCGCGAAAGAATAAGTCACTCGTCGAGACAGGTTTTAGTGAATGTAAAAAGTTCGAGGAAGATATACGGTTGTAAAAAAAAAAAAGAGAAACACAGATATAAACGATGGTTTTATCACCAAATAAATAATTTCTTACACTTGATTAATTTACTTAGAAATTAATGTAAGAAGAGAGAAAAAAGGCTCAAATTAAAATATTTTTTTTATATAAAGTCGAATCAAAGTTAAAAAATTATAATAATCAAAAGACATGCAAATATTCTTTTATTTCTGATAATTGAAATATGTTTCATATTCTAATTTAAAGAGAGGAGTCTGGACGAGCAGCAGCCAATACTGCCAAGTCTTGCAAAAAAAAAAAAAACTGGCCTCCAGAATGATATTCACAGTGACACCACACAAAATGTATATTTTCCTAAAAAAAAAGCTGCCAAGAAGATTCGCGCATAGTCTGCTGGTTCCGTTATCGCGAATAACCATTGCCCAGTCTGAGTAGTCGACAGAGGGAGAACGTATTACAAAAACCGAATATAAAAGTGGAATGAAGAAAAGGTGTTCAGGAGCTTATGAAGAGATTCGTTATAAGAGCACTTCCGGCGTGTTGACATTGCAGTCGGTTGGCTCAAAAAGAAACAAGCAACCCTGATCGTCGTTCCTGATAACGGCAATAGAGTCTAAAGGAGTGCTCACATTTATTTATGAAAAATATCAAGCTCGCAAGAAACAAGTTCTGAGATATGTGACATAAAACCACCTTTAACTTAACCTTTTCTAATCGACATCCAATCGACTCGGAGTGAGCCGTATAATTTTTAATGCGTATATCTTGAACAAATTCAGAACGTCGCTTATTATTTACAAATCTTATGTTGTACGTACATGTTTTCTCAAAAATACTATAAAATTCTTATCATTAACTAATGATATATGTTTCATAAGAAAATACATTAATCTTTCTCTCTCTTTATCTCTCTTTATCTCTCTTTCTCTCTCTAGAGTAATCAAAGATTTATGTGTATTTACGGATTCATATGATTTTATATTAATATTGAATTTATATCGGATGTAATTAAATCCGACGATAAAATCTCAATCGCAAGAATTATTAAAAATTACACATAAATTATAATAAAACTAATTAAAATAAAACCATTAACTTTTTATCTTTTCATCAAATTAGAAAGATATGGTATTGCAATGTAAAAAAATTCGAGCGTATTGTCCAATCAAATACTCGAAATATAATTATAGCTATCGCATGCGCGAGTGTTCTTTTCCCGATTCAAGAGTCAATGCCCATCCATCGAACGCCAGTTTGGATTATCCGTCAGTCGGCCGAACCTAAATCTTTACCTGACCTCGAAAGTTTTAACAAGATATAAGGCGCCACACGGATGATGTATCGCGCGGGTATGGTAGCGACCGATAAAGATGTAATTGAAGTCCACGAGTGCACACACTGCTGCCCAGAGGCCATTGATCATCCCATTTAGACGGATACACCATTCTTCGGCATTTGTCCAATTACGCCCTCCGTAATACCCAGACGTGTTACATAATGGGGAAACTTACTACTTTAACGCATGCCGTGGGAAATGCTTTCCTCTTACATACCGGATACTTAGCGAAATCATTCCCCGCAGCCTCGGTCTCGCGACATTGACGATCTCAGAACCGAGCCTCAATCTTCCTCCCCGGATACAGTGGTAAGATCGATTATACTCGCGGGATATTTCTCTTGTTTTATTTCCGGTTATTTTTCCGTATAGTCTATCCGGCCTGCAGCAGTGCAGCTTATCGCTGATTCATGTAGTTTTCCGCGAGAAACGCTCACACAGATCCGAAAAACGTTGGCGATTTATCATTGCCGTGATAACATATCGCATATTTATCACGAGTTTGCACGGAGAGTTCGCATGGTGAACTTTTGTTTAGCGCGTAATTAATTCGAGCTTGATAAAATAGAATTGTTTTGAAATTGTTTTCTTCTCCTCCATGCGCTTATACTCGTTAGATATTTTTAATAAATTTTACTATTGTACATGAAACTTTGCACAACATTACTCCCATTCAATATAATTCGTATTTATTTCGTTATTATTTCACGTCAGCGTTAAAAATAGCGAGTATCCAACATAGAAATCTCTTTTACTTTTTAAAAAATACAAGCTCTTTGTTGCCGTTGCCGATAATTTCTAATTATGTATATCAATCAATTGTAATTTCGATTTAAATAATAATAAAATTTTAATCTGCGTTACATTAATTAATTTAATTCTTATGATAATATCGTAATCTTTTATCTTAAAACATTTCATAATTATAAAGGATATAAAGGAAAATGAGCTCTTTAATTTTTAATTTTTAAACTACTAAAGCACACATAGTTTCTAAACTTTGTATTGAGTATGAACTTGAGTATTCTACGACGTGCCAAAAAATGGCAGAATTACCAGTCTCTTTCGCCAATACATCCATTAAATCTTAAATAGCGTACTCATCGATAGTTTGAAACTATCGCATCTTCTTGCACATATAATACAACTCGAGAGAGCTTGCAATGTGCTTAGACCTGAGACGAGATTAACATCGTTATTTTGAAGTCAATACGCGACCATTCGGTGCAAGTTAGTTTGGCATACCGTTCAGAGCGCACAATGCGCGATCACGTGCCTTCCTGCTCGACCAAATCCCTAACGTAAACTGTTCCGTCGAGAGAAAGGATTTTGGCAGATCTAACATAAGTGCGCGCCGGTACTCGCAAGTGTTTCGGTTGAATGATTGTTGGAGGCCGTATCCGGTTGGATGCTCGATCGAAGGATCCCGCCATTCGACGCGTAACGCTTCCGGGCAAGACAATGCAAAGATCAGAGTTGTCATTAAACGGAGGATAGCGGCGGCATTCAACCAGCGGAATGCCGATGCGGAACCAGCCGTCAGCGAAGTCTTCAGACTTCAAGATCCACGACCAACGTCGAGTATCCTCCACCGCGCCGCACCGCATTCTGCGCTGCCGAGTACGTATATCGGGCAATCCTCTTGCGAAAACAAACGATACAATGGAGCCGGCGAAACCGCCGTTACAGAGGCAGCTCGCTCGGCTCGCTCGGAACTGACGGAGAGACCGAATTCCGTGGATCGAGGCTCTCGGAACAATAGCGGAGTTGTCCGCGTTTCCCGCCCTCTACCTCTGCGCTACTCCCGCAGATTACATAGAAAATGCCTGCTCCGGTATACACACGCCTGATAAATAGTCCCTTCCTTGCCTAATTCCATGGACGTCGACATCCCCCGCGCGACCACACCTCACCCTGTCATCGAACGAAACCCGTGGCTCGCTCGCAATCGTTCCACGTAGAGCGGCTTGAAAAAGTGCGCCCGCCACTCGAGCGAGCCGCAAGCTCGCGAAACGGCGGAATTGCACGACGACTAATAAATTGCGGTTTTACGGCGCTGCGGAACGAATGCGGCTGAAAGAGGCTTACCGATGGAAATGGCACGCTGGTGTTTCTTACCACCGTAATGCAATACGGTTTAATGCATACGGTGGAGAGAATTAAGGCGATTCCTCTCGACTTGCGTAGTGATAAAATTTAAATTTATCGCGACTGCGACGCGCACTTTCCCATCGCTAAGCTCAATATAAATTACGCGCCATATGGTTTATCGTTCAATAAATTTATATTGAAATTCTTAATGATATAAAATAATAAACCGAGCACACACACATGTATGCATAAGCTAAATCTACTTCTGTCTTGCGACCAAAGTCTTTGTAAGAAAAGCACAATAACGCGAAATAATTTCGTATGTCATAACTTCGCCTGAAATACTATCATATACAGATCGAAATCATTACTGTAGTACACAAATTCTGTCCCATTATTTGCGAGTATTGTTGTATTTTTTTCCAACTTCTTTCCTGAGACATCGATTACCGGACATCGCGAAGGAAATCGTTGTGTTTCACGTACGGTCTACTATAGTAAGAAGATCAAGCTCCGTCGAAGCTTTGGACCGACATAAATTTCTGAAAGGTCACGCGGTATAGTGGCCAATATCCCGAGAATCGAGTCGCGCGAGTGAACAGCGAGCTTGCGAAATACCGTTTGCCGGCTGATTAATGGAGCAGACTTATATACCACAGGCCTCCATCCACTTCAGCATCGAGTGCCATTCGCTCCAACATTCATCCACTCCAGTATCTTCCTAATGCGCGTCGGCGGGAGGCTATAAGTTAAAAGGAGATAGGAGTAGACCGATAACGATGTCGACGGCGGTCGTCTGCAACGTGTTCGAAATAAACGCGCTTCCTTAGCGCGGAACGAAAACAAGATTAAGCTACTACGAGAAAACGGAATTGGAAAATACAACTAAAATATTAATGATCCATAAATCCGAGTATCAATGCGTCGAGGCTCTTATGCGACCATAAATTATTAAATTGACTGGAGTGATGTAATCGACAGGTCTTCCACAAAGAGAATTCCCCCTCCTAATGGGTTTATTCCCACGGGTGCTACATCTGGAATCGCTTAATTACGGGATCGATATACCGCAACGGTTTGATAAGCTCGATGCATCCAAGTTATCGTGCATAATAATTCATAAGGAAATCTTGTAGTTTATATAAATTATAACCGATAGTATATATAAGAGTAGCGCGTTGTGTAAAAAAAGTACATTTTTAAATGCAGTATTATTTTACGATCAATGTATGCGAACGTAGATATAAATATGAATTCACTATGTTTATATTAAATATTAAATATTAAACCTCAATTTTAAAAATGTATTAAAATTTCGCTTTTGAAAATATCCATGAAAAATGAAAATTTACTATTTATATAACTGACGTTTAGCACAAAAAGCGCGACAATTTCTGTCGCTTGTAACTCGATAGCTTTTGACGTTTCTCGCTAAAATAAAATCAACTCCAAATTTATACAAGAATATGTTTGAAAATTTTAATTTACTATACATTTTGACTCTCTGACCATCCTGTAATTTAACTGTGAGTAAAACAATTTTCTCATTCATGTTTGGCAAAAAGATATCACAACGCACAAGCGATGATTGAACATGCGCACATAACTCGAGCTTAATCGTGTCCTGGATAACTAAGTATCCTTTAGAAAGCGAATAATTTGAAACTCCTTTCCGCATTCCATTTGGTGACTTTTTCGTTTGAAAAGCGAATTGGATGGTTTAAAAGCGCACCTAAGGAAATGAAACGAAATTGCAGATAAGAAGCAAGCGGAAAACGTCCTGTCCTAGTGCGATTCTCACAAAGGAAACGCTAAGAAATTAGGAAAATTTTAAGCCGGTGATAATTTCGTAAGAATGCTTTCTCTTTACGTGCCATTTTAAATTAAATCACGACCGATTTTATAAAGGACTAATACAAAAGCGTGCAATTACAAAAATAGAACAAATTGAAAATACATAAATACGTAATATACGAAATATACGTATAAAATACACGTAAATATATGTGAAAAATTTTACTTAGAGCGCGCATACAATGCATGACATAATCAAATGCGCAACTGAATCATTTATTTTCTTTTCTAAGTATTATTGTGTAATAAACTCGTGCATCGTTCTAAAACTATGTGATATGCGTTTTATCTTGAATTCGGAAATAAATTTACAAATACAAATACTACCTTATATCGCAAAAAAATGCGATATAAAGCGTATAGAAATGGATGAGCAATTGTATTAAAAAAAAGAAGAAAGCAAGAGTTCTTCCTGAAGAAAATCAGCAGGAAAATAGCAAAAAGCTTTGCTTGTTCGTGCGATCGACGACCTCGTACTACCGAAAGGTCAGTAATTGGCTGTTACATTTTAAACAACCGACCGCGTGCGCTTTAATTTACTTTTATTTCCGCCCAGGGAATTTTCGTTCCCGCTTTCACGGAGGTTTATAACTGGACCCTACCTCGGCTCGACATTGGCTACATCGTGTGAAAAAAAAGACTTTTTAGTGTACTGCTTCCACCCGTCGTTCTTTTACTCTCGATCCCGTGAAGCTCCCACAGCTGCTTAGGGAATTTTAAGTAGTACAACGAAGCGTGCGAAACATCTGCCTTTATAACGCTGAGTTATATTTTCTGAATTTAAAAGCGCAATACACGCTTTTACATTTTTTCATATTGCACGATATTCTACCTTTAAATATCGCAAAATTATCAGATTTTATTAAAAATATTAAAAATTGTAACATAAATTATATTTTTTTGCAAAAATATTGAAGTTACAATTACTAATAGACGGTAATAAAAAATTAGAATATATATTTTTGGAGGAAGCCAGCAAGAAAATATAAGAATTTCAAAAATATAAAATACGAAAAGTATTCCTTCCCTTTTACGAAAATAACTTTCGCCGTCGTGACTATAATGTAGCGCGCAAAATGCAAGACCAGAGAAAGCCTGTCAAATCGTAATACAAAAATTGGAAATTTTGCTACCTATGCAGCGGAAAGAAAAGTAACGTAGCAATAAAAAGTTTGGACGCGAAGAACAGTGAGAATGTTATGAAAAAGGGATGCACGTACGCGAATGGTCGGTCGCTCTTTTTCAAGTACGTCGAAAAATATCCGCTCAAACGCGATAAGCCGCTATTTATGTAGCTCCGACTAACTTACCATCCGTGTTACATAGCGCCGTGTTACTCGCGGATAAGCGCGTGCGAGATACGCTAAACTAAAACCGTACTCGAGAACCTCGCTCGAAAATGGGTGGGTATCGTTACGATACTTCGGAAGAATCCCAGTACGCGAATAAAACTGATAGCGAACGTCGGAACAAACGCGGACCGCTATTCCTTTTTACCGCATAGAGTTTAACCATTGCTGCAACCTCCATTTCAGGGAATAGCTGGAAATAGGACTTGGAAGGAAAGACGCGGCAGAGAGGTGAGAGGAGGAGTGCAGACAACGGAACTAGCTGGAGCTATTCCCATAAATATTAATTGAGTCCCCATCGCGGAGAGGGGCATCGTCGTACGAGAGCGCGGAGATTTCAAACGGTGCGACGCGGCGTGTCGTTCGGCAGAAAACGAAAATCCGCAGGCCGCAAGGGCCATAAATCCTCAAGTTTCTACAGCTGTCTTCGCCAACCCGCGTAGTGACAAAGAGAAGGGAAATCGGCCGGAGAGGAAAGGAAGGTTGATGGGCCCGCTGTTACACTCCGCGGCTACGGTTGCCGTACCTTATCCTTCCGTTCTCTATTATGTTACTTACGCGCGGTACGCTGAATTATCCGAGAAAGGCCCGCTACTATATGTTTGTTCTATATAGACGCCCGTAAACGCAATGTGTGCTCGTCTGTATATATGTGTGAGTTTGCGAGCCGACTTATCAACCTCGCGAATATATCTTCTCAATTTCTCGCTCGCGCGTTATCAAGCTTTCCGCGCCGCTTTATAAACAGGTGCCCGCCCGGCGCCGACATCTGCGCTAAAGTGCACGATACTCGCAAAAATAATTCGAGCTCGAAAAAAGCAGAGTGTTCCAACAATAAATCATTTTTGAATTAAATACTCAATATTTGTCGATATTTCATAACTTAAATATATAAAATACATATATATGAAATATATGTATAAAAAGTTTTATACATAGATAAAATTGGTAGTCATCTTTATACCATTTTCAATTTTATTTCGTTTATAATTTATAAACTAAATAAGATTAAAAATGATATAAATATTTCTCCGAGCAATATGCAAATTACAATATGATTATTCACATATAATAATAGTCATTCTGATTATTCGAAATACGCTGCGATATATGATTCTTTTATTCGAATTTTCTTCGAATAAATTTATCTCGATTAAAATCCACACTACTATTTATATTTGATCCCACATATAGATAAAAATGAGGGAAAAATAGGAAATCTCTCTCGGAGATACATTATAATATACACCTAACCCAGACGTCACATAGAGAGAACTCCTTTCGACAGGAATCTCTGCAAGAGTTAGGTTCGCTGGTGATGCAAATTGCATCATGCAATATAACATATGTGAGCTCATCACTATCGAAACTGCAATACGTTTACCAATACATTCCTCAAGATATGAAGACACTTTTCCATAACGTTATCGATTAAACAAATAGTTGATGCAAATGATCACAATGCATTATCTAAATGTATTGATACATAGAGATTGAAATATAAAAATGGATTAAAATATATAATAATTTTATATTTAAAAAAATATATAGAAAGTTTAGAATGCAATTTATTAAACATAATAAAGGTACAATTCTTGCGATATTAAATATTAACTATAAATTAAATTAAAATTAAAAAAATAGAAATTATTTAGATGAAAATTAAAGCAAAATTTAAATAAAAATATAAATGTAAAATTAATAATAAAATAAAAGCTATGTAGTTATTTAAAATATATATTTAAAGGAAATTAAAAATAATATGGTATTTTGTTTGATTAATTAAAAGAAAGGAGTAATATTTTAAAATTTAATAAATTGATTATTTTAAAAATAGAAGTAAATAAACAAGAGATAATATTATAAAATATAAGATTATTGAATTATAATAATTCTTATAATTGAAAAATATAGGAGATTTGTTTTGAATAATTAAAAAAAGTAAAATATCTCAAGATAAAAAGTTGAGATTAAAAATATTCATAAATAAAATAAAGGAATTTCTAATTTTAATATTAAATAAATATAAAAATTTAAGGTTAATAGATTATTAAAATTAATTTATTTTTCAATTTAATTCCCTTTTAAATAACAAATAAAAAAATAACTTTTAAAAAAATTTAAATTACATTTTTAAATGTAATTTAAATTTTTTATTTTTTAAAAAGTTATCTTTTTTATTTGTTATTTAAAATGGAGGATTAAATTGAAAAATAAATTAATTTTAATAATCTATTAACCTTAAATTATTTAATATTAAAATTAGAAATTCCTTTTTTTATTTATGAATATCTTTAATCGCAATTTTTTTATCTTGAGATATTTTATTTTTTTTAATTATTCAAAACAAATCTCCTATATTTTTCAATTATAGGAATTATTATAATTCAATAATTTTATATGTTATAATTTTACCTCTTGCTCATTTACTCCAATTTTTAAAATAATTAATTTATTAAATTTTAAAATATTACTAACTTATTTTTCAATTAATCGAACAAAATATATATTTTTAATTTCCTTTAAAAATATATTTTAAATAATTTACATAACTTTTATTTTTATTATATTATATTTTTTTTATTTTATTTTATTATTAGATTTTATTTTATTTTATTTCTACATTTATATTTTTATTTAAATTCTGCTTTAATTTTCATCTAAATAATTTTTATTTTTTAAATTTTAATATGATTTATTTTAATTTAATATTTAATACTGCTAAAATTGTACCTTTATTATTATTCACAAATTGCATTCTAAACTTTCTATACATATATCCAAGAAAAAATATATTAATTTCTCGAATGCATTGGCCGAGTGCAAGTTAAATGACGAAATATTGTTGCCGCAAATAGAAAAGTGCCGCCATTAATGCCACACAATAAATTAAATAGATTATAAATTGCTTACTTTACGTTGCTCTGCCGTTGCCCGCCTTTCTGGCCTGCCTCTCCTCTCCTGTTTCGTCATCGCTGCTCCTTCGTGGCACTCACGCAACACACTTCCGCGAAAACATGATTTAATTATACTACGGTACTACAATATGACGCGCGATACTTTTCACGGCACTCCCGACATTAATCGCGAATACTCGATTAATTACGACCGCGCGGCACTTTACACGGCACTTCCGATATTACTCGCATTTATACTTTATACATCGCGACAGAGAAATAATGCGAAAATTACGAATTGATGAAACTACGATCCGCTCGGCACTCGTGACATCTCCGAAATAGCGCGCGAACAAAAATCACGGACGAAGGAAACTCGAGAGTCGCGCGTCTAACTTCGCGCGTTGCACGCCATGACGATGCTATACCTGTTGCTTCTAACTACTTTTATGCATCTTCCTCCTGTAACAAGTAATACACGCTTGCGTTTTAAGGCAAATTTCTATCTTGTCATGCGTGAAAATAAGTATATGAATTAATATTAGAGATCAATAAATCAGATTTCATTCTATAGATAAATATCTGTACGCGCAATAAAATATCCAAAAATACGATCATCACTTTGTCGCTCGCGCGATAGATTCCTATCGAAATATAAAACTCGCGAAATACGCGTTCCGACAAATCGCCGATACAAATCTTGGATCTGTTATGTAGTTAACACATGTTGAGATATACCTGAATTAATTATATACTTACTAATCACACGCCTCGCTACGCCGCTCTCGGAGTCGATCCGTCCGTGCCTGCGACATTCCGCCAATGACCGGAAAATCCAACAGCGGCAACTTCCCACCGATGCGGTAATACGCGAGTCAAAGTAATTAAGACGCGACGGTCTGCAAATACATACATATACAATTAGAATTCAATATTGGGCACGCAATACGCACACACACACATTCTTGATGCATAAATTTAACGAAAAGATCTATATGTTCTTAAATTATCGATATATATAACATAATTTTCTATTACTTGAAATACTCGATCCAGCGACTCGTGTATTACCACGCGCACGCTTTCTCTCTCTCTTTCTCTCTCTCTTTCTCTCCTCTCTCACTCACTCACTCACTGTCTTTCTCTCTCTCAAGCAGAAAATTGCAAATTATACTTAAATCAACGAAAAGTTAGCAAGTTGCGAGATATATTCGGATATTATCTATTCATTATTATAGAAATATAATTATTATCTGTATAAATATCGCGATATATAAAACAATTTCCATACTTCTAACCTTGCTTTCATTCTTACGTAAAATGAGTAAATAAATGAGGCCGAATATCTGTTCCGATGCAGGATAGTCGATATAGACTATAGACTGTTAATCGGGAGAGATAAGTATGATTGTTCGTAAGAAATGATTAGGTACCTTTCGAAGGATAATGACGATACGACTAGCGTGCAACACTACCTGCTCGCTCGAGTCTCGAGCCTCGAGTCTCGCGTCTCGCCGTACGAATGACAACAAGGTTAGGTGACTCTGACGCGCACACAAGCGCGCTATACGTCGCAAGGCACGTAGCATCGTATGTTTATCAACTCGTCGTCGCCGCGAAATATTTAACGCAATAAAGAAAATAAACACGTTGTATTCTCCTCGTATTCCACATGAATTTTGATGAATGGATTGTGATCGGAAATTTATTTACGCTATTTAACGCGATTCAAAACGCCGCTATACGCTAATCTCGATCTGAAAAATTGTCACGTACGCATCGTCAAAGTATTAAACCGATCTACCAGAACGGCTAGACGACGATATTTCGTGATAGCGGTTAGTTGGATGGCAATAAAATGCTATCTGGCTTCCACTTCGAGTCACTTAACGTTCTCGAAAACATTTAAAGTCCTTAGAAGCGCGAACTATCCGCGTTATAAAATACTACCTCGCCACCTTCGCCGCAGCTACTTATTATAACGACATTATTCTCGCTCCCCCTCATTAGCTATACCATCAACGACACTTCCTACCTCTTCCTTCCTCTTTCCCCGCGCTTTCGCAGTCAACGATACCGTCAAGATAAGTAGGAGATGTATCTTTTTTTTTTTCTACCTTTTCCCTCCGTCCGTCCGTCCTTCTCACCCGTTCTTCTTCTCGGCGCGCCGCGACGATCGTGACTGAATTAATTTCGGTTCGATACGCGTAGTAGGTCGTAATCCATTTATCTCGAGGACGAGTTGTTACGCCGTAACTCCCTGCCTTTAGCGATGTCCTTAGCAGGAAACAGGGCATTATCATTTGCGCGGATATCAGATCCCTAGCTTTGCATAAAGCGTGAGTGATAGTAGCGGTATCGAGCATACGATAATTAAACGGATAAGATTATCGGCGCTCGTCGCATAAAAAATCGATTTATGTATCTAAGAAATGATGGAAGTCTGATCTCTTTCTATATAAGAAGAAAATCATATAAACAATTCGTATATAAAAAGGAACAAATATAATCCTCTTAATTTTTTATGTAGTAAGCGCGCGGATTATTATATCTTTCTTTTAAAGTAGAATAAAAAAACATCAATCTTTCAATAGAGAGTTTATATAATTATAGGAGCAAATCTTATTAATATAATATTGTAAAATATTAATTATATAATAATAATATAAATGTGTAAATGCATCACATATAGAAAGAGAGAGAGAGAGCCGGGAAAAATATATATGAAAATTAATGATTGTCATGCGATAAAATAAAAATAATTCAATTAATGCCATTATTACATAATTAATCATATTGTGATATAGTAAGAATTTAATAGTGAAACACACATATCGCAATACATATACAAAAAGCATATATATATGATAAATTTATTATTTATTGCCATTTAACTGCTAGAAAGTTTATACGCAAAAAAGATTACGCTTTTCTAAAACTTCTCTAGGTTTTATAAAATTACGCGAAGCTACTAAATCTAGTTCCTTTAGTCAAGAGGTAGCAAGGCACTAAACAAAAAGTTAGTATCCATTTTTTATACAAGTCAGTAAATTGCCCCAGCAAAGTTTAACTACGGCTCTAGTTAAGATAAAAACTTTGAATCTAAAGGGAGGAGCCTCTGACGAAGTGATCGAACATTTCTTGCGGATCAAGCTAATTCACCGTATTTTGTTGATGCATATTCACGAATCAATATATATGTATAAAAGTTACCTATGTGTAGAAAAAGTTTGCGAATATTCTTTCACTTGGAGTACCTACGGCAACCTAACATCGGCATTTAATCTCATTCAAAAAAAAATTAACAGCTTCTCTCAAAATGATGCTACTTACACTAATTACGTAGATATTTATAAATCTATTTTTTTTTTATGTTGTTGCCGTACGCTGCACAAATCTCACGATTCATAAACTTTTTCGTTTACTTTGCTTTTCTGGGATTTTTCTAGCCACATGTAATCACTCTCGTTCTTTCAGCTGAAAGTCTTAAATCCTGCGCGACACAGAATTTCATCGATATTCTCTAATAAATTCGAATGGGCTGCTCGAGATCCCCAATCCTAGTTGTAAATATTCAAAGTTTTTATTCCAATCAGTTTTTCTCTCCCATCTCCTTGCTCTCACTCCCTAGAATTTCTGCCTCTAACCCTCAGTTTCATTCTAACACGGTCGCATCGCAAGAAGAAGGAACAATCGAAGTTTTACTCGGGATGGATTTTCGGACGGAAAAAGAAACTTCCTCAATATTCGTGAGGAGGCTCGCGTGCGCTGCCTGAAATCGAAATTCTCGATGGGCCATTGTGGTAAATTTCGGCGATACCTCTCGCAAGCAGCCCATGATTTACACCCGAAGTAAATCATCTTGCGTTATGCGTGCCTTTCAAACTACAACGAGCTCTTCGCCATTTAAGATGTAAAATCGCAACGGGAAGAAATAAGCCGACGCGTTGCCTGCGAACAGGATTTTTTTAGCATTTCTTTTCCATTCTCAGTTCGCGCAATGTCTTCCTCGCCTCATCTACCTCACGTTCATTAATCTTCGCCGGCTTTCGGTGTGTCTCGCACGCTGACGTTTTAGTTAAGAAGTTATGACTGCAACGCGAACTGCAGAGAAAAGATTTTTACATTTTTTCGATAATCGACAATAATCGTAGCTAAGGAAACGCTTCCTAAAAGAAAATCTCCCGCAATAACGCAATAATTAATAGCAACTCGTTACACAACTGCATGAAGATTTTTAGGCAAAGAGAATAAATTAGCTCATAGAAATGGCGCTAATTAATTTTCCGAGAAAATAATATGTTCCTAGAGTTTCTCTGAATTTTTTGATGGTAGCAGCTTCGTAGCAAACTATAAAAAAATATGATTGTCCATGACGTGATTGAAGTTTGGAGCGAAAATATAAAATTCGCTAATAACAAGCAGACTTATAAATAATGATTATATTCACATCCAAAATAATATATTTAAGATAAAAAAATATTTTTGGACTAAAAAAATAACAAAACAATTAAAAAACATCAAAATTACGGCACATATATATACTTAAAATTTATCACAGTCGTCTCTGCGTTTGGTGCCAAAAAATACGAGTACGTTCGGATGCCTTGGGATCATTTACGATAGAAAAAAATTGATTTGTTAAAAAACAAGGTCCGGAAGAGTTCCGTCTATCACGATATTTTTGCATATGCGCGTAAATAACCGTATAAGAATTTATTACAGTTGTCTCTGCGTTTGGTGCCAAAAAATACGAGCATGGTCGCATGCCTTGGGATCATTAACGATAGAAAAATAAAAATTTATCAAAAAATAAGGCCCGGAAGAGTTCCGATTATCGTGATATTTTTGCATAGGCGCGTGAATACCCGATCAAAAATTAATCACAGTCGTCTCTGCGTTTGGTACCAAAAAATATGAGCACGGTCGCATGCTTCGAAATCACGTACAATAGAGAAAAAATAATTTGTCAAAAAACGAAACCTGCAACAGTTCCGTTTATCAAGATATTTTTGAATATGCGCGTTTAAACTCATTTAAAAATTCATCCCGTTCGTTTCTGCGTTTGGTGCCAAAATTTGCAAACGTGGTGGCACCCCTTGTGATCTCAAGTGATGAGAAAAAATAATTTGTCGAAAAGCAATGCCCGGAACAGTCCCGTTTATTAAAATATTTTTGAATTTGCGGGTTTAAACTCATTTAAAAATTTATCTCGTTCGTTTCAGGGTTTGATGCCAAAATTAAAAAACGTGGTAACATGACTTGTGATCACCAGCAATAAGAAAAAAATAATTTGTCGAGAAGCAATGCCCGGTACAGTTCAGTTTATTAAGATATATTTAAATATGCGCGTATAAAATCATTTAAATATTCATTCCGTTCGTCTCTGCGTTTTGTGCCAAAAATTGCAAACGTGGCTTGATGCCTTATGATCTCCTGCGATAGGAAAAAATTAGTTTGTCGAAAAGCAATGCCCTGAACAGTTCCGTTTATCAAGTTATTTCAGAATTACGGGTTTAAACTCATTTAAATATTCATCCCGTTCGTCTCTGCGTTTTGTGCCAAAATTTGCAAACGTGGTTTCATGCCTTATGATCTCCTGCGATAGGAAAAAATTAATTTGTCGAGACGCAATGCCCGGAACAGTTCCGTTTATTAAAATATATTTAAATATGCGCGAATAAAATCATTTAAAAATTCATCCCGTTCGTCTCTGCGTTTGGTGCCAAAATTTGCAAACGTGGTAGCATGCCTTGTGATCCCCTGCAATAAAAAAAAAAATTAGTCAAAAAGCAAGTTTGGCACCAAACGCAGAAACGAACAGGATGAATTTTTAAATGAGTTTAAACGCACACATTCCAAAACATCTTGATAAACGGAAGTGTTCCGGGCATTGCTTCCGGACAAATTATTTTTTTCCTATCACAGGAGATCACAAGGCATGCCACCACGTTCGCAAATTTTGGCACCAAACGCACACACAAACGGGATGAATTTTTGAATGAGTTTAAACGCGCATATTCTAAAACATCTTGATAAACGGAAGTGTTCCGGGCATTGCTTCCGGACAAATTATTTTTTTCCTATCGCAGGAGATCACAAGGCATGAAACCACGTTTGCAAATTTTGGCACAAAACGCAGAGACGAACGGTATAAATATTTTAATGAGTTCAAACCCAAATATTCTGAAATAACTTGATAAACGGAAGTGTTCCGGGCATTGCTTCCTGACAAATTATGGTTTTCTTATCACAGGAGATTACAAGGCATGCCACCACGCTCGCAAATTTTGGCACCAAACGCAGAGACGAACGGGATGAATTTTTAAATGACTTTAAACGCGCATATTCCAAAAAATCTTGATAAACGGAAGTGTTCCGGGCATTGCTTCCGGACAAATTATTTTTTTCCTATCACAGGAGATCACAAGGCATGAAACCATTTTTGTAAATTTTGGCACAAGACGCAGATACGAACGGGATAAATATTTAAATGAGTTAAACCTGAATATTTTGAAATAACTTGATAAACGGAACTATTCTCGGCTGTCATTCTCGACAAATAACTTATTTCCTATTGCAGGAGATCAAGAGGCATCCTACCACGTTTGCAAATTTTGGCACCAAACGCAGAGACGAACGGGACGTATTTTTAAATGTGAGAAGCAATGCCCGGAACAATTCCGTTTATCAAGATATATTTGAATATGCAAGTTGAAACTCATTTGATAATTCATCTTGTTTGTCTCTGCCTTTTTTGCAAAAATTTGCAAACGTCGCACCATGTCTTTCGATCTTTTGCAATAGGAAAAAAATAATTTGTAGAGAAGTAATGCCCGGAACAGTTCCGTTTATCAAGATGTTTTTGAATATGCAAGTTTAAACTCATATAAAAATTTATCGCGTTCGTCTTTGCGTTTGGTGCCAAAATTTGCAAACATGGTGGCATTCCTTGTGCTTTTCTGCGATAGGAAAAAATATTCTGTCGAGATGCATTGCCCGGAACAGTTCCGTTTATCAAGATGTTTTTGAATATGCGTGTTTAAACTCATTTAAAAATTCATCCCGTTCGTCTCTGCGTTTGGTGTTAAAATTTGCAAACGGGGTAGCATGTTTTTTGATCTTCTGCGATAGGAAAAAAACAATTTGTCAAGAAGCAATGCCCGGAACAGTTCCGTTTATCAAGATGTTTTTGAATATGCGTGTTTAAACTCATTTAAAAATTCATCCCGTTCGTCTCTGCGTTTGGTGTTAAAATTTGCAAACGGGGTAGCATGTTTTTTGATCTTCTGCGATAGGAAAAAAACAATTTGTGAAGAAGCAATGCCCGGAACAGTTCTGTTTATCAAGATATTTTTGAATATGCGGACTTAAACTCATTTAAAAATTCATCCCGTTTGTTTCTACGTTTGTTTGCCAAAATATGCATACGTGGTGTCATGCCTTGTGATATTTTGCGATAGGAAAAAGATAATTTGTCAAGAGGGCAGTTTGGCACCAAACGCAGAAACGAACGGGATGAATATTTAGATGAGTTTAAACGCGCATATTCATAAATATTTTGATAAACCGAACTGTTCCGGGCTTTGCTTTTCGACAAATTATATTTTCTCTATCGTAAGTGATCCCAAGGCATGCGACCCTGCTCGTATTTTTTGGCACCAAACGCAGAGACAACTGTAATAAATTGTTAAACGTTATTTACGCGCATATGCAAAAATATCCTGATAAACGGAACTCTTTTGGGCCTTGTTTTTTGACGAATTAATTTTTTTCTATCGTAAATGATTTCAAGGCATGCGAACGTACTCGTATTTTTTGGCACCAAACGCAGAGACGACTGTGAAAATTTTAAATATATACATGTATCGTAATTTTGAAGTTTTTTAATTGTTTTGTTATTTTTTTATTTCAAAAATTTTTTTTTATCTTAAATATATTATTTTGGATGTTAATATTATTATTTCTTATTAGTCTGCTTGTTATTAGCGAATTTTACATTTTCGCTCCATAAACGCTTCAAACTTCATTCACGTTTGTCCATGCCGTTTATAAATATAAGCGCTTATTTTCATTGTTCGATCGTACCGGCACGCAAGACATGCGGCGGACGCGTGTGCTTCCGACGACGTGCAAAGAGGTAGAGGAAATTAAATTAAATTTAAATTAAGTTCAATTAATTAAGCCGCTTCCCCCGTGGGAACTGCGCTTCTGCGCTCGCTCGTTGTCCCTGAAATTCACCTCCTGCGAAAGGGCTGTCTGAGAGGGTAGTGATCCTTGTCTGGCGCCGGATACGGAACTAATCTCTTTTAAATTAGTATTAAATTCTAAACGGTCCCGAGTCCGTACGCGATGTTATTAAATTCCGCTGTGGTGCCACGTGTTGCCGTGAAATTTTCTCGCTCCGAGCGAGTCGGCATGGGCCCGATGTTTTACACCGATCATAAATACGGTGGACTCCTCTATTACGTTCCGGCAGCGTTACGATTTCCGCAATATACGGTATAATCTTTCATCTACGAAATTGTCTCGACAAGATTTAAAGAGCGCTTCGAAACATCTGTGGATTTTTAATGATATGCGATTAATAATGTCGCATTTATTCAGCCCGGTTCGGCTAACATGCCTGAAACTCAAGAATCGTAAAAATGAATAATTTAAAGTTATGACTTGTTCGTGATATTTGAAATAAACATTATACTAGCTGCAATAAGTAGAAGTAAATTGGATTAAACATACAAAAAATTAATTACTTTCTTTCGCAAGCATCTTGCTCGTTATAACGGCGAATTAAGGGCAAGATCGATACGACCTCGTGTCTCAATTTGGTTACTATTTTTCTAAACTTGCGCTTCGCTACAACTTGATCCAAAATTGCGTACGTCGAATCGTAATCAATGCTGTAAGTCACCGGCACCAAAAGAAATATACGTTAACGACAGACAATTTGAGCGAGGTTTCGATCTCGGTTGTTCGGTGCCGTGCCAAAGAGCCGAGACTACTTGCCCTAGTCTGCACATTGCAGTAGATACTACACATACATACACAATTATGTATATATATACTTCGGTATTTAAGCAACCAATTACGAGCGATCGTAACGGAGGATCGTAATATGGGAGCGGCGACTATATGCCGAGCGGGGTGCTACCTTATAAATTTCACAGAATTGGCTGCACCACCGTCACGAGGCATAGCTGGTAATAATGACACCGGGTGCAGTATTAAAATTTTCCAAAAATAAGTGCCGCTGCTACCATATATTATGCGCCGTGATATTGCCATATGCGTTTTGCCATATGCACGCTTTCGCGCGCTAACTACGGACGAAATAACGCGATCGATATTGCAATATCTGCGTTTCCAAGCCAAACGATTTAAAAAATAGAAAATATAGATAAAATTATATAAAAATATAATATAATTGTAGCACGTATTAATCTATTATGGCAATTACATATCTCTCGGCAATGTAAAAAAACTATCTACAATTAGTCGTAAAAGTATCTTGTATATAAAGATACTTTTTTTTCCATGATATTTTATAAGAAATTCATAAATTTAAATTCTTATATATGTATACTCAACATTCATAATATGCGTAAAAATGTATATACCATAACATCAATTGCAAAATGTTACACAGTGCAACAATATTATTTATACACGCAATTCTCCATCTGCGAAGATTCTTAGCTCTTTGTTTTCAAGCACATTCTAATGTGCTCGAAAGTTTCCTTTTAGTTTAAAACAAACGCAATTGTACCTTCGAAGTTTCCTTTCTCGAAATAGTCGCAAACGATGTTCTTCTCTCGCTCTAATAGAACGCATCTACCTACGTCGCACAGCTTGAAACTTGCAAAATATTCTTTAAAAGTTGTGGCTGTGCACCGCTTCGAGGTCACGTTCCTAGCTAGAGACTGGCTGAAAAATGAATCTTCTCCATAGTGAAGTGAGATAGGTGCCGAGACAGTCATACATTTCGTACAAGAGGATCTCCTTCAGTTTGACTTTTTTTTTTTTTGGTGGTATTGCATGCCGGCTATTGCACGCCGACACGTAGAGCTGCTGCCGCTCCATATTTCACGACGATGAATTAGAAGTCGACGTAGACTCTGCAAAGTTATTAATTAATTATTGAGCCGAATAACGCGGCTATTATTATCCGTTAAATATTACGTAGTGTTTCAAAATTAAATACTAACTTTATTATCCAATAATTATCCGATAAATCGTCGTATAGATTATCTCTTTATAAGTCTTTATTTTCTGCTTTAATACATTGATTAGAATAACGTGTTAAATATAGATAAGACGATATTGTTATAATGCCGAAATTGAACGATCGAGCTATTTCGACTAAATAAACGCTCAACAGAATTACGTCAAAACGGTGATGAAATTTTAAAACTTCCATAATCCACCCTTCTTGTACTTTCTCTCCCTTTCTTTCGTATACCAAACCAAGTACATCCTTACGCGACCCTCGGTCCCTTATATCCTGACTACCCAAAGTAAATAAATCATCGTGCCGCTTCAATATGTTCAGCAACGATTACTCACGCTAAATAAATAAGTGATAAGCACAGTGATTATGTTAAAGAGCAATTCGTAAACGCTCATTAAGTAATAGAAAAGGATAATTAACTCTCAACTGTGCTCGGATGTAATAATAATCTATAATTTATCATAATAGCGAATAAAACATTCCCTGTAGGAAAAATATAGTATAAAACAGTTGTATAAAATGTGAAATTATATCAAATAAAAAGAGCAAAATAATATGTGGTAATATACATAATATATATTAAGGATACATGAAACTATTACATACATGGAAAGGATTAGCCTATCGCGTATACGGCGAGAGCCTATAAAAGGAAGGACGTGCTATGCAGAAAGGGGTCGCCGCTTGAAGCATGGGATAAATACAGGCGACGTTAATAAAGTCTTATCGGCGTGAGGCCATGCGTGTCGACTTAAAGCCATGGACGCACTAATCCACTATGCTAATGTCAGTCGGCCGGGAAAACAGTCGAGCAAGGTAATACAATTTTCCCGGACACACGCATATCTGCATAGAATACAACATGTATGTATGTATATACTCAACTATGTATGGGAATAGCACGGGGTTGCGCGGGATACTTTCGACCAAGGAAAAAGCTATGCGCGCTCAAATATCGAAGCTCTCACGACTTACGAAAAATAATCATATGAAGAAAGTTTAAGCAACTCTTCTCAGAAACGGTAACAGAAATTGAAGTTTTCCCAAGTATCATTTTATTATACTTCGATAGCTTTGCGAAATATCCTTTTATTTTTAATGGCAAAAACTCTCATGATGTAGGAAAGAACGAGAATAGAAAAAAATAAAAAATAAAAATAAATTCCACTATACGTATTCGGCATATTATATTTACGATACTGACAGGACGTAATCTGGAACATTGTATAATGCAAAGCAAATCAGAAAGGAGAAAAGGATTCGACGGCAAGATAGCCTTGCGAATAAAATCCGAGCTGACGTAACGCGAAAGCATTACGAGCAACGTAACATATCTCATCTCATCTCATATGACTGATGTGTGTTCTATATGTATGCCTTTCTTAAATCTTTCTCTTTTGAGATGCCAGATGAATAATATTTGATTCTATTCTCATGTCCTGCTTTGTTTGTTTTTACGACAATTATATCAACGCGTAAATAATAAGTAGAGGTGGTACAAATTCTTTTTATAAAAGGATGACGAACTATATGTTACTTATTGCGTAAAAATATCACGGTCTGTAATGAGATTACGTAGAATTTCGAAGTACATTCGCAAATATACGCAAATGAAATTAATATTCACAAATTAAAATCATATTTTCTAACGCGCGCGGTATTTTTTTGCTATAAAATAATAATGCTGATTATCATTTATGCATATAGCACAGTGCAAAATTATAATTAATAACATTTTGATGAATATAAACAAATATACTATAAATAAACAAGTTCTATATGTTTTACAATTGACAATAACAATTTACGTAACTCCTGAAATTTTGCAAATTCTCCTTTAATTTGGCTGAATTTGTCATTATTACTACGAATCGAAAATTTGAGTTTCTATTTGCCAAACTGACTGTAAATTAAAAGAATATTTAAGAGAGTGACTATTCATTTACACAATATATAATGTTCATTTAAATTCTATGCGAACATATCGAATCGATGTCCATGCTTTTTGGCTAACTAAGAACGTCATCATAAGATATTACTCATTTACTCAATTTTTTTTCTCAAGTACGACTTCCTATAATAGTCTAAGAACATATAGAACATGATGGCAATTTGAGACATGTAAATGTATGCTAATGGTTTCCGCGTTGGCTCGCAGGATGGTAGAAGCGCTTGGAACGTATGGGCCACCATGATAGCAAATTGGATCTGAAATAAGAAATATTATTTCGGTTTTTACTGTGATAAACGCGCGGAGACACATGTGTTTGTAACCATTTCTTTAAATAATATATTGTATAGTCAAACGTTTAATAATATTATTTTAATAAAATTTTTTATTATAATATGATTATCTTATCGTGCATGCAAGGTATTTTAAATTTAGTTAGAAATTTGCAAAAGCAATTACAAAATATACAAAATATATTAATAAAATTTCCGGAAGAAATGCAGATAAATATTTGCTACGAATCATGTAAAAATAGCAAGGACACACAATATTTATGTAGTGTATGTTTGACAGGTTATATATATATATATATATATATCGCATGTAAAAAAGCATTTTGCTCTCGTCCAACCTCTGACAGGAATTCTAGAGCGCAAAAGCTCCGCGCAAAATTAAACAACTACGTAACCCGATAAATCGTTCCGTCGATATCGCCGGAAATAAAAATTCTCTGGTAACGGATTATTTAATTAAAAACGGTACCACGAGCCTTCGTTCCACCCATTTCACCCCGCCCCTCGCTGTTACGCTCAAATGCAAACCGAATTGGGATTCGACGAGAACACGTGTGATTCTGCAAGCAGCGCTTACGGAGCTTTTCAATCCCTCGTGAAAAGCCAGTTATCAAGTTATGGGAGCGCTGTAACCACAATGAAGTTCGCATGTATGAACATATCATGCAAAACGCGCTATTTCGCATGCCCACATGAATCTGGAGTACTTTGTAAAACTATTAAAAATCGAACGTAAAAACCTAATTATTTGGAACAATCAATGGCTAAAAATTTGTTGGAACACCGCAATATAACAAATAAGTATAAATTGACATAAAATCACTACGTACCAATTGCAAACTTGTCATATATTTCTTCCAAGGGGTGACTATCTTCTGCATTTCGGGCCCCAAACAAGCACAGAAATAATACATGTACATGATTACATGTACTGCGCAATTGGGTAACATTATAAAGGTCCACATGCCACCTGTGTATACATTATTTTGTCTAATCATTATCTGCGATTGTGTCGTGATTATAAATATAAGAAAATAAATCCCTTTAGAATATTAAACCAATATGTACAGCATACATTTCATTATAAATCTTTTTCGACTGACAATGAGATATGAATAAATCATTGACTCAATTTTCTCCCAAAAATATATTATTTCATTTATTGCTATCTAATACGTACCAGGTGCATATTTACAAGAGATCCACGCCAAAAAAAGAGTTATTGTGTGATGATATACGTGAAGAAATGACGTTTGATTATATTTTTTCCTGAGGATAAAAATCACGGTATCTGCAAGCTCGGTGATTTTTAGAATTAAAACCCACCATACCCATCGAGCCATCTATAAATAATACAAATTCATATACACGCGCATGTACACACACACACACACACACACACACACACATTGTTCTTATAAAGAAAATTTCTACATTAAATACTTTTACATTGATCCAATTTTATGTATGTTAAAAATTCCCGAAGTTTTTGTAAAAATATTTTAACATTTTAAATATTTTAATTTTATGTATTTTAAGTATTTTTAAAAAGACCTCAATAAATAAGGAATATATAACATTTAATTTTATTATAGATTTTAAGCACTGTGTTACTTACGCTAAGCGACATAGGATCATTTGAAATTGCAAAAGGCTCACATCCCATGGAAAGATGTGTCGTATAACCTGATGTAAGTATCTAAAAGACAGAGAAAATACATTAGACGCAATTTGAAATCTAAAAATAGAAATAGAAAATTAAATAGAACATTTACAACTAAAAATATTTATTACATATACCACACGCACGCACGCGCCACACACATCCACACCCACCCACACACCCAACCACACACATACACACACACACGCACACACACATATATATATTTATTAATTAATTATACTTACACCATAAAATATAACAAGATTTGCAGTTGCGACAGAAATATTGTAACAAATCATAGTCTTTGTAAGTACATAAGGTTTTCTGTCCTTCATATAACGTGGTCCAAAGTAAAGTACAAAAGATAAATAAACGAGTGAAATTAATGCTACACCAAATGGATTTGACATGAACAGCCAATCAGAAACTCTGGGATCTGCAAAACAAAAAAGAGAAAATTCAAGAGTTTCGAAACGAAATACTATATACACGTAGAATAACGCATTTAAATTCAAAAATAAAAAGATTGTAATGATATCACAACACAATGTGTAGAAAAATGTGAAAAACTATACAGTTGTAAAAGAAAGAAATTAAAAACACTATCACACATTTAAATAACAAAGAAAGTCTCTCAATACTCGAAGAAGTAATTATATTTTTCATATAATGTTATTATATGCTGTCAAATATTATATTTATTTATTTTCATCCATTATATAATATATTTCATATGTATATAGTATCTCTATCCAATTACTTACTCATTCATCTAACTTACCCGAAATTTCGTCGATGAGATAGTAATAAATGTCCATGATTTCCATATCCTAAGAATAAACAACGCAAACAAGACATAAATCAATTGTTGTTTACATTAGTGGAATAATTAAACGTCAAATGCAAAATTCGATGAATTCGGTAAATATCTCAGTGTAGAAATATAATGGAGTGATAAGCAGAAGATATATTACATTAGATACAAAGATTCATATTGCAAGAAGAATAATTATAATTATTAAGCAAAACTCCTTTAATCATTGCATTTCGAATAACAGTTAATTGTTAATCGCAATTATAGATCGACTGTCAAAATTAGCATTCTACCGAAATATGTATTTACATAGAATAGATTTAAATTAAATGAAGCATATTTCAAACAGAAAAATGTTTTACGATCAATGCGAAACAATAAAACAAGATAAACACACTAAGAATCAAATAACAATTAGAATACACACCTTCGAAGAAAGATTTGGCAGATTCTTCCCACATTGTGACTTCAATTTATACATATCTGCCGATATAAGAAAGTAACACTTGTATAATCAATATTCGTGTTAACAACTCTCTCCGCGTCGGTAACCTATTGTGCTTTACGCTCATCTGCAGGCCAAGAACCCCTAATAGGGGTTCGGCTTAGAATGCAGGGTTGTAATGGACATACGAAGCGCCCTGTAAAGAATCCATCATCTCAAATACGCCAGAATATACGTCAAGTAAGAAAGATACATAATAAAAATTATTTAATAAAAATATTCTTGTCTTTTTCTCTCAGATATCGTATCGAAAATACATACAACTGTAGAATTCATGGCTTTCAATATTATAACTCTTTTGATATTTTGATTTTATATAGATGATATCATCGTTAAAATCAAAAGAGAACATTATACGCAAATCGAAAAAAGTCTTTAGACTATATAATAAACATAATTTTATTTTTACGGGCATCTATTATTCCAGTATACAACAAAAAATCAATTACATTTTAACAATATCTCATATATTATATTTATTTAATAATATCACGTTGACGTAAATTTAGACGATATATTAAGATATATTAGATATATATCAGTAATAGTGCCGAAAAATATTTCTGGCACGCAAAAATTATTATATTCAGCAAATATCAATCATGTATACAGCCATGACGAATAATTATATTCCAGGTAGTATGAATGTATGGCTTCTTCGTAGTTATTCAAATGTGGATTACTCGACTTCGTACATGTCTTAACACCACGAACCGAGTCACGAATTCATCTTTTACTTTAATATTAGAGATTTACTACCCGATCGCTCCCTCCTAATCAGATCATTCAGCTACTGCGTTTCGCATAATTGAGCCGGACGAATTGATTTTCGTGTCCGGACTTCGTTATTTCTTTTTCTCTTCTTCTTCTCCTTCTTGCAGAAATCAAAATGCAAGTAGGAGCTGGCTGCATTTCTGCAAGAAATTTATTTTTATTTGAGAGCGGAGCTAGAAATAGATGGTGTACTATTTACTTAAATTCACAGAATACGATATTCGAATATAATATACATTCCTCACATCGTTTTATAATGTTAAAAAACATAGAAAATAAAGCCAGAAAATAATCATCGAACAATTTAGTTTCAGAAAATGTTTATGGCACAAATTAAGATATACTGAAACGGAATTAGAATTTCAAGATATTATATTTTAAAATGCCTGATAAAATGAGAAGACTGCTAAAGGGATGTGTATATAAATAATTTTCTAGCTTTTAAAATATATATATCTTGTTCGTTTATGTCTTCGGATTTTGAATGATAAATCGGGAGAAGTTAATTTTATAATATGATTGATATAATTTAAGTTTATCCACTCTAGTCATGTAATTCTTTAGTTTAATTCTCTCTCTCTCATTTTCCTTAAACAAAAAAGATAGATATAATAAATAATAGATGGCAAACAGACAATAAATAGCAACTTAAATTGTTATGATATAAAAATAATATATATATAATAAACATTTTTCTCGATGCCATCTACATACTTCAAAAGCAATATCATTAAAAATATTTGTATATGTACAAGATATTTACTATCGGCCACTAATGCAAGGATATTTAGGATTTACTAACAGATAGTATATACAACCTTTCTTGATTAGGATTAATCATCGTGCGATGTCAATGAAGGTATGACAGATTATCAACCGCTGATACTATGATGAAATATTGAGTTTTACTTATGGACAGAAGCTTATGTAGAGCTTATACAGAAAATGTTCCGACAATTATTAAACTAACTCGTTAATTTTCAAAAATATAAATTATTGCATAATTTATTATAGAATTATGTATACGTATTATTAATGAAATTAAATATTTAATATAATTCAATAATTATTAAACTATACTATAGATATTACTTATGCACTAGATCATACTTATCTTTACAGAATTTGATAATTACATCAATCACAATCAAGCAATAAATAAAAAATAAGAAACAAACTTTTAGAATAATGATTCAAAATATTAGATGTCATAGTAATTTAAAATTTATAAATTTATTTCCGAAATGAAATTAGAACAGAATATTTTAGAAACTTCGCATCTTTTTGCAAAATCTTAGAGTTAATAAGTGAATAAGTTATGTGAATGAATATTCTTTATGCCTAATTGAAGAGCGGATAATATATGCACAAGTACACTGGTAAACACTTGAAACATATCATGCAAGCCTCAAACTCTTATATGCAGTATACCACAGCATCAGCTTAAGTCACAAAGTACAAGATGCATGAAGGGAGAATAGGGAAAAAAATGCTAGGAAGGCTACTTTTGCACATATTTGCATAAGTGGCTGCATCTAAAATTTGGTAAGGGAAATGGAAGCAGCACTTTTCAAACATCTTATCTTGGCTAACGACATGATTAAGACACTAAGGAGTGCTTCACAAAATGTATTAAATATTTTACTACTGTGTACATATTGTGTATCACATTATTTTTGAATTAACACATTGTACAAAATGAAAATAATTGTTTCTCTTTGTTTTTTCTCTGCGTGATGTGCTTTGCCAGTACGCACTAAAATTAAACAAGATCTTACATAATTTATTCTCTCTCCCTCTCTATTATGTTAAAGATTATATCCAGATTTAAGTAATAATGTTACCAAGAAATCCTATTATAGATTATTGATACATTTAAGAACAATTCTTATCATATACAATACTTTAATCTATAGTATAAAATCTGCATAAATTCTTTAAATTAAAACTAATATATATTGAAGCAAAAATTCAGGTAAGTAATATATATTGTAATATATATATTACAGATTTATTAATAAATTTATGTGTTCCCATTGTAACAAGTTTCAGCTTATACTATTTTCTTATCTATTTATGAACAGAAAAAAGTTAACATTGATTTTTTATCCTTATATTAAATCGTTTTTTCATTACAGTGGTTTTTATTGATCATTTTCTTTAATTCCTTGTAAATCTCTAATGACAATAAGAGTTAACTTAATGTGAGCATTGGTTCTTGCAATTGCTTTCCGCAAATGAGCAATCTGTCCCTCCAGCAGCTTGATCCGTATATTTATAACAATTAAAGCTTCATTCAAATCAAATTCGATGTAATGTCCTAAACCAACGTCTAATAAAATCTTTGAAGCATCTGGAACATGTGCTTGAATAAAAAAATTATTTCCTATATCGACTTTGGTCTTGAAACCTGTTTTTTCGACGTTTGTATTCTGAAACGTAGTTATCACCGATTTCAGTTGTAGAAATTCGGCAACGTCAGCATTTTTAGCATCGAGTTTTTCAGCCAATTTTGCAAGATCGGCTTTTAATACATCATTCACAAATGTCTCAAATTGTAAAATCTTCTGTTGAATTTGGAGATCCATTAGGCCTTCGTTCTGCAAAATAAGAAAAATGAGATATCAAAAGAGTAATATTATTCGACGTAAAATATTGTATAATCAGACGTCAAACATATGTCTCGTAAAAAAAAACCATCTAACTTTCAGGTTATGTCACAGATTACAGTATCACACATGTATATAAACATTTGCACTTTGTCTTGTACCATGGCGATAATGTCACTCACATTGTCAGACTTAGAATAAAGTATGTCAAAGCCAAAGAAATCATATTACAAAATCTTTCTGATAAATATAACTGCATTTTTATGCTACGCTACATTCTTAGCGTGTGTAGCATTGGCGACATCTTAACCTGGCAGAACTGGCAACAAGCTTAAGAATAGAGCAAAGCAACAGCTGCTAAGAAAGGTCTCTCTAAAGTGTACCAGTTCGATCTCGTCGAATTTATTGCATTATATAGCAGAACATTTACGACAAACCATACAGTAAAATTAATATAATTAAAATTTAACTTATCGATATATTAACTTTTTGCATGGTACAAAAATAATTTATTTTTTATATTCATATGGTCGAACACACACACACATTCGACATAATGGAAGTATTCTTTCAAGGCAACAAAACCTGACAAGTCCTCATATGAGAACTTAAAATAGCTTAATTGCATCTATCTATTGAAATATACATAAAAGTTTCTTCCATAATTGTAATCAATGTTAGAACAGATTTATAAGAATAACAAAAAATTAATTACACCCGAAGATACGTGATTATGTGAAGATATATCTTATATTCTTATATGATCATATATCTCACTTGTTAACTATCTGATAAAAAAATTATCATCAACAATCTGCAACAAATCTGAACTTTCTTATAAAAAGGAGACGAAGAATAGCAAAGTTATTTAACGTCTTCTTCATCAGAGAGATCATATACTTTACTTTTTTTCCAATAATTTTGATATAATATATCGACAGTACATCGACAACAGCACAGTCTTTTGCATAATTTTATAGGATGCTGGTACATTATACAGTACACAGCATCATACAGCATCTGAGTTAAAAAGTATATAATAGTCTTACACGATAATAATATTAAAGAAAGCGTGTGGTCTGCGCGATGCATATATATTAAAAAAACATGTTACTGAATATATGCTAATTATCGCAAATTGCTCCTGAGTTAAGCTGGTAGTAGTAGTAGTGCAGCGATACGCCTTACAATAATTATATCTATATAATGTTTATGATGTCTACGATAAAAAGGATAGGTAATCATACGCTGCGCTGCGCACCACGCTCTTTTTTTATATCTTTCCTTCATCCACTTGAGCCTTGTTTGCGATAACTGAAAAATTTAATGCACGCGCGATATCGTTACGAAATAACTATAAAGCAATCGCGCATTTTCAATCAACAAATATATCAAATTTTACCTTCCGCATATATGATAACTCAACCGCTGCATTATAACGGCATTACATGTTTCTTATGCAAAATCAACCGCTGTATAGTATAACGGGATTCCAGAACAACTGACAGCTTGATGCATGAGAAATATACGCGTAAAGTACACGCGATATAAAGACAAGTGATACGGCAGGTTTGCATGCTTGTCATGTCACAATGCATTAATATAGCGAGATTCCTAATTTGACACGGCTATGGCAAAATCGGGACTCAATAAAGCTGGTTTGAAAACGCCAATATACAAGCAACACAAGAGTACTTCTTTCCGGAGGCGTAGATTGTTCTTTGCGTCTATAAAATAGCGTCTATAACCGATCGCGGAAATGGCGATTATTCCCGCTTTAGATTTTTACGGCGCGTTATCGTTGCGATTTATAATGACGATAGAATCTTCTTTCTGGTTCTTTCGTTAATACGTGTCCGTGCGTTTACTCGCTTTATTCTCGTTTTAACAGTGATGCGCAAAAAGTGGTCATTCTTGTGATGCATCCCGCTCACGCTTTTGTGCATTAGCCATGACTTAGCAAAGTACTTCGAATGTTCGTTTTGGGATGGCATGTTACAAAGGCTTCGCCATTTTCAAATAAAAAAAGCTTGGCAAGAAGATCCACTTTCGATTTACTTTTATAAGCACAATAGATCAATAGAAGTGATTGCAAGAAGCTTTGTCTCGATATTTATTGCATGTTTTCATCTCGTGATAAAATGAACATCATCGATGACTAATATTCGAACCACTCTTGCAACTAAGATTTTTTTCAACGATTACCACGAGACAGTAAAATACCGACAGTGAAATACGCTATTAATTATTAACTAAAAAATAGTACGGTGTGTGTGTGTGTGTGTGTGTGTGTGTGTATTATTTGTCATATAATTCTACCTAATAAAAACTATGCAAAAAAATTAAGTGCACATTTATTTATATATTAATATACAATATATAAATATATATTCATATTATATTTCTTTTATATATTAATATATTAATATATTAATATTCCTCTTTCTAATATGAAGAAAATACTCGTTTTCTGAAATACGCAATATGGTTAATTTAATAGATTGATTATCGAAACTTTTAATGCGCCGATTCTCTAGATATCTATTACACAATACGACTGCATAATTTTGCATCAGCATCAATCGTTGTATATTTATACATTCCTGTCCACAGGAGATTAACGTATCTCGCGAGATGATGCTACTAATTGCACAATCTTGAGACGCGATAAAATAATCGCGATAGAACAACAAACGTTTCCATATTCATCTGCGTTACAGAGTTTATAAATTTGCATTAACAGAGTCTTAGAAAGCGCGAGTATAAAAATCCGTCGTCGCGACGGATTCTATGATTAATTAATTGGACCGATTAATTTCCGCCGAGAAGACACTGAAACGATATCGCGTTAAAAAGTGCGTTGCACGCTTTCTCTCACCATCGTGCATTCAGAGCTGCGTAAAACAGCCCTCACGGACCTGGCACAATCGGTATCGGAGGAGATAGGAACATTTTCTTCTTTCAGCGTGTCAACTGAGAGAATAAGAACGCGCGACCAGCGCTTATTGCCTATTGCTTATAAGAATTTCGCTTAATTTCTTACCTCTGACGCGCAAATTCGTGCACGAGCATCAGACAGCGTAGGTGTATCATGCTCTTTTACGAGCGCCATCGCGGCCGAGGATGTTTGTCAGGGTTATCTGACAGCATCCGCGGTATAAACTGTAATTTATATCGCAGATAGATATTTTAGCGCGTCGTGCTTTTAGTGATTTCATAAATTACCGATATCCTTGAGCTTGCCCCTTGGGGTTACCATTTAAACGTAAGAGGGGAATACGAATGTTATTCCGTCTTTAATTCTCTGAGAGACTTATACAAAATATATATGTAAATTACTTTTATTACATGTCATAATTAATTACAAAAGCGGTTGCTTCATTGAGAGCGAGAGACGGAGAGAGATTTATATTTATTACATATTCGATTCAAAAAGTAATAAATATGTAAATACAAATGGATATCTTCTTTTAAAGATTATTATTATTGAGTGAATTACAGAGATGTGTCACGTGTTAACTAATATTTTCGCAATGCTTTCCTTTACATTTGATAGCAAAATTATAATGTCTATTACATACATCCACGAGATTGTAGTAACTCGAGATTTAGATGTGAGATAATGCATCGTCCACCAACATTCGACATTGCCATCAGCCGATTGTCGAGGGATATACATTTCTCCTCTGCGCGAAAAAAAAAAAAATAATAATATTTTTATTTAACGAAACAGTAAAATTATTCGACAATATTCCTTAATCGATTATTTAGTGCATCTGTCCTACGGCGATCAGTGTCGGCGACCCGAGCAGCAAATAAATTCTTTTTTCTCGCGCCTGAAACCAGCGGCCCTGCCCTATAAGCAAGAGTAATATCGTCCTTGCAACGGTGTGCGTGACTGGCAGATGCGTACGAATACACAAATGCGTATGCATATGTATGCGTTTAAGTGGAAACGTGCGGCGCAGCAGGCAGCATCGTATAATCAAGCGTGAGTGTGCGGAATTCGCGTACAGGCCTATAAAAGTCGGCGCAATGTTTAACTGCGGTGTGTCCCAGGCATAAACTAGAGAATTATACTGTGTAGAAATACTCCACACACGATCGAGGACGCTGTAGCACTTTTATGCGTCTGCGAAAAAGATCGGCTCGCTCGCACTGATTTCTCGGCGAGAGAGCTGGATATCATATTGTCTCGTCGCATCGGTCGCACTGTCCTTCATTAAAGACGGGGATCGTGATCGCATTCTCCTGACTATGCCATACTAGCGGCGCTTATAATTGATTCGCTTTAGAACAGAATCGAGAGTAAGATGGACTCGAGACGACCATCGTGACAAAGCGCAAAGTAACATTAGTGGTGATCCACCGTATAATCGAAACGTCTGGATCGATGTCTTGTTTACGATAGTTTTTAGGACGGATTCAGTTTTTAAAGCCTCGAAATACATATATACATACATACATGCACACACATATATATATATATATACTAATATATACGAGTACTAATAAAGTTTAAAATAAAAAGTCTATATGTTGTTATTCATTCAATCTATATACATATACATATATGTGTCTCAAAAAATTATACTTGGACATCCATATGCAAGTGATTTAAATGGTTTCATTTGTTGGCATTGAAGAAATCCTTTGATATTTAGGAGAGTATATATTTATTTATAAAGTATATTTATTTTGATATTGTATATTATGGTTATATAAATATAAATTGTTCATACTTATAATTTTTTTAAACAGTAGAATTGAAAGCAAAATTATATTTTTGCATCTAATTTAAGAGTTTAAAGTATTTTTAAGAGACACATCACAAAATACATATTCTCTTGTTCGACTCTCAAGCGTTGTCGAGCAATTATCATTGCAAACTGCTTTATGTATCGCGATATATCGACGAGCACTTGCCTGTGCAATCATAAAGAAGATAACCCTGCTTAAAAAGAAGCTGTTAAAAGACGACAGAAATCAATGCAATGTTTGCACAATCTTATTTAATCACGTAGGCTATTCTTCCAATCGAGAAACAATTTAAATGTACATCAATGCAGTTAATGCAATAAATAACAAAATAAAAAAAATAAAAAATGTAGTAAACATATACACGAATATACGAATTACTTGTCATAATTATCATAAATTGTACTTTTTTTTACAGAAATGAAAGACTCGATTAGTTTAAACATAGACAAGAATTGATATAATATATATGGTATGTTTCTTCGCTTTCTTGCATTTATATAAGTACGACATAGTGGCACAGTAAATATTATCGATTTATAATAATTAGATAATAAATAATTAATGAATTATCTGCTCTTGCACCGCGCGACTGAGAGTTTCTCTAATATGTATTCTTTATGCCATTAGACGTTATAACAAATTCAATGCTGTGACAGTTTGTACCATATTCACAAGTGATTGTCATTGCGGTGAAGTGAAATCTCACCACTACGTTCTTACTGCCCCGATAATGCATTTCCATCATGACAATTCGTGTCACCGCCAATTCAAATGTAGTATCTGTTTATAGCAGAAGTGCCTAGACCGCAATTTAGCATAAATCTAACGATCTTCAGAAAATATCGGTTAACAAGAAAAATTTAAAAGCATTAAGATAGAATCGATATGAGAAAATGAATGTACTAGCTAGTGGAGAACTCTTTAGAAATTGTATATGTATAATTATATAATCTTAGAGAATTATTTTTTTTCTTTTTATTTTCTGAGACATAAACCGGTTTTTAATTTAATTCCTCAATTTATAGTGCAAATATTTCAGCTGTTTCTCATAACTCGTGCATAAATAGAGAAAGCGCAACCAAATTAACTTATTAATAATACCGAAAGTTTGTGTTAGTTGAAACTTAAATGGTTTTAAATACGGCAATTAAACGACAGTTAATTACGCATACATTAATAGAGATGTGCTTCTGTCATTTTAGTCGCTCTATGCGGAATATATTGGATATTATACAGTCGATATATATATATATATATATATATATATATATATATATATATATATACATATATATAATTGAAAATAGTGTTTAGTTCCATAATTCCATTAATTGTATACGGTTAAAGTCGACTGTTTTCTTCATTTTAGTAAACGATCGTTTTCAATCAATACAATATACTTTCTCTTCCGGTTTATATAACATCATTTTTTAACAGATTTTATTTTATTTAACTTGATATTTATTTTAATAGTTTGTATATACTTAGTAATAGTTTAATGATAGTGTAATAGTGTATAAAAAATTTATATATATATATATATATATATATATATTAATCACTCTTCGCTAATATTTTTCATATTTTCATTTATATCATTTCTCATTGATAATATCAAATTGATACAAGTCCTAACATTTTGTTTATATATAATAAAAATTGTTAAAAAATTTGCTTCGAAAACTGAGTTTTATTATAAATATGTTAATATATTTTAATATATAAAAAAGTAATGTGGCACTTTTTAATTGAAAAACTAAGAAATACTTAGACAATTTAATTTTCCGATAATCTACAGACACGTTAATCTTTAAATTAATCAAATTAAGGATGATGTAAGCGCAAGTATATAAACTGGTCATTTATATCGTCACAGTGTCAAAGATCATGTATTCAATTGCGCGAAACGGACTGTCGAAATATTTATCTTCTGATATACAGGGTGACCCATTTTAACTTAGGCAGCCAAATAACTCGAAAAATAAGCACACTACGAAAAAATGTTTAGAATCAAAATTTCGTCATTTCGAGGGGGACGTACAATGACGTTAAAATGAGCCCCCCCCACCCCTCCCCCTGGGCGGTGAGGGGGGGCTCATTTTAACGTCATTGTACGTCCCCCTCGAAATGACGAAATTTTGATTCTAAACATTTTTTCGTAGTGTGCTTATTTTTCGAGTTATTTGGCTGCCTAAGTTAAAATGGGTCACCCTGTATAGATACATTTTAATACAAAAATATCACATAGTCATTGAAATATTAAATTATTAAAGTTGAATAAGCTTATCATCTTTGTTACTAATAAAGTTTAAAATAAGAAGTTATATATATTGTTATTAAATTCAATTTATATATATATAAACTTTTTATAAATATTATATATATGCAGAAATATATATATATATATATCAATAAAGCACAATTGTTATAATTTATAACATTTAAATTATGTACAAATAAATTTAATTTCCAATTAATTCTCAACTAACCCAGAGAAAGAAAAGATAGCTTTGGCGATAATTATTATTATGAAGATATTTTATGAAGCATAAGAGAAAAAATCGTGCATCGCGTATTAAATTATTAAGGGAAAAAAATATCGTATTAATTCCATTAGAATATTACAAAGCGCATGTTATACGCGTATTTCCTTATGTAATATATCATCTAATAAATCCTAAAATTAAAGACAGAAATATTTGTGGATGTACAAAAGTGTAATAATATCGATACATATAAATATAATATGTCCTCTGAAAAAAACATATCATTTTTTACGTATCATTTTAAGAATAAAAAGCGAACAGAATAAAATGCATAATGTAGAATCTACACTATTATAATATCATTAATGAATATTAATGGTGCATCGATGTCTCGTCCTCTCAGTAATTATAATATTCGCAAGATATACAATGCACGAATCAAAAGATGTGAATTAAATTATCGATCAAGCCGCTTTGAGATCTTCATCAGGTGCAGGTTTTCTTATAATAAAATTTACATGTCCTGAACGGAGAACAAGTAATCCCTGTGCTGTACGATCGGGATGAAAAAGGACCAATACGAACTCACCATATTTTGCCGTGTAGGATATCGAATTTCTTGATCAACAAAGTTTATATCAGTCTCGATTTATTGAAATTGGAGAAGAGTTCTTAGCGGTACACAACGGTACACAACTATACATATAGTGATACAGACTGCGACTTCATTCGGAAATCGCCTCTTTCTTCTCAAATCCAGTAAGAATTTAATAAATACAATTAAATATTACATGGTTATAAGTAAATAAGAAACTATAATACGCGACAAAACTCAAGACAAAAATCTATAAAAATCTATTAAAATATTATAAAGCGCGCGTTACATGCATACCATTTATTTCTTTATATGTATTAACATATATTAATTAATCCGCGCGGAGAGAGTCATTAATCGATAGTCAATAATCATAGGCGTTTTTTTCTCATAGTCCAATCGAAAAATCGTCGCTTGGGAGATTTATTGTAATTTGCGAACACGTTTCACATTTATCAGTGACGCAAGTGACGTCCCGAATTCCTTGACCTAAATAATCTGCGCGGAGTTTTTAATCGAATCTTTGATGATAATCCAATAATCAGTTATAATAGTCGTTTAATTCTCACGATCCAATAGAAAAATTGGCTGTTGCAAGATTCATCGACTCGTGGACACATCTTAGTAGTGGCATCCCCGTGCTTGATTTTTTGAAAACTTTTAATCTTTCTCGCGCAGTCTCTAGTTCCTGGAAAGATACGCTCGATCGAGCATCATTCGACTTCCGCTAAAATCTTAGTACACGGATAAAAACTAAATCAAAATGTACCGACACTTCTATACAACTTTCAGTGGTTAAAGTGTCGCATAACGTTGATTAAGGCATGAGATAATCGTTTATCCATATATACAACTGTCATCGAATTTCTTATCTCGTACACGTTGCGTCATGTCTTAATTTAGTTATCCACATAAACTTATTTCATATAATTTGGTTACTCACACAAATTCGCGATTATAACATCGTGTAGTTACGAGCATTTTCTTAAAAATCAGTTCATTGAAAGGCGCGTTTTATATATTATTAATATATTAGCAATTATTATTATTTGCGTAATTATTATTTGCGTAAGAAGTAAAATTTACACATTATTTATACCTTTTTAACTCTCTCAGCTATAATGCAGCTGTAATGATTAAATATGATCGAGGACAATGATTACCGTTTACCTTTATAGAGCAATTTGTGATCTATTGCTAGGCAATAAGCAGTCTTATGTGCGGCACATTTTTTTATCATCTATTACTTCTTCCTTTTTCATCGTCCGTCTTATATCTTTTGCGCTGTCCAGGACGAACATGCATCTGTGTTTGACCGACGCTCTCCTTTTGTATTCGTCTTATTAAAATCTTTGCGCCGCATTTTTGACAAGTTGTCTTACAGCAATGTCACTGGTTACTCACTCGACAGAGCACAGGCAACTTGCATAAAATGTCTCGAAGTAAATCAGATAAGAATCTTCATTTTAAACTTCTGACGTGGATTAAAAAGTCACTGAAGTTTAGCTTGTATCGCCGAATCTTATGGCAGGTCTTTAACTTCGCACAATCCGTATCCATATTATTAATATCTATGTAGATATAAATAAGAAGAGACACGCGGCAAAAAGTGACATTTTACTTAAACTATCAACAATTTATAACAAAGAAATTTTCTAATAAACATAAAACGTAGTTGGGAATAACTTATTGAATAAATACTAGTTGGACTCTATATATACACTAGTTAGATAAATACTATACATTAGAATGTGACAATAATAAATAGACATAAACAAGAAGGCATTATTTAACAAGTACAATGCCACTAAACTATTTGAGACAAAAGGGAGCTCTATAAAAATATTAATAACATAATATTTTATATCATCTAATGATTTATATACTACGCAATATGTACCATGTATATAAAAAACATACTTTCTAATTTTCTCTCGTTTATATAGTGCGCTTCATAAAACGTACCATAAAGACCTTTTTCGATTACAGATAAATAAAGAGACTATGTTATCAGAATACTGTACCACAAAATAATATATTATATTATAAAAATCAATGTCGGTATTACAATCACACATAGCAATCACTATTCTTGTTTATATGATTCTAAAAATATCCTTATTTACCAACTACAATACAAATTACAATTATAGCCCGTTTGGTACAATAATTAGAAATAAATTACATAAATGGTTTGCCATATTAAATCGAATGTATCACGCAAGTAATGATTGCGTATCATTACTCGGTCATAAATTGCATGGATTATATTATTGTAACTGTGGTACAGTAATAGTGATAAGATGTCTCGAGAACTAGTGACACAGATAGCAGTGTTTATCAGGGTCGTGAAAGCATCAGAACATATTATATACAGAATTATAAACATGAGATTTGATAAAATAATAAAAAATTTAATCAAAATTTATGAGAATTATCTCTCCTTTTCTCTTTGCTTGTGTTTTGAGTGAGTGTTCGTTATTTATATCACAAGATTAATTTATGTGACCTTAATTCATATTGTGTCATATGACTTTCATTTAAAAAATATAACGTTATTCCAGCCAAATTAAGCGCAAATTGCGCCTGTCGTTTCTCTTTGCACTACATCTCAGTAATCGCAGCTTCATTGCGTGACATGCAGCCGCGCAATGGTCGAGATGCGACCGAAATATATTTCCACAGGCTCCAAAATAGTTTATGAGATTCCGCAATGTGTTTCGCCGTACTTTGTGTTGTGCACACGCACACACGATATTTTGCGCATGTATGATATAAATCATGATGCGACGAAATCAGATACGATCCGATCAGCGGCCTGCTATTTCTGCCGGTACAGTCCTTAGCAAAATATTAGTGAGGACTGAACTCGGACCACGACTGGCCGGTTCGCCAGTATGTCCTTCGGCTACAGCCATAAAATAACATTTTATCGCCAGCCGGCCTTCCGGTAGCCGATGTATAAAATGTTGCATCAATTATCTTCTTTAATAACGCTTAAAGAAATCTGAACATAAAACTTTATTTCCGACGAGATTTAAAATCGCGAAATATTAACAATTTTTATAATGTGACAAGCTAATTTTATTAGTTTATTTACGAAGCAATTTACTATATGTGTAGTAAATATAAATTAAATTGGAAACGACCCGATTGATCTAACAATAACGTGTTGCCAATTTATTCTTTGTAATTGATAGCCAAAATCATTGCCAAAAATAATATAAAGATATAAGTGATATTAAGGCATCAATTAAATATAAAAGCGTGACGAAATTTTGCCAAGGGGCTGCATGCCAAGTAACGGATGCTGTAAGAACTTTAGATACTGCTCAAACCTGACGTTGACATGCTCTAGTAATTTTATATATATATATAATTGCATGTAGAAATATATCTTGTGTATGTATAACATTTAACGTGAACGAAAATTCTTATCAGAAAAGAGAGATAGGTCAGATATTTGTTATTTCATGTTTTTGTTACTTTCCGGGATATGCATTTTTTAATTTGATTCTCCTTTATGTAAAATATAAATATGATTTTTTTGTAGCCACATAATATCCATTATTATATAAGATTTCCATCACACACATCGTGTGTGTACATGCGCATGTATATGTGTGTGGTTTATTTACGTTTTAAGTATGTTGTATCTTAAATTACAAATTCCAAGAATATCCCAATGATCTCTGTAACAGATATCCGAGAAAAGTAGTTAGATACTATTAAGTGGCCGCATACAATATTATACATATATTGTGCAGGCGATAGCTGAGAGTAAAGGGATGCAAATTTCGTGACAATACCCTGGAAGCCGTAACTGCAAATTTCTACCATAGCATCGTTCCGTATAAAATACATAAGATCAAGCGTGTCAGAAATTCGTCGGAATTTCAAGCGAATGATCAGGTAATATCAAGAAGTATGTAGCCGGTCAATATTTTTTTCTTAAGAAAAACACATAATAATATATGAAATAAATTAATCTTTACGTTTTTCACAGATAGTAATATTTCTTAAAAATAAACATCAATTATTATATAAAATCAGAATATCAATTATTAGATATATCGAAATTTATTCTATTATAAATACGACTGGAATCAAAAGATGTTATTCTGGTCATATACTGACACATAAAAGTACAATTTGTACTTCAAGCTATTGTTGTGCAAGCAATATGTTAATTGGATTGTACGCATACCTGAACATTCGTATGCACGATAAACAAGTAGTATTTTTTAGCAATTATCTACTTATATACTATGGTTTCAAGAATTAGCGTGCAAGTTCAAATTCAAATTATTCAACAATGTAGAAAAGGAGGATAAATAGATTAAGAAAAAAAAGACAGATCCTGAAGATTAATGTCAGAGTATTCATCAGCCTTCTTTTTTACATTTATTCGTGCAAAACCTGATTTAAATAACGATATTTTTTATTCATTGAGTTATCCATAGAATATATTCATAGAACGTATCCATAGATGTATCAATATAATCAGTATTATAAATAGTATATAATTATATAAGGTCGAACAAAAAACAAATTTTCTTCTAAAAAGACGTCTTCTAATACTTCGATATATGCTTCATATACAAAGTACATGCTGTAAAAGAAAAAAATAAAGAACAAACACGAAATTTTAGAAAATTACTTCAAGTACGTATATGGAGATTAAAATAATTAACTTTAACACATGTTCAAACGAGATCTATCAAAAATGAGAGTTAGAAAAATTCTAGTCAAATAAGTAATTATGTTGCATACATATGTTAATAAAGTTTCGTGTCAATTACATTTGACGACCAGTCATCAAAAATAATTTTGTTGTGTAACATTTTGTTCGATTTCGGACATTGGATATCTCGTGAGCATCTTGATGTTGTTTTTTTTTCTTTTTTTTATGAGAAACGGTCCTCCCGATATACAAGTTGTCTATAATGTGCCAAAATGTCTATCGTACGTATGTTAAAGTAAGCGGAAAGACGAAAGAATGTGCGACGTGTTCTCGGCCGAAACTCGTTCCCGGACGTTGCGCACACACTCAGGGCAAATGTGCATGCGTGTGCGCGTGAACCAGTGTCTCTACTACAAGTATGTCTTCATGAGGCCGAGGTAACACGAACGTTGCAGAAACACGCGGTTCGTTGCGATATGTATATACCCGAGGAGTTGCATGCCGGTCGTTTATGGGTAACTAAATATGGACGAGGGAACGAAGGAACGGAAGTAAGAAGGAGAACGACTCTCTGAAATCCGAAGTGGGAGAATGAGGCGAACGGAGAGACAGATAAAGATCGGGAAAGAGGGAATGAGAGGGTAAGTCGAGTAAAAGGGAGACAGGCAATACGAAAGGCAAGATATCAGGGTGAACAAGAAGAAACAAGGGTGAGAGAGATGACGCGGCGGAAACGAGAAAAACAGAGAAGGAGAGGGAGAGCGAGAGAGAGAGAAAGAGAAAGAGAGAGAGAGAGATACAGTGTTGTATTTTTTTTTCATATTATTGAGAGGAGTTCATAAGCAGCGAAATACCAAAGTAATACTCGGTATGCACACACACAAACAACACGATAAATCGAAGAGTACCAATGCACGAAAGAATGCATAGGGAACAGGTTCACCGATGGAGAATACAGGTGCTCCATTTTTTTTCCACATCGCGTGTCGCAGCGCGCCTAAATGCAATTAAATTCATCTCACGTATTTCTATCGGGAAGGGATCCTGCTTGAAAAAAAATATTCGCGCGCCGCACACAAACAGCGATTGCGTGAATTTTTTATCTCAGAAGAAGACGGATAAAACTTTGCGGTTACGATCATTTTAAAATCGTTAATTTATAAAGGATTATAATTATAATTAGTTTGTTAATTATGCAAGGATATTGTCAATTCTCTCGCGTCTCGTGCCGATACGATCGAAACATCTTTAAACGAGATATGTATGTAAAAGATATAACATATGCTTTGTCGGCCGATTTTCTAAGGTGAAAATAGCATTATGCTAATTCAAACGATAGCTCCAAGATTTACGTTGGGTCGTTCTATGCCGCTAGCGTACATTTGCATAGTAGGCAGTGATCACACAGTGTTCACTTACTTTAGTGTAGCAAAGCGTGTGTAATAATTCTATGGACAGATAATCGTTGTATTACAATTCAGAAGATTGTTAGTAGATTGAATAATTGTAGCGCATTGTACGCGTATATTTATATAATTTTCTCTTCAGAAATGTCAACGTTATAAATGCAATACTCTACAACGAGAATAACCGATATTATCGTATGACTCAGAAGCTAATAGAATAAGAAAATTTATTTTTTTTAACAACACGTTATTGACTACTTTTATTCTAAAATTCTAAAGCATCGAGTTGCCAGATTTATCAATTTCAAATTTAAAAAGATGATGCAATTATCCATCTCGTGGTATAACACACCTATAGAAGAAAAGAATAATAAATTTCGCAATATAGTTTGCAAACAGGGACATAAGACACAAAAGAATGCAAGATGTGGAGATAATTTACGAAATTTAAGCTCTCTTCACTTCTCACAAAGCTTTGTCACTTACAATTATTTAATAAAGTTCGTATATAATGTAAGTGTATAGTTTGTCAAAACCAGTTAATTTTATTTATGATATTTGTTCAAGGTTTACTGATAGAATTGATTATCTTTTAATTGTGTCTCAAGTTGTAAGAATCAAAAAAGGCAACTAATTATCGTAACGAATCGATCGAGCTTTGATCATCCAGCAGGAATGAGAAGTAGCTGCAATTCAATTATTTTTTTAATGCTATTATAAAGCAGATAATATCAAGGTCATCGACTGAAAGAAATTATAGGATTGAATGTATAAATACAGTCACATTTGTATCAATTTGTGGTGCAACATTGACTCTCGTGGACGTTTTGGACGGAATACTTCTAGCATTATCTACCGTCCTTTATACGTACTGTTTTAGCAGTGCGCAACATGTTCAAACTTCTCGTGAATTTCATGAAAATGATGGCATGTTAAACCGAGCAGGTAGCACAGTCGATTGCCCAAGGCGACGAATTAAACCATCGGTGCCCATCGGCGATGCATGGTAATCGAAATCGGTTACCATGCATGAAGTTAGGCACCGTTCACACGAAGAGCGTAGCCTCGAACACGGCAACAATTCTAGTAATTTATTATAATTCTTGTAATTGCATATCGTCAGTGTAATGCGCATTTGCGCTCTCATCGATCGAATGATATCAGGATGTATTCTCGGACTGGAAAGAGACCGCATCTCAGAAATAATCCCTACAGCTGCACGATAAAATACTCGTTGCATACGGAGGTAAACCTTGCACGTCGCAATCGAAGATCGAGTATGTATAATATTCCGTGCCCGTCCAAAACGATCCAGATAATATTAACATTAATGGGATCTGTATTAATGTCGATGCAGTTTGCGAAAAGGCCGATCATTTTCATCCGCTACCGCGCCGTAATCTTCCAAGAGAATCTAATTACTCACGAGTCTCCATTTCACGGTGGCTAATGACAATTCCGAGTCCCGCTGATAAGCGTGTTCGCGTTCTCCACATTAACTCTACCAAACATCGCTTTTCAAGAGAGAATCGTTTTGCCGAGATATTCTTAGCCGAATCTCGTCAATTAGTCACACATAAAAGGTCTGCTTTTAATTAAGCGCCAATCAAAAAATCGTCGTCAAGGCACGTTTGCAAAAAATGTTCAGCGCAGATGCACTGTGAGAAACTTATCGAATTTAATATATCGAATTTAATGTAAGGGATAATTTAAGGGGACAAGTCTTCTTCTCAAATATATTTACGGATTGCGTACAGGAAGTTGCATTTGATTTTTTATCACCAGTGTTTAATGCAGTTTTCCTGCTGTGTCATAGTGACGCGTTATAAATGTCCCGCTGTATAAGATTACTAATTTTAGATTCATCATACGTTAAGAAACAACGGATAATTTATCGAAAACCGATTAGTGATTTTTTTAGCAGACAAGCAAAAAATTTTATCCCTATTTAAAAATTTCCTGAAGCTTTGTGTATTTATTCAAAATACAGGAGTACCTTTAAAACGATCTTTTTCACGAGAATTAAACGTACAACTGCAAAGCGATTGCAGTAGTTAAGCTTTTTTTACACGTGTATTGATCCGTTCTGACGAAATTGATATCGAGTCATATATTAATATTATGGTCATATGGTTTTTTCTTCAATACAAATGCACGTTGGTGTAAAGTAAAAGTTTCTCGCATTATAAATAAGGAATCAATTTGGTATGGTATGTATATATACATATTTTTTTAATTTACAATCAAAAATTCTTAAGCTTATTTCCATCGTCTCGTGCTTCTCTTACTACATATATGTATATGTATATATATATATATATATATATATATATACATATATATATATACATACATATATATATGTATATGTATGTATATATGTATATACATATATGCTTATCCCGTTTATATCGTGCCTTTGCAACGACTGATTCTTTTTTCATTTCTTCTTCCGCCAGAAAATATTTTTTACTTTGTCTTTTTTATTGTGTCTATTGTGACATCAAAGTAAATTTTAAAAATATAACGTAATTTTTTGCTGCACTCGCTCTTCGGAGAATTTATAGAGAGATGAAAAAATTTATATTGTAATAGATATTTTATACCAATATATTAAATTACACAATATTGACATTGATCACTGTCAATATTCACAGCTCATTTCTGTGACTGTTATATCTTTTAGACGAGTCATAAACAAAACTTCTGTAGCTACACATTTATGTATATCTCTCTTATCTAAAAACTTTACACTGTATAATATTTTCAATATTGTCAAGCAATTACACATTATATCAATCTTGAAAGCATATAGAACATTTTCTAAATTATGTGATAATAATTTGCAAAAAGTAATAAATGAAAATATATTCAATGTAAGAGTATGTATATATTCGATTTTTACGTTTGACAATGTAAAAAATTGCGATAAATAAAGCAACTTATTCACTGATTTGCAATGCACAAAGCCAAACGCTTCTCATTCATGTGATGTAAATTTATGCATATGTCATACAAAATATATGCTTCAGAATATAAATCGATGACGATGAGATATTTTCATGAGAGATAAAAATGACTGTACGAAATTGTTCAACAGTTTCAGTGTGCGCTTTATTTTACGAACCGAGAATCGAGAGAAAGTTCTCGAGAGCATCGAGCACCACAAGCGTATAAAAATGCAAAAAACCAGTATGCACGCTACTCAATTCGAAAGCAGATACACGTTACAAGTGTATCTTGAAACTGGTCGATGCAATTACGAATTTTCGCCGATCTCTTCTACGTGTAATTTACGATGAGGCTCACTGTTCGCGACGATAATCGAACACGTTCCGCTGCACCATCGCTCTCTCATTGTAGATCTCGCTACGCATCTTAAATTGAATTCGTCTCGGGCGCATCTCGTGATATGCCGCGCGCGTACGATTCCTTATCGGAGTGATTCGATCTCCGGCCAATCACGACGTGACATTCTCCTTTTTGGCTCCCCTGTCGCTGTTACTACGTGGAATGCTGTGCCATCGTTACGGGCGCGCAATATTTTCAAGAGCCGTATCGCGAACTTTACCTTCATACTTGACACTTGAGTAGCGTGTGTACGATTCGATGTCTTTTATCGCGATTTGCTCTTGTTACCCGTTCCTTAGTACGAAACTTAACTTATATACGAACCTAATATTTCGTCCGTCACGCAATATACACGCTGTCTCGTACTGTACGCTATTATTAAAAATTACACTGCATACCTTTCGTGACAAAACCGTCGTCATCGAGCGTTTCAAGCTTCTAGTGATAAAAGTGAGATTTCATAAAATTTCTTAGATTACTACAGTTCGCGAATGATGATATGCAATCCCAGTAAATAAAAAATCACAGGCTTCAAAATTAAGAATCAGTAAAATAAATCGTAAATATTCGTAATAGAGAGAACATAAGTTTGCATGTATAGAAATATAAAATAATTAAACGGTGAATGTAGAAAATAGTTTAAGAGATTGCATTTATTAATCAATCTCACATTTATTAATAAATAGCACACATGTTTTACACGGATCAGTTGAGTTAAATTGCAAAACAGGTAGCTCTTGAGTCAAGTGTGATTTAAGTTTTACGCTCGAAAGATTATTTGTTACACTTGTATATGCTAAGAGACAAGTAGACATACTAATTAGAAAAATGACTTGATTTCAATATCCCCTTTTACTAAAATATGTATAAGATATAATAATTGTGCGTGCGTATAAGTACTATAAGATACGAAATATATTATAAACTATGACAATAATTTCATCACCGTCTTAATTGCTTGATGTAAAAATTCAGTAACATAAGTTTTTGTAAGGAAGAAAAAGAAAGTTCCTTTCGATTCGTGGTCGAATGACGCAATAATAAAATTGTTATTATAATGAAATTGGGCGAAATTAGAAAATTGATAAAGCAAGAAGTGCATAAATTCTTACGCGAAGAGAGTATACAAAAAAATTGTAATAAGTTAAGAATTTTGATTTTATTATCGGATTTGATGCGGCGTCTATAATGTTTCAAAAGCTTCTGACTATTTTATGTATATGTATATACATAATGTGTGAGGAATAAAACTGAATTTATGATCTGCCGTCTCTGTTCCCGATATAAGGATTTAGAATCACAGCGAGCTCAAAAATTCTAATCGTGGATCAGAACATTTTCTATTTCGCGACCGACATTTACAAAGAAAAGTAATAAAAACGTCAATTTTTTTTTATTTTAAGCAACGCTATAAACGTTTACTTCGAGAATTTATAACACTTGCAAAATATAATAATCTATTGCTCAATACAAGTTTCTTGTCAAAGAAATAATCAATTTTTAATACGAAACTTTTGATAAGGCAGAACATAAATATGTTAAATAAAACGAGAAAGAGAAAATGTGTTTCGTATTGTAATAACGTTCTTTTGAACGTAACGTTTGATGTTATCCAACATTTTACTGGACGGCGATTGTAAAGCGATTCTTGAAATTGTTTAATAGTATTTAAATAGCAGCAATCACACATAAGACACGCGAAATAAAATCTTCAATGAATAATTACATAATCGTTATAACGGCTAAGAAAATAAGTAGTCATAAATTCAACATGCTAGCATGCATGTCCCATGGATTTGATACATGTTTCATCTCTTATTCAATATTATAATAATGTTTGGTCTCTTTGTGTGGTTACATGGATAAAAAGAATTCTATTGAATATATATAGAACGTGCGTGTGGGAAATACGTATGCGCGTCGTTGCCAGGAATATTAACATAAAAACAGGTATACATACATTGAATCTTTTTCCGCGACTAGTTTCATTTTACGATCATGAGTCGTTTCTATGCGAACGCCACACACACGTGCACTTTTTTCATTTGAGTTTCATTCCCCATCTACCTCGGTACGCGATACGCCCTCTCCCCGTCTTCGATTATTTAGATTGCATTATTTGCATACGCGATACTTAGTGCATTACACGACGTTTTCTGAAATGCGTTGCTGTTACGAGCCTGCCGAGGATAAAAATCTGAGAAAGTAAGGAATAATTATTTGTACTATTATTATTATTATATTTACTATAACTATATAATATTTTATATATATATATATATATATATATATATATATATATATATATATAGAGAGAGAGAGAGAGAGAGAGAGAGCGAGAGAGAGAGAGAGAGAGAGAGAAAGCGCGCGCGTAGTAAAACACGAGTCGCTGGATCGAGTATTTTAATAGAAAATCATGTTATATCGATAATTTAATAACATGTAGATCTTTTCGTTAAATTTATGCATTAAGAATGTATTGCGTGCCCCATATCGAATTTCAATTGTATATATATGTATCTGCGGACCGTCGCGTCTTAATTAATTTGACTCGCGTATTACCGCATCGGTGGGAAGTTGCCGCTTTTGAATTTCCGGTCATTGGCGGAATGTCGCAGGCACGGACGGATCGACTCCGAGAGCAGCGTAGCGAGGCGTGTGATTAGTAAGTATATAATTAATCCAGGTATATCTCAATATATCACGCGTAATCGATGTATATATAATAAATAAAATCAGACTGTACTTCGCGTATGCGAATGTCATTGTAACACACGACGTATAACATTATCGATAAATCGTAGATTATCAACATGTCTACTATGAAATCTGTCTCGTGAGTGTATGACGTAGTAATATATTGACTCTCTCTTACAAAGAGTTAATTACTTACAAGTTGGTAGACAATGGATTCTTATAGAAACATTTAAAGTAATATAATTGTTGCGCATTCTTTTGGATCTTTGGTCTTTGGCATTTTCGTATCCTGTTTTCGCGTTCGTTCAATTGACGAGGCATTTACCTACAAAATAATCGCAAAATCACAAAGTTATGATGCCAATCATTCAATGCTGTGTCGACTACGACGCACACATTCGTAAACGCAAAGAAATAATTGACACTATAGTGTTGTCCGAATTTTCGAATCTCAGAACATGGATATTTTCTCAATAACAGAATAATACAGCAATGTGTGTTGATATTTGTATCAACACACGTTGCTGTATTATTCTGTTATTGAGAATATATATAATAGATATTGACAATAGATATGTGAAATTACATTAAGATATTTCTATATTTCTAAACATATTTTAACATTGTCATATATTTTTCGCCATTGTTACGAAACATTTTCAAGCGAGAGAAATTTAATATTGCGATTCTCTGCTCTTTTATCAATCGATATTTCCAAAAAAAGAGATCACTTACAAAACAATTACTGAATACGTTGCGTTAATATACTACAAGAACGAAATGTACATGCACAATGTGTATGCGATGTATAATGGAAAAATAAAAAAAAAACTAACCGCAAATTTTTTTTATCGCGTTTCCAATGTAATTGAGCGGGAAGTAAAAAGTTTTATCTTTTAATTCTATTGCCAGGACATACATATACACATACATTCTCCTTGCCATTATGCTATTTACTAAAATACGTAGCAGGTATATTTTCGCGTTTAATTTTTTAAATCTCTAAATTGCTTTCTACGCATTGTACAAGTACCACGAGAAATTCTACGTCTTGAAATTTTTACGTATCTTTTATTAAAATTATTGAACTATTTTCTTTACTTATTTTTAATATAATAGCAGAAAAAAAAATGTGCGCGCGCGAAAGAATGTCAAGTCCGTCCGACAGTGCGCCGTGCATCGCATACGAGGACATAATACATATAATACACGCGATGGTCGGTCGATCGTCTCCGTCGGTTAGATGCATTCAATCGTAAAATCTCGACACTCTCCGTCTAGAACCGCGTGTATCATCTCCCCTCACCCCTGTGCCAACCGATTACACAGTTGTATCCTACACCAGCGCGCGAGACTACCTCTCCCACTCCTCTGCGGAATAATCGCCGTATCTCCCGCCATGACGTGTTCTCCCACTCCGCGGCGTCCGCGGCCAACGTGTATTTTGCGACGTGCCGTCGCTACCAGTACACTCTCAGTGAGTTACGGACTACAGGTGTGGATCGAGCGTACTTGGCGGCTCCCGACACAGCGTGTCTCTCGGTTCGCTTCGCTTCGCTGTTTTTTTTTTGCCTCTGTTTCGTATCTTCGTAATCGCGTATCAGTGGGACACTCGCGCCTCGATACGCGAGCGACCGAACGGCCGTCGGTGATTTTCTCGGTACTGGATTCGACGGATTCGAAATAATCGTTGACTAGAAAGAAGAAAAATTAATAATCCGAAGAACGATAAAGGAACAGTATGTGTGACACGCGACGCGGAGGAGAAACGAGACCTTGAACGAAGTGCGCGCGTGTGCGATAAGTATTTTGCCGCGGCTCTTTTATCGCTCGTGTCTTGTTGCGCTACCGTCTTTCGGAACGTATCATCGTCGTATTACGTTTGCTATACCCGTTCTCGCATATCTCGTTGGGAAAAAGTCGTAAGACCGCTTATTATCGGGGAGACAGACTGATAAGACTGAGAAATATATCCGTATATAAGAAAGTGAATATAAAAGAGCGCAGAGAGGTGCGGAAAAAGAAAGGAGGGACGAGAAAAAGTAACAAAGAGGGGAAGATCGTGCATTTCCGGAGGCGGAGACTTCCTGCAACGTTCTCCTCCTATCACCTGTGTGTATACGTGTAGTATCGTGCAGTGTCGTGCGCGACGTGCGTGTATCATTTACGCACGCGACATACGTAACCGTCGGAGTGTGCGCATCGCAATAATCCGCGCGATCGTTGACGAGAGTGCGCACGTGCGGCAAACTTTCACAATCAGTTACGTCGGCATATTTTGACCTGTGGAAGCCGGCGCGAATCGCGCGGACGTTTCGCGTGTATGCGATACACGTGCGGATCTTTTCAATCTCGAGTGTGCCGTGTCGTGAGAGCCGCGCCGACGGATCTCGCGTGATTGCTAGATACAGTGTATCAAGAACCAGTGGACGCTCGGCACGACCGCCACTAATTTAACCACGAAGCGTTCTCGTTACGCGGAAACAGCCATCGGGAGGAAAGGAGAGAGAGAGATAACATACAAGGTAATTCTATCGCGAAGAATCTATTATTGTCTATCTGATTTTGTTGTAGCAGACGCTGCGCGCGTTTTCTTTTCGGTAAAATTACAAATAGTCTATCGCTATAGAATAATAAACAAAACACATTAGTGATATAAACAAATATAAAAACATACTTTATTGGATATTATTGGTAATTCCGAGGAAAATTGTATGATATATGTATACATATATTGAAGTGGTCTGCTTTTGAATAATTTCGATTAAAGAGTATGTATTAATAATCGCAATATTAACTTTCAACTAGGTACTCTCTCTTCCATGGAATAATTTATAGCTAAGAATTTATTAGAGAGTATTAGCGTTGTTTTTGCACAACATGATACTTAAGCTGAGAGGCACTTAAATCAATTGCACAGAATGCTAATTATTGATGCACATTATGTTTGAAAACATTACATTCTGAGTTATGCGCTTTTTAGATTATATTTTTTTTCTCTGCATAGTGCTTTATAATATGCATAACAAAAGAAGGGAACAATTACATATTCTAATGTAATTCTTGTCATTTTGTTTACGCGTGCGCCAAATGTTTTCAATTATATAAGAATTATATAATAGAGGGTATATAGCACAAGTTCGCATAAATCAAAATAAAACGTATTCTGAATCAATTTAAATCAACTTCCAATCTTGAGAAATTCGCACGCAAATTTTACAATGCAAATTTTACGTAGCTGCCTTGCGTAATGCTGTCAACTTCACGATGACGTTTTCGATCGTCTATTTGCAATAAGGGCAAAGTTTTTAGAGTGTTCGCAGAATCTGTTTCATGTTCTCTTGCTTTTATTCCGTAAAAACTTGGTGCAATTGTATCTTGGACAAATCGCGTCATGGTTTAATCGATTCCACACATACGATCTCTTACAGTCACCTACCGATCTTATCGACGCAAGAGAAATGCAGTCTGACGTTAGATCAGCCACTTAATTTTATTGAACGCAATAAGAAAATCGTTATAAAAATGTATACCATCTTTTAATAGCTATATCTAGTTTATCATTTTATCTGCAATATTTTACGCAAACGCGTTTATCTTGCCTGTGTATATGTATTTTTATTTCAACTGATTGTGAGATTTTTTTATATAATATATACTTTTATGTTTTATAATCTACTGTGCCAACATATTAAGTCAGAATTAAGAAAAATATAAAACTAGTTTGTGCTATGCAAAATAATGAAAAAATAAATGGACAACCATAATTTGTTTGTAAATAATAATAATAATAAGTTTCTCGAGTGTGGGAATAAAAGAATTAGAAAGATTAACAACAATAGAGTTGTCATAGATCAAGAGACATGCAAAAGACGAAGTGTGACAGGTAACACTAGAGAAGATCAAAAAAAATTTTAACAAGTCTGTGATTAGGCGAGGTCGTTCGTTTTAATACAGTCATTCACGAAAGTATTTAGACAAGCATGAAACACAAAACATGTAACACAAATAAATATACTTTTAATAATAATTTCAATGATTACATTGTCTAAAATGTATATTTAAATTAATCTATTGTTTTTTGCGTTAATACGAGTTTATAATTTGTGTTTAATAATAATATAAAATAATTACGAAAAATGAAAGCAATAATAACACGAAAATGACGCGTATGTATATGTACAAAATTGTCAAAACTGTTCTAAAAATATATGCATTTTTGTGTTTTCGTGAATGACCGGACACTTTTATGAGCGACTGTACGTCGCAACTGATGGCATCTGCCAAGACGTGCCAGGAAGTCGTCGTCGGTTAAAAAGTCGCATGAACGAGATACAATGTAACAGGCGAAGATGTATTTATTTCTTCTACTCTACTGCATTTGCGGTTCGCGTTTCGCGCTACCAAGATCTATTCGCGAGAATCGCGTTCGCGGCGATTTCATCGCAATAACATCGAAACGCAGCGTACATATATATGCGATTTATTCCGAGCCTCTCTCGCGTGCACAGCATGAATTTATTATGCGTAATTGGCTTAGTCGGATCTGCCTTCGCATAAACACATTGAGATTTCTATCTTTGGTTTTAGTTTTGATGCTACACATCTCTATTATTATAATATTATTTATAGATACTATGTCCCAATATAATGCGTTTCTTTAAATAAAGAGTTGATAAAATTTCTTGCTATACGTGCAATATTAGAGTTATCGATTAACTTATTAATCTTCGCAATAAAACAAAAAATTAATCGGAAAAAACCGATTAAATAGAAATCAGAAATATTTACGAATATTTTTTTTAAACCACAAATAAGATTAAATAATTTTGTAATCGATTGCGCGAATGTATAATTTAATATCATCATAAATTTGAGGAAATGAGATAATATTCGAGATTAACTTATATTGTACGATCTTGATAAATAATAGTTTCCTTTATTTACATAGGTCGAAGTTGATCTATAAATAATCGGCTCGTCAAATAATCGCGAAAGATATTGTGAATTACGTGACTCTGCAAGCGATACTCGTATCGCATGTGGATTTAAACCTCCGACATTATCACGAACGAAAGCAACGCGATTATATTGCTAATGTTATTTATATTATATAAAACTTACATCATTGTTGATGATTTTTTACAACATATTTATAGCGTTGAAATTCACGACAATTTTTTGAATGTTCCTATGCTGAAAAAATTATTTATTCAAGTAAAAATGATTAAAAAATGTATAGGAAATTTTACTACAATATATCTATTCTCACGTGTTTATTAATTTAATTATTAATGTGTAACACACGTTATTAAAAATCCGTAATAATGATTGTAATAATGATGCTGCGCATTTCATGTATTTTGATGCGATTACATGTGTTGTTCCTTAATCACGACACGTGTTGGGAAATAATATTCGCGAATTCTTTATCTACGTTTTAAATTTTAATATAGCAGTTATATATACATCGTATCATGACTAAGTAAATTTCTGGGCAATTGATTTTGTTCGCTTGAGTTTGTGTTGTGATCGTCGTTTTGTTTTTTTCTCGGTAACTATAGTGTTATACTTCGCGATTCACATTTTCCTTTAATTCTAAGAAATGTAGTACATTGAGAGCTCTGATAATGACAAGTATTTCTCAGAACCCGTGCTTGCTGACAGATCATAATAATTGATATACGTTATACGCTGCGATTTTATTTAAAACAAATGCATTTGACAACATGCATGCTCGTATTCGTGGACAAACGCATTGGCATGCAATTTCCGATAGCAGATTATCGCTCCCTATTGTATATTAATTAAAAGAAGGCCAATTGTAATTAACTTTATTAAATCGTTTTTATTTCTATTTTTATTATTTCCTTGATGGATATTTAATTTTTTAAACGAATCCCATTTTTTTGCAATCGAAACTTCTTTCTATGCTAATTATCAAGTCTTGCATATAGTTTGAACCCCTTTATTTCATTAGTTCTACCAAAAAATATTGCATCGTACAATTTGAATTTATGCAAAACATGAATCGATATTTACACGTGATGTATTTTTCGTGCAAACTTTCTTCATAAAACTTTGCGAAAATTGCATTTATATTGCTTACACGCGATATACGGTTTCTGATAGTACTTATCTATATATGCTCTTAGATTGTTTTACTTTGTTTTAAGTACACCAATTAGAGAGACTGTATATTATGGAATAATTTAAAAATATTTGCCGGATAATTGGAAGAGCGAATATAACTATTTTTCATTTAGTTACTCTAGTTTATCAATACTCTAGCTTATCTAGCATGTTCCATTGGTAATTCTTGTAGAAATAAATAACACGACGCATTTAAATTATTCGAGTTTTGATTATCGATTGAATTAATGGCGATTAATTGACATTTTACTATACATTATTTTTACTGATCGTAAAATATATGTATAGCCATTTCTAAATTCTACTTTTCTAGATACTGTTTATATCTTAAAAAAAAAAAAAATAAATAATGAAATTATTAATATAAAAATAGTGAGATTTAAATAACATTTTTTGCAATGTCTGTTATTCTCACGTGTAATTTGCGATCCTTCGTTCTTAGATGAGTCATGAGTATTTAACGAGGAGGGTTTTGATGCACTGTATCTCTTGTATGTCGTATCTTTTACCTGGCATGACCATCTGCGGCAGCGTCGGTAGAAATTTATCTTTACCTTAGGGAGATCGTGACTCCTGTGTCCTTCACAGTGGCTGTAGCCATGTCAGAATTTATCATAATTTTTGTAGATGTAGTTCATCCATTATCTATTTCAGGCTTGGGTATCCTTTATCTGAACATAGATATACGAGTGACCGCTAGTAATAGATCTTACAAAATGTTATTATTGCATTTGTTTTATAATAAATTAATATATTTTTAAATACCGCATACCTTGACACTTTTAGTTAATATTCCCGTATAACATTTGCAGTAAAGACATTGATTAGAAATGTTTGTTTTATCGGATTTACATAATTGTTTTCGAAGCACTTCGATTATTTCATCATACACTTGGCTATTTGCACTTTAAAATCGTTATTACTTCTCAATTTCTCATTAAAATAACTAAGGAGCATACATTGAAAAAGAAATATTTAGTAAAACTGTCATTTACTTGCAATTATGTATACAACGTAAAAACATAATCATAAGGAAAAATTGTTTCATTTAAAAAAAATCACATTTAAATTTCTTTATTTATTTTAGTCTATAAAAAAACAATATTATTTCACAAAAATACTATGCCACTTGATAACAAAATATTATTTGCAAAATTTATTAGAATATATACGACGGTAATATTTATTCGACAAAATCGATTTTTAATTCATTCCTAATGCGTGTTATTTAAAAGTGTGATACAGATAAGTCTAACAGCTATTTAACATTAACAAATACGCTTAAAAATAGCGAATGCTACTAATTTACGTGCCATTTATTTTGTGTCGGATCAGTGTAAAAATAAATGTAGACGAGCTGTCACGCTATCATGTTGATTATTTTAATCGATTGAAAATTCGTTTCTTGTCATGCCCTTCTCAAAGGCAAAGACAACCGCCATGTTACTATAACCAAGATAGATAGAAAGTGTTTCTTTCCACTCTCTGATTATGAGCGGTGTTTGCAATGACATAGACCGATCGCGAATGCACCAGCTTATTTCACAATTCTTAAGTTGATCATCGTGAAAGAACTGGTTGCAAAGTTACATTGTATTGATCCATCATGAATAATCTACACAGGCGAGATACGGTTTAACGATATATTGCATATCGATTATCGGAGCAACAGGACAAATGCTAGCTATACTCGACTCGAGAATACGGCTAATATTATTGTATAAGAATTATTTTGACTCTCCTAAATTTAGCCATCCTTTAATAAATTAAAGAATTTAATTTGCTCTTTAATGTAAAATACCGAAATGTTAAATATCGAAAAGTTAGATAAAATTCATTCATTGAAATAAACTCAGGATTATAAATAATTGCTTCAACTAGCGGAAATGCTACTGATAAGCTTTCTTATTCTTCTTCGTATTTTGCCTTAGGACATTGCCATAGTTTTAATAATTTTTTAATTTTAATTTTCTTGTTTATCATCTGAATGGTCAACATTCTATTGCGTTTCAGAAAACAGAAAACAGAAATATAACGACATTTGGATAGCAATATGAAAAATAGTTTTACGAACTACAACGCGTTGAGCAACAGATAATAATTGCTGTTATTTTATCTAGGTAGTTGTCCGAATCGGTTTCTTCGACATCGCCAAGAGATCTGGTCATTTTCTTCTGTCGTGAGAAAGAAACAGAAGATTAGCGCTTTTCATCTATTAATAATAGAATTTTATGAGCGACCATGAGTACTAAAGATACATGTGGATCTGAGAAATCATCAATAGCAGGCTCGCATAAATCTTCGGTTGAGAAGACGAATAAGAAAAAACGGACGGCTACTTGCTCGTTGTGCAAAAATCATAATTTGATAGAACTGTATACTGAAGGCCATAAGACCAACTGCCCAGGTCAATATTGCATGTGTTCAAAATGCGATCAAAAACGAAAACATCAAAAGCAGACGGCAGCTGAAACAAGAAAGTCCAGAGCGAAAAAGAATGAAAGACTAATACAAGAGCGACAACGACAGAAGGAAAATTCACTGGTTAGTTCTTCTCTCTTTTTTTGTTCGATAAGATTTTTTTCAAATTCCGTATACAATTAGACATATCATTAGGTAGATCAATCACAAAAAGATTTTTCAAAATAATCACTTTTTCGAGCTGTTGAAGGGATATACCTGATAATGATGCAGAATCCGTATTATACGATATTTTGAGATTTGCATTGGAAATCATTCTTGTAAAAAAAGAAAGAGATGTAACGATTTCTAAAATTATATACAGGGTGTCCCATTTTAACTTTCACACCATAATATCTCGAAAACTAAGCTTTATCGAAAAAAAATGTTTCAAACTTACTCTGTTTTAAGGGGGACATCTCATTATGAATACAAGTCCTATCGAGGTGAAGATGCCTCCGAGATTTCAAGGTAATCTTTGTTTTTTTAAATGGAACTACCCTAATTTTTTTATATAAATAGATTCCTCGCAATTTTTGGCATAAAAAGTTATAAGGGTAGGATGGTAAAAAAGTGACTAGTTTACGAGATATTTTATACTGTAATTTGGCATAATTTTACATAAACTGTGAAAGATCTCGTCAAATATTCATTTTTCGATGACCTTACCTCAATACTTTTATGCACAAAATAATGAGAAGAATCAATTGGTGTAAAGAAAATACATAATTGTTTAAAAAAAAATATGTAATTTGCAAATAGCTACTACATATTTTTTCTTAAAAACAACTATGTGTTTTTTTATCGCTTCAACAGCTCGAAAAAGTGATTTTTTTGAAAAATCTTTTTGGTGGTTGATCTACCTAATAATACGTCTAATTGTATACGGAATTTGAAGAAAATCGGTCGGGACCTATTTTACGTAGAAAAAGTGCGGGGTCCTTTGTATAAATATATTTATTGTAAAATTATAATTCAATAATGTTTGTGCTATATAAATTTATATTTTTAACTTGTCATTTTTACTTTAAAACTAAACTATTACTCTTCGAATTTACTTAAGAACAGAGAGATTTTTAATTTTGCTGTTAAAGATTATACACGTATTATGATATTTTGCAACTGTTATGTATTTTTCAATATTTTTATGCTATTATAATCGATTTTTTTAAACAGGTTCTAGCAAAGAGTTCTTCAGAAGGTTCTTCAAAACAGGTGCCTTTTCTTATAGACTCTGCGAATGAATTGTTAATTGAGAATTGGGAGAGTAAGGGATTGTTAATTGAAAAGGTGGCATGTGTCTTATCATCTAAAGAATTAAAGACAGAAGCGAAAGAGAGACAGAGAGGATTAAAGCGACAAAGAAATACGCCAAAGGCAAATCAGCAAGAAAAAAATGTGGAGGAAATAATCTTCCCGAAGGGTAAGTAAAATTGACATCTATACTTTTAGCATTGCTTGAATGAGACAAGCGTATATTGTGAGATATAACAACTATTTTATTATTTTCAAAGAAATATAAAAGATTTGTAGAGGTGAGAGGAGACACAGATATAGATGTGATTGATTTCATCACAAGTTTTAATACAAAATTAGTGTACTAAATCCAGATATCTTGATTTTGAATAGTGTGAGCAAACACGCAGTGAAATAAGCCACTTTATTTTCGGTTTTAACTACAGAATGTATATTTATACATTTTTTATGTAGTCTTTAAAATATACTACTCAAATAGTTATTGCATAATTAGTATAAGTAGCGTGAATTAACCATACGATTGAATCTGTGTGATACGGTCACCAAACTTACTAAACTTACCTTTACTAAACTTACTAAATTTACTAAACAAGTAAATGGATAGATAAGAAAATATTTCGTTTCTCCACAACTCTCCTAAGGGAGAGTTATATCGAAATTACTCTATGTTTACATCGAGTCAGCTGTTGTTATTCACAAGCGACAGCAACATTTTCCCACAATCGATAGCGTCGCGTCGTGTCGTCACGAGTTTCTCTACGAACGTCTCTTCAACGCACGTTGATGCGCAAGATATTATTTGTTTGGCATTTAAATATTTCACGTAGGCCATAGTAACATTTACAACGCATTATTTAACCGACGATATTCGTGATCTTTGTATCGCGATGTAACAATGGTATTTATAGCGTGATTACGCGCGCGGAAATGTAAAAGCTGCAATCAAATGTTTTACAGATATAATATTATTATTGTAAAATTGTGCGGTTCATGTGTGTCCGCGTATAAAATTAACGTAGATATATTCAATATATTCGAAAATATATAAGCTACTCGGATCTTGTACATGTTTTAGAAATTTGTCAGCTGTTCCGACGCTTTTTTTCTGTTGTGTGGCAGTAATTGTTTATTATTTTAAAAATAATTTGGATAATATAATCTCGGAAAAAATATATAAAATCATATTTTTCCGTATCACATTTTAATATATGAAATACGTTTAGGGCTCATAAAAATTACAATAGCATCGTACGAAAGATAAACAATCACGCGTACTTTTCATGTACTTTTCATAGATCGGTGAGATATACATATACTACCCGTGTCTCTTGCCAAACATTGCCGAGTTTCTCAGATTATTTTGTTAGATCGATGTAATATTTTGCAGACAACACTGACTGCTTTCATTTCGTGTTCTGTTCGTTGATCTGAATAAGAAATTCTATTTCGATCTGACTGCTTACGTAATGATACGCCTATAATCAACTATAAGTCAAATTTAACGAATCATTTTTTTTGTGCAAAAGAGATCAACTCTATGTTATATATCTTTCAGAAATCTTTAGTTTTTTTTCTTTATTAAAGTACATTTTAAATTTCTCTTACGAGTGAGATTATTTTTTCATATGCGCGATTTTATGGTTTTCGTCCTTTATTATAATCTTATCTTCATTATCCTCTTCTCTAACTCTTATTCAGCGTTATACTTGCAAAGGAATATCGTAAAATATTGGAATTCGTTGTAAAACGGATGATATCGCGAAATTCTCAGTTGCTTGTAACCTATTAATTTATTATGAGCAGCTGACATATAAACAAACACTATTTACTTATTAGCTTTGATTTCTTTTTAGTTTTGTGTGCGCTATATACTGCACACGCCTTTTTTTTTATTCAAAACTTTTACATTTGCTCGAAAAAAGTAATGTTTTCATTAAGTCTATACACTGCGCGGAAATATACCTACTTAATATGTATGTGCGGATCATCTATTTAATATGCATCTGCTCGTTGATACACATACATATATGTACATATATACGCGATGAAAACTGAGATTGCCAACCTGTTGCACGCTCTTCTAGCCTCCATCCTCTGGTTTCTTCCATCTTTCGCGCGTCCACGAAATTCATCTTTTATAACAGAAACAATATAGTCTCAGTAACATTGTTTTCAAAATTCGTTTAATATCAACGCCATAAATTTTTACGCTCGTGATTTCTGAGCGTGTTTGAAAAATGTTTGTCATTTGATTGTCGCACTTTTCATTAAGAAGCTATAAATTATTTATGTAAGAAATATAAAAGTGATTTAAAAATATAGTACGAAACAGATTAGCGAAGAAGTAGGAAGATAATTAATTGCCGACGATAGTACGATTTACGAACGTGCGGATATTTTAATTCACTTTAAATTAATATAGTTGAAAGAAAAAGAGACTTAGCATCGCTAGCGAAGTGAGATTTGCTATCTAGCGATGGGTCGACGGCCGGTCTTCGTGCATTCCGGTTTCTCGGATATTTTGTAACGGTATGACCGGTGCTAACAACAACAGTGTCAAAGCGTAAGCACTGGTAGTTATCGCAATTCTCAGCGGAAGTCGAACTAGAATTTCATAGCGCCATTAAAAGAAGAAAAGAATCGTCAATACGTGGCTTCCGTCGAAAAAAACTATTGTTAGTACGTTGCTTCTGCCGTTAAAACAACTCGGGAAACATTTTTTTAAGCGCGTAAAGATAGCGGCAGCAGATCGTTTTAATTGATCGAAAAATAATTTATTTCGCAATCACGCTCCAAAACGGTATTTAATCAATATTTAATCGAATTATTTATTCTTATAATTTTGGAATTCTACTTATTTATAGTTTTGGAATATCAAATATATATATATATGTCAAAAACAAAATTTTCAAGTCGCGATAATTTATAATAATTCTAGCACATGAAATATTCATCATTTGTCGCTGCGTTGCCGATTACGGAATATAAATCTAACAATAAGCTAATTTACTTTTAACAAAAATTAAATTGAAAACATTTGATTAATACGTATAAAATTTTAGTATGACAAATAATGAATTAGTTTTCTTATCCACACGCGCAAGAATGCAAACAAGAACGTAAACAAAAACGTAAACACATGACTCTGCGATTGCCCTTACAAACAATCTCCGCAAAGATTCCAATGAAATGCTAAAGTTCACGAACTCTGAGGATGATCGTCTACACTACCATGATACCATTCTATATTGCAATAAAAGTAATTAGAAAATAAAGCATAATGACGAGATAGTAAGACCTCCTCCGTTGCGGAGTTTAGGAACAAAGACTGGCATTTAGTACACTTAAAGTAAAGGAAGTTATTGCTTATCCTTATGCATATATTTTAAATCTCTATATCATTATACGATCATTGTACAAAATGTCATTCGACGAAGAAGAGGGACTATCTTTCGTGGGGAAACAATTCTCGGTCTGTTCTCGAATGTTAAATTGATCAATATTGTTAATGTTCGATAGTCTCAATTTTCTTTTTTACAGATTGTGAAATTAATTATTGTTTTTTTTTACAATATTAATTATTGTAAATTAATAAAATGGCATATGTACTATAAAAAGATTGATTTATAAAACTCGCGAGGAAAAATTCTTTAGAAAGTGATTATGGTGTTGTTTTGTCTCGCGTTTCAATAATAATCTAGCCGAAGAATCCACGTGTCGCGTCGCGCGTTTGTCATCGCCGCCTCTAAAAACTTAGTCGCAAGCCTCGAGACACGGTGCATAAGCGAGGAGCGTACTTATAACGTCGTTCACAGTGATTCCAACGAAATTCAAGCCACTCTTTCACTTGACAACCCGACCGAATGTTAACCCTGGTTTTACGAGCGTCCCTATTGGCCGGCAGGCAATGCGAACCCGGCTAATATAATACGAACTTATAACCAAAGCCGAAACCTAGGAGCTCGCTCTTGCTTTTACGATCCTGCTCGTTTTTAAAAGTTATCGTTATTTTGCTCGCTTACGGATGAAATAGTTTGTTCCCGTAAATGGGCTGAAGGAAGCGAAAGTCTGCGTGCGGGGCTAACCACTAAACTTGAATTGACAGTAGCGCGGCCCATCCTTCTCTCCTAGAAAGAACTGTATATTGTATATCTACTTGTATACATCTGTGCGTCAAACAATTTCTCTTCCCCTAGATATAATGCCAGAGAAGGATGGTTTTTTTTTTTTATGAGAACGAGGAAATGCAGTGGGGGAAGAGAAAGGAATATTCACGTAGAACACAGTATGTTTATAATCGACCTCTTTCCTTCGTGGCGCTATTATTCGCATAATTTCTCCTAACACGTGATTATTATGAACACGCGGTATATTATTTCGCGTTTTCAAAATGAACATTAAAGACAAGGATAAGAATTTATTTGAGAGATCATTGAGAGCGCCGTTTATCCTCCGTATTCCATTTATCGGCGATAATGGAAAAGCGGCGTGGCACTCGATAATACGGTAAGTCAGTATTCGCCATGACGTCATGGAAAGATTATTCCTTAACTTTAGGGGTGATTACGGCGAATATATGGGGTTGTAAAATTTGACTTTACGAGCTTCCATTTTGAGGCATTGAGTACAGGCTTTTAATAACGCATTGCTCGTCATTATTTTTACGCGAACGTGACCCGCAAAATCGTAACGTGTGATCGTTGCTTCACACAGACGTCATACACGCAGTAATTCCGAGTCCCGATATTAACATCGAAATATAATAGTATAAGATAAATAGTAAATAGAAAAATAGTATAACATGATGAGTCATGATGAGATGGTTGTAATCGGTGATTTTTTTTAATTGCTCAATTTCTTGCATACGAATGCAATTTTTAATATTATTTTCGAAAAGAAGAATACATTAGCACACACGTTAAAGGCGTAGATATAATTTTTACCTGTATTAAAACGTAAAAATTAATATGCTGTTTAGATATATACAATTTATATTTAGTGAGATATAATACGATGAAATAGTTTTTTTTACGATACAAACGTCATGCAAAGACCAGTTGGAAAATCGGGAAATTTCAAATTTAACTTATTTTTCATGTTTATTTACTCTTACTTTTTACATGTTTTTATTTTACTCTTTCAATAAAATAAGATAACCTTTGTTAGCGTTTAACTCTAAAGACATTTGATCAGTTGTAAAGATTAATTTCTGTTGCGCACGATTGGTACATCAAAGAAATATTAATTTACCAGATAGAGCACGCACGAAGATTAGGAACCGTGATAAACTGGCCGAATTTATTGCTTTTTTATCACTTTCTTTGTCTCGTTCTTTTATCACGTTCTTTGTTTCTAGTTGTACGGCTCTGCCGATTACAAAGTCTTTCTTATTAAATGAGATTTGATATCATATATAATTAAGCACGTAATAAACTGTCTCAAATAATTTTTAAAAAAATTTACTACGCAGTCATTTTGAAGATAAATCTGTAACCTTGGGTTCTTTTACGTTACTTCGTACTTTCGGTTCTGGCTACTGAGCGTGAAATTTAGAAGATACTCTAGGAAAAAGAGAAATTTAAATCTCGATTTTTAACTACGTGTTCTACGCGTACGAACGGATCATCATTTTCGAAAAGTTAATCGGAAAAAACGGTTTACATAGAACGAGATGGCAAGAGCTCTCTCGGATTCTCGATCATCTTGAGACTTTTACGACCGTGTAGTTCTCTTTCGGTGTCGACCCTACCGAAAATCCTACTCGTAAATCTCGTGAAGACCTCGGTGTCGGTTTTCTTTCTTGTTTGGTCAGCGCGTGATGACATTTCATTCGTATTAACCATTTACAAATTCGGCAATCATTTTCGGAAATTCTTTCATTGAATCGGAAGAAATGGATTCATTACACATAAAACGCTTTTGAAATAGGGCCGCCGTTTTCAAAGAGTACACGTGCCACCGTGAAGTGGCATTTACGACATTCTTTGGGAATTATAATTTCGATATTATAGTACATAAAATATGTTATACCATTTTTTCATATATCTGTGTATTATTGTTTAAAACCAGAGCATTATATGTATATTGAGAAGTATGTTTCTAAAGATATATTCCCTGGAATTTAATACAGCTAATCAAACGCGCCTATAGAGCTAAACGCTGGCGCAAAGCGTACTCTTGTTTTATTGAAAAAATAATGATATAGGCTAAACTTAAAATTTTAATCTCTCGATCTTTCAGTCAGTCTTCGTTGTCAAGAAATTTTTTTAATTGACGCGCATTATAATCACAATATAAATACCTAAATCACGTTTAATTGGGATGTAATTTTAATGTTGTCTTACGTTAAGTTTAAAAATATCATAACGAAATACGACTTATACTACATGCATAGCGACCGTGCGAACAACCGTTGCATCGCGAATTTTGCGCGGTGACCGAATTTATGTGGATCAATTTATTGATCATGGTACGTAACAAGTTGCCTCTTATCCGTGTTAGATAGCGACAGCTTTGAAATTTTCGCGAATACAAACAAGACTTTAAAAATAAGAGTAAAACTATATTATGTAGAAGATGCGATTTATATTAAGAACTCTTCCTTTATCAAGAGTCAATTCTATATCGAAAAATCTTAAGGAATCTTTCATTATTTTATCAAACTTCATTTTTTAATATCTAAGCATGTATTCTCTGTATATTTATATTTTCTAATAACATACTTATACACGATTTATTAAAAAAAAATTTCTCTTATTATTACTTAAAATATTTAGTTTCTATACATAGCTTCTTGTAATTTTCTACATTTAAATTAATTCGGTTTTAATGCTCTGCCGTCACGGTAATTTATCAATCCGATCATGATATTTATAGACATTCCTACGCGAATGGTGTTTATGGCTTTATCGTACAAACACTATTAACAGGCAATAAGTTTGCGATTAGTTCAAGGTGGATAATAGCTGCCCCCACGCAACAATGAATGTCTTGATGTATATTGCTGGAAAGGGTAAAGAGAATATAATTCGTGATTAAAACACCAGCGCGATGTGAAGTTATATTATCACGCCATATCGGTTTTCACACATAACGTTTCTCAACGTGATTAATTCACCATATATCGATGATACGTAAAAACGATAGCATTGTATGAAAGATATCTTATTTTTCTCTTACTATTAAAAACATCTCAATGCTTGAAAGAAGAATAGTGAAGTTTTAGTACGTTGGATAATAATAAGCAATCTCTCGCGTGTGTAAAAGATATATTAATTAAGGAATTTTATTTTTTGCAAAATGTTATTTATAAACTGATCTATTATATATAAAGATTGAAAATACCCGATACTTGATATCTTAATATCTTTAATTTGAGATTTCAAAAAAATTGATTATTTTAATCATTTATAATCGATGAAAATATCATTTACAATCGACATAAAACGATAATAAAGCTTTTGGAAAAAAATTACCTATAAAATCTTGTTGCTGTTCTGCAAGGCACGTTTTTGCTTTGCTATTTCAGGCACATTTCGTATATATTTCATTAAAATGGTGATAACGCTAAAGTCAAATATGCTTTTTCATTGTGTTAATTTTGCTCCAAAATTAATACAATACGTAAATATATTCTTATGTTAATTATTTTTCACACATATAAGGCTTCAAAGATATTAAAGAATTAAAATCAAATAATTTTTCTATTATTTTCTATTATTTTGTCAAAGTATTATGCGTATTACACACACATACACACATATGTATCGAATGCGTGTTTATATGCTCGCTCAAACTTGCCAAAAAGTTTCGCAAACGAGTTTTTCTCTATATGTCTGTTTCTTTATCACTTTGTAGATTTGAGTTCTTTCTTGTGGTAAAATATTCAATTTTCAGTAAGCTGGGATTTAAGAGTTATCCCAGGAATTCAATTTATAACCGTTTACCTTTATTCAATTTTATTATATCTCTTTCTTTCTCTCTATATCATCTGATTTTTCTCCTTTTCCTTGAGTTCCTTTTTTTCTCTTGTTCTTGTTCTTTTTTCTATTTTACTCTTCTCTGTTATCACGATTTCCTCTTCATTATTTTCGTATATTTTCCTTTTTATATACGCTCTCGTTTTGTAATAAACATTTTAAGAGGATTCACGCGCTTTTGTTTTTGACATTGGCGCGTTTTCAGATTGTCTAATCCTTTTGGACTTTCGTTTAAGTAAAAGTATTATACATTTAATATAAGACCGTATCCGCGTAACGAATGTACGAAATACGATTTGACAAACCGATCTCGTGTGGATTACAATTAAATTTTTTTTCCCGTGTTGACTTTACGACGTGAGTGTCAAAAGCCTCTGTTGGACGAATCTTTCGTGTTAGTGACTCGAGTCAAACCGTTCCCGCATTGGTTTGACTCATCTCTCGTTCTCTTACGATGAAACCACCCTTTGTCCCGATTTTAGTTATTGCCGCCGTCGTGCCACTGACGCGAAAGTTACGACTCGTCGCCGGCGACGTGTACATACAATGCACGCTGGCAAAATTCGATTCTTTGCCTTCGCTTGATGTGTCATCGCGCCGATGCGACGATACTATCGAGACTTCTTTTTCACGATTCCGCTTCGATCGTTATCTATTATCCGAGACGCACTTATACCGAGGGGAAGATTCCAGACAGAGGACTTTTCGGATATCCCTTACACGTTTTATGCCGTTTTATGCCTCTTCAAAATTATATATATATTTTTAATGAAATTGATCGATTTATCTTGCTTAACTGTCTGCAAATAGCATTTTTAATGTTTCACAACTTGTAGCACGCGATGCTTGACAGACAATCAAGTGTGACGGAATAGAAAGCTGTAAAAGCGTATTTTCTGTCGCAGCTCGTCGTTTTCACAGCATTGCATGTCGGTTCGCGGAATCGATCGATTTTACCGGACATACTTGGAAATCATTAATGTTTAAACATCCTTGGACACAATTGTCATAGTTGTGAGCGCTGATTATAAGCGTAATATAATACGATAGAACTCATTAATATATATTAGTTTTAAAGTTCAACGTTCTTTATTTCTCTTATCGAAGATAACATCTACATATATGATAGCACCATATGTATATTCTGTTTAAACACGAAGCATACAGTGATTTATATAAACATATGTTAATTGATCACGCTCACGATTTCTCGCACGGAATATAATGAGAAATGTGTACTTGAAGGAGTAGTTTGTTGTCATGATTGCGAGTAGGATTCAATTTATAAAACTGCGCATGATAATTGACCGTTTATTAAAGCATAGCTTGTTGCAATGAATGAAATAATACAAAATATACAGAGTACAATCAAAATAATTCTAAGTTTAATCAGATTTTCTCGATCGCTTCAAATGATTCACAGTGTGTTGATTGATACTAATCATTACTTGGGCGCAATGTCGCGGATGCATTGATCTTGCCTGCAAGTTTCATAAGATAATTGCGGAATATTGTTTGTCTCTGTCATATAGACTCTGTCATTTTCTATGAAATAATAGATGCAGCAATATCGAGTTTCTATAGCAGCTTTCTAGTTGAATATCACATTGAGAACTATATAACTAATGTATCGAACATTTAGGGACATTCGGTCAATTTCATCAGATATATCGTATGTTGTTAACAAATGAATTCTTATTATTTTTTATTTAAAAAATACACGATACTATTATTTAACCGCAGAGTATCAGTGCTTTATGATTTATTGAAGAGGAACTAGATTATTTTATCGCGGAACATGTACTCGCGTCGTGTTTTATCTTTTCATTGTACACAAATAACGGTTTAAGTTCTCTAATCAGTAATTTACAGGATCTGTAATATTACACAAAATAATTGAAAACCTAAATATATTATCGGTATAAGTCTTTTATCGCGATTTTTTCTTTTTCTATTTTGTTTCTCTTTGATTATAAGTGCTTTGATTTTAATTTTTCTTATCTTTATCAATAATTATATTATTGAAATGAGATTGTTATTCGAAATTCACGAAGAGGATATATGTGATATATGTGATTTTTAATCACTTAAACGTATCAAATGCGCAAGCCGTATAAATTGAAGCGGTTTCGAGGGTGGTTTACCTACTGGATCACAGGATAGGCTTGATCACCTGATAACAGGGGACTTCGATAGGGAGGGGTGGATAGTAAAGTTGGTCACAGTCTAGCGAGTCGAACCGGCTCTCTTTTACGAGGTACGGGGTTAAACGATCTGTCACTTTCTTCCCCTCATACCTCTTTCTCTATATTCGGGGCGACCTACGACTTACAAAAATGTCGTAAAATATTTGATGCCCAGTGGTTGGACGACGATCCGACGACAGTGCACATACTCGTGCATGCTATTCGAGCACACAAATATATACGCGACATAAAAATACGCGAGCGCTCGTTGCTACCCCCTCTTCTTTCTCATGTCATTCCTCTCGGTCGATGCTTACTCGGGCGAATCGAATGAGGAACGTCCAAGAAGAAAGGAGGAATTTACGGCGGAAACGAGCGGAGGGCGCTTCATTTTCATTCTCGCGAAGCTCCGCGCGAGCCAACTTCGCGTGTCCGAAGAGTTCTAAAATCTTTACGGCTGCTTCTACTCTCCTACTCTTCCGAGAGGGCAATGATCTTCGCGGCATCTCGAGCAGTCTCAGGTTGTGTTTATGGTTGCTTCGTCTCTCTAGCCCCACCACTTCGCTCTTGCATCTCTCTCTCTTACTCCACGTTCTACATTGACATTGTACGTCGTTCGCGCATCGATAGGCAACGGTGCCTCTATAGTAGTAGCAGTCTCGATACTCGGGAAACATAATGTCATCGAAGATCGTTGTTGAAAATTCGGTGACATGCAATAGGGGTCACTGTAGTTTTCTTCTTAAAAGTCATCACGGTTACGCGATCCAATTTGTTATTATCCTGCATAAGATATCAACATGATACGCTGGCAAACAATTTTTTAAACAGAACCCACTAAGAAAGATAGAATTTTTCTCTTATTTTTAAATGATTATGTGTATGAAAAAAATTATCCAATTTGATATTTTGTTGTGGTTAACTTATTTCATTTATAAAATCCTCGTATTTCAGATGAATTTAATACCAATGTAACATTAATAAATTATTTTAAATTTGATTAATTTAAACGTTTATTATAATAAAGGCTATTTTTATAGGTGCGAGTAGTATGACGTCATAAATCACGAACATGTGAGTGACATTAACTAAAAAACGACGTCATACAATCGGCCACCCACGTCGCTAATTGTAAGCGGTCGACAAGATACTAGAATTATATTCTTCCTTTTTTTTAGTTTGTTTTTTTTTTCGCGAATCGAGAGTAAACGCGCGCTGCTTCCTCGTGTTTGCGCCAACAGTGGCTGGCGAGCAGGGATTTTATGCGAACGCTTGACAGGATAGAATTTTACTGCTTCCGAAATGTCGTATCTCGTAAAAGCCGCCGCCGTTCACGATCGTTCCTTCATTCGACTCTTTCCGCTGAAACTTATTGCGATTCCGCGTTGACTATTTTTATAGGCGACGGAGAAATTATGTGTCGCAGAGAGAAGGAGAGAGAAAGACTCTTTTTTCGGTTATATATTTTTATTGAAATAGGTGGGGTTTGTAGCGCTCTCTTGTAGACCGGGCGAAAGGAAGTAAGATAATCGGAGATCTACAACTCTCCTCCTGCATTTGTTATTGACTTTTACCGCGCGGTGTTGACTGTTTAGGTAAAATTTGATGGTACTTAACAAGTGCCGTCGCATATTTTTACAATATTGTTATCACTGTTGGTTGTCGGAGTTGTATTATATCATAAAAATGTTGTACCATTGAACTTTTGACTTTCCTATTCAGCAGATTTCAATTGCACGTTAATTTCATGCTAGGTCGTTCTAGTTCTCGCGCATTAATACATATATCGTTTGCATTAATATATTTTTTGCATCATTATATCTTGGCAAAACACTAATGAGTTTTAAAATGTAATGTATAAATAATATCGACATTTTTTTCATGTGTATATATATATATTTTACTCTCCATAATCATTATTTATATTTCAAAATTAAATCAATCGTATGAATTCAGAGACAATACAGAGATACCTTTAATCTTTGTTATTGACAGAATTTTATAGTAACAAAAATAGACTACGATCATATATATATATTATAAAAGAAATCACGTTCTCGGTTACGTTGACATATCTCGCGCATTTCTCGTTGACAAAATGAGTCCCTCAGTCGTATCACGACAACAATGCTTGGTTTCGATTACGCACAGCGACACAACGGTATCATTGCTACAAAGCTCATCTCTGTATCCACAACCCCTGTATGCCACGTGTGGTGTAATGTCATGTCGAATGCGATGCTGAACCGCGGTCCGCAAGCGAGGGAGGCACATTTGACTATGCAATACGAGCTTCTCGTTCATGACAAGCTTGAAATATGCGGATCCTCTCGGTTGACGTGTCGACGTGCTACAAATGGTTGCTACTGCTCTACCTGCTACCTGGAGACCTTCATCATGCATGCAATGAATTAATTTGTTTTAATTAGAATATGTTAGGATAGCTATAAACATAATATTTTGGTAATGTTTTTGATGAGGTAAAACAATAAATTGAGAAGTAGCAACTGTCTTTCTTTTTTTTCTTTTTTTTTTAAGTTTTTTATCAAACTTTGTATGCACATTATATCTTCCGTTGAATCATGCAATTCGGAGGTAGAATTTATAGTGAAATTGTGTTGTGTGAAGCACGAGAGGATAACAAAAGATTTACGATGTTTTGGAAATCTTTTGGAGATCTTTTTATATGACTCGGGCGCACGATTTACTTTTGATAGCAACAAGAAGCAGTAATGACTTTGGGAACTAAATTTTGCTGGTCGATCACGTAGTATCGAACTTTCAAATTTCTCAGGTTAACCTTTATACTGATCCCGCGGTCTCGGAAACGGTTTACGAGCGGTGCATTTCTCAGTTAGTTTTTTACGATGTGCACTCGACCCCTGAGAAATTTTTCGTGGTACGGGTTAAGAAACACGTTTTACGAGGATCTAACAAAGTCGGCGGCGTCCTGCCTTCGTTAGAGTCGAAACTGATGCGGCACCAAAGCTTAACGAGCATTCTCGTACGATCAAAGAGTCCACTATCGTAAAACTCGCATAATTATCTTTGTTGACCAGACAGATTGATGCTTACTAATTATTACTTTTTTATGATCTAATGGTAGTTGCGAGACGATAAGTCGGATACAACAGGTGATATTGTTGATATCTGTCGTGCGGATATCAATGAATAAAGAGAAAATATATAAGGACTAACTTACGCACAATTATTAATGCAGCAACATAAAATGCTTCGTTTTTATAAATAACATACAGTAATGATTATTGATTATATATACAGGGTGTCTGTGGTAATAATCGGCCCACCCATCGTGTGCAGGTGGAGCGGGTTAAACCGAGTAGAAAAGTCCTCTACCGTTTTGCGATCTTCGCAATAATTAATGACAAATTAATTATAGAAGGTCGGCCAATTCGCGCGAATATAAGCGCGGGGCAAGAAGAGACATAAGCGTGTATAATACGAAAATCATTGCCAAATATCATAAATATTGCAACACAATGTCAATCTCATCAATTTAATTAATTGAATGATTTTGATATAACAAGTACAATTCGTTTAATTGCTAACGAGCATGCTACATTATATGCAGTATGCTCAGAGAATGAAAGCGATTCTGTCACTTGCCAATCTGGACACGATGCGATAAAGTTGCGATCATTTCTCGAAGTAAATTTGATTATTTGATTGAAATAAAGACGATGCGTTGCGTAAAGTTTACAATGCCGATTGTATTAAACGCGCATTCACACGCAATCGATTCGCAGCGCAAAACTCTTTAACATCGCAAAACTTTTTAACATCGCAATTTGTCATATAATTATATAAAATTTAATCAACAAATAGTTGTATGAATATTAAAATTGCTATTTAGAAAGGGAATAGAGATGGTAAGATGCAAGCAAGGGTTTTCTTAGCATATGTATTAATGTGTATTAATTAATCCGCGCGGAGTCATCGCTTGGTAGCCAAATCATAGTCATTCTATTATTACAGTTCAATAAAAAAATCGTAGTTTAGGAGATGCATTGACACGTCTCACGGTTTATCGGTGGCATGCCGAATTACCTGACCTAAATACTCCACGCGGACTCCTCGGGCGATGACCAATAATCAAAGTCGCTCGATTCTCTGATCCAATAGAAAAGAGAGATTCGTGTCTTACTGGCGTTCTCGATTTTCTTCTCGTATCCTTCTTTATCCTCCTCGCATCCTCCTCGCATCCTTCTCGCGTTATCTGTAATTGTTTTTAAAAGGCACGCTCGAGCGAGCTCTGCTTGTATCCTTCTTTATCCTCCTCGCATCCTTCTCACTCTAATAAGGCATGCTCGGCGAGATCTGCTCGTATTCTTTTTTATCCTCCTCGCGTCCTTCTTACTCTAATAAGGCATGCTCGGCGAGCACCACTCGAACTCGGTACGCAGAAAAAACCTAAAACAAAATACTGTTGATACTTTTTTTGACGACCTTCAATTGTTTCGGTGTCGCACATCACATCGAAGGTGTCATATAATCGTTTAGCCGCATGTCCATCTGTCATCGAGTTTCTTATCGCATGTGATTTATGTCTCAATTTATAGTTACTCACACAAATTTATATTTCATACATTTTAGTTACTTACACACGCGATTATAACGTCGGTGTAGTTCCATTCATTTTCTACGAGCGTAGAAAATAAATGTATATACATCATTTCTCGCCCCGCGCTTATATTCGCGCGGATTTGGCCGATCTTTTTTAATTATTTTCTCATTAATTATTGCGAAGATCGCAAAACGGTAGAGGACTTTCCTACTCGGTTTAATCCGCTCTACCTGCACACAATGGGTGGGGCGATTATTACCGGATACCCTGTATATATATATAATTTGTAAATATATACATATATTTATAAATATGTAAATATATTAAACATTTTATTAAATATTGTAGATTTATTAAATGTTTGTGTGTTTATAAAAAATCTGCAGAGTATCCTTGTGTGTATACATATTGGATATATTTTTACTTAATACGCATATTTAACGTTTATTTACGTTGTATTTAATATGCATTATCTATAGCATTATTTTTTTCGGCTTTATAATGCAAATAGAGTGAAATATGCTGCTGACATAATTGAAATATTTGTAATGCTTGTCTTTTTATTAAACCAGAATTAAACTCAATCTAATAGAATTCCATTTAACATTGCGGTAAATAATAGCGCAGTTTTTAAAGATGATATGCACACGTGTTTATTTTTAAAAGATCCAATTAAAAGCGCTAAATATGCTGTGCGCTTTATTATACATATATGTATAGCTGCGTGTGTGTGTGTGTTTAACACACAACTATAAAAATAGTTTTTATGATACTTGAAATAATGAGATGTCAGGCGTGGTAAATGTTGTCGTATTTTTGACAGTGTTGTGTTGTAAAATATTTTTATTTTGTTATTATTCGAGACAATTATTGCTTTGATAATTTCTCTTATTAACATGCTATAGTAAACATTTATTATTAATATTTAATTTGTCAGTCATATTTTTTAACGTAATAGAAATGATGGACTGCAAGTACTTTCATTGATGTCGCGTATGCACTTTGTGCAAATACAACTGCTGTCTCGTATCTTATCGCAAATTTGTTATCAGACACTACTGATCGCATTTCCTATAGCTTCTACGGTTTCACACGTGTGTTTACACATTTAATCGTTAATCGATGTAGGTACAAGAACTGATATGAATCGCTTATCTTAAGAAAAATCTGCAATGCTATATTTTATGACACATTACCTGCTTATCATATGTTATATATGTCATGATCTTCATATTCTATGAAACATTTATATATAATATTATTTAATTTCTATTGTTACGCATATTTATCTGCATAAAAAAACAAAACAATTTTGACGAATTTGAGAGATTTGCGTATAAAGAAATTAGCAGGTTCTAGCTTGATATTTATACATATTAATATTTCTCACGTATATCTTACAGTGTCTTCGGTATCTTGCGTACAGATTTTTTCATCTTTTTATATTTTTATTCTGAAACGGAAAATACCGTTATTTACATTTTGATAAATTTTAATACATGCTATTGCACATTCGTTATGTACACTATTTAAGTTGTTGTATTATGTATAATATAGTAGAAGTTATACATATAGAGATAGTAAAGTTATGGTACGCTTTTTCGAAAAATGGAAACATTTGGAGACAATTATAGAATTACATATATACAACCAAATTAAATAGAGATGGAAAACTGTCTTTTTTTTTTAATTATTTTATTTATTATTTCGAAAATAAGTAAATTAACATAAACATATTATGTAACTGTATAATTAAAATAGTAAGAAATACAGGAAAAACATACGAAAAGATGTAATGTTAAAAAGAAATAAAATCAATAGCAAGGGAGAATTAACGCCTCTGTATGTGTGTGTCTTGAAATATTGACTGCAATATAAAGTTATCTATGGCCGCTAATGTTTCATGCACAGAACGTGTTTATTCGATTGAGACGGGTCAACCAGAGAGTACGTGCAACCATTCATAACAATCGTCATCTTCGCGCTACGTAATTATTCTGTCTTCTCGCGTCGTGAACATTAGAGACACGTCCAAATATTATCAGACTAATTTCATCGGTCCAACGTTCTGCTCCCCCGTTTCTCTTCTGCGAAAGAATTCGTTTAACATCGGGATAAAAAAAAATGAATATAAACATCGTGATGAGATACGCTGACAGACAGTCATTCATTCTTTCGCGTCTCCGTATCGCGCCGTTCATAGAACCGAAACGATATCGTTTGTATATATTCCCCTTCATATTACGTAATCGATCCCCGTCGCCGATAATACGAGCGCAGTCATGTCGATTACTGAGAATCGCATAGCAACACGGATTTAGATTTGCGATAATGCGCTCAGCGTTTTTCTTCCGACATATGACTGATATATGGTTGATATGTGAGAATTATGTTCGTATAACAAAATGTATAACGACTAATATAAGCTGTTTAATTATATGATTATACAATGTGACGGTGCCATACATTAATCTTTTGTTCATCTTTGGAATGAAAAAATCGATATACCTGAACTACGATGCGAGATCAAGTCATATCTGCGTTTAATATTTTTTTTTCTTTATCTGTTCATCAAGCATGAAGTTACAACGTTAATCCGTTGGAGATCAGAGTACAGATTTCACTGACAGAACGAGATATTAAATAAAGAGGCTGAATGATCATATACGTGTCACTCGCGCGTCCGCTTCAAGAGTCAAGGGTTAATTAACGGAATCAAGCTGCTAATATGTATATTCGTGAATCATGACGTTCGCGCATCATAACACGTTCCGCGTAAAATGACATCGTTCGGTAACATTAATGTTAGATAATAGATGATCGGAGAATGATCTTCGAATACCAGTGCGCCAAAGTCATGACTCGTGCGACGCACAGTGCATGATGTGTTACACCGTTGACAGGATATGTCGGCGGATTAGAAGTCGAGAAGCGCATACTTAGATCTTGATCTTTTCTCTCCTCCATATCGACAAGGGCTCCAAACTCATCTCTTCTTCTTCCTCTCTCCGGAACCCTTACTCGTTCCGGCCCCTCCCATCGTTCTCTACTCTTTCTCTCTCGCTCTCGCAGCGTACACGTGTTGCCGCGCACACGCGCGCACAGCAGCACGTGGTTGGCCGGGTTCACCTGCGCGCGTAAAAGGAGGGAACCAACACCAGACGTTCCGGCGGCGCGGCACCTGCATCATGATGTTGTCTATTCTGTCGGGTCGCCGCGCAGGTCGGATTCGGCAAACAGGAGAGAGAAAGAGAGGAAGGGAGCTATCGGAGTGGGGTAGAGATGGTGTGCAAGCGCGGAAGAGGAAGGGTGAAAGCAAGGGAGGTGAGAGGGGACCGTTTCCTTATTTTAAAAACGATTCAGAGAAGTCCCTGGTAGAGGCGGAGCCATAACGACTAGATACATCGTCATTGGTTGGCGTAATGTCTAATACATCATAATATAATGTAACATAACGGTCGGAAAATTGATGTCCATGATTCTGTGGTCGAGTGAAGGTTCCACGGTAATATTCTCTTCTCCGATAGTGTCGATATTCGGGTATTTTGGATATTATCCGGGTACCTGATTAGCAATTAGCTAAATAAGATTAGTACTTATAAACATTGTATTACATGAATTCGAGTATGATTCACTCTCGATTAAAAGCTACAAGGAAAATGATAGAAATTTGATATTTTATTTTATACAGGGTGTCCGGTAATAATCGCCCCCACTCATTGTGTGCAGGTAGAGCGGGTTAAACCGCGTAGGAAAGTCCTCTATCGTTTTGCGATCTTCGCAATAATTAATGAGAAATTAATTAAAAAAGATCAGCCAATCCGCGCGAATATAAAAGCGGGCCGAGAAATGATGTGTATGTACATTTATTTCCTACGCTCGTAGAAAATGCTCGGAACTACACCGACGTTAGAATCGCGTGTGTGAGTAATTAAAATGTATGAAATAAATTTGTGTGAGTAACTAAATTAAGACATAAATCAACGTATACGCGATAAGAAACTCGATGACAGATGGACATGCGGCTAAACGATTTTCACACCTTAGGTGTGATGTGCGACACCTAAACAATTGAAAAAAGTGTCGGCATATCTTTTGTTTTAGTTTTTATCTGCGTACCGAGTTCGAGCGGTGCTCGAACATGCCTTTTAAAAAAATAGAGAGAAGGATGCGAGAAAAATATCTGGAAATAAAATGTGTGTAACTAAATGTATGAAATAAATTTGTGTGAGTAAATGGAGACATAAATCACATGCGATAAGGAACTCGATGACAGATAGACTAAACAACTGAAAGTCGTCAAAAGAGTATCGACATATTTTGTTTCCTTATCTGCGTACCGAGTTCGAGCGATGCTCGGTGCTCGCTCGAGCTCGAGCGTGCCTTGAAAAAAATTAGAGATAAATAGAGATTTACTTTGGATTATTGGTCATCGCCCGAGGAGTCCGCGTGGATTGACTTCGCGTGGATCGACTCCACGTGGACTATTTAGGTCAGGAAATTCGGCATGCCACCGATATATCAATGCATCTCCCAAACCACGATTTTTCTATTGAATTATGATAATAGAACGACTATGATTATTGGCTACCGAGCGATGACTTCGCGCGGATTAATTAATCTACATTAATACATGTATAATTCTAAGAAAACCCTTGCCTGCGCCTTGTCATTTCTATTCTCTATCTAAATAGCAATTTTAATATTCATGCAACTATTTGTCGATTAAATTTTATACAATTATATGACAAATTGATGATGTTAAAAACGAGTTTTGCGCTGCGAATCGATTGCGTGTGAATGCGCGTTTAATACAATCCGCATTGTAAACTTTAAGCAACGCATCGCCTTTATTTCAATCAAGTAATCAAAATTACTTCGAGAAATAATCGCAACTTTGCGCATCGTGTTCAGATTGACAAGTGATATAGAATCGTCATTTCTCTGAGCGTACTGCACATAATGTAGCATGTTCGTTTTTAATTAATTTCTCATTAATTATTGCGAAGATCGCAAAACGGTAGAGAACTTTTCTAATAGATTTTTTCTAGTTGAGAATCAGCGAACTTATTAAGAAAAATCTCGCTTTATAACTCGCTCTCATAACGCGAGTAGAAAGCGCTACAAATTGATTCTTATTAAGAAGCAAAACTAGAAGTTGTCGAGTTTGAAGAATTAATATATTACAGATAGTTCTATTTGCGAATGTGATTACTGATCATTTGCGACGAAATGTTTAACAAAAACTTAACAAACATATCAAGTATGAAGATTGTCAATATACTCCAAACTGTATTTATTTTTTACCTTAGACTAACGATATCACAATCTTCACAACCCACATCTAGTTTTTGTTCAATTTAGAAAATAATCTTCAATCAACAAATTTCAGATCTCGAGCATTTGCTGCAGCATACGGTGTACAGTTGTTGCCCGATATACGATATTCGCATCATCAATTTAGTGAACGAAATCGTTGCCACCATCCTCCAATATAGGTCAACCGCAGACGCAGAAATTACGTTAAACGACGCTAAAGACCGCATATCTTTTCGTAAGTATATTTTAAATTTTCAATATATATTTCTCTATCGAGGTAAGTCTTTTCACGAAAAAGATAAAAAGAGGTATCTCACAAATGCATATGTTTTTGAGAAAAACTGTTACATAAAAATGTTTTAATATATGCTTTAATATATATATACATATAATCAATTAAAAATTTACAAACTCTTAATCTTAATTTTGAATCAATATAGATTTTAAAAATATAAAACATAATTTTGACTTTTTTTAAAGAATGCTTTACTTCACAAGAATAGATAAAAAATATTAAAGCAGAAAATGAAAAAATATTAAAATTTGAATGACGAATTAGACATTACTATATATTTATGTAGTAAATATGATAGTAATTCAAATCTTTTTTCTTCTTCATAGCTTCAATAATTCGTCATCTGAAAATTATTCAGCGGATTATTGCGCGATTCGTAATTTTGTCATTTGTAATCATATATTTAACATATTATCTATTTCTATTTATATATTATCTGTTTCCACCTTGAATCGTATATAATCGCTAAATTTTCCAAATTTAGCATCCCATTTTTCTACTTATTTTCGAAGTTCTTAATTGGCCTTGATTATTTTTTGATAATGCTGCATATTACAGTAATGAAATTATCACATTTTGATTTTGATCAAGTAATAACAATAAAATATGTACTTGTGATTACATTCAAGTGCAAGTATTAATTATGCATTCTATAATGCAAATTTATGCATTCAAAAATTGGAACGAACTTAATGGGAACAAGTTCAGCAACAATTCGAAGACTCGCATATTTGCGGATATTAGACTGATAAATTATATAGGAGTTGGTACATAAGTACATTAAACGAACACTTATTTCGAAAATCTTGTGGCTATTCAAGAGATCGCACAGTTACACAGTTACCTGTCTCGTATTTCTTATCATGGATTGAAGATTTCATATCGAGGCAATGTACAAAAAAAGAAGTTTTGTTTGTTTTACGTCACTATATTGAATCGGAACCAGACGGTTTTGCAGAAGGAACATTATACGATAAATTTAATCTATTTGATATTTCTAAAACGCTTGCGACTATAACTACTTTGACTATGAATCACGCGTGTTTGTTTCCTTCTCTCAAAAGTCGTGCCAACTTCAATATGATTAAAGCTCTGTGAGAGATTATGTTCTTCGGAATAATGTGCTCCCGGGAATCATCTGCGATTGTGTTCTGGCACAAATATGTAGATGTCTCGATAAACATTGCAACATGATGAATATTTTTGCCACATGAAGATAATCTTTGAAAAGATACTGGTAAGAAAAGTCGACGAAAGAGGTGATTTTCTCGCCTTGGAAGAAAAATTTCCGATTTCATCTCTGGAAGATGTTACCTGTTCGTATATCATGAAGATCACCTGGGAACCTGTTTGGTATCGCGACGGTACGTTTAAAATATGGTCCGTACAGCTTGCAAATCTTATGTATACGACATTTATAATTCCGCTGCGTTCTATCGGAGTGATATGCAGAAAGTTTCTCTCGTCCGCTGTTGCACAAGGGGATTGTGTATATGTGCACGCAAAGCGTGATACGATAATGATAATGCATGGCTGACAATTATCTACGCCTGAAGATCGTCTTTTCTCGTACCTACAGGAATCGGGTTTGAAATAATAATGTTACTTGCAAATAAACGATTTTGATTTGACAATTGAAATAGCAGTATTGTGCTTACAGAATAAGCGACGACTGTATCCAGATGAATAATGATTGAACACGCCCAATTTATTTTGTTTATCCCTGCTACTACTTTAGTGATAAATTAATCTACTAAAAAAAATTACTTCAACAAAGTAAAAATATTCACTGAAGAATTTTTGCGGTTGTTTAGAATGCACTCTATACGCAATTAAATTAGAACAGTCCGTTCGCTGACGTACAAGATAACGTGTCACCATTGTTTAAAATATGCATTACTGCTACTATACTATTGCGTAAAATACTCGTAATAAATACGCGAGTCTCCATACCAAGCAGAGAAATCGTTGCCGAAAATTTCTACAATTATAATGTTAACCGTTACATACTTGTCTTAACTTTCTGTGTTAAATTCTTCTGTTGGAAAACAGCCAGCATAACTAAAAATGTAATTTTCGTCACTATGTGTATTCGATTTTCAATTTACGTAAGATCAGCATTTAAACTAATTTGCGTTTTCTAAAAAGGATATGATATGCAAATTCGGTGATATGTGATAAATGGATATCTAAAGAATATTTATGAACAAAAGAAGACCAATCTCGATGTTTATTAATTCACTTTAATATAATGGTACGAATTTTCACGACTCAAGCTTGCGAGAAAAGACAGATTAATCGATAAACGATAAATAAAGTACGCGCTGTAGATCCGGTTGTTTCATCCTCAAGTGAATAAGAAGGGGCCCAAGGCATCGAAGAAAGGTATGATGTTTTTGCTAACCATAACCGTAGATAATCGACGCTCGGACAAAACTCTTCCTTCCTTCGTAAATCGCCTCGGTTCCGGATCACTAATCATTCGCCCAGAACCGTTGCGAGATACCTTATTTGATCATCGATGGTTCTCACGGCAGTACTAAATTTATAATATCACTGTGTTATATGCCCTGTATCACGCATTTAGTAATAAAGTTGTTGACGAATAGTATCAACGCAATCAAACACGTGATGTGTATATCTAACGAGCCTCGTGACACAATCTCTCGTATAAATCGTCACTTTGTACGACACATTTCCGCGTGAGATCGAAAATGCTAATTTTAATCTATGTGTCTATGCAATATAGAAAATATCTTTTATATAATTTAAATTTACATTAGAAATAGAATTCTAAAAATTAAACTGTAATATGTTTTCCATTACACGAGGCGCCTTAAAAGCTACCGCATCGTTTTCAAAAAATCACGGAATTTTGTTTCATTAATTTACATTCATCTTTTTCATAAAAAAATTGAAATTGTTTGTATCTTCTGTAATTTTTAACATTGCATATCTTGGCAATTGAAACTCACTATCAGTATATTACAGGTGAATTATGTAAACACCTTAATACCGGTTAAAGTGTTAAATTAAAAATTTCTTAAGGAGAATTTATTTAGAAAATAGGATAGAAAATAATGTTTTGTTACATTTACGTGTTCTTGAAATTTAATTAATTTAAACACTAACTTTTTTTTCACCCGCGTTGCTATTTCAAACTGAACGAGACTCTTCTTTCAGGCATTAATTTTTAACAAACTATTTTTTTCTTATTGCGCGAGATGCAGGTTGCACGTAATACTTCAATCTTTTAATACAAAACGCAGGAACAATTACATATTTTTAACAATATATGCACATACGTATAGATACTTCAGACTAAACCTTAAATTATTTACAATTATTATTTTTGATAAACTGTTGTTTTTCTGTTGATAAAATTGCGGTTGCGTTTTATACAGCATAGCAATTGAGAGGAATGTGTGTATTCCTTAAAGCTGAATTTCCAGAGAAGAGACGATTAAGCAGCTAGAGAAAAAGAATAATCTGTTAATAGCCAACTTACTATACGATTCGCTCTCAACCTGACCATTATAAATCACTTAAGCGAATATTATTCGTCGAAAGAGTCAGTGTCTTAGGGCATACGAACTAATCGTACATTCTATTTCTTGCGAATGAGCAGAAAATCGTCAATAAAACGGCGTCATATTATTATACCTTGATATGTCTAAACTTCTGGTTAATACATGTTTATGACTTAATTTCATTATTGTTATAACAAAGATTCTGCGTTTTCTATTTTTATTATTTATATACACATTTTTATTATTTGTTATATTGATACTATTACTACACATATATCAGAGCTACACTGTTACAGATCGTTATATTATTGCAGTTATAATCTAATGAGATTTATAATCAAATTATTGTTTTATTATCGTTTTCTTGAACAGATAGTAATTAGACATTGTGTAATACAAATATTTTGCTGCCACTATATCATTTGAAATAAATTGTAAAGAATCGATGCAATCTTGTTTATCCAGTCGGGGATAGTTAAATTTAAATTGATGCAGAAAGCGACATTCCAAAGACTCGTATGAGCAAGTGGACGATTAACGGCTCCACATCGCACTGAGTACATAGTTACACCGTTACTAACGTTATATATCACGGCATGTAAGACACAAATTTACGCGCGAGGCTATCAAACATGAAGCTAACATGGAAAAAAATGACACATCAACATTAACATACACAACATTTGAATCGTTTATTAAAGAGCAAAAAAACTTTGAGTTTCTAATTATTCAGGACATATTTTAATATAACTATAACTCTTAATATATATATAATTTTGGAACATTTCAAATATACATATACAATGTGTGTGTGTGTGTGTGTGTGTGTGTGAGATTTGTTTATGCATTTGACGAATGAGGATATTTTAATTTACTGATTATTAGCTCTGAAAATCGACACGACATGTCCGCACCTCTGCGTTCGTGTCAGAGATTAATGACGCTCCTTATGGAAAGGTAAGAAGGCTTCGTAATTGCGACAGAGACAGCACCAGTCTAGTGTAAATAATAAGTCAGCTATACTAATGCGTATTAATTACATCCACATATTGATAACCGTACATACATAGAGGGGTGTTACAACGATTCCTCTTTATTATAGTCGAACATTACATTGTGCGTTTTTAAGATAATTTTTCAAAATTTCGCCAGGGACTAATTGAACGAGCAATTACGTCCCAGTAAGTACGATTTGTTTTTATGAAAAAATTCAAAATCTCCTTTTTGACGCGCGATGTAACTTCTCTCTCGTACTGTGATGCAATTAGTACAATTGTATAGCTAGGTAATTATATAAATAATTAATTTCGCAAGATAGTTATCGATGCGTTGCTGTGGTCGCGCACGGCTACACCGCATGAAAAAAATTATGGCGCAAAAATTACGTCGGTATGCGTATTTACCGCACGCGTGTTCGTGTATACGCAAGCGAATAACGGTCGTCTGCGCTGCGAAAGCATATTTTCAGGCATCTCTAGGTGGATACTTTTGGCATGCAGTAAGCGGATACTTGGCGCGAAAATTCGCGGTCCAACTTGACATGATATAACCGAGAGATGCAAAACGCACACTAGCGTGAGGCAAAAATAATTCACGTTGCTGTACGCGGTGTCTACCGCTACTTTCTCTTTCGCTTTCTTTCTCTCTCCAATATTGCATCTGTCGTGGCGTATTCTCCAAAACACTGCGTAACATTCTTATCTCATTCTTTCATTACTTTTATGATAGAGTTTTGCACGAAAAAAATCAAGATCTTAGATTCTTAAATTTTTAAAATCTTGTAAGACAAAAGAGAGAGAGAGAGAAATTTTTCAATTTTGTAAAACGAGAGAAATTAGAAAATAGTTGGGTTCGATAATAATTGCATCTTTACCATTTACGATTTGCTAGAATCACTCAAAGACAATTGACCGTGCAAATACATTGATAATCATGCACTGCATTCGTATACATCACTAAACGTACACGCATGTATCATATGTACGCATATAGATGTATGTAATTGTGAGAAATTAAGTGGAGAAACTTCTCTATAGTGTAATTATTATAATTTATAGTATAATTACTATAATTTAAATAAATATATATATATATATGTCCGACTATTAAATTTATAGAAATTATATCTAAAGATTAAATACTTTTGCAGTACAAGTTCTTTGAATTGGTATTTTTGTCGTATAATCATGATTTTACGATGCAACACATTATTGCCTAATAAACGTTACGCAATTAGGTAATTTTGATGCGTAACATGTTACAATGTTTGTATCAGTGGATAAGAGACTATAATTGAATAGACTATCTAATCGAGCAAGTAAAAGACGACTTGGATACTCAGACATTAACGCGCGAAAATGACGAAAAGGCTAAAAACTCGCAAATTTTATACGATATAAAATTTAATCTATTAATTACCAGATTAATGCGAGGATCAAATTTTATTTAAAAATGACGAGCGATTATAGATGCGCAAGAGTCGCGATTCGTGACACAAATTCGTGCTGCATCCGAAATGCATTATCTTGGAGCTGGTGAACTATTCATCAGCTCATCTGACAAAAAGTCAGAAAGGCACTTCTTCGTAAACAATAAGCAGGTGAGAAATTTAAATTTATGTGGCACGACCTCGTTCGAGCCAGTATTTGCCAGGAAAATATGCGTGCTGCGATGCATTTAAGACTTACACCATTAATTTTATTAAGCGCTGTAATTTAGCGCAGATAATTTCTGAATATGAAATTTATGCCAGCCTTCAAAAAAGTACGAAAGTACGATGTTAAAAGAGGATATGAAAATGCAAGAAGGTGAAATAAATCACGAAATGTAATCTACGTTTGACTTTGAATTGTATGTAATTTAAATTTTTATGTTAGTCATAAAATTAAATATGAAGAAAATATTCAATCTGCATCGATAATAAAAGACAAACAATTTTTATTAACTTTAAAATTATTAGCTTTGTTAGTTTACAATATTATAATTCATACTTAATTGCTGAAAACGTGAATCGATATCAAGTAAAAAGTTTATATATAGTTGATATTTAGCAAAAAAAAATTATACGATACGCTCCTTCTTACAAAAACATTAATGACGCACACTTGTTTTTAGACAAGCATGATGATTATCGATTTGCGTATACTGACGAATCGGCGATAATATTCCGTATCTTGAAATCACTCTCATTAACGTGATCGTTTAAGAGACGATATATGAATTTCCGAGTGATTGTATGCCTCTTTATGCATACGACAAAAAGCATGCACCGACAAAAAAATGCCGCGTCACGCGGAATAATACACTTGCCGAGCAATACTGGCTAATTAAAACTTGGATAATTAGATTCTCGCGCTTTACCATTGTATTTTCGCACGATTCATTTTTTATTCTTGTGCGATTCTTAAACGAATCTATGCCATAAAATCACCAAATTGAAAGATTCGCCGATATTGTATAGCGATTGCATTACAATAAGTAGAATAAATAATGAGATAGTAAAAAATTATGTTTAATTGCATATATTCACGAAAGACTACTACTCACACATTATTATTAACGTCGACTAATTACTGTGTATTTCATATATGTGATGGGTATGGAAAAACTTAATTCTTCTTTTTGTCTCGTGAAAATTAAATAATTGATTCTATAAATGTTTGACGAGCAGACTTTATGCAACATTTCTTGTACATTTTTAATATGTACAATTTCTTATGGAAAACCGATATTGTCTAATATATGTTGTTTCAATTTTAACGGTCTTTTATTACAGCATGAAGGACGATTAAATTCGTATTTATTTTAATTATTTTAATGACATTTTTAATCTGCCATAAAAGATGTATCGAGCGCGATTAATGTTGGCGATCTAATTTGTGTCTGTAATAATCTCTTCCTTGGAATATACAGTTCAACATTAGATACTAGAATTTAATTGCTCGAACTCAGCAATCAGAGTTGCTTGCGCTAATGAATTTTTGCTATAAATGCATTGTTCATTTTGCACGGATTTGTATACGAGCCAATACATTGCAGCGACGTTATTTTGTAATTAAGCAGTATCTTCAAGTCGCGCACATGACATATTCTATTGAATGTTTTCTTAATGTAGTTCGAGAGTGCAAGGTCGCTGTATTGAATATATTTGCTGACGAAAACCTTGACTATACCTGTCGGACGATGAAACGATACTCAAACAGAAATTATTTCTTATAGTTATAGTTACAGTTAAAAATGCTTTGTATATGCAAGGAATACTGCTACATTATCCACTTTTTTTAATTCTAAGCATTGTATACGCTAGGAATATTGCTATGTTATCCATTTTTTTAAATTTTTCTTACGTTATATTTTTTTGAAAAATATACTATATTAATATATTAGAAAATAACTCATAATTAAATAATACTAATTGATAGTACAGTAAATAGAATTAATTAAGAAGTATAACATTGGATAGTAAATTTTACGTGCAAATCGGAAAAAATTTTTATGATCAAATCAAGCTCATTCGAAATGATTAGAATTCTAAGGTTGAAATGCGAATCGTTTCTTATAGATACTACACTACTAAATTAATTATTCTAATTAAATTATTCTCCTTGAGCTCCGATATCTAGCTATGTGAAGATAAATGCGTTTATTAGTTAGTCATACTTGACTTTTTTATAAATAATTGTCATAAATAACTGATAAATTACTGATGCAATGTCAAGAAGTTACATGTCTATATATATGTAAATTTAAAAGTGGTTTATATAACATGGCCGTTCAAGACCGCTGTTGCATGCGCGCGTGGAATTATCGCTATGAGCGAATTGATGATATCCCTATTTACGAGCGATAAGATGGCCTACGTAATGTCTTCGATGCATGACAGAAAAGCGCCATTATTTCCGGTATTAATTGTAACATCGAGACAGGATTCGATGATCGCGATGATGAAAGCGGTCGCTGATAAATAACACTTATTCTACAGTTATCCGTAGTTTGTAATTAACTGTAGCCGAGTCGATGAGCCATGTAACTTAGCCAGACAGTAATGTGTAACTTGAAAGACAGTTGAACAGTTTGATACATATAATGAGCAATTACTTTGCGTATTTTTTTCACGTAGTATATACACGATAAAATTTTTCATTTATTTTTCAACGTCGTTAATTTATCATTTCGATGCGATACGACAATATGGTCATCAACATATCTATCGTGAACTTTGATCTATATCTTGACTTTTAAGGACAATCTTATCAAGAGAAATATTTATAATTTCAACATTTTTCGTTTGTTATTTGTTACGATTTGTAGTCGCGATGTTTCTCATTAAACAAAATATATGAAAGATAGATAAAATATGTTTCTGCTATTCCGATAAAATTGTCTTATAACAACTTTATTTAGACACGGCCACGCAAATATAATTACGCATTTATTGACATCAAAATGTTTGGAGTTGAAGAGAGAGAGAGAGAGAGCCTGTATATATTCGATTTTAGTCTCATCCGCAATAGCAAAGACTCTCGTAATACGATTATGTCACAGTTAATTAGAATGATTATTTCAGCATAAGTAATTATCCAGCTGTCAAAAAGACGTCAGCGAGGTCGTCAATTTTATTGATTATATCATTCAATTAAGTAGTTAATGATGGAATAGTTACAACATTACTTTATATTAATCAATTTTTGCGATTTATCATTTATTAATCTACTAATCCGTCTTCTTACATATTTATACTGACGAGATTAATGTTTCGCGAAAATTCTTATTATTAGGAAAATGAATAGAAATAAATAAATAAATAAATAACCTAATAAATAAGATAATAGCATTTTAATTATTGTTGATAGTTTATTATCGAATATTAAATATTGAGGAAAGTTACAAAAAAAAGATGATAATTAAACAAAATTTCGATAAGAAATGAACAATGTCAAGTTTGTTAAAGAATTTGCAGTCGAAAATATATGTGTCACGAAAATATCCTAGAATCCAAGAAAACTTATCTTGACGATTGTAAAAACAACTTCGAGATGCGAATACTTAGCGAAGCACGTCGCCAGGGAATTAAAGTCGATATTTTGACGCGAATGGACACCTCTAATTTCTTCCGGATAGCCGGGCATTCCGCAGTTTTCTCAGATTTTCATTCGCGATCCGTGTCTTCTTACACGCGACGTGTCTTCACTTTCAGTCTGTTTAGCAACAAATGCGGTCACAGACGGAATTAGACGGACGACGGTGACGAGTCGACTCACAAGTCGACTATATTCTCGTATCCGCATCTCCTTCGGTATCACTTATAGTGATTCGCTGACGCGAGCGGTATTTGCAGCTTCTGCACACTGTTATAAACGGTTGTGTGTTTGTCTCACGCGACGTGGCGTGTGAGAAGGCAGAGGTAAATTGTTACATGATGATGAAAATTGCCGCGGAACGCCCGACGACAATCGTCGATCCTCTTCGTGTCTAGAATTCTACCCAGAATTAATGGGGAGAGATATAAGCTGGCTAGTTTTGCGAATTTTACACGGAGTCAGAAAACAAGTTTTGTTCATACATATATGTATATGTTAACAAGTTTCGTTCATACACACACACACACATATATATATATATAAATTTCTTATTTCTTAATATCATTGGAAAACATGAATATATTACTAGATTAAATTTACCGTAAAGATTCTATTTAAAATATTGATGGAAATATTTTGTATCTACATGTTTTATAATCTCTATAATAGATAAGTATAAGCTATACTTGAAAGAAGCAGATTTGTCATAGGATGTAATTATGAGGTAATTTATCTCAATGCTCAAAAAACATTATCTTCCTTATCGAAGGCAAATATCAACTTGCTTGCATCCATTCGATCCATTTGCATATTTTAATCTCGCGGGAAACTAAATGATTATTACTTCCGTGCATGAACTAGAGCGAAATATCAGAAGAGAGAGGAAAGAGAAAGAGAAGAGATATAAGTAGAAGAAAGAAAGATTAATACAATTTCTAACACAGGTGGATGCATAATTGGAACTAGTGAGCAGAGTGAAAGGACGCATTATATTTTCTATATTGCAGGAAACTTCTATATTGCAGGAAACAAATCCGTTAGCTTGATAATTCGATACTTAGATATAACGATAATTGTGTAGAAATAAACAGATAAGTTTGAAGCGTGGAATTTTTTCTGTCTATTTATCTATCTGTCGATTTATCTATCGATTTATCTATTACTCTTTTCTTATATTGCAAGTACTTCGACAAACATCCATTTCAAGTCAGGTTTTACCACAGTTTTAAAATATCTCTTAGTATTTTTACAACTACTATTGCAATCGCATATCACATGTAAAAAAAAAAGAAAGAAAATGATTTAAATTATTTTATAGCGTTAAATTACTAATAGATGTGTCTAGAATACGATAATACATCATAAATTACGTTTCGAACTTCGACATGGTGATTTGTGTAAAAGATATATTCAGTAATATATTTTTGAAGCAAATGCTATAGCTCGGAAATGTATAATAATAATAAATAATCTAAAGAAAATATTGTATTGTTCGATTAAATATAAAAATAAGAAATCGTAACGGATATTCTCCGCGTCTAATGCAGATGTTCGCGACATATGAATGTCATATTTCGTGTCTCTTCGCAATTTCAGAGATCCTAAGATCGCCACTGCATTTACGATGCAATCTATTTATAGTATGGTCGACTCCAAAACGGACATACATACGTATCCTAATAAAAATACATACACGGTCATCGCGCGAAACCGTTAGAATCAACATCAATTTTTATTTGTATCGTATTTCTAACTGGATCAAAGTCGACACGATCGTTTTTGAATGCTGGTATCAGTATACCGTAAGTGCAATTTTCCATTTTATTTTAAAGTGCGCAAAAAGTCACTGCCACTCGATAGATACTTTTTTCGATATCTCAATAGCATGATAACGCGATTATCACGAATCCGAGAAAGAAGACAATCGGATTCAGAGAAAAATTTATATAAAAACGAAGATGGATACTTATGTCACAAAAAATTACGAATGTTCTGATTGTTTCACTGTTTATTCCAGTACAAAATTGCTCAGTTTTATAAAAAAAAAGAAAGAAAAAAAGAAGAAAAACTGAGAAAAATAATGAGAGATCATAGTATTTATCATGAATATTTTAATTAAAAATCTAACATTTTTAAATTTGTCTCTAAACTGTATAACGCGATATGATTAATTGCTCTCTTCTTCTAAATTAATTTGCATTAGAAAATGGCTATTCCAGTATAACGTAGCAAGCGATTGTATGCGGAATTTAAAGTTAACCGATTAATTTCACGTTTTATTGGTCACACGATATGGTGGCACGTACGCAATGCGTTTAGACTATAAAATTTCCAATTCCTGGATGAATATTTCCTTTAATCAAGAAGGCAGCTCATATCTATGTATGCTAGAATACAGAGATGTGTATTTTCATAATAGACATTTTACGCAGCTTCCAGGGATACTTTCTAAGAGTTGTAAATTGGATAAATAAAATATTAACATTTTATGACACATTTTCATCTGCATTCAAAGAGTTTATTTTAAATTCTTAACGAAAATGTTTTATTCTCGTTGCAACATTATTATTTGCATTTAGTGTTATTATCTGCATATCTCGAGGTCGATTGAGTTGATGTTCGCATAGATCAAACATAATAGATAAAATTTCCTGGCAATTAATTAACTAACATTATTATTACCACGCGTAAAAAGTACATAACGTATGGCATAAAACTATAAAACTTTTACGACATCGTTAATTTTATTGCGTGGACATAATGTCCGTTACTTTCTCATTGTTTATTATGATGATCGCGTGAGTGCATTGATGCGCTGGTGTCGATTATTACCGATTAATACTAAGTATGCAACTGTGCACGATTACGAACGCAAATCGCGCGGCAACTTGTAAAACGCGTTCGCAAAAGAATCGGGCCGATATGTCGATATGTCAATACGGTTGACGCGACGTGAGAAATGGAAACAGATTTATACGGCCCTGAATTGCATACAACGAATAAGACGGTGAGACGTATACGAGGAAGAGAGAAGCCGCCCTAATCGTTGAGAGAGCTCTGCGAGGGGATGAGGAGGATGGAGGAATGATGGTAAAAAGAAAAAGAGAAACTGGTAGAAACCGGCAAGAGCGAAGAGAAAGACGGAGATCCGTGGCTGCGTGGAACATTAGTGAGCGAGACAAAGCAAACGTGCGAAAGGTCGAACGGAAGCAAAGCAAGAGAGAGAAAATCACGATTGCAATCTGCACGGACGAGTTAATATGGGTAACTTAGACACGGTGCGGCGTGAGCGCGAGGAGAGGAAGCGCTGCTTTTTTTTTATTAAAGAACGACGCGCGGGATGGAGTGCTATGCGAAACGAGGATAAAGCTGAGCGGCTGCGATTACGGGCAATCCGGTCGAGAAAATTGGCAATGCATGAGCTTACATAACCGCAAGCTAGACGCAGAAAGATAGAGAGGGAGAAAGAGAGAGAATGAGAGCTAGGAAGGCGCGTGAAGGAGAACGGATGAGGAGCACTGTTCGCGTTGCACTTTCGACGCGACGGAAGAGGAGGCGGAGTGACACGTGCACTCACACGCACACACATATACACACACACACACAAACACACACATACATTAGCGTCCCGACGCGCATCTGCGCGCGCGGTGAGAAGCAACGGGCGCGAGGCGTGACTCGGTTCTCCTTGACATTAACGACAATGTACGTAATGGTAGAGTGGGATATGCATATAAGTGCGCCGCGCTTATCTTATCTAGAATGCACAAACAACCGCCGCGTCGTGACATCGCATATACATACGCATATTGTGCACCAGCGTAGACCGTGTTGGTACGTTAATACGCATACATGTGAATTACGCGAAATCGTTTGTTCAACGGAATGTTTGAAACGCACTCTTGCAATATGCACATATGTATATTACGACATGGATTCTTGTTTAATTTTACGTTCACTTAAAATATTAAATATCGTATGTCATTTATGCGTGAATTTTATTGTCGCGATCTCGAATGCAGATCGACGAGAACGATCGCGCACACAAAGTGCAAGGACGATACTGTGCGCGACACGTAAAGCTTTTTTTAGACAGTACTCTCGAAATGTATTTATATGTGCAAGGTCTCCAAATCATTGCGTTTCCTTTCAGCTATATCTCTCTCTACGAATTTAAAATTTATTCTTTCTTTTAAAATTTATTTTCTTTCTTTTTCCTCTTTCAAAAGTTTGATTAAAATGTTATTATAACATGCGAATTATGTTAAAACATTTGAGTTTTAATATAAAATTTTTGTCATTTATGTATAAACTTACCTTAATTAAAACTTTTTAATTTTCAGTGTTTATAATAATCTTGTACTTGTATCGCAGTGTCACACAATATTAATAATAATCTTATAAAATAATGTTTAATAATAATTATAAAATAATGTTTTTACGATTTGAAAACAGTAAAATATGTATTTTTTTCTATTATTATATCTGTATAACTATTTTAGGATCCACAACGACACTGCTCTTTTTGTAATGCTCTACTTCTTTATAATTTCTTCCAATTATTCGACTTTTTCTACAAATATTTATATGTCAATCATTGTTTGTATGGCAATATTGTAATAAGACATGAATGTTTCATTTTATGCTATGCATAACAAGCACGTGCACGCAACGTGAATCTCACGGTTCGTCGAGTAACATGAATTAACTAATGATCTCATGCTTTCCGAAGTTACATTCACAAACTCAGAGACAAGCTTTGATGCATCGTGCAAGTATCTGTGAAGATAGATAACGCATACTTTATAGCAAGCAGGCATCTAATATCCACAATTTCTACGCGTCGTATATGCACTGTCATACTCATCGCGATAAATAATTGATTGATACCAAACGGACTTGTATCCGTCATTCTTATCGGAATTAATGCAATCAAATTTTTTTTCTTGACGTGAATCTAGAATATATTTCCGACGATTAAATAAATTCTATTTTTTAAAGTACGCTCTCATTAAATGCAACCACGTATGCAAATATTTTTATTGTTCTACGGATATTATTTAATTGGTTTTTGAATTTAAATATTAATTTTAAACTTTGCCTCTCAATCGCACAGATAATAATGCACGCTTCTGACGATCAATTTATTCAAATCAAGAGCGACGTGTTACGAGACTTATTTTTCGTGGAAAAACTTTGATGAAAAATATGTAATTTTTACTTGCATTCTTTCTTTTTCTCTCTCTCTCACACACACACACACACATTATATATATATATATAAACATATATATATAAATTTGAGAGGCGAAACATTGGGCAATTTTGAATGCATCACATCAATCTTTTCTAATTAATGTTTATCTATTTTCGTGGCATTATTATATGTACATGATGCGATTTTTCTATCTTTTATCATTTTTTAGAAAGGATTATTAGCTTGATGCAAATATAAACAAAAAAGTTAATGAGTTTATTGATTGTTATGGTATTGATTCGTAAAGTATTGATATAATATTGATTATTATAATATTATTGATGAGTAGAGATTAATTTGGAATTAATCTTCTTTTAATGAAAATTAATTTGCCGTAAAAAGTGCAATTATTATTTAACTCCAAATTTATAATTTATTCCAGAAAATTAATAGATATTAATTAACACATTCACCGCCATGACAGTCACCGGTGATCTACACTTGTGAGCTTTCCGTTTACGCCTCGTAGGTCATCGATGACCGTCATACGATGATGTGTTAATATGCAATTAGTTACATTTGCAAGATTATGACTATGTTTAATAATAATAAAAAAGTAAAACCAACGTACATTAGTAAACAAATTAATATTTTTATTTATTAAAATTTTAAAAATGATTACATGTGCATATTACGATGAATCTCACTAACAAAATAATCCCAATGGCGTGAACGGATAGTCAGTAAAAATACGCTTGCCGGTGAATGTATTAATTTCCAGAGACCAAGAATCTTGCAAAGAGTATGTTCTTTATATTTTCTTCATCAATTCTTACAAGAACGTCTTTTAATTTTTGGTTTAGTAATTTTTATTTTGCGACATTTCAAACTTAAACAAATTATCGGGGGCCAACTTTCGTCAAGCGAGAAAAGGACAGAGGAGCCGGAGAAGAACTTTAAAGGCCCCAAGAGCATAAAATGGTAAACGGTCCTTTGCACGCGGGAGACATAACAGCAGGCAAGCCGATTTATATGCGCTTCTTAGCTCGCGCGTGCACGCACTTTACGATATGTAAAACCACTAGGACCGGCATTGTGTGCGACGTCGGTGCTCCGTCGTAAAACCGATCATTCAAACCGCCTCAACTTTGAAAGACTTTCGAATAATATTACAACTTTTGCATCACGCATAGCCGTTCATTTTTAACGGATATAAGGCGGTTGTACGTGTGCCGTTTAGACAGAGTATCGACTTTTCCTCGTTATTCCTCCCTGTTATTTTATTCATTCCGTCGCACCTCGACGCCTTTTTACACGCTCCTTATTTTGCAGCAGCAATTATCTTATGCGTAACGTTAAATAAGCAATATTATTCCAGTCTTAAAACATATTATATTAGAAATTTAATTTCTAATATTATAAGAATTTAATTTCTATTAATATTTATATTAAGAACTTACAAGATAGATATATATGTGTGTGTATCCTTTTAATTTATAAACAATATTTCAATATTATAGCGAAAAATTATTGAATTTTTCTTTTAAGTAATAAGTAAGTAAGTAAGAAGCATCTCATATTAAAGCAGTTTATCCAGAGTTGGCAAAATTCCATATTTTTTGGATAAAGTACATGCCAGTGGTAAAAACCAGTATTTTCAGGAAAAAAACCGGCAAAAACTGGTCTTTTCTACTGTGTTAAATAAAAAAACAATATAAAAAGAAAACCGAAATAAAATCCATAATAGATTAGAAACCGACGTATCAAACTATCAAATATAATAAATTAGTTTTTTGTTACAAAAGATTGAATGATAAGCGCGAACCAGATCTATAATGGTAAACATTTTTAATTCTGTTGCTATTGTTATGTTTTTCTCATTAAACTAAAAATTAATATAAAATTTAGTAACATTTATTTCTCTCAAGTTTTTGTTTTAAAAATAAATTTCACATATTAATTTGATTTAAAAAGACAATTATTATATTGGTTTATTATATTATATTAATATTTTGTTTCTTAAACTATAGTGATTAGTATGATTTATTAATTGAAACAAAAATATTTTTGCATAAAATTATATAAATATATTTTAGTATTACATATTAGTCATTTTTATAATTTTTATCAGTTTATTCCACTGGATAAAGTCCGGAACAGTAAGAATTTATCATGGTTTTTTTCACCCACTGGACTTTTCCGACCAAACCTGAGTTTATCTTATAGCCGTGGAATAACGTGAAAAATTAATGAGAACAGTTTCATTTTTTATGTGCGTAATTCATAATTATATAAATTATTAACTCAAAGCGGGCTAATTAAAAGCCGAGCGCTGTAAATGCTGCGCGAAATTAATTTCGCGCAGCATTTACAGCGCTCGGCTCTTAATTATCCCGCTTTAAGTTAATAATTTTTATATTAGAGCCTCTCACTCTTCTCATAATTATATATTTTCTAAAGGAAAGATCATAATCTGTTATTAATTGAACTGTTGTGTAGATTCTTGCTGACTTAACATACAATGTACTCTTTATAAAAATGATAGCATTTTAATAAATTTTATATAAAGTTTTGCGTTTGCACCCGATGTTTGCTATGCCTCGCTGTATGCAGCAGATGGTTCCGTGCTTGCGTAATTATATACCGTCGAGAAAAACGGTCATTTCAATGCGGGAAGAATACATGTGTTCCGCAGTTTTTGCTAATATACAATTATATATAAAATTTGTCACGACTAAATTGTAGAGATCGGAATTAAAAAATAAAGAAAAAGGAACATGAAATAATACACTGGTGACATACTACAGTAGATGAGCAGGTGATTGATAAGTCGATATGCAGAAGCTGCATATAAGATGATTGATAAGGAGACAAGGAGATTCATAAATAGTAAAAGGTGAAATATACACATTGCGCTTAAAAGAAATTCTCTGAGCTTTATATTCGGCGTCACTTCGTCCCGCGACGAATGGGGATGGCGTCGTGTAATTCTAAAGCAACCGGAAGTCATGGCGATTAAGTAAGCTGGACGCCAGCGAACACGCAGCTGCGAATCCTATTTCTGAGCACGTTTGATCCGATAATACTCTGTTACTCGTAATACTCATCGTTGTATTTAACTTTAAATTCGCATTGTTCCCCCGCTCGCGTTTGTAACATCGCCTATGGACGCATATGATACCCGGTGACTTTGTTTATTACGCAATAGACTCAGATTTATTACATTTTAAGAAAAAAATTGAGAGATCTATGAAATTTATAAAACTTTCTAATCTGACGCATTTTCTTATATTTTTTTCTCTGGGTATAGTGTCATAAATCGTCGAATCATTCTTCACAATTTTTTTATTCCAATCGTAAATGTTTTTTGTGTCTCGAGGTTTAACTAGATAAGAGATTCCTGTTTCATGTATCGCGGTGTTTACATGCGACGATGTGGCATTAAAAAGTCGCGCGATTGCGGATAACTCTCGCGAGAGAAGGATCGGGCGAAACGAGCGTGTAGGTGAGACTACGTCGTTGAATGTAAATTACGAAGCAAGTTGTATTTTTGTGGCTTGCGAGTACTTTCTCGTCTCCATAATGAATGCGCTTTTTACAAAATGCACATCGTGCGATATCAGGTTATCATTTTTGCGCGCATGTAGATAATTGCACGTATCTGGGCGGACGTGTCTCGAAAAGTTTCTCACTTACGGCCGACGTGTGATCCTCGTTGAACATATGTAGAAAACTGAAACCCATAATAAATCTCGAGAATACGCTCTTTCCCTCTACGACCGAGTCGCAGTTTGTTGATAACCACACCAGTTGCCTGAGGTGTACGGCATAAATACTCGAGTGGCCGATAATGTTTCGAACGTGCAGTTTGTGCAAAACACCAAGATGTTGCCGCTAAAAAAATTGTTGTCCCAAGCATGACTGTTGTGTAATCATGTTGGATTTAAATAGAACAAGATATATGTATTTTATATTATATTATATATTTTGGCATATTATATATATTTTATATGCAGAGATTATATATATATATAGATATATATATGCAGTATTTTATATACATATATGCAGAGTATGTATTTTGTACTCAAATTTTTTTCTCTTCTCGTCAAAAACGCAGAAGAAAGTAAAGATTATTGAGGTTTTATTCTTCACTATCTTGTTTTATTCAGTTCCAGACGAAATATTAAATAATCACTTTGTCATATTTTGTTATATTACGAATACAATAGCTGTACACACATGATTTATACGAAAACGATTGCAAGTCTTGAGCACACGTCACCACTACATTTATATCAGTCGCGTTAACGAGCGAGTTATGCAATAGAAGTTTTGCAAAGTGATTCCTTAATGATTCCTTATTCTCTTATTCCTAGAAGTGATGCATTAGAGGTGAACTTTAACTGTGCGATTATGTGCTGCGAGGGATGCAATAATCGACGAAATTATTGATGTCATAAACTGCGCTTTTAAGTATCGAAAGCGTCAGACCTTTCTTGGAAAGGAACTGAACGTAAGATATAATTTAGAATGCAGATGCTGAACTTTAAAGTTATGACGTGTGATAGATGCATTATAAATTCGCCTCATCGTCAAATATTGATGAAGGTACATCCCGGCAATCAAGAAACGTGGTTCGCAGCATGTTAAACCGGCAATTATTGGCTCTAAGTGAGAATCCTGTGCGCTTCGCGTGAATTGAAACTGTTGCATAATTTTCAGCGTATAAATTCTGCAATCTTGCATATAATTTACCGCAATGTCCAACCCTCGTAATTAGTGTGCATACTTCACAAGAGACTGCTACGATTAAGTAATTCAAATTGTAATTTATGTCTATATAGAAATTTTATGCCTGTAAATTGTAATTTTTGTCTACATACAAAATTTATGCCTGAAATTAAAAGATAAAATCATTTCGTTTTTTTTAGATTGGCGATATTTTCCTTTTCGAGCGACCAAGTGTAAATCCTCGTTTCTTTCGGGCCCACCTTGTTCTAAATCGATTTAAAAATGTTAAATGTCATTAAGTTGGCCTTCTTTATTTAAGTGAACCAATGATTATTCTATATATTTTCGCGTAATTTATTTTACGTAAGAAATGCGCAAAATGAGAATTTTTCGAATGAAGCGTCGCAAATTATACGCGATATCTGACCATTCGATGCCATAAATTGGTTCATTTCAATGGGTGCTAGAGGCGTGTCCCGGTAATCAGGAGAGTAACTAATTTAGATCGCTTATAATGCCCTGAACTGCTAAGTTTATACCGCTAAGGAAGCTCGAGAAAGATGAGAGAGGTCTCTTCCAACAGTGAACAGTATTCATTATCCCAACCGCGGGAGCGGTAACAATTAAAATTAAATACCACCAATTAAGCAATGAAAGCACAAAAGCGGTAACTATCAAGATGCATTCATTCGATAAGTTATTTTGCGCCGTTAGCACAGTGGGAGAGGTTTATACTTATGCACATTTGTATGAGAAACAAACCTCGACACATCCGGTCCATTTCGGATCGAGTAGATTTTTATTGAATATGCATTCGATGGATTTCAAAATTATACCAGCAGCACATGCACTTCTTATAGAGAATTTTTATACGTATCTATAATATATACTTCTATATATTTATCAGCTGTAAACTCACAACCAGTTTACTTGTGATTATTAACAAGAAAATTTAAACTAAAAAAAATTATTATTAATAGATTATATAGGTATTACGATTCTTGATACATTTGTATGCATAGATTAATTCCAACGATGTGTGTTGCAAAGCAGCAACCATTTATGTGATAAGACTCGATTTGTACTAATTTCAAATAAATCTTCAACTTTATTATTATACGCGCGACAGTGAATATAATTAATTTGTTTCTTTTCCAGTCATTTCTGAAATCCGAAGGCTCCAATACGAATTATGGTATTCTGTTTATCATCAGTCATCGAACACTGTAGGACTTGCGGTCACACATGGATGCGCGCCCTCATACACGTTCTCGCATCTTAATGAACCAGAAAGGCCACATGGACCAGAAAGGCCACATGGACCAGAAAGGCCACATGGACTAGAAAGGCCACATGGACCAGAAAGGCCACATGGACCAGAAAGGCCACAGAGTCATCCATATACACTTCCATATATACTGAACCAATACACTTCCGAATACGCATTGACTTCTCACCTAAATCTTCTACATTCGGACCTTCTGCATATTACCAGTAAGTATTACTTCATCATTTGCTTATATTTCCTTGGAACTTCTGTAAAAATCATTATTTCGGTTTTGGCATATAAACATGATCACGATATAATTATGTATCTATGAACGAATACGTCGGGACTAATGTATTTCGCGATATTATTTGACTGTGACGCATAAAACCTGACTGATGAAATTGAATTCGATATAGGCGCTAGGTAAGAAATGGATTAACTTTCAGTTGTAGAACATAAATCGCGCGGTTACTTCCGATGCCCTTCCTTTGTTTGGATCGTTGAGAGTCCGAGTCGTAATCACAAATCCGGCACACATAAAATAGATTCTGAGCTATAAAATGCCTTTCCTTCCGAGAGCCCAGCAGACCACAGCGTTTAGATCAGCAAGCTGTTCATCCTTCTTTCTGATTCCTCCTGCTTCCAATTCCCGTCTGCTTATCCTTTTTCTCTCTCTTTATCACTCGACCTTTTCTCTTCCATTAACTTTCCAATTTTTCACATCCGTAATTATAAGAAGAGGTAGTTTTTTTATTCGCAGCGCTAGTATAATCGTTGTTGCCTGACATTATTAGAAATCGAATCTCTCCATCCATTGATCTCTCGTATTTTCCACGAGAAATATTTTTTGTAAACGACAATAACATATACGAAGAGACGCACAGAATGGCAAACAATATTAATATAATAGTAGTAATTGAATTGTAAAAGATCATAATTACCAAATAATCCAACATCGTATCGTGTAATTAAATTATATCGTGTAGAACAAATTACAAACCATATAAAGGAAAGGGGAGGAGGCTACTACTTGCTTTTTCTATGAAAGATTTTTCATCGATATCAATTTTGCGACTAACTTCATTAAAGCGGCCGCCCAGGACGCGTATATAAGATGTGCAGAACTTGAGGATACGACGATCCTTTCCATTTCCCCAGCTTTAACGATGACAACACTATAAAGAAGCGAATTTACGAGTGCTTACCAGTCTCCCATTCCATTTTTTTTCACGATAGTCGACTATCGTTTTTGTCGGACGATTTAGAGGAAATAGCTTTGCTGTTCGTGAGAAAGCAGGATTCAAAACTCGACGCCAATCGGCTATCAGGGATTACGCGCGCTGCCTCAAAGATAAGCTGCCTATGGTATTTACATTTAATTCGCTCTCATACGTTCGCTGGCATCCCAAAGAGATTACGGCAAATCTCGATTAATTACCGATACGTTTCAAGGATTTCTCGTATCTCATCGTTTGCATATTGAGATAAGCTCCAAATACATGCATGTTTATATTTACGAAACAAAATTTTAAATCATAAAATTTGATCAGAAGAAATAAAGTTCCAAACTCTGAAATTACAAACAAAATTTTATATTAAAAATTCTCATTTCAAAAATTTTTCTCTTTATATTATTTTCTACGATATTGACTTAATATTATTTTAGTTGAACTTTATGGGTCTTTTTGACAAAACTATTGGATTGCGATAGATATATAATATACTTGTTTGTATTCATATACTTTGTTTGAATTATGTAACAGTTTTATTTCCATATTCGGCAAATTAAATTTACGAAAGTATTGTAGGAAGTTAGCCAAACTTTACACTATTCTTGTGAATCGAGAAGCAATCAATCTTCTTTCGTTCGTAAACGACAGTGATTCTTTATTCAAAAATGGGAAAGTGTCAATAAATTCTCGATCATAAACGACACGTATTTCCACGTTGGGATTTTTTAAAAATTTGTTCGTAAAAAATGCATGTTGGGAAGAAAGACGAGCATTATCTCAGAGAGATAACACAAAAATTTAATATTAATTTAATACAGATTTTTTTGAAGTAGAACGTAAGATACTTCGTAAACAGAAGATTCTTTTCCTTCTCTTAATGTTTAAAAAAGATTGACAGGTAAACACACTGAAATGACATGTTAATATAGCCATAAAAATCTACATACTATGACACGAAAAAGAGCGACTGATATAGAAAGTTAAAGATAGTGATAATGTTGTTACTAATATTTTCTCTCTCTTTCCTTGCCCTTTTCCTTTCTTTCTCCCTTCCTTTTTCTTTTTCTCTTTCTTTTTTATCTCTTTTTCTTACAATTAGATTGATAATATCCTTAATATTGTATTCGAATAGCTTCTATTTATTTTATTATTAAAATAATCAGGCATTGATAGCTTAAACTTTCTCGTATGTTTTACTGGTATAAATTGAAAAAAAAATAAAGAGAGATGAAACTTCGTAATAATATAATCAATTTGTGGCGGGCGTGTTTTCGCAAACCGCAACGTCTTTATCGTCATCGAAATGTAATTCACCGTACAATTTACGTCTCGTCGTATGCGAACGTTTCAATCTTGTAATGGTTGATATTTCGAAATTAAATTGCATTATTAGTAAAAATTGCATCGACTTACAAATGCACGTAAACTCTTTAAATCCGAAAAAATTGCGCTGCGAAATAAACCGGTTGCTTTTATCGTGCAAATTATCTGTTACTTGAGACGAGTACGTCGATTCTCAAGATACTGGAGAAATCCAAATTTATTGGATGCGTACACTCCATCGTTAGTACTCAGGAGGCATCAACATCGCAGCGCAATGATGGTCGTAAAACGATCACGTAAAAATGTACGGCTCGCTAAACGGCGCGCGGCGATACTCAAGATATGAAAATGGAAGCGGTAATTAAAATGTCGGCTATCTCTCGGTATACCTACTGATTGCTTCCAGCCTGTGATTAGGGTTGTTGAAAAAACGTCCGATCTCCTTGTCAGACGTTCGCTCTCTGCACCGTCGAGACTAAGCGATGAAATTCGGCGCGCAAGTTGATATTTCGTACGCATCTTTTTTCTCCCCTTCTCCAATGAAAACGATAAGCGTTTCTGGCGGGAAGCCACGATGACGTTTCACGGATAACATTTCTGCCGTTATGTGGTGGATGCTGGAATGTTTCACGACGCGAATTGCAAGACCCGCGTGTCACTTTGCGCTCCACCAATATAGACACGACGCTGCATTTCTCAGTCTTCGTATACTCGTACTCGTACCATGGCTCGTCTCGTATTTTTTATATCTGCAAAACGCATTCACGTGTAAAATATGATACACAATTTCTTTTAATATTTTTCTCTATATCGTAAATTAATTCGGGAAAATATTCTCAAGTAAGCGATGCGTGCGACAGACTCATTAAAGCAACTACACGTTTTAAAAGAATACTCTTCTCGACTCAGAAAAATCGATCCTCGTCAATTTAATGTCGCGTAAGCAAAGAGGACGAGGATTCGTGATTGCCCCCTAATAGTTGTGCGAACGTACGGCGGAAGGATTAGTGCCGCTTTTGCAGTAAGCAGCATCAATGTAATCAGACAGGTCGGTCAGAGCGAATTTAACGACGGTCGTAAACGCGGTTCGCTTTACAGCTCACTTTTTTTTTCTCTTTCTACGCTGCCTTCACCTACCTCGTCATCATCGTCACTGTTTTCTTGTTCTTCTTCCCGTCCTTTTGCGTTCTCCATCGTCGCAAAGTCGTAAGTGAGGCACCACAGTCTCCCGCTCATTTTGCTCCATGCGCGATAAACTACCAGAGTCAGTTTATGTGACAAGCATTAGCAGAGTCGAGTTCCATGCCTCACGAAATACTGATGATTTCCTTAGAACTCGCCTATCTTTGATAAACCCTTAATGTATATTAATGCAGAAAATCGTATTATTATCTCTTATCGACGCTAACCGGCTGAACTTACACGATTGTAATTGTATCGTGCATTATGGATAATTTTTTTCATAGTTGCAGATATTGTTGCTCTTAGATATTTTAATTCTTATATATATATATATATATTTTTGTTTTCATTAATTTTATATAAGTTATTCTTGCTAAACGATGTTTATAAATATAATTCTGTTTCTTCGCGTATTTTAGACGAGATATAATAAAATAATAAAATTTATAGGACTAAAATATCATTAAATTTATAGTCTTTTTTACATACATTCTCCTTGAATAAATAATCTGGTTAAAATAGTCTGGAAGAAATTTTTAGAAAACTCACGATCTTCAATTTTCACGTTAATTTTTACATAGGTAAATATAATTAAAGACATAAATCTATCAGTCGCTATTTAAATCCGTGAGCAGAATTTATGGCTGTATTTATGCGAATACAGAAAATCTACTGGAAACGTTTCAAGAGGAAACGACGACGTGTCATGGTTTGTAAAGCATATTGCCCCGGATATAAGTATCCGCTGCGAGCTATAATTTTGGAGCGCACATTGCGCAATTCGATTCCGATATTTGAGAATACGCATGCTCTAATAAACTGTATCAGTCATAGTTCGCGGATATGACAGTTTCGGGAGGATCGATATTATATAAAATATAATGTAAAAAATAAAAGTAAGTAAACGCGTTACATGAATTATATTTTTTACGTTGGGTTTCTGTGCATTTTTTTGTTCTTAAGTCCTCATATATATATTAAATTATTTCGAAATGACACTATGTTTTTTCATGGAAATATTTTTTTACAGTGAATATTCTTTTTGTTTGTTATGTTCCTATGCACTATCGCCTGCTGCAGTGCCAGTTATAAATAACATAGTTTGTATTACACGTTGATTATGCTTAATTATCTCGTCTATAGCGATGACGTTACGGCATCACTCGTCGAAATCACTGGTAATGATCGGCCAACGAGATGGAATCGGCAAAATTGCTTCGAGACAATATCAGTGACCTTGACTATTGATCTTATTCTCCGAAAAAATAAAGGCACAATTTATTCGAGACAAAGCCATCATTAGCAGCGCCGAAGTGCGTGAGCCGCTGCGAATATGCTCCTCCGCTACTTCTTCTTCCTCATCGCACACACATAGACACATCGTCCTTCTCATATGTAACCAGGAACTGGAGAGCGTTAAGCAGTGTAACAGACTACGATTTCGTTGGCAAAAGGAGTTTTACTACTTTCTAACCACAGTCGCGGGCTACAATTAAACCCCCATAAACCTCGTCGTAACTTTTTTAAAAGCGACCGACACCGCGGGTTTGCGCGCGTCCCGCGCGCTCCCTTCTCTTGCTCGGCAAAAAAATCTGCCATATTGCATTCTTAATGAAGCTCCGAGACGATACGGGACCGACGTCTTCCGGTCGACTCTAAAACGTCCTCGCCCGATCGCCTGCTAGAAACTTCTCGAAAAGGGGGAGGTCTCACCTATTCCTAGAATTACAATAGTCATCGAACGTGCGCATAAGTTGTGTCCGTAAACTTTAAAATGTCTTTCGCGCATTTGTATTGGTTGTGGCTGATGATCGGTTACGCTCTTTTATCGCGGAACATTTCTCTTTGCCGAGAAGGGATGCTCTGATATGCTATTACTATTCACAAATCAATGATTCACAGTTTGCCGAGATAGAATCGATATTTCGAATTTAAAGAGATGTAGAAAGGCACAAGGCGAAACGTCGATCGATATAATTCACATCATGTAATCCGAGGATTTTATTTCTTGAAATACACGAAGAGAGCGTGGTTGCCTTTGTAGGCTCCTCTCGTAAGTCTCCTCGTCAAGAATGACGTCCTTCAGGAACCACGCCAACGGCTAGAGAATCGTCGGATAAGTTCACATGATGTTCGCCGAAGACGTCCGTTGCTTGAAGGCAAGAGAAAGGCGAAAAGAGCCGGAGAAAAGGAAAAGAAAAAGAGGAAGGCGGCTAAGAGGGAAGACTGAGGAAGGAACCTGGCAACCCGGCATGTTGGGTTTTAGCGAGGACTGACGTTTACGGCTCGGAGCGGTCGACCTAGCGCCAGTAAAACTTGAGAAGAAATACAGGCGAAGTCCGCATCGACAGTTAAAGTCATACGCGCGAATATACAATCGGGCTTCTATAAAATACGATGTACCTACCTATGACGAGCGGAGCCACCGAGATCCACCCAGGATACTTCGTCTCTTCTTAATGAAGGTGACTGAGCTTCCTACCGATCTGCGCTCGCCATCGATAAACAAATCATTTGCGCAACTGACATTTTAATGAATACAGAAACGTGATTCAAAACTTGAAACTTATCACGTTCGATCTCTCGTATGCATCGTATCGCATGATAACGTATAATTCATACATAGCACATCGTCGGAATACGTGTTAAGCGAGGTATGGCAGAATGATTACGGAAAGATGTAATAAGATATGTATATTCGTGTAAGCATTTATCGCGAACGCTGCCAACGATGCTTAGCGTGCCAATTATTATTTCTCTAGTCGTGTATAATGATTATAAAATGACATATAATGTACATGTATTAGTCGTACGGTATTTTCACAACTTTATCATTATTGCAGTTATTAATTCTTACAATCCGGACTTTATGCGATGTAGTTGAATACCGATATTCCTATCACACATACATCTTTTTTCTTAAACAATTTTTTTTTTTAAATTTATTTAAAATGTTTCCTCTTTTGAATGTCAAATTAGCACAGTACCATTAGTTTTATTAACTTATTCATTAGTTAAATACCACACATATGAACTTGATTAGAATTTATTTTATTCATAGAAGTATATCGGAAATGAAATAAATGTAATTAATGATTTAAAAAACTGTAAAACAGTACAGCTAGTATAAAAATAATAACAATAATAATATCAAAATCCTGAATGAAAGTGCAAAAAGACAACCATTTATTCGCCAATATTTCGGTGGAACGACCTAGGACTAACGTTGAAAGTAGAGTAGATAGGTATTACTTCAAGTATCCACAGAGTGATTTTACGGTCTCTCCCTCCTTCCCACCTAAATCCTCGTCAAGGGTAGTAACGCACGAGTAAAGGTGTGGGAATCCGCGAAGCACTTACTAGCAGACGATAAACTTCCATCCACCTCGTCCCCGCAACCGCCGCGACTGTTTCCACTTTAACTACGTGCCTGGGAGTCTCTTCCTCAGACCTTGTTTACGAGTTTTCGAGCAGTCACTGTTTGTCTTAGAATCTGCCTAAATCGCCGGAAGAAACTCTTTATCGAGAGCTTTTCTCCTCGAATATGTGAACCGTATGTAGAGATTGAGAAAGAAGTCCGAGAAAAGTCGCTTAATAACGAGTCGTCTCTATGAATGACAAAATCAGCTTAGCGTTACAAAATTTTTTGAATCAAAACATTTCATCAATGATTTGATTTTTATGTCATCCCCGTCTTATATAATCATCGAAAATATAACAAAAACTATCTTAACAAGTAATTTGATTAATATAATTCAATCGTGGGCAGCAGCGACTATCAGTGAGCGCAAAGTGTCTTAAATTTTCTCTCGCCATTCTCTATCAAAGCAAAAGTCTGTCAAAAATTTCCATCATATGTCACACGAGAGAAACATTTACAAATCACTTGGTCGATAATCATCCTTTATTAATCTTCAATGAGGCCCGCCAAATCAAAATCAAGTGCGATCGAATCGCGCGCAAAAATCGTCGATGGAAGTTGCATGGAACGAGACGAAATACGAATTATCACGTAAGGAGATTGCACGAAGCTGTATAGCTGTAAATCATATTTTTACGAGACACCCTAATCTGGAGGAGAGAACGCCTTTTGAAAATGACGAAAACGTGAACTGTACTGATGACTCATCGAATCTTTTCTTCCTTTAGGCTATTATTACATAATTATATTTATTATTTGCTATTATTATCATTAATAAAACTATGATTACTTTCAGATGTAGATTTCATTTTCTAACAGAATTTTATATTGTAGCTTTATGTAGGGTGTTATATAGTACGATTTGCGCAAGATATTCGTATTAATATTTTTTTTTCTTGAAAATACGACGATTATAGTTACGGATATTATAGTTTTTGCGAGAATACATCATGAGTCGCGTAATGTATTGATATATTGAGATGAATGTAAAAAACACCGTATTTACAATGACGAGACGTTCAGCTGTATTTTTATTTGTCATCGTCCTTCAGGAACTTGTGTAAAAGAAAAAGTGCGACGACTACATTAGCTCTCGTGCATTCGCAATCGATCGTCGAACATTCTTGAAGACTCGCATCCACTTAACGCAAGTAGATCTTACACTCGTCGTGTCATTATAGATACATGTACTTAACAAAGTGGCTGGCACTCGGACGAACCTCGTAAAAAAAGGACTCCGGTACAGACGGTTAAAGCCCCATGAAAACGAATCGTATACCGGTCACACATCCACGAGCCAGAGTGAGACGAGATGAAATCTGCGTATTGCGGAACGACCGGAAACGAGCACGTAACACCGGTCTCGTTCCTGAGATGGTGCATCAAAGTAACTGTCGTTAGAGAGGGATCGCTTTACGAGTGGAAATAATATTTCAAGCATCGTCAGCTGGTTAAGTCCCATGTAAAAGTTGATGGGTGACTAATGTCAGATCATCGCGCGGGCAACAAAGAATTCAGTCAATCTTTCTCTTGACATTTCTTTCTCTATTAGGTATATTTTGTCTCTGAAGTAATTTCTCTTGTTACCTGATGCTTTAATAATTTAAGATTTTCTTCGAAGTTATATGCTGTCGCTTTTACTCCTTCTTTACACGCATTTGTCTCTCATGTATTCTTCTCTTAGTCGGATCACGAGAAGGTTTTATCGATGACACGGTTGCAGTGTATCGATCAACAAAAGAGCCGATTAAAACGATACTTCTTCTTGAGGAGAAGTTCATGACGTCTAGGAAAGATCCTTTCAAAGTCGATTCTTCGAGATGCGGATGGGGCCTTTATCGCTACTGCGCTTTCGGGACATTATGTCTGCAGAATGTGTTTTACGACGCGACCAGGTTTTAGTACCGGATGATGTTTTGCTTGGTCAAGCTTTTTAGTGTCTATCTTACACTGCTCTTTGTTTACAAGTTACGCGGCTTCGTGTATCTTCCAGATAAGATAAAAGTCTCAATCGAAATATACGACGCATTAGGTTTTTAATTTTGTTATCAATGTGGTTATACACCGCTGATATCGCCGATTTCTTTATATGTATCACAATATTTTATTTATCTTCATTATTTATTTTTATTTATTATTTGAAAGATATATGAATTAGAGGAAATTAGCGAAAGGTATTTCTATGACTCTGTATTATTGTAACGTATAATCCTTAATTTTATTATATTATTTTAAAACGTGCTTCTTTTATACACACATTAACAATGGTTTTTAATCAATTAATGTTTACAATTAATTGGTTCGTGAACATTTTATCTCTACAATTGACTTAAATTCAGACTTTTGCGATGCTATTTTCGGATAATATTTCTTTGTGTATGCAGCGATGTTGAAGATGCTGAAAAAAAACGAAATTGCCTTGTCGGATAACTTGTCGTTGAAAAAGTCATGATCAAGCGGCTTTCAGCAAGTAGAATTGATTCGATAGAGATGTCCGATCAAGGCACCAATGTGTCTAGACTTTTGAAAAAGTCTGTCACGATCCTCCGCCACGGTGGGCAGGAAACCGGGTCCGCCGTGGTGGATGCACGTATGAAAACTAAGTCCGGGTTTCATTTGACTGGCTTTACGAGGGAGACATAAAATGGATTTTACTGTCGGCTAGTTCGCCAGTTCTCGAGTTGGTATAACATTGCTTTAGCGAACATAATATATTCTCCCATTCTCGCGCATCCCCCCGGTCGTCTCTTCCTCTTATTCCTTGCCATCATCCCCCTCTATCCTTCTTATCCGTTCCTTCCTCTCTTACCGTCGTAGTGGATTTCGTTTATGACAGAGAACGTGTACCGTTTGTCCGTCTCCTCTCGCATTCGTGATCTGACGCATCTTTAGAGTATCACGGTAAGTTTCCTCACGTAGCTCGTCTCTCCGAGAAAACTTTTCGAATGAGAAATGTCTCGATTTAATATCCGCCGTATAATTCGACACGGCGATCGTTAACTTCTTCTCGGCTTCAGCGGTTTCCCGGCCGGCGGTTTCCGGTGTATTCGATAATTCTGTATTTCTTCCACATCAGTATGTTCGTTGAAACAACTTGTTTCAGCTTTCTTATATGATCATTTCAATACCAACTGCACATTAAACGACACAATGACTATTTCCATTGACATGACATTTTTATAGACGAACAATCTCTTTTTTTCTCTTTAAGTATAGGGAAATTATAGAGAGAAATTTTTCAGAACAATGTAAGTAAACGTTTCTGATGATATATAAACAAATCTGTAATATTCTTTAATTTCTTGTCGCAGCCAACGCTTTAATCTCAATGCTGCGGCAAAAGTAGAGTAATTATAATTTTTTATGCTAAAATAACTGACAATTAAAAAATGATCATAGTTAAACAAAATTATTGCTAGTAATTATTGAAATTATTACTACTTTAAAAATAATGACACTTTTGACAGAAGCGAATATAGAAATTACATATCCAAGTATATTACATATTACATTGGTCACATTACATTTTCGAATAGATCATTATTTCATAATAACTGAAAAATTAATTTTCATCGAAATTAACGCACTACCATCCGCGTTTCGCTCTTATTTAGCCCATTGAAATTCAATGTGTATTTTTATTATTTCATGTTTTCTGAAACTGTGCGTCGCAGAGTGACATATGATATGCTGTGTAAAACTCATAAGTGCGATCAATTTGTTTACGTTTATCATAATTACGTGCTGGGAATACGATCGCAAGATATGACAATTGCTATTGCGGCTTAATTTGATATAATTAAATATATTGTACATATAAATGATACAAAAGAAGTAAGAGTAGAAAATAAATATGGCTTGGCCATATGCAGATCTTCTATTAAAATAATCAAATGTTTTTTTTACTTTTATTTTCAGACCGATTACCGATGCATGAAGAATTAAGAATGACCGTCAGTGAAGTCGAGGAGCCAAAGCCAAAGAGAATCAGGTTGTCTCCGGAGTGATAAGACGGCTATCGGACGAGCGGTGGACCTGACAAATTTGATCAGTGCTAGGTCCGTTTTGAACATCTTGAGGCGTCAACGTCACTGTGTATTGTGTATTCGATGGACCGAGCAAATCATAGCCGAGATCGAAGATCGAGTGCTTTTGGTCGCGAGAAAACCGCCGTATCAGTTTCGAAGGACGTTTTCAGACGCGTTTTCCGTCCTTTATTAGTCTTGATCGTCGTCCGTCTTAACGCCGTAATCGCGGTTCTTTAATAGGAAGTGTCTCCGATAGGCGAAGAGTTTCCGGTTATCTCTCTACGCACAATTTCTCTGCAAGTTTGATCAAAGATCTAGATCCTGGAGAACGAGAGATCGTCATATGCCGCTGTCGCGCTTTTGACTCCCTTTATCACTCGTTCTTGTTTGACGAGTCCGTTTCTCGCGTTTTCTTCGCTCATATTGAATTTGGAGCAAGAATACAATGGCGAAATAAGACAGCGAGCTCACCCATTCTATCTGGGTGATTATAAACGTGTTTAAAGCAAATCTATCTGATCGTGAGCAACAGTTTTATTCGCAGATTCTTCTCAATGCAATGCGTGATGCCAATTGCGTGTGGAAAACCGGACATCAACGACAACGGCGACGGCGACACTGGCTGAATTAATCGACAAATTGTAGTGATTTTGACGCTTTCTGCTTTATTCATGTATCACATATATATCGACTATCACAAATATTATTTTCTCGATTTTCACGTATTGTTAAATGTTACTGGACGGTACGAGGCGTGCAGCTGTGTGCGTGAGTGATGGTAAGATATTCGCAATTTGGTTCATTATTTAAGATTTAAGACTATGTTGATGATGGATATTCATGTAAAATCTTTCTAGCAGAGTATCTCTTTCTAATATGTCCCTTGTCCTTGCTCAAGAACGAATTCATGATCTTTCTTTTTTAGTAATATCGCAAAAGAGAAGCAATTAATGCGACAACCATAGCAGGTTATGCATATTAAAATTCTTTTTTCGCCCCGTATTCAGTGATTTATCGGCCATTTATGTTCCTTTAATAATTAAAACTTGTCGTATATACACAAATGCGTCGTATATACACATCTGCGCGTATAATCACTTTGAAATTAGCGGATGTATCAGTCGTGCGAAGCGGTGCAATAAAACAGCCGCTCAAAACTGGTCATTCCAGATCGCAACAAATTAATATACAAATAAGAGCATCGAAAAACTGTCTTTGATATGCAGTCTCATTCTCTTTTGCTTGTTTTTTTTTCTTAGTGTCTTTTTTTATCTCTTTCTCTCTCTTTCTCTCTCTCTCTCTCTCTCTCTCTCTGTCTCTCAGTCCTTTTGTTTACGTTTGAAACATGTGTCAAATAACAATTTGATACATAGTTCGAGAGATTGGATATTGCGATAGATAATTCGTTTCCATAAATGATTTTATGGAAACTTAATAACTCGTTTCCATAAATGATTTTACGTTTCTTGCGCGCTACATCGAATTTATTGTATTCATTGCCTTGCTCAATTTGTAACAGAGAAATTAATTTACATATCAATCGAGCTTTTGTGGATACAAAGTCTTACTCGAAAATTTATCTTATGATTAATTTTCCTTTCGCGATTCGCATATATAAATAATTCGAGACGCTATTTCTCTCGGTGGAATTATATACATTATTTCTCGTTTTTAATAAGATTAGAGATTTTTAATTAGAATCAATTCTAATATAGTCTACGATAACATTTTTATTTATTTATTTATTTTTTTTTGTATCTTTATCATGCTGGGAGGAAGATGTGCTATTGTTCCAGCGCGGCTATTCGAGCGTAGAAACATCATTCTGCTTTCGCCTTGTGAATCGCGAAAAGAGAAAGTTTTCACGAATACCATAACAATGATCGATTTGACAATTGATTTTTAATTGGCTGAAACCCGGCAGCCCCCCCCCCCCCCCATAAATACGCCACTATTTCCTTCGATCCTTTTGTTGAGACCGGTTCGTGTCAGATGTACAAAGACAACATATAGTACGACTTATTATCGAGCGGTAAATCGATATTCTATAATTTTCGGCATTCTGGCGTATTTATTACAGGAGATCACATATTCTTAATTTAAGGCGGTTCGCTTTGACGCGGATTACATATGTGGAAACTGTAGTGCAATCTCTTTATCATCTTAAAGGGAATGGCAAGGGAACGAATCGAATTAGATGATAGGATTTGTTGCGCTCGATGAAACATGAGCACATATGAGAATTACGACATTGCCGAACAAACTTTAATTATTAATTTGTTTTCGTTCGCCTTCTTTAGAATGCCTCGAAATCGTGAAGTATTAACAGTAGTTGCCGTAAGCGACGTAGAAGAACTTGTGGAAGCTGGCGTGCGTTACGTTCGCGTGTGCAGCATGCGTGTATAATATGGTTATCTCTGGCGAGCACATTGACATACATACATGCATTTGTATGTATATATGCGTTCGTCTCGGCTAAGTATGTACGAGTATCTGCGCGCGTCATACATGATACGTGAAATTATCTGGCCTGAGACATATAACATTGACCTCCTGTCAAAAAAATTGAGAACATTGCAAAGGTTTTGAGAAATCTTGCAACTAGCCGGATGGCTGTCCATAATTTTTTGATAGTCCTAATTGTTATAAAGAGAGAGAGAGAGAGAGAGAGAGAGAGAGAGAGAGAAATTTTTAAAAAATTGGATTTTTATTTGATTTTACTGAAAGTTCCAAATATAATTACAATTAAATCGTCGAACTACTAATTAAAATACATTATATTAATGATACGGCTTTTATTTTGAAACTCGGCGATTTTCTTTTTCATTCGTGGAACATTCGAGCAATTCTATTGAAAAAAATTTATTTTATATTTAATTAGTAATATAATTAATCAAAACTCTATATTTTTGTCTGATAAAATGTACTTTGCCATGATGTATCGTACGTTTTGTACTTTGGATATTAATGTTCACATGTTTCGCAGGGAGATACCTATATTTGTTAGCCGTTAATATACTTTTGATAAGGTACACGATTTTAGAGATTCGACAATTTCATGAATGTTAGGTGCTACGCAAATTGCTCATAGCAGGTTCGCTCTCAATCTTGCAAATTTTACGCCATATTTTTTTAAAGAAAATAATTCTTAATTATAATGTAATCTATATCCTATAGATGTATTTGTTAGAGATATACATCCCTTTTGCGTAGATAAGAATGTATTTGCGGATAAATATGCGTACATTTAAGCGAATGATAAAGTATAATATTAGACTATTGGTGTCAGCGATAGCGATTAATTCGGTCTTTATACATATATGTACACATACACGGACACATATACATACGTATACATTTTATTTATCGTTCGTGATATCTATTTTTTGGATAAGTATACATGGAGAGACTTATTCGCGAGTAGTTTTCTGTGAAGCCAGCTCTCTAAAAGAAAGTAATTGTTGATTGTTGTTTTTCTTTTTTTTTTTTAGAAGTCATTTATTTCGCGCAGCTGAAACGATCGATGGAGAATAATATTTAATACTTGATAATATGTGTATATGCTGATATAGAGATATTTAGTGTATAAGAAGGGGTCGTAAATTCTTTATCTCGTTACAATGTGCCTTTTTTGCAAAAGGGGGAAAAGATCTCGATCGCGAAATACAGATGTTACTCGTTGATCGAGAAGGTTTTTTTTTAATGTTAATCTATACTTTATAAGTTTTCGTGAGTTTCTTTGGAAAATACACTGTGACACCTTTATCTAGTAACCGACAGTAAATACCATATATGTTGAGATATTTTATTGAATAGTTTATGTAAAAGTAGTTTGTCTATTCGCCGATTGCGTGTACATGACTGCAAAATTATTACTCAAGATCTAATGATACGAGTTGAACACATGCCATGCGATCTGCGTCGAGTTATTTAAAAATAAAGCTAAACAAAGTACATTGACACTAATATCTCAGTATAAAGCGTTGATTTGCACATGAAATCGCAAAATCGCAATCGATTTCATATTTTTTATTTTCGCGATTTACACCAAATAATGAGTATTAGATATCACTGGGATATAAAAAGCATGAAATCTTAATACGTTGTTTAGCGTAATCAGGTCATAATGAGGCCCGAAATTAAGGGAAGAAGACTCGAGTATGCACTTAATGCGACCTATCTTCTAATAAATTTGGCTGTTGTATTTATTCGACGATTCGTGGAGAAAAATATTGTGTGTCAGAACCAAATGCAGTAGTGATAATGATTGTAGGATGAGAAAGAAAGATGATTATGATAATGTGATGAAAGCAAAAAAAAAACAGTTTTAGTGAAAAACAATTTGCTTAAAGTAAGAAGGCGAAGAATGGGGCATACGCATATTATTGTCTATGCGCATTCGGTGTATTTGACGTATTTTTAAGTGTGTTACGCAATGCATATATAAATAAAATATTACTGCTAATCACGCCTAAATCGCTTAATCTCGGATTTCCTTTCCAGAAAGCTTACATTTTTATTAATACCAGAATTTATAAACATCGTCTCTTTTGATGTTTCACTAAAAAATATATTATTCTATATTTTCAGCTCTCATTTAAACATTCATATTCGCCAGATCATGCAGCAGAAAAAATTAAGTTTTGAATTGAGGTAAATGCGGCATATTTTTTACAAGTTGAGGAAAAATAATTGTCTAATTAGGATTATCAAGGATTCCATCAAGAATAATTAAATCGCGTATCTCAGAATTCATTTTGCGAGAACGCGAGTATCGTAGCAACTTTATCCGCATGACGGCGATTTCTAGCATGGACCATTCGAGAAAATGACGGTTCCTCTTTCATTTTCGAGTGAAATTATTTTGCAGTGTTCCAGGAATGGACGTGTATGCGGATTTGAATTAAAATGCTGAAAGCTCTTATTGATTGTTGCTCACTTTAAATAATTGCAGTAATACACGTAAACTGTTTTAATGCTCTATTAACGTGTCTCGGACCTTATTGCAAGGCGCTTTCTTTTTTTCTCTTTTTTTTATATCTTATTTCGTTGCTCCCACGGCTTTCGCCTCTATTTGTCGCTGCGACTGTTCCCGGATTTCAGACGCAGATCACTGCTGGAAATTATTCCTTTATGCCTTTATAGAGATCGTCCTCATGATATTATATGTATATTAAACTTCATTTTCCTGCCGCATATAGATCTCACGACCGTGATTATACTGACAGTTCAATCGTATGTTTTATCTCGATACCGTTACCATTTTAAGCGTGCATTCATTACTTTTTCCCCAAAAAACCGCGTATCAAATGTGAACTAGTACGCCTGATTACAAGGCTGAAAGAACGAGAGGAGTAATCCCTCCTCTTCCCTTCCTTAAGTATCCTGTAATGGGAAAAACCAGGCCAGTTCGTCCAGTTGTGACTTGGAGATTAACGTTACAATCGAAAATAAATAAGAGCGTTATCCTTTCCCAGATAACGTTTATTATGGATAAATGACATCTGCAACATATATTTCGCGCCGAACGTTAATATAAAAAACGATGTAAAATGCGTGACCGTAATATCGTAAAATTTATTTCATCATTTTTTTTATTAAATCAAATTCCAAGATTTACAGTAATAACGTTATACAGCAGGAGTATAAAACACATAATCGTCCTACACGATCACATGGAAAGTGGACAATGTGCATAATCGTACTAATATGTAAACGTTCACAATACCAGCTTCTATGCGACAATTTGCTTTTGGCTGGTAGGCAAGCAAGGGTCACAGATTTCAGAACTGTATTCACGCATAACCATTTCAACTTTTTTTCTTGCTCTCTAGAAGATCACACCTGCTATTATGGCGCATTTAGCCGCAATAGAATATCCGATACACGCGAGCAATCTTTTCAATCACTCACGAACCAACGGAGTATTTCTCGCAACGTAATTTTCGCGTTTATCTTGAATGTAAAAAAGAAAATAATTTTTGATGGGTACGCTATAGATATGTTACGTGCGTGCTGGAAATTGTTCGAATATAAAAGTTGGTAGTAATGAGTAAAAACAAAAAAGAAGAAATAATATGCCATTTACTGTATCAGAGAATTCAGCCGCGTAGCCTATCATCAATGATGAAAGATGCCGAAGAAACATGGTGATTTCAAATGATGCGCTTTCTAATACATAATACATTTCTGCAGCTTCTCTCTTTTAGAGAAGCACAATAGACATAATTACAATATTAGATGCTTCTATGTGTGACATCTAGATTATATAAACACATCACCTTAAAACGAATATTTCAATATTGAATCTACGAATACATTATGCATCTATATAATAGATTTTCTACGCTCGAAATGAATGTATAAATTATATGCTTCCATACATGCAATTACTCAATACTCTATTCAAAATCGATGAAACATGATAGATTAGAATATAGAATTTTAGATTCGCAACATAACGTCGCGTGCTTGGAAATGTATAATTTGTAAGAGGATCCGTATTCTATAAATTGATCTGATTGTGATAATCGGTACTACAGATTCACGAGATATCAATAATGTGTTAATTTATCCGTGCAATCAATTAGATCCGCTTACACCTATTGCGTATATTCACCGAGTTAATTTGCGCGTTTAATAAGCATATAACATATTATGTAGGTGTTTGTTTCATAAATTAGTTAGAAAATAATATACCGTTTAGCTTACCACATTATATAGAATATTCAACGTATAGTATAATCTCTCTTGTACTCTTATTAGCACATGCTTACATTATTCTCATTATTACGGAGATTTATCCTGATAACTGAGATAAATCAGCTACGGGATATTACTCGTTGCAATACTTGACGGTTTCTTCTCATTGTAAAATTACTATCCGTATATTCATTCTCTTCGCCAAGGTCACTAACTTATCTCCGTCTCTACCTACTCTCTTCCGAGATCCCTATCTCCCGTCTGTCGGATATACATTTCTGCCAATGATTTAGTAAATACTCAATATAGAGATTTCATCATAGCAGTTTTGCGAAATTCATCTATTTTATATTTTTTGAATTATAAAAATCAAATAATGAAAAAAAAATAGAGTCAAAGAACGATTATCCTTTTGAACGGATTTAATTTCTAAAATATGAGTTTCAAAAAAATTCATGATGGAACCTCTATGTATGTCGTATATCATTACCAATAAACCTTATAAACTCTGAATCTTTTAATTTGTGATATTAAATCTATCGCGCTGATAATTAACCCGTCAAGGATTAAATATGTCTATTTTCAAAATGCAATAAATTTATTATTTTCGCGGCGAATTAAGTTAACTGTGGAGAGAACCGGAATACTGGATAAAATCTCGTTCATCGACGATCGTCTTGGAGCTCGACGTGTGTCGCATCTTTTAATTTGTGATATTAAATCTATCGCGCTGATAATTAACCCGTCAAGGATTAAATATGTCTATTTTCAAAATGCAATAAATTTATTATTTTCGCGGCGAATTGAGTTAACTGTGGAGACAACCGGAATACTGGATAAAATAAAATCTCGTTCATCGACGATCGTCTTGGGGCTCGACGTGTGTCGCATCGCGTCACGGCGTGTCGAGATCGTTCGTACGCAAACCGGGCGCAATAACCGGCGGCGGTTCGTGACGTAGGAAAGAAAGAGAAATGAAAGAGAAGGAACCTCGCCGTCACGAACACCGTCCGTGCGAACATTCGCCGATCGAGAAACTGGATTCTCCGCTGCGAGATAAACCCCGCTCTCGGATGCTGCGCACGACCGAGAGTAATTCAATGTCGCCGACGGGGACGGCGCCTCTTGCAGTAGACTGTACACGTTTGGGCAACACATTGTAGTTATAATTTGTCCGTTTATTATGCATAGAGCGGCCTCGGATGCACGACATCCACCGTACCTAACATCTCGCTGTCCTTCCTAACATTCGAGTTCCTTTCTCCCTCCATCCGCGCTCCCCTCATTCTCTCCTCGTCTCCTTCGCAAAAAAGGCGCAGGAAATCGGAGAGAATACGCACATGCATAGGAAAGTATGTATATCTCGCGATCTTTGTTACATCGATAGCATTTTATATGTATATTTCCACATATAGATATGAAATAAAGCTTCCATTTCATTTACGATTCATCGTTCGATCCTTTCGTTACAGCACAAGCTGACAATGAAAATTTTTCAAAACGACTAAATATAATTCAGCATAATTTTATTATTACGTGAATCTCGAAAAATTCATTTGAAAGAATTTGGTACGCATTATTTTTTAAAGCGCTACCTTATGTATAATTGATCATCTATATTCAGAATCAAAACAATGAAGGACAGAGGCAACATGTATAATTTATGACCATTCGGAGTTTCTCATTCACGAAATTCTTTAAACAGCGCACGTACTTTCTAATTATCTCTGCAATTACTACGCATGTATATATACATATGTTGTGTCACATATAATATGCAGATAAAGGCCACGTCAGTTTCGAGACTTCTCTAGCCTCGCATTACAATACAAGTCACTTTTTAATAATTTACTTATACGCATTTTTTCTTGTTCTCTATATGAACTTAGGAACTGGATGTATGAACTACACATAACATTATATGCACTACATATGATACTCTATATAAACTACACTATTGAACTACACATATGCATATTTAATATATGTATAGGCGCAGTATGCGCTATCAGATAGAGAGCTTAAATGAGATAATACTGTAATAGCACATATTTATATGTCATTTTACACGAATCACTCTCAGTGATTTTGGTACAATATTTCGAGATCGTTTATCTAATTTAATTTTTATTATTAGGTAGAAGCAAGGCAATATCATGATAACGCAAAGGATGAAACCCTTTGACATATACGCTTGACTCATTAATGTGACAATAACGCTATTACTATTTACTCAGTAAAAACCGAAGGATGGATAATTATCTTAAAATTAAGCTATTGAATTGAGTCATTCAAATTATCCCCAAATTCGTTCAAACTATAACCGTGTAAAACGACACTTGCCGTTTATAAGTTTATTTATAAGTTTTAATTAAATCCAATTATAATAAATTGAGAATTTGTGTGCAGATATACATATAATACATGCTACATTACCCGGAATTGCTATTTTTAATTAGAGGATACTGAAACAAAAATGATTATGATTATAATTAAATAGTGCTAAAATTATTTACCGGTACGCTTACTTCCTGCTCGTTATTTATTTCATTATATCTTGCATTGTTGCCCACGTAAAAGTGCGAGGAAGTATCTGTATCCTGATCTCCTTGGAGTGAAACGTTATGGAATGCTACTCGGTGACGATCGTAAATTTTTTAGTAGAATATCTCAACGATCTTACATAATGCATTACATGTGTGTGGCTCATATATAAATATACATATATACACAATTACTTAATATATTTCTTTTGCATAATTTTGTCTGACGGGTGTTTTTCAATATTCGACTCGAACCGGAATGCTGTCATTTAAATCCCGCAACCGAGATCACGAACGCGATTTCTTTTTCGAGTTAAAGAATGCTCTTCCTTTCATTTGCTATCTTATATAGATGCAGAACGAGCGTGTTTCGTTTCCAATTTACGGTTTCTGAACAGAAAGAGCAGAAGATGCGAGCATGACGAACGATCTGTTAAAAAGTTCTTTATTTATTCTTTAAACTATCCATTAATTTACCTGGAATGTAAGTACATTTAAAAAAAAATCGAAAAAACAAAATCAGATGGAAAAGAGCGACGAATCCCAAACCCCCTTCATTTTCCTGCATCGGAATGAAAATACAGTGTTTATAGATGCCGGCGAAGATCAATCCGGAGATCATAAATCTCGAATGGAGATACGTAATGAGTAGCAGTTCGTACGCCTGAAGGGTGGGCCGAAAAAACCGGTTTCACCTAATGATAGACTGCCTACTTTGCAGCCAAGACGAGAGAATTTTAACATCATTTTTCTGTTTCAATAACGCCACAACAAAATTTTATAATTTATTCTCGCAATAAACGGCCTTTATTTTTATAGCTAGTTTTGTTTCGCGTGAACCAATTAAATTTATTTAATTTTCGTATTTAAAATTCTTAGCTATAACAGAACAATCCAAGAGACTACTAATTAATTAAAGTAAATACGTCCTCATAAAAATATGTATTAAAAATTCTTAAAGAAATAATTAATGTTAAAATGTATATTTAAAACGGCTGAATAAATAATTCTCTTGTAGGAAAATAGTTCTCTTTCTAATTTTATCTTATTTCAACTTTTATTATTCGAGAATGTAGTATTAAAATGAAAATTTTTAATTTCGCTTCTCCGTTATTACAAAAATTAACGTTTATCAACAGTCGCAAGCGCATTTTTTTATAACATACAATTTACCATCTTGTCATTACGCTATGTTATTTTATTTTAATTGTCGAGTCAATCTCTTATCCATATATATCAAATAGAGAAAAAACTCTTGATATCTAATAGATATTCTAGTTAGTTTTTTTCATATTTAATTCGTATTTACATTTTACACGCAACATATATTATCTTAATCGATTGAGACGGAGAAAGTTAACGAAAAGAATCAAAGTGGCAAAGTAATCTTGCCACCGTACGCCCACATATTCTAAATTGATCGTCAATATTCAAATAATAATAATATCACGATGTATAATCGGTTTATCGAACGTTGTTACAAAGAAATTACATCACAGCGCACTCTCTGTGTTATTTTAAGCTTCTCGTTGAACATGTGTAGGTTGCTTTAGACGGTCGATATGTCCAGAAGATGCATCAATAATAATATTGATAATACAGTATTACAAATAATTTATCGCATAAAATGTCAAATGAGACCGAGAATAATTGGAAAGTATTATAATGTTTATATTGTTCGTATTATATTGTTTATTAAGAACTTATTTAATAATATAAATCTTTGTGTTTTTAATCTAAACAATACGGCAGTTGTTATGTATTTCCATTAATTTATATAGTTCATACAATAGTAATATAAGATAATAAAATGAGAAATAATAATTGTATATCAGTAGCAAGAAATTATATCGAACGTCGGTAGTCAGAGTCTAATCTCTCTTTCAAGTTCCGGAATATCGAGTCAGGAAAATCGTTCATCGTTCACAAAACGCGGTCGGCACATGAACAAAGGAGTGTGCAACATCTCTGCATTTTATGCAACAGTTTCCGTCGCCGGTCAGTGGGCATTTCCGTTTATCGACACCATTTTACCAAAACCACCGCGAGTGGTTTTGGTCTCCAAGCTCCAGGAGATCTGGTGCATATATTTAAACCAGCACAACCACTCACTCGTGCTCGTCTTGGGTACTCGATCATCCTTCGGAGGGTTGTTTCTACCCTTGTTTTCCTTTCGAGACGAGACTCTGTGAGGGGTAGAGGAAACTCGAAGGACCCGAGAGGAGCCTACGACGAAGATACGTGGCGGTCGGGCGTAAAAACGAGTTCACTGGTTATATATTTCTCGGTTCGTCGGGGCGTTAAAGTGTTGAAATTTCATTGAGGGTCTAATGAAGCGCGCCGCGGATAAGGTCTCTCTCTTTCTCGCGCGGGCTGTTTGTTCGTAGGGTGGATGGCCCTTGGAGATGCGTAAGCGAATTTACATGCTTCAGAGTGGTTCTCTCACAGTTACTCCGTCTCTCGGAAGACCGGAGCAATGGCTCGAGCTTTTCAGCCAGAATGTCCGCTCGAGTTTAAGAGGGACCCCCTCCTCGTATGCGTTTCATTAGCTTTTTGTCATTAGCATTTTCTCCGAGTAATTAAATTATCCGTCTAATGTAAATATTAATAGTTTTTGAATTTTTTATAATATGCGCGACGCGCATATTAACTCGATCTTGAAAAAAAATTTTAGGGATGCTCGAAATCGCGATTCTTGGAATTTTAATTGAGATGCCACCTCAAGGCTGATTATGTTTTCCTGATATTTTTTTAACTTACGAAAGGTTTAATTTTTTGCGTTTTAAACTATCGGACTTAAAACAAAATTCTAGGACTTTTCTTTGAATCGTTCTTCGAATCGTGATTCTTGGAATTTTAATTTTAACAATCTTTTATCCGATACTTTGTCTATTTTTCGATAATGCAATTTTTTAATTTTTAATTTTTCCTATTTGAAATTCAAGATTCACACAAGTAATGACTATAAATATAGAGCAACATCTATAAAGCGTTCGCGAGATATTTAGATGAAATGCAACTTGACCGCGGAATATGGGTCGGCTTCCGTTCTAATTGCCCCTTCGAAAGTTTTTGCATTGAAATTTCACACACGTGTAACTATCAAAAGCTGTTGGCGTAATTGTGAGAAGTTGTACGCGAGATTGCCTCGAAGGGTGCTAAGTCGAGGAGACTGCCTCTGCAGGTACTCTGCGTCTTCAGGTCGACCAAATGGATCAAAGAAGAACTTTGTTACTCTCTTGTCTTTTATCGATAGATCGTACCGCCCTTGGAGTATATAAATACGTCTTCATCATGACACAGATAGGTGATCTGTTAGGAATGTGAAATGCAGAAATTCTCTGAGAATCTTATTCGAAATTCCTTCGATGTTACATATTACTTTGCGAACGCGCGATCACATATTGGTATCGTGAATTTGTTCAAAGAGGGTGAATAAAGGTTGCCAGGCATATACCGCATGATTTATTTTTTTTTATTAAGTTTATTTTATATATCGACAACAACACGTCATACATTAGAAAACAGAAGGTTTCTTGAAGCAAACTCGAATGAAAAGTTTTGTGGAACAATCCGAGAGACACTATGTGAGTGTGCCGCGCCATCATCTATGGAGTCGTATATATATAATATTGCGTGTCTCTGTGTTTCATATATGTCGCGTGTATGTATCTGTATGTATTTCCGTGTGTTTGCGCTGTGTACAATGTGCGTGTCTCCGTGTACTACGATACTCTTGTGTCTTCTCTCTTGTTTTCTCACTCTCGTCCTCTCACTCGCATTCTTTCGCACTTTCCTTTCTCGCACCCTATCACTCCTACCCTTTCGCGTTCCTTTCGCGCCCTGTCACATATACGCGCGCACACGTTCTTTCCGCCCGCCTTTCTCTCCCTCCCTGTCTTACTTTCTAACATTCCGCGTGCGCTCTCCTCTCTTCCGATACACCGGTATGTTCTCGATTCGCGTATTTCTACGGGATTGAACTCGACTCCGAGGAGGGAAACTACGCGAAATCGAATGGGACTCATAATCGTTTCTCGTTCGATCTCGCGTCTTGAGTTGACAATCGATAGCTTCCATCATCCCTTTGCGTCCCCTCGCGCGCGTATCTATTGTCGTTCTTTTCTCTTGTCTCTTTTACCGACTCTTTCTTTCCAACCTGTCTTTCCCTCTCTATCTTTCATCAATATGCATTCTCTCTCTCTCTCTCCCTCCCTCTCTCTCTCTCTTTCTCTCTCTCTCTCTCTCTCTCTCTCTTTCTCTCCCTGTTTCTATTTGTGATGAATCGTCTCCGAAAATACTTTATGTAGTGTCGCGGTGAGAAATAAAAAATTGTAACGTTATATATAACACGCCAGAGAAGAAGCAACGCTCTCGTCGAAAAAAGACTAAACAAAACTGTTTTGGTATCGGTCGCGAGGGGTGCAAACTTAAATCGAGATTCCAAACGAAAGAAATTCGCACGAGGCGCCCTCCGCGTTTCATCCAGCCGCGCGCGGAATTTCGCACGATTTCCGTTCTGCCATTTTTGGTGCCTCTATCTATCTATCTATCTATATATAATATAATATATTTATATTTATATATATATATTATTTTGTTTCATTTTTTTGCTTCAAAAAGCGGCAGTGCATCGTCGTCGAATTCACTCTCGGGCTTTGAGAAGGGAGGGCGATCGTTCTTTCTCTCTCTCTCACTCTCTTTCTCTCTCTTTCTCTCTTTCTTTCTCACGTTCTGTCACTCATTCTTTCTTCCACCCTTTCTCTCTCTCGCTCTATCACTCTTTTTCTCCGTTTAATATTCTTCTAGGTTCGATTCGCGACGAAATAGTCTTGAACCACTCTTCATCTTACGGCCACGATATATATCTAGGAACGTCCGGGGTTCGGCCGACGGCCTTTCGCAGCGACGAGATATAAATTTTGACTCCCGTGCCGAAAGAGGTGTCTTTTACGTATTTCCCCCTTTATTTAGCCAAAGATATATAAGGAAAACTAGCCGCGCAGCGCGAGCCAGCGATGCAACCCACCGCGCCTCCTCTTGCAATAATTTATGTACAATTTTACAACCTACGACGCCGCCGACGATATAATTTTATTCTCCTTATAGTTCACCTTTAAGTACACGAATAGGACCTAGACATCGTTAATTTTTTTCATCTTTACACTATACTAACGAAATCTAAACGTTCAATTTTCATTTTCACCACACTAGGAATAATAAATTTTGCCGTATCGTTAGTATACCTTTATAGAAATATGCTTACAAAAATAGAATTTCGTGAGGCGCGGGAAGCGCGTCGCTGCCGGATGCGGGCGAGTTTATAGGAATTTTTTTCTTCATCTTCACTTTGAGATGCGGAAGACAGCCTCGTGCTATCTTTCCTTATAGCCCTAACTTTCATCTTTATCGCTCGGCGACCGAAATACCGCGAGTGTGTGATTTTCCCTTTTGTGCACGCTTCGGTATGTATTCTCTCGCGTGCGCCGCGCAGACCATCGGACGTTTATCCCCGGGTGAATAATTTTAGCGTGTGAATTTTCTCCCTCGCTAATTTTTTTTTTTTTTTTTTCGTCGCTCACGCACGTTCTCTTCGATCACTCTTCTCTGTCTTTCTCTCTTTCTCTCGCGTTCTCTCTCTCTATAATCTTACACACACTCATGCATCACCATTTTTTTCTTTTCTCTCACATCTTAGCATATCTTTCCTTTCGCATTCTCATTCTCTCTGCGTTATTTTCTTACCACAACTCTCATACTCTCTCGCTTACATGCGCAATCTCGCTCTCTTGCATCAGTCGGTCTTAATATCTCTTCACTTTAAGCGCTCGAGTCGATCTCTTCGTTTTTTTGTATAGTTTGCCAAGAACGTATATGTGTCTCGAAATTGTGAACAACTTATATATCGTTTCGCTCTGTCACGCATCATGTACATACAATAATACAATAAATCGCCGTAATAATGATAACGGTGACAATTATAATTGTGATAGGGTAGTAATATAACATAATGTATACACAATGTATGGGGGAGGGGAGTGGACCAAACCGTTATAACGAACAATATCAATAATAAAAGTAGGTGGCAGGTGACTCTGACAATAGTTAATCGCAATAATAATAGTAATTATACCGATAATTGTTATAAAGGTGTAATTTGTCTTTTTTTTGTTTTCGTATGCACAATAACCTCTTTTGTCCTCTCTTTTTTTCATTCACGTGCACTCTCACGCGCTCTCCTAAACTTCAAGGTAACATCATCATTTAGACTCGTCATTACAATATTACATTATTAGATTACATTATATCATAATACGCTAGCGTTTATTCAATAAATTTTACATACTTTGATACGCAGTATGATGGTTTCAAAAACGGTCATCGGCCAACCAAATTTTGTTCACACATCAATACACCTACGCTCAGTAGTCGAAGTAATTTGTACTTGTAGCCATATATTATAAATATTTTTAGTAGTTCGGCCTCTCTCTTTCTCTTCGCTACCATGTTTCGCATCTTTTCGTATCTCTCTTGTTCCATACGGTCGCCAGTAATTCGAGGCCCTACACATTTTTTTCTTTTGATACGAATATTTAAATATTATTTTTACCACCGTTTTCCTGTCCCGTTCTCTCCCCCTCTTTCTCTCGCACTCTCATGTTCTTTCTCACACATGCGCTCTTTCTCTACTTCTTTCTCTCTTTCTCTTTCGCTCTTTCCCTACCACCCTATCTTTCGTCACCGTAAACTTCCGATCTGACGAAATTTTTACAAATTACGGAAGTGATACGCTTTCGAGCCTATCGATCTCTTATCAGTTTCGTTTACGTCATTCATTATCTCTTTTTTTTTTTTTTCGTGACGCTTAAATGGTATCGACGTATTTTTGCCAAAAATATATAAAAGAGACATAATCGCCGTTTTTTTTTTTTATCGAAATCGAAACAAGCGTATTGCGGCTCGAATGAACGAGAGCACTGTAGACAGAGGGACCGTACGTCTTTCGTTTTTCTACACGTATTTAACGTTCACGAGTTTGCCCCTTTGATTCTCCCCTTTCCTGAGAAATCTCGCAAACGTCACACGCGATTTGTGGACCGCGATGAGGAAATTTAGATCTGTCTTTGAATGGCATCGCGAGGGAAGACATTTACAATCGTGGCTGATAATCGAGTAAAAATTCCCATTCAGGATCACCGATGTTTTCCCTTCGCGCGTCATTCTTTGGCGCTCCCGAAATTTCGAGCCCACATCGAGATCGAGGCACGGTCACCGGACGACCGAAACATTCCCGAAAATGTACAATAAAATTTCTCTCAGTTTCGCCATCTCTCTCGCATACAGTCTACTCGTTCCTCCAAGGTACACACTTCCGCAAGAAACACTCGTATTCCCGACGCACTCACATGTTTATTCTCTCTACCCTTTCCCTCTATAATAGATCATTCGTTTTCTCTCTTTTTTTTTACAATAACTTTTTTTAGAACATCCTAAAAACCACGAGAAGATAGATAAAGTCTCGATATCTTTTAATTCTTTTTTTTTATACACCTAAACGTTACTTGCATCCATTACGGACGGGACCACCGGTGACCGAGCCGTCAATCGCGATAGTAGGATTCAACCTCTGTTGACATTTCGTCATTTCCTCCCTTCATCTCACTTCGCTCATATGTTCTATTCGCGCTCACACTATTCGCATTCTTGCTGTCACGCGTTTTCATATTCTCGCACTCGACATCGCTTTCGCTCTTACTTGCATACTCGCTGTCACGCTCTCACGGTCATGTATTATCTCTCGCTCGTTTCTTTCCCTTTCTCTCGCGTTTTCTCTTTTTTTTTCTTCAAATTAATATTATTATCATGATTCCTTGCTACAAATATGTCGCCCCTTTATTTTTTTGTCTGCCGCATCTAACGTATTTCTTTTTTTTTTTTTTATCTTTCGAAATGCAACCGCGACCTTTATAAAAATGTACACTTACTACGTTTAATTGTCATCATTTTCATCATTTAAGATACAACAACATACTATACGTATATGGCTCTACAGATGTTCGCTTGCACTGCAACTCAAACGTGTGTCGTGAATATCTCCCGGCCCGTCGATTATCGGCGCGAGAATCGGCCGATCGGCGACGAGAGCGTTCTTGAAGAGGATCGATTGCGCGCTGAATCGCGGGAGTACCGTACACTCTCGTCGTTTAGGCCCGTACTTTTTGCTCTTTATGTTTTTTTGTTTTTTTTTTCTCGTCGATGGAGAGGCATCGATCGCGTCGTCGTGTGTCGAAGCCGTCTCGCCGACTGCGATCGATCGATCGAACGCGCGGATCGATCGACGGGCCTCGGGAGTATGGATTTAGTGTTTCGTTATTCTTAAATTTGTTTTTTTTTTGTTTTTGGAAAATTAGGACCTTCCCGCGAGCCGAGTCGCAGGGCCACTCGGACACGTCGGGAATTCTTGTTTAGAAACTCCTACCCGCGTTATGCTTCTGTCGGGGTACCCGCAAGCAACACTTCCCGGGCTGCGTGATCGTCTTTACATCCCTTCGCAACCGTCCTCGCAAGATAGCCGACGATACGGTTTGCGCTACCGCTTGCTCATTTTCTTTTTTCTTTTTTTTTTTTTCGGTTTTTCGATACGAGTTATAATACAGCTCGATGGGCATAACGGCCTAATGAGAAAATCAGGATGTTAATTTACACGGTGTGTAAAATGCATGGGTTATTCGCGAATTCGTGGGCCTAATTCTCTGTGTTTCTCCTTCCATTTTTTTCTCTCCACTTTCGCCCTTGTATTTACGCACGGCCTTACGATCTTGTCATCACGCCGTGTCGATTCGAGAGGGTCGCTCGACCCGCGCATCGGGAGGACACGCATCGATCCGTACAGACCGTTTTGATTTTCACCAGGACGGAAAGGATCTCCCCGTCCGATCCTCCGATCCCGTTCCGCGGGTCGATCTCTCGAATCCGTAGTCTCATCCGATTTTCACCGTGTTGCGAGCGGGCGGGCCCCAGTCTCGTTGACCATGGCGTGTGTGTTAAACTGGTCGCCGTGTGTGTGTCGCGGCGGCACCAGGCGGTATACTGTATACAAATATCATTAAGTTTTATCATTACAATATAGGGTCTTTTTTTTCTTGTTAAGTTTATGTGGCATGTATATACGCATTGTCATGGGAAATGAGAACCAGTCTTATGGCGGCCTGGTCTGTTAAGAGCTCAGGCATATTCTGTAACGTAAAAATATATACATCATCTGTGTGGTATGTATAGTGCTGCTCTGTAACTCAAGATTTTACATCCAGTTAATTGCATCTCGTTTAAATCCTGTACAAAAATGTTCAGCTACGCTTTGAGGCAGATTCAGCCCCGGTCGGTGAGTCCGAGCCGCGCGCGTCTCCCCGTAACGGGTCGTCGTTGATTTCTTGGATTTGTTCTCGGCGGCGAGAATACACTTTATTCATTAATTAAACGCGGATCGCGTCCCTTGGGAGCGATCCTGTCCTTACGCACGCGCGCGCGCGCGGAGAACGCGCGACCCAGTCTCACGGGGCAAGAACGAAGCGGACCCGCGGGTAGGTCGGTGGTTACCATTATTATTATTATTTTTTTTTTTTGTTGACAAACTGCACGGCAACTAGTGTTCTGTTTATCAATTTTTATTTCTGCTGTTACGTCTGTACTATTACTGCTGGTACCTGTACTGTGTATACGTATGCGTGTACCGGTGTATAATACGTGTCCCCGTGTAAAATGTCTCTGTCCCCGTGTCGATCGAATGGTCGTGTGAGGATGGCGTTAGTAATCCGTGTGGTGTCCTATTAGTGTGTGACCAAACGTCTCCCATACCTTATCATCGTCGTATTATCATTAAATATCATTAGTATACTATATATAATATTATATCGAAAATAACGGATAATACAACACGTAGGGAATCGAGGGGTTGCGATTGGATAACGGATAGGGGCGCGGGGGGGTGGGCGGCGGGGGGGGGAGGGTGGAAAGAAGGAAAGTCAGCGGGATAGTTGGTGTTTCCGGTTAAGGTGGAGAGAGGACGTCGAGGGACATCGGTTATTCGGGTAGACGAGGAGGGGAGGGGGTCGGGGGAAGAGGGGGAATTGAAAGGGGCGCTAGCTGCTAACACCAGCTGGTGGTTGTTATTTCGGGGGGGGGGACGTTCGCGCATCCGCGCTCGCGATCGGTGGCTCGATGACGTGGTCGTGTCGGCGGGAGACACGCCGATCGACGCTCGACGTCACGGTCCCGCGGAGAACAGGACGGCGGAGGGATGCTTCGTCTCAACGCGAGATCCCCGGTCGTGCCGATCGTCGTCGTGCGGAGGTCGAGCTAACTCGTCCGGCGCGACTCGCCGATCGCGGGCGCACGGACGGCATTTTTAATGAGCGGCGGAGCTAAAGTTACATGGTCTCCCCACACGTGTGCGTACAATCGTAAACGAAGTCTTTTTCATTATTAAGTCTGTCTACTAAAAACACTAATGATAAATACGTTATCCGGCGCGGGTTTCTTTATACTGTTTGGATTATATTCCGGAGGGATTAATTGAACGGGAGTTTTACGGCAGGCGGGGGCGGGTGACGGTTCGCGATTAGATTCATGGATAGATATTAGATACGGGGCGAGGGGAAGGGCGGAAGGATCTTTGGGATAATCGGTAATCGAGCTAGGACAATTATCGGGAATAAACATGGGTGATCGAATGATCCACTGAAGAGGGGTCGGAGAAGGGGCGGGGGGTGGGGGCTGGGGGTGGGGGGGGGGTGAGCGGGACTTAAAACCGGATATCGGGTTACTTTTAATCGCTTGCTTATTAGAACTGGACTGGCTGATACAACTGGTAGAATACAAGTTTTTTTTCTTTCCTTTTACATACGGCTATTACTTCGATATACGGTAGGTAGTTAGTTATGTAGTTGTCGACACACAATTCAATGATTACTGGGCGTTTACTGTTTATACTGCTTTACTGTTTGTTTAATTGTTAATAATTAAGTAAGTTTAATTGTAGTTAGTTAGTTAGCTCTTACGTAGCTTTCGTCATTCATAGTTAATGCGGTTAAATTCTACGCTTGTATTTGGGAAGTCTTAAGGGATCTTTTTGGGGATCGGTGAGTGTGGGCAGCGCCGTGGGTCGATCGTGACGATACGAGCGATCGCGAGGGTATGACGCAACGCGTCGTACGATCCCGAGCGATGCGACTCGCATCCGGTTTCGGATCGGAGGCGTCGCAGCCGCGCGCGCGCTCTCGGCGATCGCCGATCGTCGCAAGATCGACGCGCGACTTTGCGGGTTAGTTTGATGGGGAGTGGGAGAGACCATAGTACACATATATATTATGTAATTATACTTATCGCATAGTAATTGCATTTAATCAATATACGTGTGTATTATCGGTGCATAGCAGCGTTCCGAACTCCTTGCACGAACCAAAATAGTTTCGTAGGGCGTGGATAGATGGTATGTGCATGCGTGTGTATATATTTGTAAGTGTATACGTGTTGCGTATCAACAGTTTCGTCATGTGGACGCGCGCGCGAACACTCTTCTTTTTTTTGCGGAATAAGATTTCGAACGGACGATTCTGTCGAGAGGACCGGACACTTCCGTGGATGCGTTTCGAGCGCGTTTCCGGCCGAACTGTACACGAAGCTTCAACAGATCACGATACTACGTAATGTGCGACGCAACACGTGCCTCGATGATCTCGGAGGTATCTTTTTATTAAGCGCACGCGTGTCACGCGAGGACGATAATGCCCATGGGATAGCCGTTGACCTCGTGTTCAGCGTGCACCCAAATACGTATACCAAAGGCGAGATCGTGGAGGCATCGCGGTATCGTGCGCGGGATTCATCCGGAAACGCGCGACGTCGACCACTCCGGGTATATTTGTGCGGTCGGATTAAAGACAGAATTACGTGTCGCGCTAAGATTCGATATATTTTATTACGCATGGTCCCGATACGAGTTACGGTAATCGGCGAGCTATTGCCGCGAAGATATTTCAGAGGGGCGTCCCTCCCCTCTCCACCCTTTTCTTCAGACGCGCTGATTGACAGTGACGGATCCTCTCGACGACACGGTCGTGTGTGCACGCGAATCTGTTTCTGTCCTGTAGTTGATGTGTTTCATAGCCGGCTTGAAGGATGAAATTAACGGGCAGCGGGCGAGCACCAGTCAGGCTTTGGGTGGGCGTTCGGTCTATGTCGGGCCCCTTTGTATAATTTTAGTATTTTTTTCGTATAAAATCAACACTGAAGGCACATTCTATCGGACGAGTCGGCCCAGTGTGTGCTGTGAGTGAGAGTGGGCGCGGGACCCGAATCCACGTGATTCACGTGGCCGCGGCATGCCTGGCGTACTTTTGCTGCGGGCTCACGGGGGCCTTATGCACCCCCGGTGCTAGCACGGGGCAAGTTACGGATAAGGGGGGCGGGAGGGGGGAGACAGGCTAGGAGAGAACGGGATAATCTTAAGCGGGAGATATCTTGGTGGCGGCCGCGGCCGGGCCCCGCGCGAGAAACTGTTGTTTCATGTGACGGTTTATTTTGATCCGGTTGCCTTCGTCTATTGCGTCGGGTTTTGGGGGTCTGTTCATTTTTTTCGCTTAAGTCGAAATGGCTATTTCAAAATTGAGAGCCGGCCCGACGCTCGCCTGACTTTGCCCAGGCCAAACACAATGGTCTTCGGGGTATTTCGTGCCCCAAGTTTACGCGCGTGTCCTTCGCGGCAGCGATTCCCGATTTCGCCGAAGATCACCTTGACTGAAATTTCGAAAATCGAAAACCGATAGTTTTTTTGCCGGAAACGTCGGAAAATGGAGCGGACTTAGTTCACTGTTGCTCGCAAGGATCAGCGTGTAAATAATTAGAAATATACGTGCGCTTATGGTATCTGTAACCAAGGCATTTTGTCTAGTGGAGAACGTTGAAAATATTTCCCTGAGTATGTATGTAGAATGTAATTGCGAAATCTCTCGTTCTGTAGTCTTTTTGCAATCATCGGAGTATCGACGACGATCGCATCGGTATAACTATTTTTGCTGTATCCTTGCGAGAAAGGAGACAAACTTAAAACAGGTTAAACGATCGCATAATCCTGAATGGATTGTCCTCGATCGTGTCTGTCACGTGTTTGTCGAGCAACTTGATGGCATTAATTATCATAATCCAATGTGATCTTCGACGGATATTCAAAATCGTGCCGTTCACGCGCGAACTCCGAGCACTGGGATTATAAACGTGAAGAGCCTGCGTGTATTGTGATGCGTATATAATGTGTATGTATGTGTGTGTGTGTGTGTGTGTGTATACGTATGTATCACTCTTTTATTCTCTGCATTTTTAAGAATTTCGTCGGAGAGGGAAACATTGCTCACTGGCGTGGAAGAGCGTAGAACCGAAAGCCGTCGCTTCGATCGATCTTGAACGATTAAGATTGAAAACACATCTCTGCGTTATTCAAATAATATACCTGAGGTATAATCCAGAGATTGGAGATTCATTCCTCGACGAGACTTAGCGTCGATGGAGATGACGCAAAGATTCTCGCTCGAAAAAAGAAAACGCCGATCATTCTCGGTCGATCGATGCGTTCGTGTTACAGTTCCGCGATTTATGCGTGTGGCTCCTGGAGATTGTATCTAAATCGATAATACTGCTTTTCCCCTACTTGTCCGTGACACCCTCTGATAACGGCGTAATCTATACAACAGTCGGGTGGATTTCTCCGAATACGCGGATTTCTCCAAACGGTGATGAGTGCCGTGGAAGCGCGTCTCCTCCCGAAGGCGAGCTATACTAGGTTTGAGAAACAGAACGATTAATTAATTCTCCGTCACGGTAGTTTCGGCCTCGCGGTGTTCAACGTATATGTCAACAACTTAACCCCGAGCGAGAGAAACAACAGAAACGCATTTAACTACCTTATTGTTTATTTAACTACCTATTTGTACAACGGAGGCGTGTCACGACGAAGAGATCTGAATTTTTGCTCGGCGCGAAACTCGGAGGAAACGCTCTTCGACGGGCACTCAACGTGTTCAAAAAGACTTATTAGCAATAAAACATCGTTAAATACGAAAAAACACATTCTAGGTCGATAAAATCGAAGCGGCACTTAAGCTATTGCGGAATGTACAAAAAATCTCGGCGACTGGAGAGATCGGCGAGAGAGCGGCTTTGCGTAGATTTTTCGAGGCGACGATTTAAGGGAAACAAATCGTATGCCGGCTCCACGCGAATCAAACTCTCAGTCGCCCTGCGTCTACCATACTCACTATAAAACTTAAACTCAACAATTAGGCGAACCTATGGTTGGAGACGTCGATCGAGAAGAATGATTCGTCGCGTCCGTCTCGAGCGGACGCACTTATTTTTCTTCTTTTTTTGGCTTCCTCCTCTCTTGCGACAACAGTAATTCTATTATTAGTGTCCCGATGCGCGTGTCATATTAATGCGTCATATTAATCTCGTCGATGGACGTCACATGGGTACGCGTGCTTAAAAACAGAGGCAGAGGGCTCGGTAATGTTTCTCATAGAATTGTTTCTCTTCTAAGCCTTTGCTTTCTTCATGCATCTCGGGCCTTCGCTTTCTTCCAAACGATACTTTGCGCGCGGAGGGTTTTCTTCTTTCTCATTCTATTGAGAAAATCCATTACATAGATTTTCTCATATCTTTTTTTCCCGATGCGTTATATTCACGTGATTATCATATGCTACTGCGATATCAAATACTCGTAGATGCGAAGGATATTTCTCATTGTGATTATGTTGTAGATATGTAGCATATTAGTTCGATAGATTAGTCGCAGTATTCTTTACTGTGTCACTGAAAATTTTTCGTTGCCAGTCAGCATATATACATCACGTGTAAACTTCGAATTATCTTTCTCTTTTACGTCGAAGCGTTATTTCCATGCTTGTGATCTCAGCAAGAGACTGAGAAAAGAAGCTGTGAGTAGCTTCCTCGTTACTGTCATACTGCTCTTGCGTGGATTTATTGAATTTGGAACATAAAACCAGTATAGAGAGCCTGACGATACTCTGTATGTTGCGTTATGTATTGCTGGAGAACGTGGTAAAACTGAAAACTCGTTCTAACAATATTATGTCTCTTACATCCTTCATAGAAAAATCACGCTTCGCGATTTATAAGTGCGAATTATATATCCTGCAGTAGCTTACGTATTCTTTCATTCGCGATGATCAAATCTTAACGCACCTCCGCGCGGACTCCAGTTTCTCTCGTTTCAAACGGAGGATTATTAGCCACTCTAAACATTTTTCTTTTTACACTTCTGATCAATATTTAACTTTATCGAATTTAACGGTTCAATATGGTTTTTTTTGTTTAGCACCCAATCTTATTTTGGTTCTAAACGGGGTAATATTTCCACTTATGTTAAGAGTTTCGTGATGTCTTGGGAGTGGATTGTGATCGGTTAGAGATTGGTTAAGAGAAGGGAAGGGGGTGGGGGGTGAGGAGAAAGGGAGTTTATGGTGGAACATGGTGGACTTGTATAGGACTCTCGATGGATAGCATAGAGTTCCAAACGCTCCGTGATCTACAGACATTCAATATTAAACAGATCAATCAACTATGTCGTCGTATAATACCACTAGGATACTTCATAATCGTAAGTTATATCAATAATATAATCATATCATTAGGTATCATTAATGCTGTGTGTATGTGTGTGTCTTTCTTCCTCGTATGTGTCTCATTATACTTAAGTCTCAAGTTACAAGCTAGCGCGTATAAATGATGGGTAAGAAACGACCACGCGAGACGAGAGAGTGGGTGGATTCTGCCGATTCGGTCCGACTTGACGGAGTGTGCCGCTCGACTCCTGTTGCGAATCCGCACGTTCGGACAAGAGCCAAGGTATAATAGCATCGGATAACAGCCGCCGTAAAAGCGTCCCACGCACGGTCGATACACCCCTTAACGCTCGATGAGGCAGAATCGTCCCGTCTCGGTGGATGGTTTTTTAGCCACCATGTGTACCGGGTTGCCTCTCGTACCGTTTATACTATATATCATTAATCGTATTATCGTTATGTATCATTACTCATTAATTATTTAATTAATCGTTAGGTATAATTCAATTAATCGATACTCTTAACCCCTTTATCGTTTAATTATTATTGTTAGGTAGTTTATAGTTTATTAGGTTTTTTTTTTCGATAACGCGTACGGATTGGAAGCAAACCTTGTTCACGTGGGGAAGGATCACGGGAGGGGCGTTGGGAGGATGAGCTGGCTCCTGCGGGTTGTCACGGGGGGCAGGTTGATGTCTCGGAAGGGACGCACCTGTTGTCCCGCGCGAAAATCTGCGAAAAATCAGAAAGTCGAATAGCGGATCTCCAGTGATTCCTTTTCCTTTTTTTTTTTTTTTTTATTTATGTGTCACTCATACTCTCTCTTTCCCTTTTACACTCCTCTTTCGCTCCCGTCCTTTCTCTCCTTCTCTTACGTACCCGCTCTCTTTTTCACTTTCTTTACGTTATGCGAATTGCTTAGAAACGCGTCACGTCTTCAACGAATTGCAAGTGGCAAGGTCTGATTCGTTTCGCGAGTCAATGTCTTGGGCGTTTTATTTTGCCTACGTCGGTTCACACGTTGTGTTCGTGTGAATTTTTTTTTTATATTCTCTGTTTTGTTTTTTTTTTATTTTTTATCTCTTTCTCTATCTCTTTCTCTCTTACTCTTTTCCATTTCTTGCTACGCGTTTGATCGCGTTTGGTACGCTTTGCTCATCTCACGGGACCAACGACCATTTCTCTCGTCCCGACGCGTGGCACTTTATCTCGTTCTTCGTGGCTTGTGTACGATCTCGTCCCGCTCTTTCTCTTCCGATCCTTCCCAGTATCTATCCTCGGAAGTACGATGCGCGTCACTTTGAATCGTAATGCCGCCGCACTATTAAATCACCGTCCATCGGTAGGATATGTACTGCGTGTACAGCGTGTGTGTTTGACGTGGAAACTTAAGTCGTTACTATGGTATCAACATACTGTTGCTATTTTGCAATCGACATACTATGGCACTCTGCAACGAGGAATCGATTCGCTGGATCATCGATAGAAGATGCGTGCACACGTTCTCTTCTCGTCGAAAGTGAGCCTTTCTTCTTGTCGACGCATCGCGCGATCGTTGCGTTAATTCTGTATTACATCGTCGTGAAATCTGTAACTTCTTGTAGGGAAACCGAGACCGAATTATTTAACGAAGGAATCGATACACAGATAGCGTGAACGGAAAACCGGTGTCGATCGATTCGACGTGTCTGCCTGGCGGAGTATTTGTGGTGAATTCTGAAATTAGTGCATAAAAGTAGGATCTCCGATTGGTGAGGTATCGATAATCTAATAAGCCGTGTGTGTCCATTGATCAAGTGATGCGCAGCACTTGCATCCGATGTGCCGTCATTAACGAAACGCCGTTATTATCGCGCTCTTTAGAATAATCTCCGTGTTGACGATATCTACGATTGGCCGAATTTGCAGTAATGATTCCCGTAATTATCCCGTAATTGTTAAGCTGTAAAATTTGCGAGGCATTACGGGTGGATCGAGGCACATCGTATTTTCCGAGAGCGCCTTCCGACGTATTCGTTACGATGCTCTGTATGCGTGTTCTAATCGGAGTACGCTATTATCTCGCGTGTCCAATGCTTCGATTTGTCGATTACTCGATAATATTTCGGATTTCTGAATAGTACTGTGTTTACTCGGATCTTCTTGCGTTTTTTCAGTGCTGGAAGGTATCGGGATTTATATTGCGTCGTCTTGTTTACATCGCGGTAATTAGATAATTCTTGGTAAAAACAGTCGTCTGACTTTACGGCGACTGCCGTAAGTAAATCTCACAACGTCAGTCGTATTATCGTCGTCGTTTAGTTTGCTGAACTCTAATAGCGTATATACGCGTGGCTGGATAATTAAAGTGATCGCGTGGAGAGTAAAATATAAACACGAATAACGCGAATGTCGTTTTCGTGAGAGATTAAAAATTCTTATTCAATTTGAAATATTGCGCTTCACTTTATTCCTTTGTTGCTCGAGCGCGATAAATATCGCTTTTATATATATATATTTTTTAAATACAGTTTCCATTTGTTCACGCAGAATGTTTTAAAGCAGTGTAGTGTTTCTCTCATGTGAAATATTATGCATAACATTGTAATACTATTTATTTGCTTTATATGTGCATAGCCTCGTCGAATGCGTCGTTGCGCTAAACTCCTTCTGGTAGCGTACGATGTATCAGTGGATCAGTTATGATCGCGCGTTCCGTTTTTTTTTTTTTTTTTCTTAGCTCTCACCCTCACAGTCGTCACAGTCGAGTCTCACGAAGATACGCTCGTGAAAAGAGATATGGATGGCAAGGAATACCGCGGATCTACGCGACGAGATAATGATACGCGACCGATCTCCGTCCTCTCAGCGCGTACGTGCGTGCATCTTTCGTGCATCGCTTCTTCGAGTCTCTCGGATTTTCAGCGAATTTTCTGCCATCGGCCCCCGGTCGCGGGGAACGCGGCGAGTCGACACAGTCGTCCATCTTCCGCATCAAGAAAGTTGTCTCTCCGCTTCTTCCTCTCTTCCATTCCACGTCATCGTCTTTGCTTTACTTTTATAGCAACGAGCGTCCTTACACTAAATCCCGGGTGACCCGTCCACTCGCGTCGTCGCTTTTGTTACATGCAGGAAGTGTTTTTCTTCTATGCGCGAGAAAGGCTCGCCTTCTCGCCGGATAGGTGTGTCTTTTTGCTTCGTTTTTAGCTTTTACTTTTCTCTCTTTTTTTTTTTGGAGGGGAACACCTTGCGGGGAGTGTGGGGTACATCGGGACGTGAAAATGAGGACGAGCGACCCTCCGGGCTTGGGAGGTAGGGGCTTCAAGGACCGGGTTACGCGTCCACGATGCGCGCTTTTCTTTCGTTCGTCGATCGTGGACACGAACCGCGAAAATTTCGAATCCGACCTGACGCGGCGGGAACGGAGAGATCTATTAATTTTTTTTTTTTTCTTTCGATGGTTCGGTGGTTTGCTGAGTTAGCTGCGAGGTTTCGAAACTTCCCACCGCCGGCGGAATATAATATATTGTATATATATATTATATATATTATATAATATTTATATCATTTTTTTTTATATAATCTAAAGAGTGAGGATTGCGTGGAAATAGGTCGAAGGGGGAAGGTCGCCCGTCCTGTGCTTTCCACGTACCCTGGAAAAGTATATACTAAGGCCGATTTTGGTTAAGAATACGCTTCACTTTTTTCATCTCTTTTGATCAACTTTTAATTTTAACGTTAAGGCGCAACGTGATAAACTTGTACTTTTTTCCTTGATGTGTCTTTTAGATTCTGGCCGAAACTGCATGTATCTGTGTGCATGTTTCGTGTGTTCATTGTGTGTCGCGTGTGTATTTGTGCGTATGTACGTGTGTGTGTAAATGTACGCGTGTGTGTGTGGGTGTGCTGCATCGCGATCGATGTTTATCGCCTTGCTGAGCACTATCTGTTGTGTGACTTCGAGCGCGCGGGAGAATACGCGCGTAACTTGCCGTGCGTCTTCTCGCGCGCCACCCGCATTTTAGGAGCTGCTTTTTTGGTGTCTGCCAAAAAACGGAATTTTTTCACTCTTCGCCGCAATGAGGCGTATATGCACGTCGATCGCGTATACCCTGGCCTTGGAAATCTTGGCATTCGAGACAGGCGATATCGCAACGATGGATGTACGCGCGTACGCTCGCGCATATACGCCCTTCTTGCTCTACTCTCTGTGTGTCGTCTTGTGCGCAACCAAAGTTTAGCAATCAACCAACAAAATTGTTCCTCGTGCCAAAAATGAACCCAGAAAAACGCCGGTAAAAGGTACGAAAGGAATTCTCGCGTCGAAAGTGGTTATAGTCATCAAACATCGTAATGCATGTATAAAAGTAGTCAGGTTTCTCTTCGCCCGAAGCTCTGTCTCTCCTGAGTGAGTCCAGGTACAATGATGCGCAATTGCATCGCCGGTGAAAACCTAGCGATCACAATACAGCTGCGTATGTGGCTATTGCAACTAAACCCGGTTTTAAGAGTCACGTGAAGGAAGTGTAGTCGGTGCAAAATTTGTCGAGACAAAAATATGATTGCCTTCTGCAATAATTTGTGCGTTCAACAGTCTCTGCTCAGGGTACTTTTTTCTTTTCTTCCAAATGTCTTTCTTAAATATTTGTTTAATATTTCTTGATATATTAATAATTCCCCAAGAGAAATTTCATTATCTAGATAGTACTAACATTAAGCAGCAACGTAAGCTTCTTCTATCACGTGACTTTTGCATAAATAAATTACGTGTAAAACTGTTGATAGTATCGGCTGATGAGCCTTACTGTGTGGATTGTGTGTGTGAAATAAAGATTCCAAGTACAATATATGCAATCGGAATGTACACTTCTCTCTCTCTCTCTCTCTTTCTCTCGGTACGAGAGCGTCAGCGGGTAAAGACAGAACTTCCGGCCTAAAATGTTACTGGCTTGTGTGAATGGTGCCCCGTCTTGGACCGAAAACGGACTCTCGCGGGGCGCAGAAAAACAATTCCCACAATATCTTACAAGACGTTCCGGCCGACCGAGCAAGTCGCCAACTTCGTCATTCATTCCGCTTTGTGCCCCGTTACGTCGGCTAAGTCGCTCGTAGGAGACATTAATTATCGTCCTTCGAACCTCTTTTCGCCCGTGCTACTTTAATGTAGAGGAAGAGTTTTATTTATTTTTTTTTTTTTTTCGTTGCTGCTATCTACAGAATTAATTGACGCGAACGTTCGACGTTTGATCGTCTCGATTTAGACGAAGTGACGAAGATGGCCGACAAGGCTGACAGTCGTGCGCCCTTTCACCTCATTCTGGAGGGTCTGCGTTGTACATCTCCAAGGAGTTACATTAGACTCAACGCGGCGATCTAGCTCACATCCTCACACATCAACGTAGGTTTACTGTTGTTTGTTGCTTGCTGCTAGTCCTCGTCTTTGCTCTTCTTCGTTACTAAATAAGTTATTCTTTTTTTTTTGTCTTAATACACCTACGAGATTTCCCTACACGATAATACGTATAATCTAACACGACTGTTGGTTGAGACGTATGCGCAAGTAATATATTCCAGGAATACAGGCATTACATGTTCTCATTCTTATTTCGTGTGTGCTTCTCTCTGGTACACGCGTGCATACAATTCACACTCTCTTTCTGTTTGCCACTCTCTCACTGTCTCTCATTCTCTTGATTCACGCGCGACGCAGGGTCGCAATAAGAATTGCAGACGGTAAGAAGAAATATTTTCATTAAATACGAAACATTGATGTCCATTATTCAAGAGAGTTTAACACATTAGCGGAAAATCGTTTAGATGATAGATACAAATTGAGCGCGGGGATAACTGCGAGCATGTTACGAGCGTTTGGATAATATGTGAATATACGGAGTAGTATCTGTATGAAACTAAACACATATAGCGTGGAAGCGAAGGCAAGACCCAAAATAATTCAATTTTCTGTCAAGCAGGATTGGCCAAAATTCACTGTTCTACACTCACTGTTTCTCATATTCTCGGTGGCCGAAGGGTTGGATGGATAATGACATTTGTGATATCTGCCATTCTCGATGGTTGTGCGCGTTGCCTGCCTCTCGATTCTTCTTCTTTCTCTCTCTTTCTCTCTCTTTCTCTCTCTCTTTCTTTCTCTCTCTCTCTCTCTCTCTCTCTCTCTCTCTCTCTCTCTCTCTCTCTCTTTCTCCTGTATCTCTTTTTATTGAGTCGAACGTCGGACCGTGCTGGACCATTGCGTGTCCGATTGCTCTTTCTTTCTCTCTTTTTGCCTCGATCTCTCTGTCCTCTCTTCATACGAATCATACGTAATTTCAGATATTCTCTCACGCTCATGTATAAATATTTTTCTATCTCCCGTCTTCTCTCACATTCGCGCTTACCTCTCCGCATTCACACTCGCGAAAGATTTGCCAAAAGTATCGTGCACGAAAGGGTGGGGAGGGGAGAAAATTCCGTAATAACTTACATTTACAAACTGGCCTAATAATTTCTCCTCTTAAAACTTCGCTTTTTCCTAATTTTATCATTTACTAGTCTTGACTTTACAATACATATATGCGGACCTCCCGGTAGGCAAGGAGGTCGGCTCTCTCTGTATAATTTCTTCACCTTTTTTTAGCAATTTTTTTTAGCACATTCACTCCTCGTCTCTCGACTCGTTTCATTCCGTCCCTTTCGCTCGTTGTCGTCTATCACTCTGTCTCGCATTCACTCACTCTAGCATACCCTTTCGCTCGTCATCTCTTTCTCTCAGCTAGGATCGGTTTGCGCCGAACGTCTTTTGCCCGTGGCTCCGAACTCAGTCCGAAATCGCAATTCGCATAGATTTCTTCTCAGTCGTGACTTTTTTTCCTCGTGCATGTTATTCGTTTGCGTCTCTCATTATCTTCGATCCGCTTTTATCCCCCTGCATGGTTCAACTCGTCCGAACAAAAAAGATCACCTGTTGAGATCGCGAGATTTCGTGGCTTCAACGACGGTCGCATCAAGGACACTTGGCTCCCTACACGCTTCTACACCATCCACAATTTCGTCGGTTTCCATCTCTCTTTCTCCCATGAATCGCCATCCCTTCCATCCCTCGTCGCCCACCCACCCCCAAACGCCCGACTACTACGGATTTTCCGAGAGGTGCTCTTTTCGACGCTCTTGAATCTTGAGCGAGATTATTGCGACATAAATTTCCGACGATTGACGCTCACGATTCAAGACGAGAAACGTGTACGTTCGTTGTGTTGTATATAAAGTATTGCTAAGCCAGGAGCTGGAGTATGCACAGCCTCCCGACGTCTGCTTTATAAATTAAAACATGTTTGAATGTTATTAAAGCGTTAACTTTTCACGGTCTACAAATTATTAAAAATTAATCAATAAAATTATTATATGTGATGTTTAAACCTAATTATAGTTAATATAGAAAAGTGTGTAAAGGTAAAACAAAAATTTTATTAATAATGCAAACCTCAAATATACATGAATAACTAAATTTAAAATAATATTAATTATTAATAATATTTAAAATAGTGATACGGCACACATAACGAATTCTCGATAAATTAATCACCATTGCTAATTAACAATTTATTTTTAACGAATCTGATTTGACGCAAGGATTTTATTTACCTTTTGAAAATAATGTCATCTCGTGTGGACCGTAAAAAGTTAAAGATAGTTGCGAGAGACAGGAGTATCGACTGTCTTCGCTATCGTCCTGCAAATGAAATCGTAGTTTTTTCACGACTTCTCGTCCTGGATCGTAAAGTCGGGGGCACGAAATTATCGACGTAAAGTCAACGTAAAGTTCTCATAGCTTATCGAGGAAACTTAATGTATAATCTACGTTAAATCGAGACGCCGGAGTAGTTCGACGGCGTGTCTCGAGCACCCTGTAACTTAGAATTACGAATTAACGATCCCATATATACGCGGTGATATGTCGAAAGCCGAGGGCTGGCAACCCTCGATCGATTTTTTTTTTCTTTTTTTAGAAACATCGTTGGGAGGTAGACTCGGAAGACCTCTCGGATTCCTCGGTCGGATTACTCCCCGTTCTCCTGCCCGACTTTTCGAAAGTCGCTCTCACCTTAATCCCCTACCAAACGTATTGTAGACTTAACATGCTACGTGTACTACGAGATTATCACACAAAGTTTGCTCACTCGGTGTCAACAATCAGTTTCTTTTTTTTTTTTCCTCTTCTTTTGGCTTACGCACGCGATCTCACATAGAAACATAGTTTACGCTCTATTTCACGCTCTCCTTCTTTCTCCCATCGTGTACATATATTTCATTCTCTCTCTCTCTTTCTCTCTGTCATTCGCACATTCGGTCGTTCTCCCGGGTTCGCTCCTCCACTTCGTTCCTATCGCGCGCGCGAAAATTCGAAAGACGCGATTTCCGCCTCGCTGAAACGTCACGGGGGAGATAACGTATTTCCTGTCCCCCCTATTTATCTTCCCCCTTTTGTATACTACCGCGCCGCTATCGTAATCGCGCATTCGCCATAATAAATATACCCTAATTACGCTCCTAATAGTTTGAGGAATTATTATTCTCAATGAGTTCACTTTAAATTCCCACTCTGCCTCCTTCGCTTTCTCTCCGGTATTTCTTTCGCTCTCTCCCATTCTCACTGATTTCTCTTGTTATCACGGCTTAATCTCAAACTCGATAGTAATGATCGTAATAATAATAATATAATCATATAATAATAATTAGTTTATTAGTGTGTGTTTTTTTTTTTAAAGTAGGTATCCTCTTCCGCTGCAGCGTGATACGACCTTTTCCGCTCGTTTTTATCTTTAGTTAATCGTTTATATAATAATTAATAGCTTGCAAGTGTTAACGTTAAATACTATTACTTACTTCTGCTTACGTGTCCTTAAAATTTACGCGTTTAGGTATGTACGTATGCTTATTATTTCTTCCATTCTCTCTCTCTCTCGTATTCGTTCTCGTTTAATTTCGTTCCGTCCCGTGTACTCATTTCTCCGTGCGTCGGCCCCGCTGCATAAAACGTAATGAACGGCGAGTCGATCGACTTCCTATATTTATATGTAACTTCGTTTAGTAGGTGAACGCGGTCGACGACTCTAATCTTTCGTTATCATCCCTCGGGAGAATGTGTGTGTGTCTCTTCGCCGCTACATCCTTCGCATACATCTCGTCGATCTCGCCGTCTGCCTTTCTTACGTTCGTTTCATTCTCATTGTACGCGCATCCGTAAAATCGTTGAGAATTCGCCCCTTTCTCTACGCTCGTGCTGTTCATCGCCAGTTTTGTCCCAAGGTCTACGTCACGTACACTGGACATTGTAGATCGGGATCAGTCGATCGGGAGGTAAGGATCCGCGGCTAGGTTCTCCCATCGAGGGGAGAATCTCGCGGTAAAAACCACCGATCGCTAATTGTTAGCCTTGCTCAGACACTGTCCTCCTTAGCCTCTTTTGCGGCTCGAGTAACGCGTCTGCCGTATAAGATCTATAACGGTCTGTCCTTCGCGCTAGGAGCTTCGATTCTCGGTCGACGGAGAAATATAAAAGCGGACTTGTACTTACTCTTCCATTTCGGATTCGTAGATGGCCTCGAAGGATCACGCGAAAGTTACTTATGCGTCGTAACGGTTTCTCATTCTCATTTCAGATCTTTACGAATAAGCATAACCATACGAGATTCCTCTGATGTTTCAGCTTATCCGCTATCAAAGGCGACTGGGGATCTAAAACCGGCTTGATCTTGAAGCCTTTGCTCAATTTTTTGTTTATCACTTTTCAAAGTTTGTGGTCATATTCCGAAGAACGTGGAAGCGAGATAGTCAGATAATTGGTTTAATCGATGTAATATGTAATTTCAATTGTGTGATTTATGATTTTCTCGATAATAATTGTCAAAAGTAAGAAAAAATAAGATCTTGTAGCATTATAAGTTGCGATATTTAAAACATGTCAATTTAATGTTATAGCGTATTTAATGGTTCTTTTTTCCGTTGAGTGTAGATAATGTTTAAAATAGCGGACTAATCATTTTCCATACGACAGAATAATTTTAGACTTGTTCTCTTAGATCTTACAAGGGAAACCTCGCGATCAAAACCAGAAAATTCTGATTTTGATGAAACTTTACACACATGTAGGGCGGATAAATATTGTAAAATTTAGAAATTTTCAGTTGCTGCCCAAAAATAATTCTAAGGAGTAAAACTACAAGTTTCATGGTAAAAATACCTCTATTTAATCACATTAATAAAATTAAAAAAAAATAATTTTTGAAAACAATTTTTTTTTAATTTTAGAAAAAAATTATTTTTTCAAAATTTTATTAATGTGGTTAAATAGAAGTGTTTTTACATTAAAACTTTTGTATAAAACATTTTTTGATATCTCAAATGCTTTTCGAAATATATCGAAGAAAGCAAAAAGGCGCTCTACATATGTGCCTTTACCCCTTAGAATCGTTTTTGGGCAGCAACTGAAAAAAGCATTCGAGATATCAAAAAATGTTTTATACAAAAGTTTTATGGTAAAAATACCTCTATTTAACCACATTAATAAAATTTTGAAAAAATAATTTTTGAAAAAAATTTTTTTTAAATCTTAGAAAAAAATTATTTTTTTTTAAATTTTATTAATATGGTTAAATAGAGGTGTTCTTACCATAAAACTTTCATATAAAGCATTTTTTGATATCTTTAATGCTTTTCGAGAAAAGCAAAATGTCGCTCTACATATGTGGCTTTATCCCTTAGAATCGTTTTTAGACAGCAACTGAAAATTTTTAAAAAAAGCATTCGAGATGTCAAAAAATGTTTTATACAAAAGTTTCATGGTAAGAACACCTCTATTTAACCGCATTAATAAAATTTTGAAAAAATAATTTTTTTTTTAAGATTTAAAAAAAATTTTGTTCAAAAATTATTTTTTCAAAATTTTATTAATGCGGTTAAATAGAGGTGTTCTTACCATGAAACTTTTGTATAAAACATTTTTTGACATCTCGAATGCTTTTCGAGATATATCGAGACAAGCAAAAAATCGCTCTATATATGTGGTTTTACCTCTTAGAATCGTTTTTGGGCAGCAACTGAAAATTTCTAAATTTATTTATTTATCCCCCCTACGTGTGTAAAGTTTCATCAAAATCAGCATTTTCGGGTTCGTGAGGTTCCCTTGTTAGATGAATTTCGTTACTGCTGAAATAATTTTGTTTTCCATAATTGCAGTATAATGGAAGAAAAAAATGAGAACGATTATCTCATAAATCAATGGCATAATATTGAAGTAGCTTATATTCTATATAGCGATATTCTATTTCATATTAAGATTTGACGTGAAAAATTATGTGATGTTTTGTTGCTATAAATGGTGATAACGCGTATCGACGTGAAAGCGCAAAGCTTTTAGAATCGTAGGAAATAATAATGCGAGGAGTACATTAAAGATCTGTCAAAAACAGATTGTGTTAAGTCACATTTACATTTTAAGTACTGTCTTCAATTAATACTTGGATAATGTATAGTGGAATATTATATCTTTGAGTTTTATGTTTTGCAAATTAATAAAAAATAAATTGTCAATGATACATTACACAAAGTGTTAATATAATTAACTTTCAAAAATTATTTCTTTTCAATTTTTGGCGTATTATCAAAGCTTCTTAATGATTTCTTAACTAATATATTATGATATATATAGGATATATTCGAAAAGGGATAGGATATATTCTATTAAAATAATCAATGTAATTAAAATTCAATTGATTATGAAAATGAATATAAGACGTAAAGATGAGTGTTATCAATAATTTCTCGATAAATTATAGTTTTTTTCGATCTTTTGGGAAAAAGCGCGATTTTTTAAAAATACAATTGAATTAATAGAAATTCAAAACAAACGATAATGTAAATGTCCGAGGAATATTTTTCTACCAGTGCCTACTGCCTTGACACGAATGCCCCCAAGCCACCCGAAGATTGCGACAAACAAATTTAGATAACGCGTATCTTATAATCTCTTGTTTTAAAATACCCAAATTTTCTACACTGCTTCTTCTGCCATTCCCTTCTTATCCCGCTATAAATGTTTAGACCAAAATCTTAGGCCAGCGCCGAGGGAGTTGCTACTAGTTTTAGGCCAAAGTCTAATGTATTATATTATAATAAAAATTGAAATTTTCAAAATTTCGTTCTTACTTTCTTAATTCAACAACGCACGTTCTAGTTCGGACGAAAAAAGCTACTCGTTTCTATTCTCATTGAACTCATTGATCACGAATTTAAGGGTGGTGCATTACATCTTTTTACATAAAAAAATGATAGGCCTGGTAGGATGTCAAAAATATTCCGAATATGTCAAATTATTTTTTTTTTTCCATTGTACCGATATGACGATTTTCAAATTCTCTTTAGGGAAGGGTGGCGTAGATCAGTCAAATAAAAACAAAAGTGAAACGACGTTTACGTCAAATTAAACGCAAATAAAATCCATTTTCTCATTTTATTGTCGTAATTAATAAATAAAATAATAATCAATAAATTGACTATTAATCAATTAAAAAATAGTGACTCGTGACTAGGTTAAGACTCACCGCTTGCAAAAAGATATCCGTGTGGTTGTGTGTACGGCTGGTATAAACTACTGATATAATTTTAGTAATTATTATTATAATAACTAAATATACATAATAACTAAAGATAGAGCGCGTAATTCCAGGCACGGAATAGGTAAGCTTGGTAAAGTTGAGAACGGTAAAGTAGGAGTTGGAGGAATTGACCTTGTAAATAAGGTAAGGATGAAAATTGATAGAGCATCGTGGAAATTACATATGGAGAAAAACGCAAGATTAATTTTAAATTAACTAAATTCCCGTAAGTGACAATTCCAATGTTGACAATAATAATATTAATAATTATAATAATTTCATACTAAAATTGTCATATTGAGAGGTAATAGTGAGTCTAATAATAATATAATAATATATTAATAATAATATAATAATAATATAATAGCAATATAATAATAGTAATAATAATAATAATGATAGTGCACGTAGTAGCGAGAATGATGGTGAAAAAAATAAAAGTTAAAATATATGTGCACTTTCGCGCTACCACTCAAATTATCTCTAATATTTATACCATCTCGTAATATATATCTACAGAAATTTCTAGCGAGAAAGAGTCACAGTAAGAGTATAGGGGCGCCGTCTCTGATTTTTCGCACGTTCGCGCGCGTGCGTACGCTTGATGCAAATTAATATGTATAAGTGACCGCTACATGCGTGTTGCGTGTCCGTGTTCGTAAGTCTGTACTGTGGGTGGGTCGAGGTGATAATATAACGGAGAAAAGAGGGGAGGGTGAGGACGCGCGCGCGGTTGTGAAACTCTCTGACACGCGTCCTCTTTACGCTACTTTAATCACACGCCAAGACATCCGTCTCTCCTTTTTTTTCGCTTTAATAATCTAATATTTATTTATAATTACGCACACTGCGATACGCGCGATTATATAGCATCTTAATCTCCTTTTATCCGCCACAGTTTGAATGCTGCCGGCGCACAATCCTCGTGCAGCAAAAAGTCTGCTGCATCCGCGGTCTGTGCATCTTTGTCGCCCGTACTACTCCTAATCTCGTCTCACTGCAATTAGCCTAATCTCTCGTTTATACAATCAACCATTAATAAAAACAGCTATGTATATTGATCCGTGCACTGTTTCTCACAATGCAACGTATGTATTCTCTACGACTCTTTATCGGCCCGATAAATGTAGTACTCAGCGAGCGGAAAAAAAAAAAAAATACGGGGGAACGAAAAGGACGGAGGAATCTCTTCCTCGGCAGATAGGAACAGGTTCTTCGTGCGGAAATTGCCATAAACGGATCGCTTGATTATTTATGCGACCGATATTTCGCATTTGATTCTCATGAAGTCGATTCTTTTCTTTGGTATCGATATAAGCGCGCACGATTGTTTCTTCGCGCCGTTTCATATCCGATTCAAATTACGCGCATTGTAATTTAATAGCCAAGCATTTTCACGTCGATTTCGAATCTTGTCGATCGATTATACGCGAAGAAAATAAAATTACGTACAATGTATGTATAATAAAAATTTCTTTGAAGTCGAAAAGCATCGAGAGGCGAACCTCATATTTTTAACTAACGTATTTATAACGAGGACTAAACTTCTTCTGAAAAAAAAGAAAGAAGCATGCTACACAGATTGCAGTAAAAGTGTCTTCTTATCAATGTATGAACTGCTATTATTCATTCATTCATGGATAGGAAGTTTTTCTCAAAGTTTTATCAGAGAGCATCGATCTTCGCAAAACCGAAGCCACTTGCAGAGCTCAAGGTAGAATTATCCGGAATAGTTTTAGCTCAAGGTTTTCTCCTCATTTACAAACGTATCGTTTCTCTATAGAGCGGTGCGGGACGAGAAGTACTGCTGCCCGTCCTGCATCGTTCCTTATCGACGAAGGTTCCGCTTCCGGTTCTCGTTCGAATCAGAAGAGGAACCGCCGTGCGATTCTCAATTTGACTTAGTTAATTTTTGGATATGCTCGCAAACGTTCCGAACGTCTCTGTCTCTCTCTGTAAGTGCAACCCCAGCAGTGTCATCGTCCTTAAGTCCCTATTCTTATCGTGATGTAAAATTAGGCGGTAACAAAGCAATTACCCTATACGTTACAAACAGATCAACGGACAAAATCGACGCTAAAAGTTATCTATCCTCGTCGTTCGTTGACCACGTATTCGTCGATGCTTCTTCGTCTCGTCCCAGGATCACCTTCTCATGCTCGTTCGGTTGAAACAAGAGGAACGTCGATGAGCTTTCGGCTGACATTTTACGGCTTTCGAATTTCGTCGGCCGTAGATTCGCCATAGGTAATGTTTTTTTTTTTTCTATGTATGTATGTGTGTGTGTATGTGTGTGTCTCTTCCATTTCTCCCGTTTGATTCAGTCACAGCCTGATCCTTCGTTGGCATCTTGACGTCACCCTTGGACGTCGACGGTGCCTCCGTTCCTTGGCTTTTTTTTTTGTCCGTGTCTCCTCTCCCTTCCTAGCCTTCGTTCTCTCTCACGTTCGTTTCTGCGATATGTTATTTAAGGATACCTGAACACGCACTACGCGAAGGACGTGTACCTCCTGGCGGATGCGATCCTTCCTCGTTGGTCGTTCCTGATTATCGGGAGCCGACGAGCGCAGGCGAGCCCGCGCACCACGAAGAGCAAGAGCCACGCGACCTCCTGATTCATTCGAGTTGCTCCAGGAAGTTCGGACTCTTGAAGTACTCCGGCACCGGATCGTCCAACCTCGAGATCACCTTATAGATGGACTTTTTCCAGCTTTGCTCGGAGTCCTTGCCGCCCTGAATCGCTTTGAAGAACTCTTTCAGCGTTTGCTCCACAACGTACCTAAAGTTGCTGGGTACCTGAAAGTTTTGCGTTACTGTTAGCAGATTGCGCGATGATAAAATCACGGATACATATCGGCTTTCAACGTTTCTGCGATAAGAAATGCCATCGCGTGAATGCCGCAACATGCGATATTTTCGAGTGACGCAAAAACATTGTAAAAAAATATTATTTTTTTGAAAGTTTTCTAGATCTACTATTTATACGTTTGATTCTATCAATTATTCAGCCTCATAAAAGTAGTACAAAAATAATATTAAATTCTTAATCTTTTTGTTATATTAACTATTAATAATTGAGGGATCCAATGCAACAGTGGTATATAACTCATACTTTAAGAACTCGAAGAAATTAATATAAATTTATCTTTCTTTCAACACACTCTTTAATATTAAATTTTCTAAGTTTTCAAAAAAATGATTTATAAATATCTGGTATTTTTTTATGCGTGCAGTGAACCCTTCAATTCACGATGTCGTAAATAGAATCTCTCAATTGCAATACAGGCAATAGATGTCTTACGCGAATCTTTCTTTTATCATACAAAACGTGCAAACACAATTACAATCATAGTGAACCACAAAGACGCACGTGAAATATTTTATAAAACATACGTTAGGTACTAACACAGAAAGCTTAATTTTGTGGAATTAATCGACCGACAATTCGTATCGTAAAGTAAAATCTGTAGCGAAGAAATACATGCTCGTCTTTTTTTTTTGGATTCGCGAAACAATATTGGAAGAAAAATAAAATAAAATGCAGCGTGTGCGTGTTCGTGTTGCGCACCTGGGGACCCCATACCTCAATGTGGTTATTACGGTTATAGTGAAGGTTAAGAACTCGGTAGATTTCGGAGTCGCCACCGACTCGTAGATCCTCGACGTTCTTCACGCCTTCCGAAACCGCTTGTCTCGCGTATTTCTCCATTTGGATGTAGTAGAACTCCCTAAAACGATAGAAAAATGGCACACATTAGACAATATGATAACTTTGTAAAAATTCGCGGAAAAATGCAAGGTATATTTAATAAATTTAATTCAACTTAACGCGATTAATATGAGCTTTCATAGATAAATTCGACGGCTTGATGCATATATCGTGGTGTCAATTAATAATAAATCTTTCTACGTCATCGCGGCTGATTCTTGTCTCGCCCGGTTTTCCCGCAACAGACAGCGACAACGCTAATGCGTCATCGATAATTAATTAAAGATCGATGCTAACAGTGATCTGACGTAAGCGGAAGGAGATGAAAAAAGAAGGAAGGGGACGACGCACGTGGAGAGCTCTATGCGAGCTCTTCTCGACGTTAAGCGAAGAGACGCAAAGAGACGATGAAAAAGGTATCGTATCGAAAGACCCGATGCTCTTCGTAACGTACGATCAATGCGATATTACGCATTCTTATTCGTAGAACGCAAAATCGGTTGTTACTTTTACGCTCGTTAATTAATGCGGAAAAATAAACACGACTCGTTAATTGGCAGATAATTGATATAGGAATAATGATCAGAGCCTTCGAACGAGGAAGCAGATGCGAAGGGCAGTTCTCTTTTGCAGATGACGCATGTGAAAAGAGAAGAAAAATATGCAGAATATGAACATACTCTGTGCAGAAGAAAATTATTAATAGAAAGTTTAAATTTATAGCACTTTTATATTTGCCTTTCATTTTTACTTGCAAGGTTTTCGTGAAGCGTTTTATTTAATTCTGAGATTTTATTTACATTATTTATATATCTCTTTCAGTATACATATCTTACTACAAATATGGCTAGAAAAATGGATAAAGTCTACAAGATGCGACCTACGTCAACATTTTTTATTCATTTATCGACCCTCTGTGCGACTCCTAGGTCATTAAAGCCCATCTTTAGGTACATATTAGCATCAACCGAGTATTTTCGTAGAATTAGTAATAATACAGTGGTTGATCTTGCACATTGAGTCCCTCGGGGATGCAAAGAAGTACGATTCAACGAAAGTACGACTCATCATCGCCGAATACTCGACAATATAAAGCAACTGCCTACAACTCTGGCTTAGTGTCGTTGAGAGCAATTTTTAAGATTGCTTCCGCTTGGGAAATCGGAACCTCATTTGCGAGAGAAAACGGAAAATGGAATGTTTAGCGACCTAAATTAGTAGAACATTTTTCAACTGTCTCAAACCATTCAATAAATTCCTACATTCGCGACCGTAAAATTCACGCTGATATATTTTTACGGTTCTGCATCAAGGCAAACATTATTTTATCTGCAATATTATGCTTGTAGATTGGGAAAGGTCGGAAGAACTTCACTTGTTTCTCTTGATGAAGAAAACAACGGGATCTTCCGCAACGTTCACCCTATTCAAAGCCGCTGAAAGAAAGTACGACGGAAGCAGACAAGCGGGGACGGTAGGTTCTTCTCGTTCGATCATTCCGAATTGGCTTTACTGCCAATTAAGATAATTTCGCGTGCTCTTATCAGCAGTCAGTCGGAGAAAGTTACGTACGCGGGAAGAATCGAAAGAGGAGTTCCTCCATCATCCCTTCGAATACCGTCCCTCTTCATCTCCTCGAAACGTCACCACCCATCGGCGAGCCGTCCCCGACTTCTCCCTATGCATGTGTTACCTGCGCCTATAATCCTTACTCAACCATCCATCGACCGCATTCAAGCTCGTCGGATCGCCGAGTATAGACGGTATATATCGCCGAGGTAGTGTTAGAGAGGTACTATGTGTTACGCTTACGTACCTATATTAACGTATCTCGTACGTCCTGGCGCACACTACGCGCGTACACATATATGTATGCGTGCGCACACGTATATATGCGCGTATCTACGAAGTGCCTAATTAAAACAGACACCCGTAGACAGAGAGAAAGCGGCACGAGAGACAAGGCTGGCCGTATAATAGGGCGCAAGGGCGCGAGGGAGACGCCGCTAGTTCCGTAGTCTGTTTGACAAAAAGCCCCGAGTGCTAGAATTGCCACTCTTCGACCACCAAGTGCAGAGGATAAGAGCAACGATGAGCGAGAGGAGCCATTGGCGAGAGGAAAAAAGAGAAAGAGAAGGAGAGAGAGAGAAATACATAGGTGGTGCGAGTAGTGAAAGATGTGCGGACAAGCAAGTGAGTAAGCGAGAGCGAAAGGGTGAGAATCGCGGGATCATTCATTATAGTATTGTATAATTAGGATAATAATAAGCTCTTCAGGGCTTCTCCGGTTTTCTTGCGCTCCGTTGCAGCGGGCCGATATCGAGAGAAAAAGTGAGAGAAGAAAAGAAGAAAAAAAGGTTAATAAAATAGAAAGAGAGAGGAAGAAGGCATGAGCCCCCGCGTAAAGATACTAATTATTAGTATCTAATTAAGATACGCTTCGTCAACACGAAAAAGAATGAGGCATATGTAGAGATTGCCTCTTCCAGATTCTTCGAAGCGGACTCTTTCGTCTCCTGTTTCATCTCCTATCATCTCACTTTCTCGTTTTAGCTTTTCATTCGTCGAGGCAATTTAAAAGGCGCGAACTGTAGTCAAAATATTTGTGTATGACGTTTAATATAAATATTTGTATTCTGGAGTTTAAAGTCAGTTTGTCTCTCTGAGATATCATGAGATATTGGATGCGTTACACCTCGCTCTTATGTTTCATAATAAATGTACTTTTTCTTATAGCATGTATAAACCGCGATAGAGAGAAAAGAGACAAATAAAACGGACCAGAAGTGTCGCATATTGAAGCAGTTAATGGTAAGCGTGTTTGCCGACGCGATGCCTCCTTCAACCGCGATCTTCATCGTTGTCAGTCGCTTTTTCAACGCGCCGCTTTTGTGATGTGTGCCGTATATGCGAGAGCACCAATTAAAAGGGAAATTCCCAGCCACTCAAAAGTTTTTTTTTTTTTAATATCCGCGTCATTCTGTAGTTATTCGGTTCATTCGCGATAAACAGTGCGTGTCGACATATTAATAGAAGAAATTGAATTGGAAATGATTGATATAATTTTCACGTTATTCTATAATAGATGAGATGAAAGATTTGATTTTTTCTTTTGCTTCACAAGAATTACTTAGAATTATATTGTATAATTATATCGTTAAGACTAAGATCAAATTTTGATATCATCTCTTTAAATATATTATTTAAATTATCAATAAAGAAGACAGAAAGAATAGAAACGAGAAACACGTATTTTTCTTTATTATAAGCAGGAACAAAATTTGCATTGTGACTTTATGAAACTGGGCGGGCAAAGACACGTAAAGACGTGGCGAGAAGTCGTATACCTTCCGTAAGTTTGCAATACAGATCGCAGCGCGCGTCTTCTCGCCTTACGATATCCCCCTTTCCGATCTCTATTCAAGAAACGTACTTCTTAAGTCACCGAACCAGCCAGCCAAGCCCCTTTTAACGGTTATGCCAAGTCGGTCGACCTCCGACAATAGCAAACGCCGCAACCCTCGAAGACGTGACTTGACCCTGAACGTTTCAATCCCTAACCATCACGGTTTTCTTAACGAAACTTTCCCACGGCATCCCTCTTATAGAGGTTGTAAGAAACTTGCGAATTCATTTGCCTTTCGTAAAAAAAAAAAAAAAAAAGAAAACAAGTAAAGATACCATTTTTTATATCGTTACTTCATGGATTATTGCCTTGAAATTTTCTCATAAGATTATCAATCTGACAATCCATAATTTTTGTAATCTCCATAAATTTTTTCGTTTAAAATTATATTAAAAATATGCCTAATAAATATATGCGACTATACGCTTTGTATAATTGGCACTGTCGACAGAGACTCAGCTGACAGATTATCGGTCGGTCGCAACCGCAGACTTGTTGGCTTGAGAGCGCGGTTAAAGAATTCGAGAGGCACGCCGTCGTCTACATCGTCGTCACGCTCTATTTTACGCCGCGACGCGAGACGGGAGGTCACGAGGCGTGAAAGTGCGTGTAACGAGAGAGCATTAAGCGTCCGCGCGTTAGAATTCGCGCGCTAGCGCGTCCGTGCGCGGGTGGCCGCGCGTGGTAGATGTGCGTGTCGCGTCTTCTCGCACGTCGTGCGTCGATGAGCGCGACGCGGATGGATGAGCGACCACGCGCGTTTGCCCGCTGGGGCGTAAGCGTCTATTCAGAGGGCGCGTTCAAAAAGGTGTCGCACAGGGTCTTGATGTTGCGCCGCGTGCGCGCGTGCACCCTTCTTAATTAGTAATTAACACTTTAATGCTGTCTGCACTCAGACTCGCGCTCGCGGCAACCTCGATTTTAAATTCTCTCATCGGGCACGTCGCGGAAAATGATATGTAACGCAAGTACAACAGAAACAATTAACGCCGATACTCGACACGTCAGTTTAAAAGATTGTCAAATATGTGTAAAAATTGTCGATCGCATATTATAGTTGTTTAAAAAAAAATAATTGTAATACTGTTCAATATTAAAAATAATTAATTAATTACAGAGTACGATATAAATTAATTGCGAGGACACAAAGACTCTAAATCGTCAGTCAATGTGTTGCGAGCACTATAGTTTACATATTATATCGTCTCCAGAATTTTTCATCGATTTCAATGTTTGATCTTCATCCATTTGCCACATGAGTTAACAAGCAAATATCTTTCATATTTTCAGAATATGTTGCTTTCCGTGATATTTCAATGCTATTTCGCAATTGCGTGCGACAAAAGTGGCGCCACTACTTGGGGAAGATCTTCCCCATTCTCTTTTCGGCGGACACGCGCGTCCACGTCCCGCACCACGTGCGACGTCGCCCCGTCAGCTAAGCCGCCTTTTTTTCACGAGCAAGTTTCCTAAGCCTGCGAGACAATCGGCCGGCGATCGCACGGCAGATGTGCCCCCGACAATGAGCTTCTGGGCCCTCGCCCTTCATAAAAGAGGGAACCCGAAGAACGATGGCGCGGAGAAGGGACGGCGAGGGGGGTTGGGGGGGGAGGGGGTTGGGGGAGAGGGGACAGGCGAGAATGAACACGGGGGTTCTGGGCACGACGGTATCGAAGGTTCCGCGTGCCGCACGCGCCGATCTTACAATGCACACTTCTCGTGTGCCCCTTGCTTTTCGACTTTCCCTTCTCGTCCCTTCTCCCCCTTGCATCTGGCTTGCCTTAGACCCGTTCCCTCTTTCATCCCTCGGCAACTTCTGTCCTTTTCCTTCCCAGCTGGTTCGCGTTCTCTTTCCCCTCGCCCCTAGGAAGGATGCAAAGCATCGGCAGACAGATAGACGGATAATTTTGTCAGCTACGCACGCACTTCTCGACGTAAATCCGTCGCGTATGGGACTAAATTTACTATGCAAAGACCGCGCGCGAATAATAATAAGGATCACAGTTCACCGTAGGGTGAACGTTTCACGTTTCACGCAGATGAATTATATTTCACGAGGAATAATAAAAGAATAATAAAGAATCGAGAGAGTCGATAAAAAAAAAATTGGCGTCGTCAACCTTACAAATCGATTCTAATCGAAAAATTGAAAAGTTTAAAATAACGCCGTTTGCCGGCGATCTTGTATCGTGCATCCAACCGGTATAAAAGTTACCGTCAAGCTCCTCTTAACGAAGAAGATACGCACGGCGGAAAAATGAGGGGAACGTAACTACATTTCTTGCACTTATGGCAACGAGCGAACCCCTTGACGCAAAGTTTAGACCGACCACCCCCTTCGAAGTAGAAGAGAAACAAAGAAGAAGGGAAAGAGTAGGAGCTACGGGGCTTTGCAGGGGTGTACCGTCCAACCGAGGCTGAGGTAGGGGTGGTTTTTCAAAGCTATACGAGGAGTAAGAGAGAGGCGAGCTCCTAGGGTCGGCGCACAGGCCGAAGCGGACGAGGACGGGGAAGGAAGGGGGGGGGGTGGAAGCTTGGACGCAAGGGGGCGGGGGGCAGCTGCTTTGAGCGGTTTCACTCTTCAATGGTCCCGGACTATCCCTCCTTCTGCTACCGTGCCGTGCACCCCTGTCCCCTTCTTCGCCTCGTCCGTTCATCGCCCGCGATTCGCGTCCTCGTCGCGCTTCGGCATCGGCCAAGCATTTTTTTATTCGATCGATTCTCCCTGCCGGCCCCGTGCCGGCGTTGCACCACCCATTTGCTGCACTATGCATGTGCATCCTCGCGTGCATAAGGTGCGAAGGCTGGACTGGACTGGACCGAACTATTTGGGTACACGACAGCCCAAAGAGATCGAGCTCTAACGTGCCGTGGTCTAACGTGTTCCAATGTAATGGGAAGCAACGTTGGATACTTCGTGACCAATCTCGTGTGTTAAATTTCATCTCGATTGCTCGCTCGGACGCTCCGGAGAGATTCTGGATTCCCCGTATAATTCCGCCAAATCCGATAAATATAAAGTGACTCGAGAGAAAAATGATATATAGAGTAATTATCGTTATTTCATTTAATACGTTTCACCGCTATTTATTATACAAAATTTTTTATGCGCGATATTCTGAGAAATGACCAGTCTGCAAATCAGTATGTACAAGAAGCGCGCGTATAAGTCGAAGATCACGCGTCAACGATAACTTCTCCAGTTCTAGCCTTAAATTTTGCACATCTGTCCCGAAGCTCCGATTCCTGCTGGGATGACAATGAGGCAGTTAAGTCCTCAACGCATCGGCTGAGTACACACGGACAGCGAGACGCGAGAGAAGCGGGGACGAGGAAGGACCGCGAGAGGAAGGGTGGCGGAGCGGGGGCAACCCCCGTCGCATACAGAGACAAGTACACCCACGGAACTGAGGCAACACACACGGCAGAGACACATACGGGACGTCGAGCGTAGGAGAAGGGTTGCCTAGGTTAGGGACTCGGAAAACATCCTTTGTCGAATACCCTACCGGGACCGCTCAACCGCCCAGCAACTCGTTCAACCCGCTGAGAAAAAATCAATAATTCTTTGTTGCCAAGTTTACCTCCTGCCATACCACGCTAAACTACATTACGGGTGCAGCGCGTCACACCGGGAAGGGCGCAAACGAGAAGACGGAGGGAAGGCGATTCGGAGAAATAAAATCGTCTCGATCTCGCGATGCTTTACTTCGACGAGACAGGCGATATAATCTATAACGCCGAAAAAAAGGCTACTACATATTACCAATACGATGTATCTACTTCTATGCGCTTTATAAATCTGACAGAACCTGACTCGCGTCGATTTTCTAATGAATATTCATTAACAATCACCGTTGAATATTTGACGATTGATTGCATCTTATATTCGATAGTGACATGACGTTGCGAAATCGTTCTCATCCCTTTCTCAGAAAATCACGAGTCCAATCGTACTTATACCAGCTATTTATACCAGCGTGCGTGGACTTTATGAACTCAGGGAGAACAAAGGGAAAAAAAGAACGTCGGCGGTGCGGTGAAACAAATTAGCCTGGCGCTTGCATATCACCTACAGAGAAAGGGATCGATAGTTCTTATTTGTTACCGGCGTATTGGAAACGGTTACAGGGAAATAGAGAGAGAGAGAGAGAGAGAGAGAGAGAGAGAGAGAGAGAGAGAGAGAGAGAGAGAGAGAGAGAGAGAGAGAGAGAGAGAAAGAGTGTGTGTGTGTGTGAAGAGTAGACGAGGAGGTATTGCACATTTTCACCGCGTGAAATGGGGCCGATATTTCAGTATTCACCCTGAAAACCCCGTAAAATGTTCGCGGCGAAAAACGAGGAATATCGTGAGATCATCGCATGATTCCAACCACGAAGAACCGTTACGAGTGCTATGAAAGATGGCGCGATAGCATAGGGAAGAGGGGTATGAGGTAAGGGCAAAAGGATAAGAATTGAAGTGCGACGAAGAGATCGAGACGGCGAAAGAGAGAGAGAGAAAGAGAGAGAGACCACGGTGCTTTTAGGGGTGAGACTCATGGCAGTAGGGCAGTAGGTTAGCTAGGGGCGATAGGCACCCTCCCAGCATCTCTAGTGCGTATAGTTCGTTGGGTAACAGTAAATAGGATTTGTTAGACAACTGTCGACCACCACATTGGGGATGGGTAGAGAGGCTACTGTAAATATTCCGTAGGATTACGTTTATGGCTCTTAAACGATCCCGGTCTGTCAAGTCCAGGTAAATGTAAGCGGGCATCCCTTCGGATGCCCTATAAAAAGAGCGCGTGCCGATTTCGAGAAAGCGTGCGTGAAATCGCGTCATCGATATTACATCAGTATCATCGATATCGCCGTAAATATTTATCCGTAATCGTCTTTCCCCGCGTCTTTTAATTATCTCGCCTGTGTCACGCGTGCGAGTCTCACACGTACTTTCATCCGTTCGACTGTGTTCGCGAAAGATTCCCGTAAAACATCGGCACATATACATACACCATGCATGCACCGCAAATCGATAATCGAAAGTATAGCTTGCGTTTTTTTTTCTCGCGGCTTATTTCAATCGAGGTCGCTCTTCCTTTAGCGACGTTGTTATATCTGCTGCCCGTATGTCGCGCCGTAAGATAGTCGTGCTTGCTTACTTCGCTCGCCCGCATGCTTATGATGCACTCAGAAGGTGACTTCGTATATGGGCGATTTACATACGATGCTAATAAGAGTACCGTTCGTCGAGCGCACGAATTCTTCGGCAACGCGTGTCTGGCCCGTATCGATCTCGCTGGCACCAAAATTTTTTACATCGTTTGCAATTCAAGACGCGTCCTTATTCTTGTTCGGCATGACATCCGTATAAGTGAAACGAAAACTACGTACGATGTAAGTAGATGATGATCGGCGCGAATTAGATCGATTAAATAAATGACGATTGTGCAGATAGCTCGGAAGAGACAGATCTTGTTTTTCTCTCTTTTGCGCGCATCCGATGTTATCGCGTGCGTACCCTCTCGATTTAGAAGTACTCGATCGTCACCGACTGCCAGATAGAAACGAGAGAGTGGTGCCGGGAACCGACAATATCAAGGGAAGAGTAATATCCAGGGCCGAATACTGTTTGATCTGGCTCGGCGCCACGGTGTAAAGGACAGATGCAATTTGCCTGATATCGTTTTACTGACAAAAATATCGAATGACGTGGCGCCGGGAACCGTGACACCGACCCTTTCTCCCGTCTTCGAGATCACGATGGATATTATCGGTCGATTTAACGAAATTTCCGAATTCTTTTTTTTTTTTTTTTTGTGCAAGACTTTTCCATTAATTCCGCGATTCTCTTTTCGCGAATTGGTTCTAATGCGTATTCGACGATCTTTATACCTTCCGTCATTCCCTCCAACGTCATTGGTTTTCAACGCGCTCTCTTCAATATCTATTTTCAAATGTAAATACATTACTTCATTACATCGATTCAATTCTATTTTTATTTTGTGCGTTAAATAATTCACCGAGATCGAATATTCGATTGTATCATAAGAGAGATACTTACTATACCGTTCGTTCGCGTATTTGTGTAACGAACAAAGATCATATTTAAAAAAAAAAAAAGAGAGAAAAACATAAATACCAAGTTTAATGGCGTAATCGTTTTATAGAATTATCGTCAACATATCCTTCAACATGTAAATCGCTTTTTACATAAAATTGACACCCTCCAGCTTTCGTTTCATTCGTTCGCACACGTGACGCACTCTCCTTTCGCGCATTTCCGATCGAAGCGGCCGGCAATTAATTTTTCGAACGTTCGCGAGCGGACGATTAAAAAAAAAAAAAAAAAGAAAAAATAGCGAAGGGGGAAATACATTTGGCGCAGCGTCTGTAGCGAGGCGCCGCGGATGAGATTTAAAAAAAAAGATGGAGACGGCGAACCATGGCGGGGAACAGAAGAGGAGCATGGAGAAGGAACGAGGACCGAGAATGGAAGGACGAAGCGTCGGAGGTAGAGGAAGGACGAAAGAGAGCGCGTGAAAGAGGAGAAAGCTGGGGGTGGCGAACGGCATCGATGGAAGAGAACGAGACTCGTGGAAGAGGCAAGCGGGGGGAAGGGAGGGCGCTTTCGGCGAGGGGTAGGGGTTTCAAACGAAATCAATTCAGAGTCGCTGTCCAGTCGAACGTTACCCCCGCGGCTGCCGGGGTAAATGTTGGCCGAAACAGTAATTTTACGCCCGGTCCCCGGTGATCGCAAACCCGCCGCGCTGCGCTACGAAACGTCACGATGGATATCGGACCACCATCCGATGAAATTCATGCGTATTTCATAACCACCGTGTACGCGAACGCGAATCTCGCATATCTCGAACAGTTAGATATTTTATAAAGGCATCTTTTCATCAGCCGATGATAATTTTATTGCGAAAGAGAAAGAGAGAGAGAGAGAGAGAGGTTGTTTCTATCCCTGGACATTTCTCCGAAATTAGACTGTAGCGACAATTAAACGGATAATTGCATGCATCGTATGTTACAGTTTAAATGACATTAACATTATTATCCGTCGTTCCCGTCTATAGAAATGGAAATCGAAAGAGTTCGTTTAACGAGAGACGTAATTAATTCGGCTTTTATTCGCGCGAACTATAATAGAAGCGCGTGCTTTGGAAGTTGTCGGATGTAATTGACAGATACGCATTTATTATACAAAAATGGCCTAAGAATTTCCTTCATAACCGGTTACATTTAAGTACCTTTTTGGGGACATCGAATAAGCATTGCATCGGGCTTCATATATAGAAGAATGGTAGAGATGAAGCAAAAGGAGAGGGAGAGATAAAGCAAGAGAGAGAGAGAGAGAGAAAAAGAGGATTGCGGAGAGGAGGGAAAGAGCACTAATGCGAGGGCATAACGAAGTCGGCGGTAATCCATGCACGGACAATTTCATTTCTGCCGTCGTGTAACCCTCTTTCTTCCGTTCCCTCGCGTCCTGCGTTTCTCTCTCCTTCTCTCCCTCTCTCTCTCTCTCTCTCTCTCTCTCTCTCTCTCTCTCTCTCTCCTTTTCTCTCTCGCACGTTCGTTTTACGGCTCGAGCCTGCGCGGTAACTTTTTTGATAAACTGTTTTCCGCGTTTTTCGCCGGTGGATGTAAATTAAATCCTTCATGGAGGCTGGCACAGACTCGCCTCTCTTGACTGCCCCCCAGGATCCCGGCCATGTATCCTCCGCTCCTCGTCCCGTCGCACCAGCCGCCCGTTTAGTACTTCCGATATCACGCCGCAACCCCTTCGCCCACGAGCCGTCACAGGCGGATACAAAGCCGATTAGAGCGAAACGCTGGGAACATTATCATATCGCATTTTTCGCGAAGATTCGCCCGATGAGCGCGCACGCCGCTGTCGTGTGTCTAGGATTTCACGCGCGGATGTGTGTGTGCGTGCGCGCGCGCACATCCGCGCGGAGATCTTTCAAACGCGGGGATGAAAAACGGCAGCAGCCGTCTGGATGACTGGCATGGGGTCGTTGCTGACTACCGAGGGGCGAGCGGGAGCGGGCAAATGGGTGGCATTGGCGATGGACGTGACGTAATGGATTACCGGTTGCAGTTTCCCGGGTAACTCATTTTTTAATCTTTACCTACGATGATTTTTTTCGGTCGGCCATCGCGATTGTTCAAACTGCAGAAAACTCGAATCTCGATGAAATTTGGATATCACTTCTGCGTTAAACATTCAACATCGTCGAAATCGCGTGTATAATTAAGATGTTTTGTTAAATAAAAGTGTGATATATGAGCATTGATCGGTTAATTTGCTTAAATATTTGCGTTTTTAGATCTCTTTTACCTAAATAATACATTCCAAATAACGTCGAAAAAATTATTAAAAAGGAAACAAGCAAAATGTCAAGTGATTTCTTCTAATATATTACTGAGAATCATATAGTTCTAATATTCTCAGAGATGCTGAAATTTCATATTATTCGAAAAATGTTTCGATGTAATTTAGTACAAAGAAATCCGTTTTGCAGAAAACAAAATTTATCTCTTGATATCTCTTGTAGAGATGTATGGTATAAAAAAAGATTTAGAATACATGCAGATACATATTTTAATCAAAGCATAAAAGCATTTAATCAAAGCATAAAAGCTATACTTATTTTTAGACTACTTCTTGTGTGTGAAAATGTAACGTTATATTATATTAATATTAATATATAGTAATAAAAAATATATATATAATAAAAACTTCAAAGTAATATTTTTAACATGATTTTCAAGATACTTTCTTATGTAGAGTACTTCTCATATCTCGGCAAGTAAACAAACTACTATTGATTTAGAAACGCAAGCGTTCTGATTCGCGGTTTCAAAAACATTTTTACTCGCGCACGCGGGTTCAATGAACTCTTTTAATTGTCCGGCAACAACCGGAAAAAAGATTCGCTTTGGCGAAATCTTTGGCGAGGAGTGTACCGTACTTATGCTGCAAGTAGCAGCTCATAGCGGCGGATTAGCCTTGCAGTAGCGATGCTTACATCCCCTATAAAGCCTCCGCTGCCATCACCCTCCCTCTCGCCCACTCGCTGCTCCTGCTCCTTTTTCCCTCCCCGCATGTCACCTCAACCATTCTACCGCCCCCTCTGCGAAACCCCCGGCAGTCAACCCCCGCCTCCTTCGTTGTTCCTCTCGCGATAGCCCTGCGGCCACAGCATTGTCTGCCGCTCAGCCAATACTTGGTCGTGTTTCTCGTACTTGTGTTCATTATCAAAAAATTCGAGAAGAACCGACTGCTGCTATCGGCTGCCTGCTGCAACGCCAGCAGGAACCCCTTATGTTACGTTACTGACGTTTCACGAGGGTGGCCCCGTAAGCCCGTTCTTCCGCGTTCATCCGTGCTGATCCGAACTTTTATTCTTCCTGTTTGCTCGCATGTTAAATCACATGTGAACATTTGATACAAGAAATTTCAATTAATTATTCCTGCGACTAATCTAATGTTTATCAAAACAGAAAGCATAAGTGTTTAATTTGACAATCTTCAATATTAACGTCGATGTATTAGCCGTTAAGTTTCGGTTAAATATTCGAGAACGTTAACAATCTGTCCACGAGTAAAGCAGTTCCCGCAAAGTTGAATCGCGAGAATGATCAACAATGAAGATTAGGTTGGCCACGGTTGGCGGTGCTTGAAAAGTCGGCGATGAATCTACCGGTGGTTTAAGAAGTGGTTCAACGTTACTTGGAATTTCACGGTATGTATGCGCCGCTGGGAAGTTGGCTCGTTGGTGATTCGATATCCGTCTAGAAGAGAAGGAGCGCTCGAGAGAGAAGTCCTGTGCTGCGAGCAAAGAGCGAGAAGAAAAAAGTAACTGAAGAACTTCAACCAAGACAGAGATTTCGCTGGCGAATAGATGTGAACCGAGTATAGAGACGAAAGAGAGTGTAAGAGATGGTGGAGGAGGCAGTTAAAAGGCGATGGCGATAGAAGGGTGAGAGAATAGGAGCGAGATGGGCAGAAAGCGGGAGAGAAGGAGGTAGCTGTGGCGAGGTAGTCGTGGCGCACAGCTAAGAGAGAACCAAGCGTACCTAATTAGTGCCAAGAACGTAATTAAGTAATTTTTAATTAAGTGACTGCCGTTTACGCGCACAACCACCACGTATGTGGTAGCTTGCTCGATGCAGGGCGTTTCATCTACATCCACAGTAACGAACCGACTTATTGTTCTTCGGAAAATCGACTCTCTCATAAGGTTTCTCGGAATTGCAATTCCCTGGCGTCGATTAACGAAGCTTCATTAATGATATTATTAAAAAGTATCGCGCGGGGTAAGAATTTGAGAAAATATTTTGCACAAGATAATAAATATTCACACACAGAGAAAACGTTTTTAAATACTTTATATATAACACTATAAATTATATCGACAACTATTTAAGCAATTATGATATAATAGATAAATTCGCTTTAATAGTCTTCTATGCTAAAATGTAAAGCGTAAATATTTTTTTCTTATACCAATAGTAAATGATTCCATATGATTTAATGATATATAATTTCTTTGAGACACAATTTTCAGCGTGCAACATTCATTGATACGCTGATGAAAGCTGAGACATCGTATAATATTGGTCATGCGTATGGACAATCAGAAACATGTTTTAGATTTATCGAAATCCAATAGATATATTATTGGATACCTACAAATAAACCCTAGGAAAACAGAAAAGGTAATTCGATAATGATAGTTCGCCAAAGTATTTTGAAACACAAAAATGTTCGATAAAAAAAAATGCATATTAAAGGCCCAATTTAGCGGAAAATTATGATAACAAGTTGTTTGTAATTTAAACGAAAACGAGATATTTTGCAAAATAATAAAAGAAAGCGAAAATCTGTTGCTAATTTCCGATAATTTCCAAAAATTATTTTCTAATGTATATACATTACATGTATTTAAATTTATTTGTGTATATAAAAGCTAGTTAAACATACACATATTTGTTATATATATCTCTTCGTGAATATTCTTTTGTAAATACCAAGAGATGCAGCTTCCGTTTTCTTTCTTCGAAAGTCTGACTGCAACGTTCTCAGCGAGACTACCGGCCGAAAATCAAAGACCAAAGTTTCCTTCTGTTCATTAACGTCGTCCGGAACGGCCAAGATACAACCCACTGTCTACCCTTTTTCTCTATCCCTCACTCCCACGTTTTCCTCCTCGACTTCTTCATTTAGATGCGTTTCTTCCTACCACCTCGCGGCAACTTTTATCTCAAAGGATTTTTACTTGCTCATTTTTCTCGGAATCTCTTGTTTCTTTCGAGGATCGCTCTCGCGCGATTAGCTTTTTCTTTTCCTTTCTGAACGACTGCACGAGATGTATATATCTAGAAATATTTAGCTGCGCGTGCCATAGAAAGAAAGCTCGCGCTTTTTCATCCGTTTCACGAGATCGCCTTTTAACCGGTCAAGGTGATATGATATCTCATACGGAAAAGATTTCGCAGCGAAGACGTTAATATCCAATTTCGAGAGATATTCGATAAAAGAGATGAGAAAAGATCGACCGTAAATGAGATACTAAATGACGGTAATTTCGAGGAAGATATTAATATTCTCCCGTTTTCACGGAGTTAAGTTGCACTGAATGGTTCGCGGGAGGATGCTGAAAATCGCCCTCAGCACGCGAGTGTACACGCATGTACATACATATGTGCTTAGGAAAGCACATATGCTTCCATCTCTACCTCAAGGCACGGATTTTCTACACTCGTTACCGCTCTTTCTCTCGACTCGTAATCGCGACCGGCTTATTTCTCGATGGTAAGAGAAAACCGGTGTTCGTCGTCGTCATCGTATGTATATACGCGTGTCATACGAGTCTAAGCTTTCTCGCTAAATGGCACGCCAACTGGCCGCCCACGCACACGCCAATCCTCCGTCAAGCAACTGGGTGAGTTCTTGAATAAGCCACCACTCTTCCAGTTGTAATCTTGTGGAGTTAAAATGCAAGCCACTGTCAGAAAACATAAGTAAGTTTTTTTTTTATCCAAGGTCGCCCGATTCTCCCGATTTCTAAATAAATATACCTTTTCGACTTAATGTCTGACTAACAATAAGATAGTACACAATCACAAATATCTGGGGCATATAAATCTTTTCTATGTATTCCATCACGTATTAAAAATAAATGTTAATAAAACAATTTTATAGATTTTATCATTAACGACCGTAGTACTGAAATAAAATATGTTTATCCTTGACTAGAAGTTTATCATTTTTATTCTGTCGCTTGTAATCGCTACCTGGATCGTAAATGCCAGTATATAAGTATGTACCAGAAATTCTCACTGCGACGGCCTCTCGATAATAGCATGTCACTAGGTGAGAAGATCATGCTCGATACAAGCAAGGTGCGCTTTACTCGGAAGCGTGGGAGAGGTGCGTGTCATGGCAGGGCCGGTAGTTACTAAGAACGCGTGGACAGACCGCACGAAGGAGGAGAGCGAACGCTAATGACCGGTCACGTGTCCGACGGGAGCGAGATAAGGGTTGAAAAAGGAAATTTGTGTTTAGAAAATTACCGCGTCATTACCCCGACTCCACGTCGCTATATACGAACGAGCAACGACACGGTAATGTTCGCCCACGAAACGATCGTCGGTTGATAAGAATGAGGCGAAGAAGAAATTAGAAAGAGAAAACGACGTCGGGGTCATCCCCTTTCGGGGAGAATTATCGAATATTTCGCGACGATAAGCAGCCCCTTGAAAGCGTGACTGGGTAAATTCATCGTGGACTTCATTATTCGACTACTCAAGAGAGCTTTCGATTCTTCATTTGTATCGTATACTTTCTCCCTCTCATAACTGTCTCCTTTTTTTTTTTTTACGCTCTCTTCTCGCAACATTATATTATTCCGCTCGTGACCGAGCCATTAGCTCGTGTTTTCTCGTCAATCGCCACTTGGAGATCTCTCTTTATCGAAGATATTGCTGTCCTCCACTTTGCAGTTTCCGGAGATGCTCTTTATATATCTAACCGAAATTAATCCCACTCCGTTTATAAATCCATTCTCGATCCATTGCTAAATAATACGAGGGAAATATTTTAACGTTTACTCGATTGAATATATTTATCAGAAAATACTCAGTGAGATGTTGCACTTATCTATCAGAATTGCGCAAATAAAATATTGATCATTGCCGAATCGTATCTCATAACGGGAAATAATTACTTTTTTAAATAAGTATCCGAATCTCTCACATAGAAAGATATATTCTTTACATTATGGAGATAAAATTAAATGTCAAGCCCGTGGAGAAAAACTGATGGCGACGTATTAAGCGTCGAGAAGGAACGTTGCAATATATGGAAAAACGAAAAATCATTGCTCGATTCTCGTTCCGAGGCGGCTCAGGTTTTTCGTGCGAAATGAATTCACCGTCCGGTTAGAACCGTGTCGTGTGTGTGCGCTATCCGTTGTCCATTATACGACATAAAATTTCTTCCATCCTGCGGAGATAGGATCTATCGCTACCTCAGTCGCGTGTCCTACCGTGGGATCTGATAACGAACGAACCCGAGTCCGCCCGCGCATCTCTTTTTCTCGCGTTCTTCTTTCTCTCTTTCACGTTCACGCGGGGTGAACCGACCGATCGACAGACAGACGGACAGACGGACAGACGGGGTGAGATGCGCGGAGATAGAGACGGGTACGTGCGCGCGCGCGCGCATACATATACACACACATATACCGCAGATATGAACACGCACACACGTCGTACCCTGGATCGCAGACGACCCCAATCATCCCCCACGGCGTGCTTCATCGAACGAAGGCTGTCAATATCGTCGGTATAAGCAGGTCCGATGATGTACGCGCGACGTCAACGAGTCTCCGTAAGATATCGGACGTGCTTTCGATTCGACGCGAGCGTGAGCGTGAGAAAATAGGGTGCGAACGATCGCTTTGTGTGTGCATGGCCGCCTTGCTATCTCACTCTCTCTCTCTCTCGTTGCCGCTCTCTTTTTCTATCGCTCTGTGTTTCTCGCTCTATTCCTCTTTTTCTTTCTCTCTCTCTCTATCTGTTTCTTCTCGAATCCGATTTTCTCCGGCATCTGCTGTGCCAGGGGATGTACAATGATAAATGACGTCATTGGGTAAATGTTACGATTACGAAAATGATAGTTAGACGCGTTGTCATTTATATAAGACTCATGATGTTGTTTATAAAAATTACGTTTGTTATATATGAGATATGCTCAGTATTTTATAATGAGAATACACGTATTACAATGTGTCTCTTACATTTTTAATTAAATACCGCTGATAAAATAATTTTGTTGCCTCCTTTTATAATAACTTTATCAAACAACCGTACGTGACGAATAAATCCATAAATTGCAACTAGGGGAAAACTAAGTATTTGTTACGTTATCCATGTTCAGAAAACAAAAATAAATTTTTTTACCCACTCTTTTCTCCTACGTTGTATCCCTTTGATATTCATGAATCGATAGTTGGAGATTGATCAATCAGTAAGAACGTACTTAGGTTTCTGATCGACGGTCTGTATATTTTATACCGGGAAACGAGACGACGATATAATAATCGACGTAGCAGGTGACGGCGATGGTGGTCTCGGCCCATTCTCGTGACAAAAGTACAACGATGATCTAGGGTGGGAAAAGGATAGAGGGTTGACCGTGCACGTAGTAACGTAGAATAATGTAGCGACGTATTTCCGCATAGGAAGCCGTGCATTAGGCTATCAGATCGAGCACGCGCGACAATGACTGGTAGAAAAAGAGGAGGAAAAAGTCCGAACAAACCCCTTACGTGATTAGTAGTAAAAGGAAAGAATTCCGAGTAGAAGCTTGCGAAGTAAAAGTATCAATCTTCGAATTTTCTCTTTGAATTAACTTTCTTCGTAAAATGAGAATATAAATTTCACATTATATCTCAATCATCAGAAGCGAACAATAATGAATTACACGGATTAAATTATTTTAAAATCCTCGTAAGAAAGATGTAAATTAAAATTTTATTTTATAAATAATATGTTATTTTAAATGACTGATGTACGCGTATATATGTCAATTATTGATATATACATACAGACAGATTTATCTCGCATAAGAAAAATAAATGGAAATTTCTGATTATATCACGGTATATATATATATATATATATACATATATGTATAACATGACTAATACGTCCTATATTTAGGAAACATATTCACTGTTATAATATATCAAACAAGACGTATCACGTAACGTAATATCATATGAAATATTCGATTATATAGATTTTGATTTCCAAATTTATGCGAAAGAAACTCTATCTTATTTATTTAAAATATCTTAACTTGGGCAACTTATTTTAGAGTGCAAGGCACAACTTAGAGTGGATCTCATTAAGAAAAATTTTGAAAGGGTAAGAGTAAAATGACAAAAAAAAACAAAAAACGAAGAAACCCTCGGGCCAAATGTACCGAAATATACTGAAGCACGGTAATTAGCTTTGTGCGTACCGTCGAATACGAGCGTGCAATTTTCGCTGGACGTTTGAAAGTTTCGCAAACAGACCGCGTGCTTGCTCTTTTATCTTCGATTCCACTCTTTTGAATAGTCCCAATGAATAAAGTTACACAGAAGACTGATAATTAACAGCGGTGCTCGCATTGCTGTTAAAATAGACAGGATTCTTTTACTTTTTAATTTTCGCGATTCTACGTATACAACGTCTCATTCTACTCGACTATCTTGATATAATTGTGCGATACTCGTGCTCTGCATTAAATGGAAATCGCTCGGCATTACAGTACAATGAAAGATATTCTCGGAAAAGCTCGAGTCTAATAGTAGCATAAGATGCAACGTTAAGTATCGTAATTCGCTCGACCATTCTCTTGTGTTTTATTTATCGTTGCGCGTGCAATTTTTATGTATAAGGCATATCTGTATTAAGGTATATCTGAAACATGTGGAGTTTTCTTCGTACCGTAATCGTGGGAGCGATAGAGTTGCCGGCATACGCCGAGGTAAGCGCGCGAGGACTTGCGATTTTCACGAGAGTGGACATCTCGTGATAAGAAAGCGGTAATAATGTAACGGCGCGGCCACGTGCGATTCACCTTCGACCGCCTTGTATCTTGGATCTGTACTGTACTCAGCCTAATTATAATCAGGCTAATGCCTGCCGGACAGTATGTGTCGGTACCTACGGCCTTGTACGCGCTTCTATACCTGCCGCTATGTAGGTAGCGTTACTTATCCCCAGCTGCTACGAGAGAGGGTAATTAAGATTCGGACACACCCATCGTGACTCTCGTCTCTTGGGCTCTGACCGCTTCTGCAAAGGGAGTGGTCGATCCCTCGAAAACCTCGTTCTCGTTTGCATACACGAAACGCGCCTCTGTTATCAGAAACGTCTTCCACGATTCCATTCTTTCGGGGGGATATGCTGAACGAGGTCGAAAATGTCCGAGATTATGTAGGGGAGTGGCGAGTAGATTGTCCGCCGAGAATTCTCGAGATTTTCTACATGACTATCCGCTCCGTTTTCATGGATTTAGTTATCCATTTGGTACAAGATAGAGATCGCGTGCCGAAAATAATTCATTCTCGTTAATTTCCGATTTAAATGAAATCGAAAATTGGCACGAATTAATTACATCTGAGAAAATTTAAATTTTAAGAACTCCCCTACTAAAAGCGTTTTAATGCATTTATTTGCTCAAATATTAAAATGTCTGCAAATTCGCCTCTCTCATATACGAGCATATTTCGGTTTTGACAAAATATCTTTTATCTGCCTTTTTTTTTTGCGAATGATATTCTAGAGCAAGAGGATGATGGAATATAATACAAGAAACTAGCTGCTCGCGTAGCATAATACTCAATTTGAAAAGATTATTTGCTACATTACTGCTATAAATTCAGAATTGTATATTACTCACCGGAAGTTGGAGAACCACTTGACCAGCTGTGCTGTATTGTTTTTATTGAACTTGATGTCGGGGAAGTACATCTTAAGGACGGCCGAGGACGGGTACCTGACCCAGAAGAACATCAGCTTCGCCTTCCTCAGATGCATCGGCGTCAGCGTCGACGAGTTCACCGCGGTTAAGGAAATAGTCATTTTGCAATGTAGAGACACACATATAATATGTATATATACGAAAGATTTCTTGTGCAATCACAAAAGAAAAGAGATTAAATTAAAAGAGAAAAATGCGAGAGAAAGCTATTGGTTTGCTTCTTGGGCATCTGAGTATCTCAAACATAATCGTGTTTTCTTTTCTATCGAATCGGATTAGAAATCGTACAAATTGCGGCTATCGCGAGGGTAGGCGGTAGAAGGGTTCTTTCTGCGAAGTTTTGATCCACGATTGGCCGTATCCTCAGCAGAAGCCTTACCGACTCCTTATTGGTAATAGGATCTCTACATGTGGTTTCAATGCAATCTTATTCGATTAATTCGCGTTCTACTACGGCACTTTCCGCGACAAGTTAATTTGTTTATAATACATACACGTATATTGATTACCGGCGTACAAATAATTGCGTATACGCGCGAACAGTTAATCTCGAGCTTAAATCTCAAGACGAGTTTTTTCGAGAAGGAGAAAAAAAGGCGCGAGAAAATCGGCAAAATGCATTCGGATGCATCAAAATGCTAGAAAGAATCGCGAGACTAGGATGCGTCCAGAGGAGCGCGGAGCAGTAGTTCGTGTCACGGCGATGCACGACGCGCTTAACCTACCCCTAGAGAGAGGAGGGAGTGAAAAAAAATGCGCCATTGATTTTACATCAAAGGCCGACTAAAAAGGCGGCAAAGAACGGCACACGCTACCCGATCGAGCGACCCGGTCCAACATGCCGATGCAGTTCCGACATTGCATCGGACGATCGCCGCTCACACAAGCCCGCACTCGCCTTTTTTCCTCGCTGCACCGAGGCGAACTCCCCGAACTCCCGGTCCGCAAGCCATCGGATCTCTACACGTTCTTTCGGTAACTCAGAAATAAATCGCGATAGATCGTGCACGATAATCGAGCTGATGTATCGTTTGCTCTCTTTCTAACGGTTTTAAGAGTCTCTCCTAACTAGATGCAAACGCGGCTATTTTAATCATTCCAAAACAAAGTGAACGATTTAAGTGATAAATTCTTGATAAATTCTTAAATAAATTTACACGATTTTTTATCTGTATCTAATTTCGTAAACCATTATAAATTTTTAGCGTAACAAATTGTTCGATCAAAGTCAAATTTACTACTTCCCGACAATCTGCTAATTAACAGATTTTTAATTAATCGTTATCATATATGAAAAAAATCGTATATAATTATTTATAGACATTTAGAAATTATGATAAATTATTGAAGAATATAAAAAGAAGTATGATTTATCAAATCATATTTCTATGATAATGTAAGTTTGTTTCTTATAAACTCAATTAAAAATTTCTTTAAAAAAATATCATTCTATTATGTATACATTTTTACATCAATTGTATCCTCGAAATATGACTGATATGTAAATGTAGTGAATCAAACAACATCTTTTTCTTTATACGTGCGTTAAAAGGCGAAAGATGAGTAAATGTAAAGAAAATACGATGCATAGGAATTTAACATTACAAAGACTCGTATCACCGAAACCAGCTAAAGTAGCTTATCTACGATAAGTCGAGGAGACGCTCGAGATGGGAAGTTCGCGAAATGCTCACGCTGAATTGCGAAATTGCGGGACAGATTATTGGCTTGCGAAGTTGGGTGAGACTGCAGGCCGAGGGTGAGCCGGGTAGGCAAAGAACTTTTGGCTCGATGCGTTGTTGCCGGACAAACTCTACTCGTAGGTGCAGCCAACATTAGCCTAACTCCGTAGCAAACTAATCTAACATTCGTCCGAGCTTCCTCGCTCCAACCGCCTTCCAGCGAGCGAATGAGCCATTCTGCCCAGCTTTTTCTCTCTCTTTTCTCTCTCTCTCTCTCTCTCTTTCTCTCTCTCAAAAACTCATTGCTACATCCAAAACTTTTCGAGTTCTGCTTCTCTTTAAAAAAAAAAACAAAAAACAAAAAAAAACGCTCCTGAGCATCTTGCTCGTTTTCCTCGCTATTTCTACATGCATATATTCTTTTCAATTGTAAAATAATCTTCAGATAACGTAACACTTTTCATTTTAATAATATAAATCTCTTTTTTTATAACAAAATAAGCAATTAATATTTACTTTATCTTGAATTTTAATTATTATTCTAATATTTAAATCTGCCATTTGAAGAAAAATTTGCTTAATAATATTACCAATTCTGCTCCTTAGCGTATAAGTATTAGTAAAGGATATTGTAGGCTGAATTCCATCGTAGGTGATGTCACCGGAGTTGCAGTCGCTAGCTCGGTCGTTGCTGTCCATCCTGAGGTGTCCGTAATCCGGACTGCCGTGCTGGGCTGCCGCCAGTAGAGCTGGATGCAACATAGCCGGCGGATGGGGCAGTGGAGGAGAATCCCTGAGTTCTACACCGCCACCCGGAGGACTCGCGGGTAAATGATGTGGCCCCGGAGGTGGTACTTGACCAGGATGACTCGCGTGAGGATTGAAGAACGGCGAATAGGGCGAGAACACTTGACTCTCGTGGAGGCTTGGATTTGGTATCGCTACGCTGGTTGGCAGGGATACCGGCAGCATCGGTGGTGGCGCATGATAAGGTCTCGGTGGTGGAGGAGGCGGGGGGCTATCACTACCTCCTTGCGATCCGTTCCCTTCTTGCGCTAGGATTCTGGACACCGTCCTCGGAGTAATTCTCGTATCCGTCACCTGTAAAGCGTACTAATTAGTATTTCTTTTTAGGCAGACTTATCAAGTTTCTGTTTTTTTAGATTAATTATTTTATTCTATTTATATAAACTAAGTCTATATAAATTAAGCTATATAAATTAAGTCTATTAAATAAAAATAATGATATAAGGCTAAGAAATTATATTTTTTGATTCGCTATTATTTTGATTTTAATTTATATAGTTTTTTTTACTTTGAAAATTTTAGATGACTTGAAATTATAATCTTTAATGTATGCATATTAAAAAATTGTACAGTTTATCTATATATATTTATATTAATATAGCAATTTATACAATTATATTATGAATAAAAATAATGATATCAGGTTAAGAAATAATATTTTCTCGCTATAATTTTGTTGATTTTAATTTATACAGTTTTATCTTGAAAATTTTAGATGACTTGAAATTAATATCTTTAATGTATGCATATTAAAAAATTGTACAGTTTATCTATATATATTTATATTAATATAGCAATTTATACAATTATATTATGAATAAAAATAATGATATAAGGTTAAGAAATAATATTTTCTCGCTATAATTTTGTTGATTTTAATTCATGTAGTTTTATCTTGAAAATTTTAGATGACTTGAAATTAATATCTTTAATGTATGCATATTAAAAAAGTGTACAGTTTATCTATATATATTTATATTAATATAGCAATTTATACAATTATATTATGAATAAAAATATTGATATAAGGTTAAGAAATAATATTTTCTCGCTATAATTTTGTTGATTTTAATTCATATAGTTTTATCTTGAAAATTTTAGATGACTTGAAATTAATATCTTTAATGTATGCATATTACAAAATTGTACAATTTATCTAATTATGTATATTTATATTAATATAGCAACTTATATAATTATATTAAATTGATATATTTAATTCTTATATCAATTTATTAAATCTGAATTGCAATATGCTTACCTTATGACGTTTTTTCTTTGGCGTCATGACAAGTGACAGGGCTTCGTTTTGCTCCGAATCTCTGTTTTCTCTCTCGTCGTTTCTCATATTGCAATATTGGTCGCGTTGTTGTTGCTCCCTTTGCTGTTGTTCGCGTTGCTGTTGGTGCTGCTGTTGGTGTTGTTGTTGCTGCTGCGCCTGCATGGAGGCCATGGCGTATATCGTCGGCGGTTTTGGCGTCTGAAACATTCCAACGCTCGGTCTTCCATGCGAGGGTAGCTGATTCATCTGATTAAGATTGTTTTCCGTGGGGCCAGCATGAGGACCATGGGGCACACCACCTATGGACCCGATTTGCGAGAACCCCGTGGGCTGTGGAGGAGGGGGCCCACCGTTGAGGGGCCCCCGTGGCCCGTTTGGGCCACCGGGTGGTTGCGGCGCTCCTCTATCAACTACTTTCGTCCTAGGTGATTTTCTCTCGAGCATTTGACTCGCCAGAAGGAGGTCCTTGTTTAGCTGCTCGGCGGCAGCCTGCGCTGCCTCGGTCTGCTTACCGATAAACCTCTTCTGTTGCACAAACCTCGCGACTATACTATCAATCAAATTGGTTAATGAAGAGGTTATTTCCGTCTTCAAGATATCCGCTAAGCCTTCTAAATCGGCTCCGGTGATATGAGGACCAGACGAACTGGCCGCCGCAGCGGTACCCCTAAAGACGTTTAACCTTTCCTGGAAGTCTTTATGTTGAATAGGCGTGTTGGCTGATTGCATCTGCGGCGTCTGCGGCGTCGGTGGTCCAGTGTTATTCTGGCTTTGTTGTTGAGGCTGACTCGGTGGCGGTGGCGAATTTTGTCGTTGATGTTGTTGCTGCTGCTGCTGCTGCTGCTGCTGTTGCTGCTGCTGCTGCTGCTGCTGCTGCTGCTGCTGCTGCTGCTGCCTCGCGGCCGCTTCTTGATGTTGTTTCATTCTCTCGAGAGCGGCGTGCTGTTGCTCAAAGTAGAGTTTATGCCCCATGTGATACATAGCGGCAGCTGCTGCGTGGGGGTGATCAGGTGGAAGAGCTGGGAGGCCGTTATACGGCGGTGGATGAGGTCGTGGCGGTCTAGGTGGTGGTTGCGGTTGAGGCTGAGGCGGAGGACTGGGTGGTGCGTCGCCGCCGCTCTCGCTTGTATCTGGCTCCATTCTACTAGAAAGCTCCATGTACTTTTGTTGCATCTCCGCCAATTGTTCGTGCAACATTTTCAGCTGAATCTTCAGATTATCTTTCTCCTCCCGTTTCTGTCTGATCGTCGTCGGGTCTTCCTCCTCTTCGCTCTCGTCATCATCGTCCATTATGGTATCATTGACATTATGCTGAAGAACGTGATGCACCGTCTGTTGTTGAGGTTGATAGAGCTTGCGCTTCTTACAACCGTTTACCGTTGTCGGCTGAAGCGCCGGGCTACTGCGCATCGTGCTGACGATGTTTTCCACGCGCGCGCGTTTAATCTCCGTTGTCGGAGAGTTCGTCTCGGTCTTTGGCACGATCGGACAAGGAGAGTGACTAGGGCTACGTTTGATATTTAGCGACTCTTGTATTTCCTCCTTGACGGAGACAGAGCCCGACCTTGGTGCCGTTGGGCTAGGAGGTAGGCTCTGCTCGCAATCCGATCCGTCCAAGTTCGCCCCTGGCTCCATACCGGCCTCAGCAAAAGCCTCTTCCATTGCGCGTGCCGCGGAGGCAGCATCCTCAGCGCTGTCTTCAGCATCACCCGGCATCACGGTATCGCGGTCACTGTGATTCGCGCTATTTACTACGTTATTGCCATCACCACTCTCTTCCCCGCCACTCTGCACTGTTCCACTGCGCGCACTATCACTATTTTGTTGTTGATGCTGCTGGGGACTCTGTTGATGCTGCGATTTAAGTAATTCCGCGGTAGTGTTATTATTGTTGTTATTGTGTATACTGTTGTTATTGTTGGGCTGCTCTTGCACGCCGAGAGCGGAAAGCTTGCGGCCCTGCAGTAGCATGTCGCGGAGCATGTGCTGCGTGAGATCGGCCGTGGCGGGATCGTCGCAATTAACCACGGCGCCCGGTTGTAGATTCGAGGCGGGATCCATGCCGGCACCGGTCATCCCGTGACCGCCCTCTGGCGGTGATCCGCCAGCGTCACTGGCCTGTTTGACCTGCCGTCCTAATAACTCGTTCAGCATCTTGGCGGGGCCGAAGCCCGGAGCCCCGAAGAAGCCGAAGGCCGCGTGGGCGGAATGCTGCTGGGTTGTAGGACCCGTCGTAGCTGTACCTAAATGACTTTGACTGCCAGTCGCTCCAGCCTGCTGCTGGAGCTGTTGTTGCTGTTGTTGCGATTGCGACTGATGGTGTGGCTGCTGTTGCTGCTGCTGTTGCTGCTGTTGCTGTTGATGCGAGGGTGGCCCGCTACCACTAAAGATCGAGCCGTATAGACCACCACCAAGGAAGGATGGCCGGGAGCTAAAGTTCGGTATACTCGAGTAGCTGTTGCGCGGCTCGCCGGCGTCCACGCGCTGTCTGGTGCGCTTCTGCTTCTTCAGAAGTTGCTGTTGCTTGCTTTCCGTGGTTGCTCCGTAGAGGGCGAAACACTCGGTCTCCTCCTCCGATGACATCATCGGCCGTCTGGTTGGTCGGCCCCCCAAAGGCCTCCACGTCCCCTCCCCGCCAGGATTCCTTGCCACCCCTCCCCTTCTCGCTCGAATAGCCCCTCGTGGCTCAGCACACTGCTTCGCCTTCTGCACTGTGTAGTCTCTCCAGCTCCCCTACTACAGCTGCCTCTTTCTCTGCGTTCCTTCTAGCTAATACTCCCCACTTTGTTTGCCACCGACCCCTCTCCACTTCCTTTGGCTTCGCCGTCTCCTTCTCGATCTTCTTCTCCTTCTCTTCGTTTTCCGTTTCCTCCGCCGCCGCCGCCTCCTGCTCCTCCGCCTTCTCCGCCGCCGCCGCCGACGACGACGACGTCGGCACCCTTCTCTTTTTCTGTAAACTCCTGCTTCCTCCTCTTCTCCTTCTTCTCCTTCTCTCGCGCCTCTTCTTCCTCTTCTTCCGTCGTTCCTCGCTTTTTCTGCGCCTTCTTTTCACTATTCCTCGCCCCGCACCTTCCGCCGTGGAACTGACGCCAACGACTGAAGCTGCTGCTCGGTGACTCGATGTCGGCCGTTCGCTCTCGTCTCGGGATGGCGGGCCTTTTTCGGAAGGGTCGATTCGTTATCGGATCTGTATCCGCTGCTGTCGTGCTTCTTACTACTTTTACTACGGTGATTGTTGTAACCGGGACCGCCGCTTCTGCTGCTCTTATTATTGATGAGTTTACGCCCGGTGATTGTTGCGATGTTGTTGCCGTTGATGATATCCAGAACGGAAGCCGGTGCTCTCGCGGGCGGATTCCTCGTGCTCCCGCCTGGGAGCTGCATCCTTCGAGCTCGCCAAAGGGCTAAGTGCCCCTCGCTCCCTCGTCTCGATTTTCGTGACCGCAATTCTCCGATACGTCTGTAACAAAAAGATGACGGTCCATCTTAGCGATCTGTGCCGGCTAAACGAATCGAGTATCGCTCGTCTATATATATAATAAGAGAATCGATTCACACGGCAACAGTAATAGCACATCGTAGATTATTTTAAGCTCTGTATATAGACTCTCGCTTCCGTAGATAGGAAATACTCGGTAGTGTGTACACTTGTCATTTCCCTTCTTATTATGAGCTTATCTTGTAAAATATAAAATGTAAAAAGTAAGCTACTACAGATGCTCTCTTATAATTAATTTTCGTAATTGTGATTTGTTGCTTATTATTTCTCAGGTACTTTCCGTGGAAGATACACAGACGTATATTCATCTTACTTTTTTTAAATATTCTATTGTGTCGTTTTATGCATGTACATATTACGACAGCTTCTTAAAAAACAAAAACAAAAATGTAAAAAAAAAAATATTTCCTACTTTCTCAAATACGGATATCCGATGAAAAAGTGTATGAGTTCATTGTAAGATGACGTCATGTTACGAACGTAAGAAAGAGAATGCACATACAAAGTGCTATCGGTTAAAAATACAATGATCGACCACGGCGACGACGGCGACAAAGAAGAAGAACAGACCGCGGGTGACAGTTGCAAGCAATGTGTTTCACCCTCGTCCGAACATTCTGCGGTCGCTAGAAGCGAAAACTCAAAGTATAGTGAGTTACGAGGGGGTTAGCGAAGAAGGGGGTGGTTCGCCTGAGAAGCGGCCATAAGAAAATTACTTGCGTTGAATATCTTATTCGATACATAAGCAGTTCCGCCTAGAGTGGTCTCTCTCTTCGTCAGCGGATGCATACCGTCGTCGGTCGATATCCGGCGAAAGAAAGGGGCACAAAAAGTAATTGATAGTTCGCTCATTGCGCGCTCGATCATAGACCAAGCCCATCTGGCTTGCTTGAATGAGAAGAATAGAATCAAGTCTGTGCGTCTCTTTGTTTATGCAACCGATCTTTATCTTTTCATTTCGTTTTTAAATTTTCCGCTTACAATAATGCTACGCTTATTTGTATTATAAAATTGTGATAAGGCAACAACATTTTGTCATTATCATTATAATTATTTATTCTATACGAAATATTTTATATAAGATATTGTAATAGAATTCTGTCGCAGCTTACAAACTCAATCGCTCTTTATTCGTCAATGATATAGCCGGTTAGAAGCTTCGATCGTCATGCAGTTCAATTGATTCGCTGCGTATAAGTGCGTAAGTGAGACGGTTGTGTAACTGCACGTATGCATTACGGAACAGAGCTTGAATACAATACTCGAGCACGTGTTCGTGCACACATACGTGAGATTCGAAGCAACAGCTGAGCAGTTTAAAGCACCTGCGCTCAATAAGCGGACAATATTCCATAGTTCGCCTACGCATAAACTCCCTACGTTCGAGGATACCTCAATATTCATTCCAATACATATCAAAAAGTCGAAAGAGTTTACAGTGAACAATGCTTAAGATATCAAACAACAAAACTTCGTGAAAATTGTATCATGAATAAAAAGTCAAAAATTTATTCTTTTAATTTCGCTGCTCAAATTAATGCTTTGGTAAAAAAAAAAAAAGCATTGCTGTAAAGATATATAACGTATTAAAGAGAGAATAAGTGTGTCGAAGGTCTCTTACGACAACTGTCGCAAAGATATCTTTTTTTTCTTATTGATAAAAAATTGCAAATTGCTGAACAGAAAGGCAAATTGCTGCAAGGCGAGCAAATATGCGCATGTAATTGAAGTACCATCGACGTTCTTATTGCGCACTTGAATCACTATTACGTAAACGTTCAATTACGACAAGTTAACGCGTTCTCGAGCGCTTCCTCGAAGAGTAGCGATCCGTTCCGAGAAATTACTAGGCAGTTCCGTTGGCAATTACTTTAGAGGGGCGCAGCGCTTGCTGCGGGGCTCGTTACTCCAGAAGTGACATATGGTGTCGACCTCGATAAGGTCTACAGGACGACGATCGTACCTGGATAGAAGGGACGCTTCGAGGGGGGTCGGATGAACTTCTGTCTTTCCTATTTTTGATCGGTACTTCCCCGTGTGCTGCCATGCGTGGGATGAGAAGGGGAAAACAAAAAGGTGCCGGTGCCCTGCCGGAAATGGCTTCAGGAACTCTACCACTGTTGCGTCGATTCGGAAGTAAACACGACGAGCTAATTACACGCGAGCAGCATGTTCAGGAAGGCGAGCGCACGAACAAGATCTTATTGCTACTATTCGATGGCCGATTTTTTGGGAATTATTTTCAAATTCAAACATAAATTTGTATTCTCTGTTTGAGTTTTTAAATTAAAATCTTTTCATCATACAATATAAACAATATTAAAACATATTAAAACGTAAAAATTTGGAAATGTACAAAAATGTATTATTATTGCGTGAGAATCGATGAAATGCACGAAAGAAATGTACGAAAATATGTATTAATTATATACTCAAGCTTAAAGTCATTTTCAGTATTATAAAATCAGCGACTATTAGAGCGCAAGAAATACACATCGACAAGTCACCAATGACCATTTCCTGTGCGTCATACGATATTTATCATTTAAGCAGGTGGATAGATTTCAAAGCGTGATTATAGTGCATAGTGATAGGGTCCGCAAGTAATACGTAGGATAGTTAACGCATGGGGAGCCCTCGATAGAACTTCAAGGTGATAGTCAATATTACAACGAGTGATCGTTTTCCTAAGTAGATGACGACGTATAAAGAATCGTGATTCGAGTAATGATTCAGGGATAATATATGCTACGACTTACGACAGAGACGATCAAATTTTACGAGAAAAGAAAAATATTCGAATAAAAAATTTCGCGATATTCCCGTATACGCGGCGCAATTTTTAATGTCTCCCCCCTTAGGAAACAACATTGAGGAAACGAAAGGAGATAGTTGCCGCGTGAGCATCACATGCTGTACGTACCCCACATGGCGTCGTAGAGGTAACATAGCAATGGCATGTGCATCGGAATTCCGCCCCCTGTAAGTGTCATGTGGTGAGAGTGCTCGCAGGGGGTTGCTGCATGGGAACTCGACTGTGGTCATCAGTCCATGTCCATCGCGTATACACGCACCGACATCGCTTAGAGGTATATATACACGATTTTACCCTCCCGATATATAAAATTATTGTAACAATTCGTTTCGTCATTATGCTTACGACAATAGGGGGATAGGCATACCACCCTCGCCGGTAACACGCATCCCACGACCGCACAAACACGTCCATGAGCGCATCATGGTCTTGGCTAAGCGCAAACGTGTACACGCGCACACGTGCAAGCGAAATGTACGCTTGAAGCTGAGGTACTCACACGCGTCGTCGTGATACGCACACGGCGGCGCACTGTGTACGTATACACACGATTCACACGCGTTCAGCATATTATCGGCCTGCTCTGATGCAACAAGTTGACCGGGTGTCAATTGATGTGTTATTAATTGGAGGTTAATTGCGTTAATGCGCTGCCGACCCCGCCTCTCTGTCGTCTACCCGCTCTCTCCCACCCCCGACGCCCACCGCACCCGCCTTCAACGAGCCCCACTGTTTTATTATTATTTTGCATTCGAATCGTTTCGATTCAACACACACTGGCACGCGCCCAAACCAAACTGGTGTGAGAATGAGAGAGAGAGAGAGCGAGAGAGAAAGAGCGAGAGCCGAGCTGGGAGGTCGCGAGCCAGAAAGAGCGCGAGAGAGCATTTAAAAGCGGCGGCCTGTCACCGATTTTCATAATTCACAGCTCGTTAAATTTGTTTCGCTTTTTGCCCCGCTTTTCGCGGTTACGCGCCCCGACGCCATTAATCTACCTTCGGTCGTTTTCAATGAGTTTAATCGCGTTTCAAAAACAATGTGGGTCAACGCCACGCTTGTGTTATTCCTGACACGTGAGCATGACCTTCTCGCCGTTTTCATTTCGATTTCGGTTCCCATTCATGCTGTTATAGATACTACGCGATAATGAGCGCCAGTTTTTTTTTTTAATGTTTGCCATTGCGGCATTCTAGGTGTCCCGCATTTTATATCGCATTACAACAAGGTACATGGAGAAGGAGAGGAAGAAATTCTATAAGGATACAATTTAAGATATGTATGAAAATTAAATTTCTCTCTTTCTCTCTCTCTATCTCTTTATACACTAAAAATAAGTTTTAATTATTTGTCTGGCAAATAATAAAAAGATATTAGTTCTTTATTCATATTTCGATAGAGATAATAAAATTCCATAGATTTTTTATTAATAGACAGATGAATGGACATTTTGAGAAATTAAAAGAAATTAAAAGAAATGTCAATAATTCAATGATATTTCTTTCACATGAAATCGAAGGCTGTCAGGAAAATTGCGATCGCAAATATCTGAGATTTTTCACGAGACGTCTGCACGACCTTTCTTCGATATGTTCCCATGACTTCTCGCGGTGGGAAACGTTAACGTCTGATATTGAAGGCTACAAAAACTCTTGCGACGCCCTTCGTCCTCCCTCAGAAAAGGAAGTAGGAACAACGGTCCTTGCCCTCAATGGCGTGGACGATGAATTGTGGCATTAAAATCGAAAGCTGCGAATTTATGTAATTTAAAATAATCGCACTTTTGTTTAATGATTTATCATATTAATTTAACGGTTTGTAGGATCAATTACGCTGGCCAATTTCACTTCTGTATTTATATTTATCTACGAGTATCGTATAAAACTAAAATCAATAAAGCTTGTTAAAGCCGCTTATCAGTTAAATTTCATTAATTTAGACATCGTTAAAAATGTATTATTTATGCTTGATTTAACAGCGTTTGTAAATAATAAAACAATTGTCTAATAATGTTGTTATATAAATAAGCAAATTGTTTAAGTTTAACTACATTACATTAATAGTTTTTTCATAAAGAAACTATAATAGAGAAAGAAATGCAATAAAATTTGACAAGAAATAGAATATCTTTTATGGAGTAAAGTCTCAGCGAAATGTAATTGAAAGCCAAGAAGCTCCCCCGTTACCGACGACACTGCAAGAACAAGGAGGCCCCCTCGATAGCATTCAGGTGGTTCGCCGGGTGGCGTCCCCGATTTAAATGTCCAGGTATCCCCTGACTGTATATATACGATCGAGGTAACTTCTCGAGACTCGAGGTTCCCCCTTAGGAGCTCGCCCTACCGAGGAAAGACGAAGGATAAGGACGAAAAAGGTAAAAATGCCTCCTTACGACAGAGAGCGCGTGCCAGCTGCCGTTTCGAGGCATAACCGACGTTTCGGCTTCTTGTTGTCATTGTTGTACCCCACTAAGGTTCCCCTAACGTCTTGGGGTCAAACGAACTTCGCCTTTCTAACGTCTTAAGAAACGCACAAACACATACAGGACGGTTCGTGCCGCAGAGGAGTAACGGTTTTCGCTTGCTTCGACATCATATTATAATCCGTTCATTTCCGTTGAAATTAATTTCACGCAATAATGTCTCAGAGTACGATTTGTAATCTTATTCTGATAAAATATAGAGAGTAATAAATAATTAAAGATAAAAAAATTTATATTTCTACTGTCATACATTTTCAGTGTTGATTTTTTTTTTTTTTTTTTCCTTACGAGAATATTTCGTTCTACGAAATATTTGTTAAATATAAAATATAAGAAAGCACGTCTGTGTGTGTGAATTGACTGCTTGCCGAGAAGAAGGAGCAGATTTAACGATTCTGGTCTCTTTTCTCTCCATCTTTTATTGGCTACGGGCTACTTTTGGCTCGAGGCAATTATGGAGATACGTTCACGGCATATTGGCAACCAAGAGCGTCCAGGATTACCGGCGTTATTGTCGTCGCCATTTCGAGGCGCAGTCTTCTTATGGCAGTTAGCCAATATGTTTCCCAGTTTTTGCGACGAGCCACAGGCATTATCGGCTATCTAGAATTACTTAATTATATTCAATTGCCAAAGTTTTGTATGTTTGCGCGACGTCTCCATAATAACGGCGCGGAGTCTCCACAAAAGCGTCCGAGAGTTACTATTTTGAAAAGTATTCCAGAATAAACAGGAACGTCATCCTGTCATAAAAGTCTGTAAATCGCGTATTATTAAGCGCGTTTTATTAGACGTAAAAGTACAGTGTGTAGTCTATATAAAATTTACAGAAAATTCATAAAATGTTTTCTCGTACATTTTGTTAAAATACAGATACAAGATACTGATTAAGATTAATATATTGATACAAATTTTGAATAGAAAGATTAGAATAACACATCCGGAGTATAACTTAATGGAAGATGTAAAGTCATCTTCTAGATCTAAGAGAATAGATACGAGAATAAATATAGATATGTGCACATTCTACATCGCACGAGACATTGAGATGCAGCTGGACCTTGATCTACATTCAGGAGCCTGCAAACAGAATCGACACACCTTTGATCGCCCTTAAGGCTGGAAACACCTGGTTGCCATTAGCTATCGATCGAATACCGTTAGCGAATGACAGATCCAATGATTATTGGTAATCAAGAAGTCATCACAAGTCAAATTCGTGAGATCGTATACGATTAAGAATCACATACGAGTGTCTTCTCTTTACATAATTTTGATAATTAACTAAGACGTATATGCAAAGTCTTTTGCATTTCAAAAATATCATGTTGTATTTTTATTTTTTAATAACGCGATTTATTTTCAAAATAAATTTGTTATGAGCCAATCGTTATTTATTTATATTAATTTATTATTAATAATCTACATACGTGAGTGTGTGGATACCGTCAATAAAATTCTTAAAGATCATGAAGATCGACGGAAAAACAGGATCCTTGTACAGATGCGACGTGACACGTCCGCGCAAATCTCCGCGGAGCGACGTGCGGCGAGCGGTGGTCTGATCATTTGAGCCAATCACGCCGTGATTGAGTATAATGGACTTGCGTCTTGTCCCCCAGGCCAGTGGCTCTCGAGCCAACTCGTACGATTCGCGATCGGCCCTTTCGAGCGACAGATCATGGACCAGGCCGCTCTTGGGTTGGTAACCCGCGAGCCGTAAGTGACTAGGGCACAGGATGAAGGCTGTGTCCGAGTGAGTGAGCGGCCTGTTGGTATGATAATGAGGAAGGTGACTTCCGACGATCCATATATCGCGGAGAGTGGCCGAGAGGAAAGAAGACAGAGCGAAAGCTCTGAAATGCACCGATGACGAAGATGGGAGAGACCTCATCGAAGAGACGGAAGAGGGAGAGATAGACGAAGGGAAGGGAAAAAAAAAAAGAGGTACATCGACGCTGATGGAGGAGGAGGAACCCCGACGTTACGCAGGGTCGAGGGACGGCCAAGAAGCGGACACTCCAATCCACAACATCCCTTCCGATTCTCTACATTCATACGTAAGCCCCCGCGTGTAAGCTCTTCTCCGCGCTTGTTCCTATCTCTCGTCTCTTCCTTCCGCGGCCCCCACCGTAAATTGACATGAGAGACAGGTCACGAGAGGGGTGACGTACGCGAACCGACTCGAAGAGCGGAAGACTCTTCGTGATCCACGACGGCGCGGTGGGATCGAGGGAGGAAGAGGAGGTAGCGGTCGCCGTGCACCGCTCGGAAGACACTCGGCACGATTGATTATGCGCGTGTTCTCCTCGTTATAGAAAGAGCGAGCAGGATGACGGAGAACAGGCCTCCTACAGAGCGAGCGACCCGGTGACGTTGCTGCGACCCGATGAGGATACGAGCCAATTTTCCCAAACGTCGTCAATTCAGCTAACCAGCTAAATTCGCGAACGCGAGGCGAAGGCGAGGGAGGGCCGAAGCGTGTGAGAAAAAGGGATCGCTCCGGGGAGAAGCGAAACGACGGGACTAAAGTGCTGGAAATAGCGCGATGCGTTATTTGCATGAGAAGCAAAAGACTGGCTCGCTCGCGGATACGCTCGGCGTACGATGACGCCGGTACGATGAGCCGGTTCCCAAGTGTCGGGTGAGCTACGGCTCGGTTAATCCAATTGAGTTAATTTGGGTTAACTTAAAGTCGTCTAAACAGCTTGTTTAGATGTCCCGCGATGCGTTCGTAAAAATACGTATCCGGCCCTCTCTCTTCCTTCCCATTTCAACAAGATTCTTCTAGATGCGTTCATCTCCGATTGAGAGATAAACAGATTGATTAACGATCACGTTAATCTTGATCTAATTTGCAGTTGTCATTTCAATTATTACGATCGGTTAATATATATTCATTTCTTTACATTAATTAATTAAATTAATTTTTTACCATAATTTTTTTATATTATGTTTATACCTTTGATTTTTTAAAAATTGTACACTAAATGTCACATTCACAAATTTGTCAATTATGATGGCATTATTATAAGAATAATGCCATTGTTTTAAATTAAAAATGTGCTTTTTATTGTAGTTGCTCTCGATCCAGCTCGCAAATAACGGAGCTAACAACGGAGCTAGTTCATTTTAGATATCCCTTAACTAAATTTTCTCTCCATTTTGATAGCGTTATTTCTACTAATGTGATATCATTGGAATATCGATCGGAATGTCCCGATTTTATTCAGAAATCCTTTTATCCCCGTATTCTTTTTCACAAAATTTCTTAATACTTTCGCTCACAATTTCTTCTACAAATATTTTTAATGATTAAGAATTACACTAATTTATTTAGATCTTTAGTTATTGAATTAAAATTAAATTGTTAGATTAAGTTGAAATTGCCGCTCGCAATTTTGCATTACTGTATCATTTTGCTTATGTCACCGAAAAAGATCGATATCGATAAGATCGTCCGTCGAGAGAGAGAGAGAGAGAGAGAGAGAGAGAGAGAGAGAGAGGGAGGGAAAGAGAGAGACAGAGAGAGAGAGAGAGAGAGAGACCAAAGACGAGACTAGCCTAACCGCCACCTCAACGATGATATAGTCATCGAGCTCTATGCTGCTCTAGTGCGGCGGGGCACATGCGAGAGTATTTGCTCAGGGTACATACTAGACTCGTCTCCCCAGCTGACGTTGATTGAAGGAATAAGGGAAACGGCGAGGTCTCTCAAGTACCCACCACCACACTATCGCCGCCGCCACGATCACTACCAATGTTTCGCCTCTGCAGCCCCTAACAGACCGACCTCTACGTACGTCATCGTCTCGACCGCCTCTATCACGATCGTATGATCATCATCGTGATGTTCTGTGCACCGATGTGACGCGTCAGATACATCGGAAATTCCTCCTCTTTCAGTCTGTGCATTAATTAAACAGGATTTACACGGTTACATCGAGGTTTCGTGATCAGACGCGAAGGAACGTATATGATGTTCTGTCACGAAGCCGATTTATCGAAGAGATAGGAAGCGTATCATAAGATTAAAATTTATGCAACTGAAAAACTTATGAAACATTTGAAGAACATTAAAAATTTTATTATTCAATGAAATGCATGGTTAATTAAATAATTAAATTCAAACTTTATTAGCATGTTAAATAACTAAAAAGATGTGCGAGAAAAAACAAAACGATCGCGACGAAAAGAATGAATCGAGAAACTCAGAGAGAAAGAAAGAGAGACAAATAGAGAGACAAGTTTTAATTAAGAAATGCAATGAGTCATTCGACACGTACGTGAGCGTCCGATGAAAAAAAAAAAAAAAAAAAAAAAAAAAAGAAAGGATTGATTGCGGTCGGTCAGCGGAGAGAGGCTAAATAAAAATGTCGAGATAGATAGACGGGTATCTCAGGATCCGGAACTTGTTGACAATGCTGCGGAAGGCGATACACCTGGACGGCCGCGAGGAGCGTGCAAGTATTGACCCGTCGCTTACTAAAGCCGGACAGTGGACGACCGCGACTAAATTTTCTCGCGCGTCTGACGTGGTCAGTGGACCTCGTCTCCTGAAAAGAGAGCCCCCTCAGCCCCATGCTATTTGTGCCGCGATATTGCGTTCGTGCGATGGCGCGATTATTTACATTACTTCCGAATTGGTAAATAAGAGACGCGATGTGTGTTCGGACGCGGAAGCGTGTCGCAACCGCCTCTCTTTCCGCGCGTAGCCATTCCCTCCGTTCGCCATTATTATAAATCCCTTTTCCGGAGTTTGCGTGATATGTGGACGCTCACCGATAGTTCATCGTAATATAAAAAGAGCGGAGCTTGATGTAATAAATTACTAATTACTAATAAGCTAAATCATCTACAGTTTTATGTTCCTGAAAAATATATACTCTTTTCGAACACATTCTTCCTAAATAAATTTATTTTTCGGTCTTGATAACACAAGAAATGCATAATCAAACGGTATTTATGTCTGTAATATGAGTGTAATTACAATTAGTATGTTATTGCGTACACGTACATACTCTCACGTTATCTTTACACATTTAAGTCTATAGATATAAAGTAGTACAACACAACAGTTTAGCATAATTGCGATGAACGTAGTGCCTCGTTAATATTAACGTGCATGTAAGTTTGTTACCGTCCTTTCAAAGAAGTGACGTTGTGGTAGTATTATTCGCGAGGCACTTAACCATCTTTCGAAAGTTGTCTCTGTCGTCAGGATATTGGCTCAAAACGGTCGTTTAAATCTCAGGCGTCTAATGACACCCGCGCGATAATAGGGCAGCTGATTTGACAAGCAAAGTGGTTACGAAGACAAATGAGTACTTTAGTCGCGCTCGAAACCATCGATCGTTCTACAAGCTCAGCCAGATCTCTTCTTCATCCTCTCTCTCTTTCTCTCTTTCTCTCTTTCTGATGTCATTAAGAGCAGAAACTTGTCGTGTGGTATTCATTAAGTCGTACATAAGATGTAATAAATTAATGATCGTTAGATGTTAATGATATGCCATCATCGCAAATAAAAAGTTCAGTAATTAAGTAGATCCGCAAGGATCTACCAGTTTCAGTTGAATTAATGTTTTCCTTTATTATTTATAAAATTGAAATGCATATGCGCGATAGGCGGAAATAGGCGACATTTTATTTTGAGTTTATTTTGAACATTGAAAAAATTTGCAGCAGTTCTGCTTATTGAAATGCTCTTCAGATTGATTTTTCGTAACTTAAAGTAAATGTCAGTCTTATGTCTAACGGCGCTTAATTATTATAGTTATTATTATCTGTTGTAGTATTATTAATATTATTTAATTATATATTTATGCTTTTTTATTAAGCTAATAATTTAGTTCAAGTAAATATAAATTATGATGAATTTTGCAGAATTGTACAGCGTCTATTATAACGATTTGTGTGTGTATATTCTCTTATGCAAACCGCATTGTTTTAGCTTAGGCAATTATCTGACATTAGCAAGGTCTGAAATAAACGTAAATGGCATTATGTCATCCTTTTGGGATTTCGTAGATCTTACGTAGGTTACGTGTATTGTGCATCCGACGGTTTTCTCTGAATCTTGTAACTCGAATTAATCGATGAATAACAAGCAATTTGTCCTGACAAACTCATTTCGGGATGATGCGCGGCACACAATGAGATAATTACATGATTGAGTAGATGATGTCTGCCACGCGAAAACATTCTTATACACATTCCGATAAAAATGAAGGTAGCGAGCAAAAACTGCGATTATATACTTGTACAAAGCAAAGCCGATATCGTCACGTGTAACTGATCGAGCAAGCGCATGATTGCTACGCGTCAGCCCATCGAGGATCTCCGATTTATGAAATAAGCCATCATCATAGATTCCGGCCGGCCGAGCAGAGATGTTATGACACATCGGACACGCTCGCGTGTCTGTGTCCCCACATATATGCGCAACACATATCCGGGGGTCGGGTCAGTTCTCAGGGCTATCATTGCCTGCCGGCCGGAAGACTCACTTAGACCCGTCTTGAGTTACCCCTCTTCGTCCCTGGCCAACGCTCCTCGACAAACTCACGACTATAATCCCTCCTTCCCTTTTCGTCTCCCCGATTCGCTCTCTCGTTCTAACTCCCGCTCTATATCCCGCTCTCCCGTCCCTATCGTTTTTCTCTCCAGGGGGAGAATCTACTTGTCGGATTCTTTTCTCCTTCGGCTTTTCTTCCCTCGCTCGTCGGGGGACACTTGCCTTACGAGAGGCAGCGTCACAGTATTGTTTACAGATCAATCTTATGAGTAACCGATTCTTTCTGCGATTAGCTCGAAACTTTTCTTAGCATATTTCTTGAAACATTAGATGTTATTATAATATTGCTATATATTATTGTCAGTATTATTGTTAAGTAAAATCGTCAGCAATATTGATAATTTACTTTTTTTACGTAATCATCTTCCATTAAGTGGAAGTCCTTCAATTTCAACTTATTTATGATAAACACAGATGGATTTAATTACCACTATAATAAATAATTGTTTTCTCGATTTGTGTACGTTCATAATAGGATGTTGCACACGCCATCATCATCGTTGCTCGCGAACTTGTTGCGAGCTTGCGACGAGAGAATGACAACGCGCGCGGAACACGCGGATGCATACACGCGTACGCACGAGCCACGTTCGTCGAGTGTCGACGCACACGCGTGTACGATGCAGCAGCTCCGTGTTTGGGGCGTAATAGCATGGGTAGGACAAATGTGTGTGTGTGTGTGTGTGTGTATAGGCTCATTGTGCGTTTCTGTGGCGGATACGACTCCTTTAACCCTTTAGGGAATATCTATGTGTATATACGGAGAACGGCGGTGTAAGTACCGAGTCTTTTGCATATCAAAATCTCACATCATGATAGTGCTTATAATTGATTATAATTGATTGTAAACTTGCTTTTTTTCTTGTAGCGCGCATGATATTGAATAATTCATGCGAAAAATTGAGACATCGTCCGATTATATCTCCTTATAATGATTATCACTATCCAAGTAATGTAATTTCTTATATATTGACAACTATTTTACATTTTCTCCAGCAGATGAAACTCTCGCGACAGTTATATATAATTAGAAAAGAGAGATAATTTTGAAAATAATTTAATCGACGTAGTAAGATTCGAGAATAAAATTGTCATCCACGAGCGCAATATTAATCTATCAATATGTTTATTTAATAAATTTCACACATAGTGTGAAAGTATGTTGTGCGTTGGAGATGTGTGTTGAAAATGTTAAAACTTGAATGACACGAATACAACGATTCGTCCAAGATACTTTCTTCTCGAGAGAACGCTGCTGTCACGGTTGGGAAGAAACGCATAAACGCGCAGTGTCAAGCGTATTCGCGCGAGCGCGATACTTTGGCGCGTTCTACCGCGGACAATAAAATGCCTTTATAATACTTTGTTATGTAGTCGAGTAACTCGTTAAGCGTGTATTATGACCTTTCTTTACTGCCTTAAGTTTGTTCTGGCTAGTTTACGGCCCGCAACTCCGCGCGCGACGATGACGAGATGCACATCGGGGGTCGATTTACACTCTTCCCTCTCACATGCTTCTCCGTTTACTCGTAAAAATATTCGGCGACGCTCTCTCTGGAGCCGTAAAACTATATTTTGCGAAGGTAGGTGAGAACTTTACGTGAAAAATTAAAGAGAGCGAGTTTTCTGTCTTTAGATCGCAACCGTCTTTAGATCCCCCTTCTTCTCCTCGTAGCAAATAGTACTTAATTATTTAACTCGTGTCTGTCTCGCTACGCTGAGATCGCGTGAAATATCGTATAGAGTTGGATACATCGCTGACGTCTCGCGGGACCTCGCTTGGCCGAGCAGTCTCCCAGGCTAACAGAAGAGCGGCGGATCAATTAAGACATCATTTCCGTTGCGGGTAACAATGATACGCCCGCCAAGGCCGGAACATGCGTCCGCACCTTTCGGCATCGCGCTTCTGCGTCCACTCGAGCCCAACCCTGGTTACGAGGCTTACATCCTGGATCGGTTCACGGTGTTGATCCGTAAGCGCGACGTGCCGATATATACGCGCCCGCGTAAACGCACAGATACGTGATTGTAACAAAACAGCGGACGTCCGGACGACGGACAGTCGCACAGGTATCGCTCCACCGTTCCCCTTAGCACCGGCACTCCTCTTACGCATTCTTCCTCACTCTCTCTCTTTCTTTCTCTCTCTTTCTCTCCCTCTCTCTCGTCCCTCGACATTTCTGGTCCCACCACCATACTGTGTCCTTTTACCAGTCGCCGGTCTCTCTCTTCGCTTCTCTCTTTCCTGCTTTGACCCCTTCTCCTTCTATTCCGGCAAGAGAACGGAACGAGACCCCCGCTTCCTCTGGAAAATTGGAAGCTTCCAGGCGAGACTAGCTGGTCCAGCACACACGCGCTTCCGGTTACGTTCCGCATGCGGTCGTGCGGAAATCTTCTCAGTGCGATTGCCCTGATATCATTATCAATGTAATGTAAATAAATAAATAAAATAAAATAAAATAGAAATTAATAAAATAAATATTTAAAAAATTAATTAATTAATTAATTAATTAATTAATTAATTTTGACATTTTTTTTCTACTAATTCTAAAATCTTGATTTCTCATCCATAATACCCGTGCATAAAAATGACGTTCATTGTCATTTTTCGGCAAACTTGGAAATTTTTATAAGAACTCTAAAATATATATTTTTAATTAAAATACTTTAATCCGATTTGAAAAATAAAGATATGAATTTTAGAGACAGTAGCGTTCTAGAGTTAATCGATCGTAAAGGAGTGATAACGATACGACAAATAATATGTAATTTTTCCGTACGAGTATACATCTGTACTTCATCACATGTACTTTTGCGGAACAGTTACACGTCGGAGCCGTATCGAAACATTTTTACGTGCACACATTTTCCTCCGCGTTCCCTTCGATTTTCAATATCATTTTTCGTCGCTTCGATGTCGGCACAGAGGATAGTATAAACATTACATTGTTTTTTTTCCTGTCGAATACTCGGAATGTATACTTTTGAAACACGATAGGCATATGTGTTTTTTTAAAGTCGATCATCTGTCGCTATATCCAGTGCAACGAAGAAATATGATATAATGAAGCATGATAAAAAAAAGTCAAATTACGCTAATAAACGTGGTTTTTGTTGCGCGGCTCGTTAGGTGTGTATCATCGTCGGTCATCGGTCACCGTGCTTTCCTCTCGAGAACGGAAGAAGTGAGAGCTCATTTCCTCCGTGAAAGTGGAAGCTTCCACTAAGGATACTTGGTCCAGTGGACACGCACTTCCTGTCACTATTTGTCGCGCTTCAAGTACTTTGCGCACCGCAGAAAATTATATTGTCGTTCGGCCATTTATGACGGACATTGTGTCGGCGACACACCCACATCATGTACCAAGAAACACACAAGTGTTAAATGTCAAGTATGAATGGCCAGAAAATGCATTATACTAATTCTTACCCTTTTATCAAATGTAATTAATTCTAGCTCTCTCGCGATTAATAAAGTATCACATTAATCGTCCGCTTCATAGTATTGTAAATAAAAATTGAAAAATATATCGTGGCGTTATAATATATCTAATTGCGTTATTTAAAGAATTAACAAGAATTGTATTATACTTGAACAAGATACACAAGCTAACACCGGCGCAATTGCTTTAAAAGTGGACGAGCGTGTCTCGCGTTTTGAATAGTAAGTTCTTAGTGAGAGAAAACGCGCTGGGGCTAATAAAGCTCTGAAACCGCGTGGTAGGTGACACGGCATTCCGAAAGAGACAATTCTCACCTCGCACCACTCCAGCACATTACGCTTTCCTTCGCGTTCTCTTACCCGGTTTCCTTTTCCTTGGTTCTGCCGGCAGCGAAGCCCTCGAGCGCAAGAAAGCACGAGATCAGAAAGGGATGTTAAAAAGCATGCCTCCTCGACGCATTCAGCGGTGTTCGCTTTCTTGGATTCCTGAAGGCGTCTCTCGGTTTTCTTTCAATCCGTAGCGTACGCGCGCGAGCGGGGTGAGAACTTGTACATCGCGACTGCAACGGAGGCTACTTTTGTCCGCATCTTCGCGCCTCTCGTCCCAACCTGCCCCTTTTTTTTCCCAGGTAACGAAAAACGAGAAGCGGTGCGCGCGATTCAGAAAGAAAAGCGAAGGGAAAACATTGAGAAGACTCGGTCTCCTCGCTCTCGTCGCTGCCTCTCGCAGCTTCTCGTGAAGAGCAACATGCGCACACGTAGAATGTGAGACGGTGTATATAAGGTTGCGGAAAAGTACGAAAGGGATAGGTACAGTTAATACGAGAGTGTTTTCTCTCGCCATTGTCCAACGCGCGCATCAAGAACAAGAAAAGCTCTTCCGATGACAAGCAAGCGTGCTCTGGCATTACCGCGGGAGTTGCCTCCACTGTTGCCTCCTTCCACCGTGTGCTTCTTGTATCGTCGTTCTCTCCATTTATGACGTAAGTAGCACGCTGCACTGTGATTTCTCTAAGTAGCACTCCGTCCGATGGAGAACAGCGTGAGAGAGAACGGACTGACTTCTTTTTGTACCGCTCGTTCAGTGGAGTCTTCTTTTCTATCGAGAGGCGAAGGACGAGAGGATCGTTGTCGGAAATTGCTCGATACGCGAATTGCAGTTTCCATTTCCGCTTACATCTCATCGCTTTGCGCGACTTTGGAGCTTCTTCTTATCGAAAGAGCGCGGGCATCCCTTCCGCCGCGATTCGTGGCGATTACGATCGTGGCTAGAGTATTAACGAGGGATTTTTCTTGCGGTGACAAAGGAAAAAAATGTATGAATGAATTAATCGATACAACAAACGCAGTATGTACGGATAAAGCTGCACGGAGGTGAAGAGGGAACGCGTAATTTATCGATTTATCTCCAATTATGGAAGATCGTGCTTCAAACGTCTTACATTGCGTGCTTCACTAGTAACAAGTTATTTGATTAATACATCAAGCAATTATTTTAATATACGTCATATTTCAAAGTAAACCAAATATATTTAAATACTTGCGCGAACCCATACGATCTAGTATAATTTAAAAAATATTTCTCGTCGAGGAACCGTTTCCGATTCGGCGGAAATAACCGTGGTAGATTAGATTGGAGACGCGTAAACTTTTATCGCACGATAAGTTTCTGTCAAAGAGATCGTCAAATTTTGATATATTCACTCGGCGGGAAGAAAACATGGCCGGATTCAAGACGTCGCACAGACGTATGAAGAGCGCGTATATCAGAGAGGGAGAAGACGGGAGAGACATAAGATGAAACATAAGAGAACGAGATGTTGGCTAAAGAAGTGGGATCAAACTCTCGAAAGCTCGTTAGCGTTAGCGGTTAAGAGATTATCTCGACCTGCATACGACGAAAGTACGTCCTTCCGTGACTAACATCTTGTGATAAAGTGATGTAAGAATAAAGTTTGTCTCGCCCTCGTCGTGGACGTCGTCAAGATTTCTTTTTTTTTTTTTTTTTTTTTTTGAATGAGAGAATAAGGTTGAAGAAAGAAAGCTACGGCCAAGATGACGTTAAGCTCTTAAGCACTCTCGCAAATGATGACTCCACTTGAGCCTCAACCGCCCGCGTATAAAAACGCGCAAGAAATGCTGGAATGTTGACGGTGTATTTTTGCAAAGCAAATACTCAGGTTTTCTTCGTAGAGATACGCTTCGGATGGAAGGTCGAAGAAAATTGAGAATGTGAATTAATATTGATTACAACAAGATTGATTAAGAAATCGTACTTATTCATATTGATGTTATTATCGTTGTGTCAAGATGTTTCACATGCCACTTTGCAAGGAGCGTAACATCCCGACGTGGACGTAATTACAGGATTTTTTTCACGATGATCAGTAAGTTAGACCGGCAAAGGAAAATGGAACGTCGACGTGCACGAGCAAGTTTCGTCTCTCTGCAACGTTGCTCCTTTCTAGTCCCATTAAACGCAATTACGTGTCGTCTCTAACGATGTTCGATCGGGCTAGCTAACCGTTAGTGCAGAGGCAGAGTAAACTGAAGAAGGAAAGACGAGAATAAAGAGAAAGAGAGAGAGAGAGAGAGAGAGAGAGAGAGAGAGAGAGAGAGAGAGAGAGAGAGAGAGAGAAAGAGAGCAAAAGAGGCTGCAATGAAAAATGTAGAAAGAAAGGCACGGAAGAAACCATAAAGCAAACGAAGGGAACGGAGGAAAGAAAATACGAGGGTAAAACTAGGGGCGAGGAGGGAGGGAGATGGGGTGAGAAGACATAATATACGCGTATTGAGCGCACGGCCGAATTTTCGGAATCTTCCCTTCGTACCCTTTATCCCTACACGGGTATTGCTTGAGGAGCCTCGAGTGCGCCGAGGGTGCGTGCATTGTACGTCGTCCATCTTATATGCATCACCCACCCATCGCCATCCTCCTCAGAATCAACCCCGTCCACCTTATACTTGCACTCTTTGTTCTGCGTGAACCCTTTCGTCCTGGCCCTCGTCTTCCTTCAATTCCTGCTTCGTATATACGCTCGTACGATTTCGCACCCCTTCGTATATCCATGTAGCACCAGAGGGATCGGCTGTTGATGGAGGGAGAGAAGGAGATGGAGATGCAGAGAGAACATGAAGAAAAGAAGCAAAGGAGAAAGGGGGGACAAGGAAAGCACGAAATCTCGAGGACGAAGGGGGGCCACTGCAGTATGCACTTGGAGGGACTAGGGGATATTTTAAGGAAAGTCGATTCAAGAAGTGAATCATTATTTTCTCCGCGCTAATATTGAACTTGAATTGGTGATTATATTTTTAAAATCGTCGTATTTCTCGAATATTTTTCTCAATTTTATTATTATTTTATTATTATATTATTATTCTGTAATGTGTTTATTTGTCAATTATTTTGATTATGAAAAGCATTCACAGGAATCATCCATTACCTTGAATTTTTCTATTGAATTTTTCTCCAGTCCTGGTTTCTCGTATTCACAATGCTTTTCAATTTTGCATTCCATCTATCAGAGGCTAGACTCGGAATGATAGCGTCAGCGTAGCGGATTGTGATTAAGAGTCGTGATGAAAGAAATCTGCAACGCAAGAAGTGTTCCTCCGCGCCGCGCATCTTGGCGTTAGTAAAAAAATGAAATCTTTGTTCCGCCGATCCGAGCATCCGTAGGTTGATAAGTGAAAGAGAGCAGGGATAAAACTCAGGCTGACGCCAGGCCCGAGTCCACCGGGGTAGGTGAGAAGGGCGAGAAGGCGAGGAGTATGCAGGAGGAGGAGCGGTAATCGGAATAGATAGAGATTTTCCTAGAGACAAGCCAAGGAGAATGGGCCATTCATACATGGAAGCCACGAGTGACTTCGTGGTTGGAGGACTGCGGGATTGTAATACGTCTCCAGTTCCGTCGTGGAGATTACGTCCCCGTGTGTCCCGCGGGGCTGCAATATCTTGCATTCCCTTCCCTCGGGGTCCATCCGCCTCTCCCCCCAACCTGCCAGGCCCCTCCACCATCATCGTTTCTCGCCACTTCTGTTCCTCTTCCACCCCCGTCGCCCTTCCATCTATCGCGATCGTTCACTTCGTCCTCATCGTCGTCGTCGTCGTCGTCGTCACAATTCTCGAAAGAAGAAAGAAGAAAATTCGAAATGACTGCCCGACGATGTTGGGATGGTGGTGGTGAGATCACGGCAGAGTCTGGGATCGAACCGAAGCGAGGGGTGAGAGGCAGGAAAAACTGCATCCGTTCGAATCACATCTGCGAACGCCATCGGGCCTTAAGAAATCAATTAAACGAAGAGAAGCTCGCCGTGGAGGGAGATAGCTCGGGTCGAAGGATGGAAAGGGTTAAAGAAAGAGAGAAAGAGAACAGTGGGATTGAGAGAAGGGGGTAGAGAGGAATACCGAGTGCAGACTGCTCTGTCAAGTGGATGAAGCGGGGAAAGACGAAAAGACAGACGGCGAAAGACGGAACTTGCAGTAATCAGGGGATCTCTAGATATACATATATATTTTTCTTGCAACTCATTCCTTCTTTTTTTCCTCATCTATTTTGTCGCCTGAGATCTTATTTCTTCCCCCAGCTATCACTGTCTTTTCTTCCTTTTTTTAATGAAGAATTCATCAAACTTAGATTTGATACGAAAGATGCAAAACTTTAAATAACACGAGAATGCAATATGAGAAGAATAACGAAAAAAATATAATATAATTTAATTACTATAAAAATACAAAATCATAAATTTATGAAATAAATTTATAAAGCGTTATAAACTTTGTGCAATGTATAGATGCGCTTTGCACATTTTTTTTTTTTTTTTTTTTTTATATGACCTTCCAATTTTTGAACAATGTTCTCTATTAAAAACGAAACACGTTAATAAAGATTCTAAATTGATCACCATCGAACGTTTGGTGAGAACAATTTTGCATACCGATACTTGAGGGACATTCGCGTAGGAAGGAACACGACAGCGAGATTGCAAGATGCGGTGAAAGGAGAGTACTGATAAAAATAACTGAATAAAATATCGGGAGAAGAACGACGATGGGTCTGGTAGATCTAGAAGAAGGATGAGAATCGTGGTCGTGCGGAGAGCATGCAGGGAAACGAGGCGGACGAAAAGGGATAAAAAGTAAGGGGTTGCCCACCCTAACCAACCGCGTCTAGTAAGAAGCATTGGAATCGATATCATTGCAACGTGGGCTCCTCCATCCAGTCTACTCTACCTCCCGACTCCCCCCTCGCAGTCCGCAACCTCCTCCGCTGCGCCTCTCGTCATCAAGCCGACTCTTAACTCTTTCCTTCTCCTTTCCCCTTACGCGAATTCTCATTGCCGGTGGAGGTCGTCGAGTCGGTGGCCGACTCCTCAGACCCTCTCATTTCTCTCTCTCTCTCTCTCTCTCTCTTCATCTTATTCGCCTCTCTGCTCGGCCCATCTCCCCTTCTTGCTTTTTCGTCCTTTTTTTTCTTTTTCTATCCTACACATCGGCTCGTCTTGCTTCGAATCAAAGCTCGTTTTCGCTATTAAGAAGATTCCGCGTCGTGAAACCGTTTAATACTCTGCTAGATTATCGGACTGAAGCGCCCGCAGTGTAGATGATATTTTCGACGAGTAAAGTCCTCTTTCTGTTCGATCTCGATAAAATTTCTTACAAAATTTTAATATTTCCATATAAAAGTTACATTGCCGATGGGAAATCTTTACTTTCGTTTCGACATTTCAGCTTTATCTATATACTGTCACGCGTCTGCATCATCTATATTTACACTGTCACATCATAATTAGGTTATATAAGCCCAATATTGTGCTGCAATCCTAAACCGATAAACAATAACTTTTAGCAAGCGCTTGATAAACGATACCGATCGGCGGTACTTTAAAAATATTCAAGCAACCCGATAAATCCAGCAATTTAACGAGCTGAAGCGTGCAGAGTCTCGAGACGAAGTTAGAGGCTCGCAAGTTGTCGACGAACGAATCGTCGAATACACCCCCATTGAAACCCCCGTTCGATTGAAGGACGGCGAGTTTTAAGTCGTGTTCGCAAGAAGGGTACTAGAGGACGTCGAAAGGATGCGGTCAGACGAGAAGAAAAGAGAAAACCTTCAACTCCCGTTTGCCGGAGTGAAATAAACGACGGAGGTAGAATAAAACAAAGTACGAGAACAAAAAAGTCACAATTAAGAACGCCGTTCGGCAAACTTTATAAATTGCGAAATCCAACGAGAAGACATTGACCTGCTATTTGTAAATGTCACGAACTCCCTTGGATAAATGATGCGATCATAACGATTGTGAAGAACAATCAAGTTTCCGTCCATTTGCGCACAAGTATACATTGTGAAAATTATTAAAATTATTTACATAGTGACGCGAATTCTAATATTAACCTTTTTAATATTCCTTAATATATTCGATTTTTGTAAATTGTGTTACACATTCTTTCTGAACTATAGAGTCGAACGTGAGAAAGCACTTCTTCCGATTTTTCTGTAAGAGATACTTTCTGAGTTAAATATCAAAAGCATTTCCGTAAGTGAAACCGCATCACCGATCAATAAAGTTAACTCTATGTGCGGCGAAAGGTCAGGGGGTTCGACAAAACTGCTGTACACGTGCACCCCCGTTTAAGCTAACATTCGGCAGGCATTGTGTTAGCACATACGTTTCCTACATTTCGAAGCACAGGTTGCTGCTAACAACTACCCGCTGGGTGAGTGGAAATGAGTAAAGCCGCTCGTACAACAGAACTTTTCCTACACAACGGTTTATAGAGCTAAGCGATGTCGGTTTCGAGGACCTTTGAAACTTATACCCGCGATCGTTCCTTTTTCTTTTTTTTCTTTCTTTTTTTTTGTCAACGCTCTCGGTACAACCACAAAATGTAATATAAACACGTTAAAGAATTTATCGGTAGTTAATGCGTGCTTTTCTGTCTTCGAGGAGGCTTCATTCTGCAAAAGGCAATTCTCATTTTCGTGCAATGCCGCGAGGAAGCAGACCAAGCTCCGTAACGACGGAACAAGATAATAAAATTCAAATGAAGAAATAAATAAGCAGTAGGGACAATCCTTGGAGCAAACTCTCACTGGAGGGCGTAGGCATTAGACTTGGTTGGGGTGGTTTTCTGCCCTCTTACATGCTCGATGCAACCCTCGACGGAAACCAACTCTATAATATTTCGCTGAAAAGCACGGCGATGCCAAGATTTTAAAGGGAAACAGATAAAAAAGCTCGAGAAAACAATTTTGCTTCTCTTATGTTTACATCTTAGAATTAGAAAGCTAAATCGTGATCAAAGCGATATTTTGTATGTCAGAAGAGAGGCAGAAGGAAATTTGCATATTTCTTTAAAGTTTTCTTCGAAAATTAGAATAATTATATATACATATAACTAGTGCTTTAAAATTCGATCTCTAAATCAAATATTTTTTATTGTATCTATTAGTTATTTTTATTTAATGTGAAATAATGTAAAAGTATTATTTTAATGATATAAAATAATTATTCTATATCATTTATTAATTATGTGATGTCATTTACTAATTATTAACCTTAAGTACTTTATTATTTTTTGTACTTTGAAGGACCTACTTCACCAACTTTTCTATTCCCCCATTCGTATGTTCCCCTGATCGCGTGCTTCGTTCCCAGCATCTGTTAGTTTCTCTTTTGCTGTACATAGGCAGATTCGCTTTAAATAAGTTTAAGGGTTTTAACACTCTATGTGACACATCAAAATCGTTCACCGTGTTAATCACCATATATATTGCTTATTACTTAGCTTATTGCTTATTACTTCTTTCTCGCCATTATCATTAATCTCCACAGTCTATATAATGCAAAGAACAGTTGCAAATGTACCGGTGAATGGCACATTACGTAATATTGTGCGAATCGTGAAGCTTGAGGTTCGAATGGCTCATCATCATGTACATGTGTTCCGAAAGCTTATCAAAGCTTGCATGTGTTCCGTTCGGGGATTCGCACGCACGGCGCTCACCCCCTTCGACCCACGTGAGCCGTCGGTTGGTATATCTTCCAAAGCCCTCACCTTCTCTCCCTCCCCCCTCTTTCCCTCCCTGCCGTTCTCGCGCTATGTCCCTCCTGCTCCTCGGTTCAATTTAAACTTTGCCCCTGCCAAGCCAAAAGCCGCATTAAGATTTTTTAAGGTTACACGAGGAGCTATATCGCGCGGTGATTTGGCACATCTACTCGAGAGGTTTCGTGCACGTTATACCTACCGTCATACTTCCGGAATAACATTATTCCTTTTGTGATTATATTTTCGGACCTTCTCATACCGATACCGTTTTTCACGATTAATGTTATTCTTTATTAAGAATTTCTCTCTTTTCATGCTCATATATTTTATTAAGATACTCATTTTTCTTTTTTGCGACTTATTAAAACAAATCATTTTCCTGTTTTGCGAATGATAGAAAAATTCTCTCTCTCTCTCTCTCTCTCTCTCTCTCTTTCTCTCTCTCTCTCTCTGCCATTTTTTAAAATATTTTATAACTGATTGTGAGCACATATCGTACGTGTGGAGTCGCAATTCTCGCTGAGACGAAACCCGATTAACGAGAACTCTCTCGCCCTCGGATAGTGTTTTCCGTGGGAGAACCATGTCCCCCTCTGCCTGCGCCGCCGTCACGCCTTAACCCAACCTACCCCAAATCCGTACGAGGGAAGTTTCAACTCCAATTTGCCATTTCGTGACTGCAGCGAATCTTGCATTTTTCTTTCCCGAACAAACGTCTATCATTCTATCACGAACCGCAAAACTTTTGTTCCCGTGTCTCGTCCCACCTTTCGCCTTCCACCTTGCGTGGATTGGCCCGTATCATCCGATATTTCCTTCGACCGAGATATATTCTTGCCGTGCGAGAAACTACGAGCTATAATTAAAGCTGCGTTACGTTGTGATCGATCCGCGCGAAACATCTTGTCATCTTTCTTTATTTCTTTCATAAATTACGCATCGTATGTCAAACTATAATAATAATTCAATCGTCCGAATATATAACATAACGCTTTTATTATAAAATTTTAAAAAGAAATGAGTCGAAAAATCGCAAGAGTTTCTTTATTTTTTGCCTTTATACGTTTCTGTTTCTTTTTTTGAAATATTTCAAAACTTCTGTAAAGTACATTAAAATTTAAAAAATGTGGGAACTAATTTTGTAGAGGCTATGAACGCGGCTACTGTGCGTTAACTTAAGATAATGAGCAAAACGAGAAATTCAAGAATAAGAAAGGAGAAGAAGAACCGGATTTTTCATGGTTAGCGAATGGATAACGAGAGAAAGATAGACGCGAAAGAGGGAGAGAGGCTGCTATTTGATCGTTAGCCAGTTGGCTAATTTCCAGTAGAAATCATGAAAGCGGGGCCTACACGAGGGCAACCGGCAGTAACCAAGGGTGACTCTAGTCATTCGATGATGCACTCTGACAACGTTCATCCGCGGCCAACAATGATTTCGCTTCCCCTTTCGGTCCATTCAATGACCGCGCATCAGTAGCTTGTTCACCGTGCACGGACCGGCATAACGCGCTGAAGCTTTTCGATGATTCTCCTGCCTGTACGTGCATAGCTATGCTACCGTGCAAACTTTCAAGCGTAGGCCCTTGATTGGGGTAGGTTAGGCCGGGTTAAAACTCACTCGCTTGCAACCTCCTTCTTTCACCTGCCATTTCGCCCTCCTTCTTGGCTTCCGCTCAAACTGTCCTTATGACCGACACTTTTTCTCTTTTCACATTTGCGCGTAGTTTCATCAGTTATTGTATTGAGTTCTGTCATAAGTGTGATTAAATATTTTAATATCTCAAGTGATTATTTAACTAGAAGTTACTGAGGCGAATATAGATTCGTAAATCCAGAGAAATTTGTCCAGAGAACTGTTAACTCGAACAAGAGAAAGTACGCAATACAAAGATTTATCTGCCGCTTTTCTCGACGGTATGATATCACGTGAAAAAGAAAGACGCATATTGAAAATGTTTGTCCGGAAGAGGAAATGGAGCGGCGGTCGCGAGGGGCAAGAAGAAGCAGTCGAGCGGAGAGATGACACAAGGAACCGGAGTATCTAGAGCGCAAAGTGCGAAGAGTTTCCACGAGTCTCGCGCGCGCGCGCGCGCTTTCCGTTACTTCAATAGACATGACGAGTATATATCACCGCTGAGGGAGGTTTGGCTCGACTGGGAATGTGAGGACTGAAATTTCGCGATGCCGCCGCGCCCGGCAGAAGTTTTGTCGCGACACGGCGACGTCGACGACGTCATCATCGCCGACGACACTTGTCCGCTCGCGCTTAGATACCCGTACACATTGTAAGGCTTTCTTAATGACGGAAGAAATTCTATCATACACACATCCGTTTAGAACGCCTCGATGGAGGGAGGACGGTTTGCACTCCCTCGGGGTGTGCAAGCTAAGGATCGCACGAGGAAACGCGGACGGGGGCATCATTAACGACCGTGACGGCGTGTCATTGGCGTTGAACTCCTCCGGTTTGCATGAGGAAAGCTTCGGGTGACAAGAGAAACGCGAAGGGATATTCCGATGGGACCACCGTCTACGTTCGGATCGACTTTAGAATTCACGCATATCAGTCAATACCTTTTATATTTTTAAAGTAAATGTAATTTTTTTTCCAGAAAATATCTGAAAATATCAGAATCTAATATAATAGAAACAATAATGTTTTTATAGTAATTTGAATCTCACGTAAAAAGATTAAAAAAAACGGTATTATGGCAATAATAAGCTAATTGAAAAGTATCAATATATTTATATTGAAACATATATATATATGATTTAAATATTTATATGTATTTTTTTTACTTAAATTTTTGTTGATGAATAACTTAAAGACGATATATAAATATAAATTTTATGAAAATATTAATAATATGAGAAACACATTTGTATCGGTGTAATAATCTTGACAATGTACGTTTAGGTAAGTATGAGATAATATATAAAAGTAGAGAGAGAGAGAGGAAAAAAGAGAGAGAGAGAAAAGAGAGAGAAAGTTGAGTTAAAGAGTTGCGATATTATCGCGGATTTAATGGTAATGCATCATCGGTGCATATTGCGTTTTATTACAGATAAAAGCGGAATTTCCGCGCGATAAACAATTTACATGCACACGTTTTATACGAAATGAAACAAAACATGACTGGTCAACAAAATTATTTACATAATCTACATTACGCGCTTTGTTAAATAAAATTATTTCGCACGCTTCTCTCGTAGCGTATTAAAACTGACCAATTATTTGTATTTATTTCGGGTTTAACGCACGTGACATTATAAACGTTTTGTCTATACGCGATACCACATTACCCGATGTTTACACGTTATCGCCGCGTTATTTTAATTGCCCCTGAATCACGATGTTCCAAAAGTCAGAGATTTCACACCGAATAATGCTTCATCCTTAAAGAGCGTAATATACATAAATAAATATAGATAGTAGGAAAGAGAAAGCTAAAAAAATATAGAGAAGAGAGTAAAGAGTTTTTACCTATACAACATTGGCTCTGGTTTCCAACGTCGATTTGGGAACCGCCGTTTACATCGGCACGATTCTTCTCAAAAGACACGTGGCGAAAAAAGCGAAAAGAACAGAATGAAAGGAAAAGAAGAAAACCGCGCGACAATCCCGGCAATGCCGCGTACGTTCGGCCTCTACCAATCGCGAGGCTGCCGAATCCGCGAAAAGAGGGCAGAGCTGACCGTTGAGCGAGTGTACGTAAAATCATCCACCGTCATCGATTCCCTCCCGTCGTCCACCCTTTTGCGGGTGGACCACGAGGGGGCGGCGGGCGGGGTGGTACGCGAGGGTGGTGTGGGATCGTAAAGGGGGTAGCGGAGGAGGAGAGGGCGGGCTGCTGGTTTTCCGGCCGTCGGCCCTCGGTACACCGGCCGTCCCTCGGCGCACCCTGCCTCGTAGTTTTGCACCCTTCACCTCCCGGGCCTCTCTAGCCGCCCCGAGGTCATCAAACACCCGACGTCAGCCTGGCCGGAGGTGGATGGGCTTGGAACCGGCCATTTTTTGTCTGGCCAGTCAGTGAGTCCCAGGGATCAGTGAATGCGCGCGGGGGCAGTTGTCGGACGCGCGGGCAAAGGGACGAGGGCAGTAGATGCAGGGGTGAGTGCAGCAACCATCGATCAGCCTCGAGGCTGGACCGCGCAATGATTTTTACCCCTTTGTCCCACCGTTCCCTCCTTCTCCCCCTGGTTGCCCCACGGGCCATGTTCACTATAGTTGAGCTCATACAGGAGGAGAACCGGCGTGTCTGCGTGCACACACGCGGTGCAGATATGCGTCGCGTATGCAACGCACGACCACACGAGCACCTAAGCGACACACACACACGTGCACCAGTGCATCTATAACTTTTTCTCGTCATCCCTCTCTTTCTTTTCTCTTTCTCCCTCGCGTCCTCTCTCATTCTCTCTTTCGTCATCATTCTGTCTTTCTCTCTTTCTCTCTCTCTCTCTCTTTCTCTTTTTCTTCCTCTTTCTCTCTCTCTCTCTCTCTCTCTCTGCCTTTTTTCCGCTCTCTCTCCTACTCTCTCTTTTTTTCCTCTTGCCTGCTCGCTCTCGCTGATTCCGGTATCACGGAAACACGGTTCCTCTTTCTCTTTCTCGTTTGAAACCTGCCAGAGGCCGCCTGGCCACGCCCTCCACCCCCGACGGCCCCCAGCCTCCTCCTGCTGCCCTCGTCCGTCACGAACCATCCTCGCCCATCCACCCCTTTTTCACCTCCCGCCTTCTGCCACGCAACATCCGTACGAGCCTGGACCGGCCAGCGCGCTTTTTTGCATTATCTCGTTTTTGCAAAAATATGCGGACGCTAATCCACAGGGCTAATTCGTTCTCCTGCGTCGACCAGCGCACAGCCTACCCTTCCTACCCTTTCTACCGGTGGCGTTGCTTGTCCGCCACTCGTTGGACGCGTTGCGACTCTCGTTAGGATGTCTGCTGAGGATAATTCATGGCGAATTATGGAACTCTGAGCACGATTCGGCGCAGAGCCGCGATGTTTCTCGTCATTTTCAATTTTCTAGCTTCCACAGGTCTTCCTCGAATTTTTGGAGCGTCGCTTATTGCCATAAATTAGACGAAGCAAGACGCGTCATATTTTTAGATCACAAGAGAGAAAATCAATCGCTATGGAATCGCTTATGTCTGAAGTTTATAATTTCGAATTGTCGGAAGACTAATATCCTGTCATCGGTTATATTTTTATACAATAGAATCGGTTATTTTTTTTTTTTTTTTAATTTGCAGAGACGTCAAAAATATTACATTCGGGGCATAACATTTGCAACGATATAACAATGATATAATATTCCACGTGTCATAAAATGTGTAAAATTTGTTAAGAAACTGCATGCGCGTATAGCGCTATATACGCTTCATATCAGTTTGAATGAAAAGGTAATATTGCGGAAATACTTGGGAGGGTGAAGCAGTATTAAACACATCAGAGTCTATTATCTCTTTTCGAATCGTCATACATATCAAGCATCGCGCATATTCGGCTAATTACGCGCATTAGTCGGCAGGCTATAAAGGATGGCGGGTGGTACGTTAAATCCTCCTTGAATCCGTTAATATCGCCATCCTGCGCCGATGCTGTTAAACACGAGCTGACGAGGCTTACGGCGGGAAGTTGCTTCTACCGGATAATAATAATAAGTGCCGTCCAGCAGAGTTCCGCTCTCTGCGCTCTGGAAATGATTTTTCAGCGCTACTCTCGAATTCTCTCTTTATTCCCTGGTAATCCGAGAGTCTCGCATACGTCACACACACGTCTACGTCTACTGACGGGCTCCGCCGCTCTCCTCTTCGTTCCACCGCGCGCTCTTTTTCCGTCTCCCCCTATCTACTATCTTCCCCTTTTTCTCTTTTTCTACGAAGGCAAGAGAAACGGCAGGTAGAGAAGCGGGGAGCAGGGGATGGTAGACGCGAGGAAGTGGAGTTAAAAAAAAAAAAAAAAATAAGCGGTAACATGACATCTGTTCTTTCGCTCGTTCGGCCGGCGCGGCGAGTCGCGATCGCGAAAAGCGATTATTTCATATACAGCCAGCCAGACGGATTGTGCATTATGCAGAAATGCGAAACGCGACGGGCGCTAGATTCATCGAGAGAGGGAGGAAGGAAGGACGAGGCGAAATTCCGTGACCAGCACGCGTGCACGCGCTTGTTCGCGCGCGCAAAACTACCGGACACGCATCGTCGCATGCGAAACGATGAGAAGCACGGGAATGTCTGGCGTGGAAAATGCGTCGTGCCTCGAGCGTCGAACCGTCCGTGTATTCTCGTGCGCGAGAAGCGCGGCATGACGTACATAGCATAACTATCGGTCTTAGTAGCTTATAGCTGTTCTCAGAGGTTTGTTTTTCAACTGGTCTTGGATACATAGAAAGTTATAAACGGTAATAATAATTACTTTAAGCGATAGTAAACGTCTTCGCGCGGCGCCTTCCGCGAGAATAAACTGCTTCGCGTATTTTCTCGAGCGTGAAGGTTTTTAAAACGTCCGCAAATCGATTGACCAGTCGATGTAACCGATAATTGAAGAATCAATGTATGGAATAAATCGGATATAATAATGTATTCTTCTCTTTACAGTATTATTTCTCAAAACTATGTCCATCATTATACAAAGCGATAAAGATTAATGAAACAGTAGAAATAAATTGGATTTGTCGACGTGACGAAAACTCATCGCGATTGTGAAGAGACCAATTTCTCGCGGGCATCCCTTGGCATGTAAAATTCACGATGGAATTCCGGATTTGTCTGCGAGGACGCAGGCTAGTGTGAGTAATCGACGTTCGATCGAAACGAATGGAAAGAGTCTGGCCGGTTAGTCTGCAGCGCAACTGCGGCGGCTGAAACGAATCCGGGAAAAATTAGGCTGTAACGAGAGGGAGAATGCATTACCAGCGTTTTGAATCATTTAGGATCGTACGGGGCTCACGTAGGAATGCGAACATATTAAGCAACGCGAATCTTCCGTGATACAGATATCATGTGTGAACGCTACGGTATATGTATATGTAGAAGTTTTCAAATGATTCTTTAATAACTGAAATTGTACATCTCTTTTATGATGTAACATCGTACCGTCGCGAGATGTGCTCTTTCGCGAGAGCAACGCAGTTGTAAACAGAATATCATTCTCACGTTGATCGTATATGAAACGTATTTAAAATATTAATTATATAAAATGTTAATTATATATGAATAATTATGTAGGGAAAAGGGAGACTGAGCAGAAAGAGTGACACGCCAGAAATATTTGTTTGATGTGAAAATGCTGGAAAAATATCCCTTTTTAACTATTCTCTTATACATGTTTAAACAACTAATGATAAAAAGATTGCATTGCCCGGGTAAAAATCACGTTAATAACTTTGCTATACTCATAAATTATTTACGATCATAAGTAGATGACATATAAACGGACACTATAATTATTTTACGCACTACCTGTCATTACGGTTCCAGGAGGAAAGCGTGGCTAGACCCTAACGGTGCTTTTCTGTAGGGTGTTCCGGGGTGTTCCGGGGTTTGACGGAAGCCTCGCGTGGCAGCCACGTGTCGAATGGTCCAATTTGCCGGGCGGCAATTATGTTACCCAATTAAAAAGCTAACTGTTTTTGTTTCATCTTTTCCTCAATACAATTAGAACGGCGGTTTTTGGTTCTACTAGAAGAGGCGGATTAGTATAACATTCTCGCGTTTTGATTCCGACAGTCGAGAAATCCGGGTTTCTATCTTGGGGAAAATAGGTTTTTTTTTTCTAACATCCGCTTTTTATACACAACAGGCGGCAGGCGTTCTTAGCGGGAGCTGTCAGTTGAAAATAGATTAATTTTTCCAAATGGCACGCGGTTGAATGTTAATTGGTAACGATTTGGAAACGCTTAATAACAGGATCGTGTGTTTACAAGCGAGGTTCACTGTTTCAAAATAATTCCGTAAAATTATTAATTCAAGTTACGTATTCATCTTCATAATAATGTTACGTTACGTTACATGAGAGATTTCTTTTCTCATAAATCCATATATTCCGGACGCTCTTAAAGATTATTTTGTAAGCGAACAGTTTAATAGGATTTCGCGTATTTTCCGTTCGCTCTTTCGTTCGGTTGTTGCTTTCTACCGCTGCAATTACTGAAAATTGCATTCGCGTTGAATTATATCGAAAAAGAGAGAGAATTCAGGGCTAATCGAGTTATATGATGAAAACCACTGGCGGTCAGCTAGCTTATCGTCGGGGTTTGCATTCTACATCCCGAAGCCAGAGCAGTCCGCGGAAGGGTTGAAATAAATCGCGATGGTATGTTCGCGCTAACTTCTCGCGACCGTTCCGTATTTTATATCCTCGCGTTGTGCGCGCTGTTGAAAATTCGACTAAATAAAAATACATAGCCGTACTCAAACCAATATGTTTCGCTCTTCGATCCGTTTGTACAACGTGTTGCGCATTAATTGAATTATCGTAAGTATTTTTTGGCATCAATGGAAAACATTTGTAAAATGATACTTTATCGTTGCAGTAAATATGTCATACGAAATTGTCCCGTGTCTCGAAATATAATAAATCAGAGAACTTTGCTCTCGTTCATTTATTCACAATTTAACTTCCTTACAACATACGAGTATATACATACCTTCGTTGTATGTATTCTCGCATCATCATAGTCAATCCTTGCGACCGTGTCGAGCAAACTTCCGCTCCGAACGGTTATAACGGGAGGGCACTTTTTCACTGACGAACATGGTGAATAATTAGAGAGACGAATTTACGATGACGATACGTAGTCAACGTTGCCTTCTCGTTGGACGAATTCGCGCCGACTATTCGATCGATATTGATTGTGCTCGATACGGAAACAAACGCGTGTCGCGAGACCGGAAGTTAGCTTGCAGCTACTAAAGCTCCGTACAAAAGTTTATGAGTTGTATACAGGATGGGGTTGAGTGGGTGGCGGTCGGAAGGGTGGTAAAAGGGGGTAGTTGGGCAATGTGGTGGTTCACGGTGAGCAGTGGGGGATTGAAATGGTGGACTCTCTGAGGAGGGTGAGACAGAGGGAAGGGCAGCAGCAGCAGCATTCGAGGAGGAAGATAGGCGCGGGCGAGCTTTGATGTACGAGCTTACGCCGCGGAAAGAGAAAAAGAGGGCGAGAGAAAGAGGACGAGTGCGAGAGAGGAAGGGACAAAATTTTCGCCGGCAAAGGGATGAAATACGATTTTATTTGCCGCTAGGGCGCGCAGCCATCCTCGATGGGGTTGGCAGTTCAACTGTTCGGTCCGGTACTGTCCAGTACCGCTGGTCTGGTATAATGAATAAACTTGCGACTTCCCGCCAAGAGAGAGAAACATCGACCGTGCACTTTCTAAAAGAAGCCTGTAATTATTTCTGCACATAGACCCGGTACACGTCTGTTCCAGTCAATCAGCGACGATACGACGATACGATGCATCGAGAGAAAAGATTAATTTCATCAAAAATATTTCGTAACGAAATATTTCCTTAAGTTATATTCTCCAATTTATTTAAAGATAGAATTAAGTATCTTCTGCATCGCGCGCGTTTATATAACAGCAGCTATATTTTAATATTAGTAGAAAATGTACATTTGATATCATCGAATATTGTGTTATACGAATATGGATAATCTCAGATGGACATCGCTATATCCATCTAATATGTCCGATCTTATTGATTTATTTAACCTCGCGAGAAAAAATTGATACTTAGTCTCTCTCACGAATTAACATTTATGCGAAATGGTAATAAAAGTATTGAATTGATATGCGCGACCAACTCCATCTCCGACAAATTTTCACGATGAAACAACGACATTAAAAATGCAATCGGCAGGCGAGCCGCGTCCATTTCCGGGCGGTACATCCCCGTCATCGCACGTCCTCCGCCGTTGCGAGCTAGCGACGCCGATGCATCGCCTCGCGATGTAATTCGGCGGCTCGGCCGTCACTTTACGAGGAAATTTGCATTAGCCCAGGGCCCTTTTGAAATAAAAGGCCAACGAAAAAGGTGGAAAGGGTGAAACAGGCGGGAGGGATGGAAGTGAGTGAGTGAGAGAGAGAGAGAGAGAGAGAGAGAAATGGAGCGAGAGTGCCGGATGCGAGCGGAAAGAAGATAGAAACGCGCGTATGTGCAACGAAAGGTGCTCGTCTAACTCGAGCGCATGCGCCTCTACTATGCACCCATCCCACCCCTTGCTTCAACACCCCCTCTCACGCTCTCGCTTTCTCTCTTTCTCTCTCTTTCTCTCTCTCTATCTACCATACGTAAGCGCCAGCGAGATTTATCTGCCGATGCGAGAACGCGAAACGCGGAATCTGCATGCGTGCAGGTGCATGTGAGATGCATATACGCGGCCGCGTGTGCGTGCATGAGAGAACCCCGCGGAAAGCCGGAGAGGCTCGGATGTCCAGTCCGTGTTGGAAAGAGAGAGATAGAGAGAAGGAGAGGGCAATAGCAGGGTCAGATAGGCCGAAGGCAGGGAGACGGAGGAACACAGGGTGGAAAAGTGTGCGAGAAGGACAACTTCCAGTCCGTTTCTCCCGACCGTGGAATGGCGAGTTGGACGAGGAACGAAAAGGACGAGAGTCGCAGGAGGTGGAGGAGGTAGGCGGAGAAGGATGATAACGGGTGAGGCGAAGGAGGAGGGAAAGGGGAGAGAATGAGATATGCTGATAGAGAGGTCCGAGCGCGGAGAACGGCGGGAAGAGTGGAACGGACGCGAAAAACGGACGAGACGGGGAGAGGGAGAAAAAGTGCACGTATGCGAGGGAGAAAGAGAGCAGGAGAAAGTTCGAGGGAGAGAAAGAGAGAACGCGAGAGAATACTCGTCCGTAGAGTGGGGATTGCGAGGGGCACGAGAGGTGGTGCAAAGGTGACGGCGAAGCAGGCGGCAGTGCGTCGAACGAAGAGAGCCAGAGGCTGACCAAAAAAAAAGGACGGACGCTTCAATTCATTGATCGCCCAGCGGTCCGAGCGGCGACGCGCGGGGTAAAATAAAAAAAAAAAAAAAAAAAGAGAGCGCCGGATACGAGAGACGAGGAAGGAGGGTCGGACATCGGGTCGTCGGAGGTGGTGAACGGGGGCAGGGGGCGTTGCGAAAAATCTCCGCGCAAAAAGTGCGCACGAGATGAAGCGAAACAGCGAGCGGGACCGGCGAGGGTTCGGGGGTGGCGAGGAATTTACGAACGACGGGAAATCGCCGGAGACGATCCAACCGGGGCTCTCTTTCTCTCTTTTTTAAGACCGTCAGACTATAGGTGTGTGTCTATCACTTCTTCTTTTTTTTTTTTTTTTTTTCCTTTCGCGATAGCAACGCGGAGAGCGAGCGACGCAAGAATTTCACGCGACGTCGACGAGCGGGTCGGGAGCGAACAAATTCGCGTACCTCCGAGCGGATCTCCTCGGGGTTGAAGAGACTGCGCGTACATTTTTCAGGATATTGGCAATATTTTACGCGACGTCGCACGCCCCGTACGGATTGTGCAAATAGACATAAATACGGCTTACGCGTGATTGAGTGAGTTCCCGGGATCCGCGTGTTGAAGTAACTGACAATTAAAAATTACGTTTTTATCGTGCTTAAATTCTTTTCGCACGACGAATCTTCGCGCTATCGCATTAATGTACGTACGCGCCCCCCTTTTTATTCGCATTGATACTCAGCACAATTTTGCAATCTTTGAGAGACAGAATTGAGTAATTTCTCTTAATAACTCGCACAATATATAGCACATAATATATATAATTTTTGCTTTCGGCGAAGAAACTCGACCGAGACGAAAGCAGATGATTTCGAGACGCACCTGGCAAGACTTGGAATTTAAGGATCCCCTTAGAATCGAAAATAATGTCTTGAAACGGCTCGAAAACTCGCGATATATCCTATTTTTCTTCCACTCGAGCAGCCGTTTCTTGCGCTTTCCAGAAACATCTGTATTCCGGGGCACCCCTTTTTGCATTTTGGAGACAGATGCAAATCAAAAGGGTTTCTCCTGGATGCGAGAGGACCTAAGAAGTAGCGCTTATACCCTTTCCCGAATTCCATTCATTCTACGGATCTCTTATATATGATGCATCTGTCTCACCCACAATGTCTCCTACGATTTCGCTTTCATATTCAGCCGTAAATTCGATATACGGTCATTGTGCTTTTGCATTTGACGGAAACGCAGCTTGTGGAATCGAGCGACATTTGCAAGGGCCACGCGAAAAGAACGTCGCACATACCGTAAAATCAAAATATCTACATAAAGCTCATCGTGTGACGTAACAATAAATTACGTGCATTTGCGCTGCATCTCTTTCTTTTTTTGTTCTTTATCTCTCTCGCACTGAAAATTAAGATGAGATAAACGGCAACGAAAAGTTCGAATAGCGCTTTTAAACCAGCTCTTGTCCCCCCTTGTTACAATTAATTGCTTCCTTTCTCTATTCTTAGCTCATAAAATCAAGTAAGCACTGCACCGCGATATAAGTTACGTATGAATTAATGTCATGTTAGGAAAACGTTCACTTCCCATGGAAATGGTTTTTTTATGCCTTTCCATTAATTACTTTTTCCGATCTCGAAAGATCTTGCAATCTCGCCGACCAAGACGCGCACGCTCGTTGACGCATGAAACAAAGAGATCCGGTTTCATTAAAGAGCAAATAAAAACGTTCGCTATTGGGCATGTAAAAAAAAAAACTGGGAAAAGACAGTGGCGGGCAGGCTTTCAACGGAGCGTGTACTTGGGAGATTAGTGCGCTTTACTGCGCGCTAGTTTTTTTCTCTCTTTTCCTCATCCATTTTTCTCTTGAGAAGAAAAACGTGCGGTGGTGGCCGGCGGATTGCTTTGAAGATGGACACCCGCATTTTACATCTCGTCTCTTGAACGAAAGAGCGAAGATACGAGAAACATGTCGGAGATGGGGAGCCTTCGCGAAAGGAACGACAGCGGAGATTTCTGTGACGAGATGGCATTTTCGCGCAATACATTGCAATTATTCCATACTTTATTATTCATCTCATTGCTCTCGTTTCGTGCGCATCACAGTCATCTTCTGTTTCTACATGTCATTTATGTACATGTCATATCATTCAAATTCACATCATTTCGTTCATAACATTAATTTCAAATAATTATATTAACATATAAACAGAAATATATAACAGAATTTTCTCCGCGTTGTTTATTCAATTCATATTAAAGAAAATTGATAATAAAATTGATATTGAAACATTGATAATAAAATTGATAATAAAATTGATAATAAAACATTTTCGAGGGAAATAATTTTCTGCGGTTCGTACGAAAGAAAACTCAAATATGAAGTTGGTATAAGAGCAGCCTGTAATTTGCACCGCACAGTTGCGGCAACATAGACGGACGCGCACGCGATCACGAGCGATAAATCTTCGATTTTCGACGCGGGGTCTCACCTTGGGTGATCGTAAGTCCCGAGAAACATTGGGAGAGGGACGTGGAAGGCCCTACGTCACCGTAGCACGGCAGCTGCCGGTACGTCATACTTTTTCTTTGTCTCAGAGGACCCTCCTCTTTAGTCGGTGCTCTTTGGGGTACGAAAACCAAAGGCCACGCGCCCGTGGCAGATGTTCCGTGACGCATGCCCCTTTGCTTCTGCATATTACGTACTTATACTTGGAATTCGCACGTACAAGGCGCGTAACACGCGACCGATCGATTCCGAATGTACACGCGCGTGATCTTCAACGATGGATCGAAAGAAAGCGCGGGGTGACAAACGCGTTCTATGAAATGACCGATGCACAATGCGCACGAAAGGGGTTGGCATCTAAAATTCATAACAAAACCTCTCGCGATCTTTGAACTTGTTGAATCGAAGCTATAATTTACGGACGAAATGAGACAGAATCTTTTAACAATTCAAGGACTCTATTTTAAGAAGAAGAAATTTATAAAGAAAGACTTTAATTTCTCGAGAAAGATAACATTCAATCATTAATGAGTTCGTTCATCTACTTTGTTTCAAACTATTAAACGGAATTTAAATAATTTTATTTGATATATTGACTAAAATATGATTTATTTATCGAAACGAAGGAAAGAGATAAATTTTGAAAACACGCCAAGTCTATCGCTACGTGATAAATTTACGTGATAAAAAAACTTTCTTTCTCTTTAATTTACATTCCATTTCTTCAAATCTAATATTCTTGCGATAGAAGAAGCATCCGTGTATCTACATATATGCATAACGCAATGCGTATACGTATATATCTTTAGAAGCCGCCCCGCGCGATAACAGCGAGCCTCGTGATAAAGAACAATATAACGGTCTTGTTAAAGATACGAAATACGCCTACTGCGATAAAAGTGAGTCGCAACGCGCAGTGTGATGAAGTAAAACAGTACTAGGAGATTCGAATATATCCCAATCAAATATCCCATTTTTTCTCTCTTTTAGCACGCGCGAACGAATAATTTTTAATGCTTTTAATATACAGTTTTAAGGGTCTAGTGAAGAGCAATTTCCGCAAATACGTCATCAAAAGTTTACAAATCTAGTTATAAAAATTACAAATTACATTCTCTTTTATATATTATATAGAGAGAAATTAAATATTTTTCCCTATACTTTAGATTTAGAAAATTCCAGCATAGTATTTGTAAGACAGTATTATACATTTCATTCGAGTTTTATACAATCATATTATAATAGACTATTTTTGATCGCAATTAGAACACACATTTTGATGCGCATTTGGGAAAAAGAGAAAGAACGCGATGCACATAAGAGACGGACGCTTCTTGGCTCAGCACACGTCGTCACACCTGACGTCACACACTCGTTAGGGGGCAGATGGCCCCCCTCTCAAGCGTGACGTTGGACTCACGGGGTACCTGGCGGCGTCTATCTATGGGGCCCTCCCCTTACTTTTTTGTCTCTTTCTCTCTCGTTCTCTTTGATATTCCATAAGGCGAGGCAAACTAAAATAAAACTCCCGCGAAGGGAGTTCCCTTCTCCTCGCGCACACATGCCCAGCTGCTCAGGTAGCACGAGCTACTTCCACATTAGAGGACGGAACTGCCATGGGGTGCCCCATAGAAATTCCGTCTGGCCACAGACGCCCGTCAGCTCCCTCGGCGCGTATGCCATCGAGGGGGAGCGAGCAAGAAAAAAGAAAGAGGTTATCAAGGTGACGGAGCTACGATCGATTTGTAGGGGTATTAGTATACGGAAACGATTCGCGCGCACTCACACATATACACAGGCGCACACACGCAGGGAATGCGATTCTCGCACGGAAGGGAACGTACTTCCGAATACCACTATGTACGCGCATTTGTCACGCATCGGGAAGCATACAAGCGCGCAATTATCTCTAAAACGAAAAAAAAAAAGATGTATCTTTTCGTTAGAAAATATATCTAAATATGTTAATAGATATCTGTGTGTAGACTCTTTGTATGTGTGTATGTGTGCAGATTAAGATCTTATTATTTTTCGACTTCGTTTACATAAAAGTTTCCAAAGGAAGTTTACTAATATAGTGAAATTCTATAATTTATTGTTAATTTTTTATTACGATAAGATAGATTTTCTTCAATATTTAAACGAAAAATAAAACTTAAATCTTTTTTTTTATGTAAATTGTTTAGCTTTCCAAAACGTCTTTAAAAATTAGATTTCATTCAAATTTTATTTCAAAATTTTTTCACAGAAAATAATGATATTTAATATGCTTTAAATATTATATATATATATATATTAAATCATTTCTGTAATTCAACTTTTATATAGATATATTATATAGTTGATTTTTTCTCTGCAATATCGAGATGTGCGAATAATTGGCACAGATGGATCAATGCATCGACAAAGATCTCCGGACAATCGTAGGCGGGCATTATTGTATGTCCTGATTTTACCTAAAGCTGTCTTGTTAACGTGACAAAGTGACCGTAGAAATAGCCAAAGAATTTTTTCTTTTTCCGTGCCTTCAACTGACCGTCTCAACGGACTGTGAAGGGCCAACGGCAGCCTAATTACAGCGAGCAAAAGATTTACAAAGTGGTATACGAGCGCGGTACAACGCGGCAATACTCGCATTGTACGATATATCTCGGCAAAGTGGTCCCGCTCTTAAACGATTTCTAAACGTTGCCAATAACGAGCATCGATCGGCCGATCCTTTTCACGCCTCGGTTAAAAGAGAAGGCAAGCAGCGCGAGCGATTTGTCGCCGCTCGTAAATCTTGCTAATTCTCAGCACGAGACATCCGGTTTTGCGGCGAGGCGTTGCGGGGGCGTTTCGTGTGGTAAACATAATGTCGAGCCTGTAAAACCTGCCCCGTCCCTTTTACACGCAGCATCCCTTCTTCTCGTCTCTCCGCAGCGCGTGCCAGCCGTGGCTCGGCGAATCGCAGCTTTTCCGACCGACAACACCTGGAAAGATATCTTTCCCTCTTTTCTCGTAGCTTCTATCTCCTCTAGACATTTCTCTTACGTTTCATTTTTATTTTATATTCCGCGATATTTTGTGTCACTTTCTTTGCATAAGCCATTAAAATAAATTTTTACATATGCGTAGTAAAATTCTCGCGTTTACTTAACGCGTTATTAAAATGATTGAAAATTGACTGATATATCTGAAGATAATTTCCTATTTTTTATATATATGTATAAAAAAATTCCTTTTTCTGACGCAATTATAAAATAATATCTTAATATCTCTTTAGTAATATTAATAGTATCATAGTAATAAAAATCTCTATTAATATTAAACTTTAGTAATACTAAAAATATGCATCTGGGGGTAAAATTAATCTTGATAGAGAAATTTTTAATGGCAAAGGCAGAGAAATACCGTAGTGATCGAAATTATTAATTTACTCGTTTTAGCGGTAAAAATTTCAGCACAATCGCTCAATAGAACTCTATGAAAAATTGATCGCCAGGAACAAGCAGAATTTGTGTCTTCTCAGAGTATACATATACTGGCGCATAAATACGTTATTCCTTTACGTATCGTTATCCACCCACTCGAGTCACCGCTCGTGCGCGCTTAAATCGTCGCATCTCGGATCTCGGCACGAGGCACGATAAAAGAGGAAAAAAAAAAAAGATACCTAGACGAACGAATAAAGTATTAGGGAGCGATCAGAGGGGGAAAAAAAACACGTAACTGTTGTCGGTGCCTGCGCGCTTTCCCTGGCCGTAGTTAAGTGCGGAATTCTGTTCGCAGCAGATTGGTCGATCCTCTCAACAGTATCCGGCACCAATTTCGAGGCTCTCGTCTATAACGGGAGATTAAAAGTACTAATAACGAACGGGCGAGAGAGCGCGGAGATAGAAACCGTTCACGGGGCTTGCAAACTACCGCTACACATCGTCTTTCGCCGCATGACGCACAATGACTTCCGAAACATATGTCGAACGACGCGTTCCTCTCTCTCACTCTCTCTCGACGCCGGCCCGCATCGAGATGCGTTATTAACGTGCGTGAGAGGGCGACGAGGGGGCGGGAGCGAAAAAGTTTTGTCGGTCGAACGACCGCGCTCGAAGAACGAAGGAAAACGGCGGAAGGAGGGGTGAGAAAATCCATTTTCACGTTTCAGACGGCCGCGCCGGTTTATAAGACACGTAGGTGGAAGAAGGGGCGGTTAAGTGGGGGATCGAGCCATCTGGTTCTCCAGGTTATGGCCAGGTCCTACCGTTCCAAGGCATGCCCCCGCCGTGAGGGTCTTTTAAAATCCACCAGAGACACGCACCTTGAGACCTGTCCCGGCCAAGGACCCTCGACCGCTTTTTGGCCCTTTAAATCGACACCGCTGCGAAGACACCGAGGCGCCCTTACGTCCTTCCCTCGTGCCTTCCGTCGACGACCTCGAGGGTCGAATCGCCGCCGGATGAATAGTACGGCTCTTTTCATTCCCAACTACGCTCGCGTGTATTCTTTCATTCGGTCGGCCTCAATTAAGCTCAGGCTGGACGATCGCGTTTTCAATTTGTATCGCGCTTAATAGCCTTTAATGCTCCTTTATCGGGAAAGGCTTGCTCACCTGCGAGATCCAAGTAAGCCATTCAACATTGAACCGAGTACAAAATACATCGAATAAGTTCCTAACTATTTTTTGTGTTATATTATATAAAATCGATATAAATATGTAATGAGAAATTTCGACGCGAGATTGGATACGTGTGCAGTCTCAGAAACAATCGATGCGGTTGTAACGAGACAACGCCAGACACTCCTCCGGATATCTGTCGACATTACGTAAACGCGTGCGTCGTGCCTGTGCTGTTTGCGTGGAAGATCAATGTACTGTTGACAGTCGACCGACAAAGCTAAATTAATTTGCAAATCGCTGCTCGAGCGAATCGGAGGATCGTTACGTTCGCTATCGCGCCACAGGATCGCGGAGGAGCGTTCTATCGTATTATCGAACGAGGAAGATGATGCGTGCGCGCGAGAAGAAAAGCGCGGAAACACGTGTCTTCGAGTGCGCGTTGGGAGATTGGAAAAAATTGCAGCTCCAGATGCTGCTACGGCAAGCATTTCTAACCCGTATCCGGTTTCGTGACTCTCGTTGCGCTCTACCTACCCTACTCCATCCCTCCCCCGCACCCTTTTGTTTTCTTATACAACGACTCTCTTCCGATTCATCCCGGATCTCCGTTACTTATCCACGGAGGCTGATACGAGCGAAGAGTGCATCGTAGTCAGTTGCACTTTTTATCTATGTGATGCGTATGTACCGTCGTCGTGTGAGCGCAGCAAGGGGAGAGGGTCGATCCGGGGACAACTGACAGTGAGACTTTTATTAGGGAAGGAGTCAGCAAGCGTGATTATGTACCTCAGAGCGTCTCCGTCTCTTCCCCATCATGTTCCCCCTCTCCCTTCCTACCCCCATTGGCATCCTTCTTCCACCGACTCGACGCTCAGCGTCATCACTGACGTCGTCGCACGACGACGAAGCGACCACGACTCAGAGATACATTGTCAACCCCCAACTTGAGTGTCATATATGCATGCATTGGCGTGGAACTTGGCGAGAAATTGTCGCGATTACAATGCGGCGATCGTTTGTCTCGTTTTCTCTCGCGCGAACGAAAAGTAAATTTTCTGAGGGAAGATCCTCTATCTTGGAACTCTATAGCGCGTTAATTTGTATAGTGTACTTACGTTGTTCGTTGCCGTGGCGGTGCGAAAGGTGCCGTCCCCTAAAACAGAAAATAACAATTTTGTTAGTTCTCTAAATATTAAATTATAAGTACATATATATATCACTTGCAACTTTGAATTGCATTATTGTTTCATCGTGTGATATCTTTAATGAATGATTAATTCGTGTATCTCAAATTTTTTAATTTTTGTAAAAATTGATAAGAATAAGAATATTTTTTCTCTTTTAATTTTTACTTATTTTAATGATCCTTCGCTGTTATTCGGACAATTCTCTCGTAACTATAACAATTTTACAAAAAAAAAACTATTATATAGTAAACTTTCAAAAATCATGATCAAACATTAACGAATCTATAAAAGTGAAATTGCAGAGAGCTAAGCCGTACTCCTCGAAATTTGCATATCTACGTCGCCAATGCCGCCCAAGGCGATATTGTCGTCACAATGAAACCCTCTCTCCAAAGCTCGCCACTATCCCCAATACAGTCGCACGGACGATGCAACGCCCGCGTGTCGCCGACGAGCTTTTGCTTCGCGTCACACGTGCCAAAGTTCACGAATTTCGATCGCGCATAAATATCGAGGCGATATAAATATAGCGCCGCATTCTATCGAGATTCCTCGCAATATACTCTACAGTTAAAAATAAAAGCATTTTCCTGCAACGAGTCATTTTATTGGAAATGTACATAAAATAAAGAATTGTGTGTGAAGAAGTATCCCGTATATATATATATTTACATTAATAATAAATTGTTTTAAAACCGTTTTTTCACATACAATCTTACGTATGTTTATCTATTTATTTTTATAGTGCGCAATAGCTCACTATGCGCATAAATATCTCTGCGATAAAAAGTTAGTTTGCGCAATACTGTATATCTCAACACAGATAACTTGAGACTTTATTATTTGAGGCTTCGGATATGACGATGTACTTTCGCATCCACTGCATTGTTTCGACTGGAATGCACAGGGAAGGATGAAGGAAGTAGAAGTCAGAGGAGGAGAGTCAAGGAGGTCGTAGGTGTGAGGTACTGTTCGATGCCAGTATCTGAGACAGTTTCGGCCGGCAAGACTTAACAAATAGGTAAAGTTTCGTCGCGAGGATGCCGGAGTTTGTGGATTCTCCGGCGCAGCCTCGACACATCCTCTCTTCTCTTTGTTCCTAAGTTTATGATGTATTAGCTGTTTTCCCTGCCGTATCCTCTCTCGCTCTCTTTCCCGTTCTTTCCCTATCCATCTTCCAACCGTTCCTTTCCTCCTCCGTCACTACTCTCTAGAGTTAACCAATTTATGCAGCTCCGAGATTTAAGTTACAAAGTGAATTTAACCAGCAGCGTTATACAGAGATAATAGAATTGAAAAGTTTACATAATTTAAAGAAGATTGTAAATTTTTATCAACCGATCGATTTTGATATTACACGGAGAATCTGTAGAAATCTTTCGCACTAAATGCTTTCAGCATTTTATCCAAGACGAACAATCTCGATAGTTTCGTCTTTACGAATCGTCGTCGAATAATTCGCGTTTTGAGAAACGATTGAAATCGTGTCTTACCGTGGTACGCAGACGCGTTCGCTGGGATTAATAAATTTCGTTGCGTTTCGGCTTAGCCCGTGGCGCGTAACACTCCGCGCGGAGAAAATCAATACTCAATACACGTCCCAAAGGTCCGCTTATACTTGTCGCGCTATCTCGCTTTTATCTCGATCGTATCTCACATATTGGCTAGCGTCCACACGTACATACATACGTGTCCGCACACAGAGACACGGAGAACACGGAGACACGCGTAACGTGTCTACGGCGAGCACACGTATCGACGCCGCCGCCGCCCACACATCGTTCCCACACCCTCACACGAGCACTTCGGGGTGACAGATGGCTTTATAGACAAAGAACTTAGCCGACTGGTTTTCGTGGACGTTGCGTAACCCGATAAAAGCAAACCCAAGAGTCGATCGTTTTCTGACATGGCGGAGTCGTCGCGCTCCGCACCCCCGACTCTTCTCTCTACGACGCTCGTTTGGGGGGAAAACGATGGGGTTGAAAATCAAATCCGAATGTCTCGATGAAAATCTTTGTCCGGCCAAGATTACTCCCTAGCTCTCGTGCTCGTTTCTGTCCATCGCCCCTTAATCATCAATCAGATATTCCCCCCTCGCGACGGGATGGCAAACCGTGTTGTGTGCGATCGCGATTGAAGCGCACTTCGGTGCCGTTCTACGGCGATTAGACGATTACGAGAGTCCTTTACTGGAAAGCGCGTTACGATCGCGGCCGTCGAGTGTAGAATTAACCGCGGCCATTGTGCGCGAATGCTCTCGACGCTCTTGCGTGTCCGCGTTAAAACTCTTTTCCGTCGTGGAGCATTAACGGCGTTTTGTGCGTAATAGACTTAAAAATAGTTTCTAATGTGTCGCACACAAGAGAAGTACGCACGCCGATGTATCAACGCGCTAAGCGCAGTTATAACGCGTTGTTGGAAACAGATTTATAATTAGTTTCCTGTTACGCTCGCGCGCTGCGATCGCGTAAAGCGTACGCTCTCGTTAGGTATAGAGCCAGCTTTGACAATTTAGCCTCGATACGCTTGTTCGAGCATTGACATGATATTTCTGGATATGGATTATATATTATACGCGTTATTCATTGTGCACATTGCATCATTTGTGTCCCGCTTGTGTTGTACGAAAAACTATCTGAAACACTCATTTGTGAAATGTAAAATAATATAAACATTGACTCTCAATTATTTGGCATTTTGAGTTTAACAATAATTCATTAAGTTAATTTCCTCACATTTTTATATTTTTTTAATTATTTTTATTTTATTATTATTTAATTTAAATGCATTTTAATAATTTTCAAGTTCTCAAGTAGTGTTTAGAGATCATGAATAATTTTGTAGCGTACTTTAAGCCTTTAAGTGATACTGTGCTTTTTTTCAATAAATATTAGATTTTATTTTTTCTGAAAATAATAATACGACTACTAAACTCTTTTATTGATTTTACGCCGCAATAAAAGCTCATAAAGACTAGGTTTAGTCGAGCGAGGTATCCTCCATGAGATTAGTTTTTGGGTTCTCGTCTTACATTCTATGCGTGATTAAGGCGCGGGCATATATGCGTGCCATGCGCGTGCATCCAAAAAAGGGGCGTCGCATCGATGGATGGTACAATAGACACGTGGCAGAATCTAATCATCGCAAAAGACTCAGGGCGAGCTTATGTTTTTTTTTTAAGTTTCCTATTCAACGTGTTAACTCTCTGGAAATTTATTAATTCACGCTAGGGCCAAATCAATACAGATTATGTTGCAATTGGCTCTCTTTCGTCTGTGTCCGTATAAAAAGCAAACAAATAGCAATCTCGATATATAAATAAACATATTTTTCGCGCAAAAAAAAATAGAAAATACAAAAATTCTAGATTTTAATTCTTTTTTTTTTTTTTAAACGACGTGATTTCGATAAACCGCAAAGTAAAATGCTAATTAGTACGATAAATCAATGTTGTGTTTGTAGCAGACTAAAAATCTGAGATATACGACTCGATAGGAATAAATCAATACGTCTGTTAAAGTTTGTACCAATCTAACTCTCTTACAATTAAACATGTGTTCCGGATGCCATACGTCAAATGTATCTCTGTCGCGCATTGTCGCCCATTGAGAGCAAAGTCGTATTTCCATATCTAAAGTTAGTATTTGATAACTAGCTTCATATTCGATTAAAACCTCTATCGTGTACTAGAGATTCGGTTGTATCTGAAAGCGAGCTAGGGACATGTGGCCCCTGTCTCAGGAGACGCCCCCTTCGTATAATCGTCAAAGCAATAATGGAATATTTCGATTATGACAGGAAGGGAAGAGATAAATTTATTATTAGAGAGACTTTCTTTAAAAGTCACAAAGAGAGAGATTTGCATTTCAATATATCATATATCAAAGTACCATAGTTTGTAATGCAATTTTTAAAATTTTAGCATATTTTAAAGATATAAAGCAGCATAAAAGACATAGGAGCATTTTGCTTGTAACGTATAAATCTCGATGGTTTGTAGAAGTTTCGTAGGATTTCTGCGGTTATCAGTGTTAAGTATCCTGGTACGGGACCCGGGTTTCCTTCCTAGAAAGGACGAAGCAACAAGTGGCTTCTTAGCTCGGACAATCTTAGCTCAGTGTTCAACAAGTGTTCCCAAGTAAACACGCATCTCGAGGATATCTCGTAAGAAACCTTGAATACAAATTCTCGCGTAACGATCTTTTCTTAATCACCAGTCATTGTCTCGTGCAATAACGCAGCGCCATAAATTTCGTGTATGTTTTACGATCTGGAAACTATAATCACTTTTTATGGAGATAGAATTTAAATATAGAGGGAGTTAGAAAAACTATAAATTTTCCTGTGATAGCGTTTCTCACGAAAAGTATTACTAAACTTAATGATTAAACTGTCTCTCAATTGTAATAATCAATTTACATAGAAATTTAAATTATAACGTTAAATATATATTTAATATGTATTTAAATCGTATTAAATCATATATTATAATGAGCCACATCAAATATTTACTGATTAAATATTGTGTTATTCAATATGATTGAGATTTTACTGATCTAAACTGATCGAATTACTGGAAAAGAGCGACTTTTTCAAACATTGACACGTGCGGTTGCATAAATCGGCTTATAAAGATGAGATTGTATACAAGCGAGATAAAAAAAACATATTCATTATGATGCGGTTCGATTTATCGCATTTCAGATATTCTTGTTGTCGTCGAGGTCTAGTGTAGTAGCTCGTAATATATTAAGTCAGAACAAAGCGCGCAGCTAATTCCGAGACGAAGGAGAACACAGAAGAGAAAGAGGATAGCCCGGTCTCGCGTGCCGTGTCTAAATAATAAAATAAAACCAACCCTCCACAGAGCCTTGGCCCGCGCTCAATACCGACAGCAACAAGTTGATATCTTGTTCCCTAGACGATTATGGTAGAGGCGGAGAAGGAAGCTCGACCGGGGGTAAGGGACATCGTCGTAAGAAAACGTTTGTCCTTTCTTCCGAGTTTCGCCAGCGGGACGTTTCTTTACATCAACAGGTACCTCCGTAGCCCACGGCCCGGAAAATCTTCGAGGGATGGATCTCTTTGGCCGCGAGTAGGGAGACCGAGAAAACTTGCGCTTCAAGAACGGCGTGGGGTGGACGAACTTCCTTAGGGTTTGAGAAAGGCTGTGGCAAGGGACGAGACATTTCTTAAGGGTAAACGGAGCGAAGACGTTCAAATCGCGGCGTCTTGTAACCTGTTGAAACGGCGTCCCTCGGGAGATAAAGCGTCTTTTAAGAGAAGAAGAAAGAGTGGTGTGAATAAAGATGCCGGAAATAATGAAAACGAGAGCACGGATAACACAATTGCGTAATTAAATTTATTAACTACAAATAACGATCGGATTTCTGACCAAATTAACATCGTTCTAATAATTTAATCATGCTAATTATGCTAAGTCAGATTTATTCTCTTGAGAAATAAATCGGCACAACGAAAAGAGATGATTAAAAGAGAAGTAAAAATTTTCAGACACCTGGGACAAAATCTGCGCATGGATAGAGCTAGTGTCGAGGTCTCTAGACGACAAGACGGTCAAGAGAGAAAAAAAGAATTATAAGAGAAAGAGACAGAGGGAAAGAAAGAGACTGAACAGTGCGAAGAAAAGGAGAGCTGAAGAACAAGAGCTCTTTGAAGAAGTGACACCTTTGTTTTCCCAGAGGGCGCTCGAATGTAGCATGAAGGGTTAGTAGTCTCCAGGAAAATTGACGTTAGGAGGAAATTACTCGGAAGTGGAGACAAAACCCTTCTCGTTGATGATGTGCACTTGCACGATACCATGTATACAGAAAGTCGCTTAAATATCGTATCAGATTGATACAGAATTAGCTAATATTTGCGAACAAATGCATATCATAATATTATTAATTTATAAAATAGAGCACACATGCAATTACATTAATTTATTTGATAATTATCTATCAAGTGTCGCCTATTGTGCAATATATTATATTTACATTTATTTATATAGATTTTTTTAAAAGTCAGATTCCGAAACTTATTTTTGTGAAAGCTATTTTCCAGGTTTTCGCACACTATTCAATTTAACCGGAAGGACCGATCGTTACTTTTTGCATTCTCCGAAAAATAGATCGCTCAATCGAATACCGATCGGTCCCTAAGAGATGATCACCTTGCCTGACTTTTTAACAGCGTGTGCGCTTTTTGTAGACACGGGTCTCTTCATAAGACGGCGGAAGGGAGTATTGTGTCAATGCACCCCGCCGGAATAAATATTTAACAGCATCACTGCACCGCTACGTCAACATCCCGGAGATAACCGACGTTCTTCCGGTGGCAGCTAGGAACTCACACGCCACTCGATCATCCGGCTCGATCTTCCTCTTTTGCTTCTTCTTGTCGGCAACAATCACGGCTGGAAGGAGCGAGCGATCTTACACAGATTCAAAATATGCAGAACGCGGTTGCGACGCTCGAACGCACATTGACAAAAGGACCGCCACGGGAGTCGAGGGGGTGGTTTTGGAGAGAGAATACGTAACCTATCCACGAGCGAAATGAAAAGGAGATCGCCGATTTTGTTTGTCCACAAAACGCCGCAAACACAGAGGCGGTTTGGCATTATACGCCCGTCGTAAATAGACAGCGGTGAGCCACCTACAAGCAGATGATGATGAGCCTTTTTGGGATTCCTCGGGATTATCGACAGACGGGTAGTGCGCACGAGCCGAACGTTGAAGGAGGGAGGGAGGAAGGGGAGATACGAAACAGAGAAACCAAATGACGAGAATCGTGCGGGAGTAATTTGAGATGCTCTTCTTCATCTTCAGCTGCCATTGGGCAGATGCCGAAATTGGTACGACGGAGACAATGCTACGGGGATAATGGACTTCTTAATTCGAGAACGTCTAGTTGAATGAACGTATTTCTACCACGGGCTCCATCTTTCGTATCAAAACGTCCGTTTATCTCGTTCTTCCGAGAGAGCATAATTGCAATATTTTTATACATTGAAATGCAAATGAAAGATGAATAAAAATGTGCCAGACATTGTTAAAACGTATTAAAAAAAAAAAGTATATCAAGAGAATATCGCATGAAAGAGAACCACTTCAAAAATTTTATACCTTTGATGCTCGATATAAATGATAAAAGTTTTAAAAGAGGAAATTAAAATAATTCAAAAATATAGAGTCAAATGAATCAGATAATTCCCTTACAAACGTTGACATATATGCGAGACATGTGAATCTTTGTAATGTCATTCGTATTTTTTTTTTTGTGACCGGAAACGAAACGATCAAGAATATTTAAATACATCGTCAAAATTCCTCCACCGTTTTCGTCGAGAGCTCGTTTTCCCATCTTTACTCTATATGGAAAAAAACCTCCTCAATGTTGCGAAGATCTTCGAAGAGTATGTACACGGCGCGAGCCCTTCTTCTCATCTCCGATGTTGCACCAGCGACGAGTGTATATTACGCGCAGACTCGTGAGGACATGTATGCGACTCATTGTCAGCTGACACCTGTAGACCTATCTACCTACCTACGCGGGACACGTACGTGGCCACTTACTTACGAGAAAGCGGGATGAAAAGCCTTCACACTTTCTTTTCACCGCGCTTCCCAACGCGAAATCCTGCTTTATGCATGTCTGCGCGACGCATCTATCTTGCTGTACGCATCTATCTTGCTACATAGCAAAACGACTCTTTTCCTCTCTTTATTTAATCGTTCTTAAGTCCCTAAACTTCTATCGTCGTTCTTCATCTCACGATAGTTGATGAAGCATTAAGTCGCTTATATTTCTCGCACCTTTGTAAACAACGTTTTATGCATAAGATGACGCAAGAAGCATCGCGGTTTTACGTCAGGAGATCTGCCATGTTACGAAAGGATTTCAGAGAAGCAAATTTCCCGAGAGAATTTCTTTTAATTAAAAGACAGTTTTTATTACTCTCGAAAGGGACGACGAGGCTGCTTCTTATTTATCTCGGCGAATGTTTGGTGACCGAGCTACTCGCGGGTAGAATATTTATCTAACGAGAACGCGCAACTCGAGAATATTCTTATGCTCACGAAAGTCCGACGACGTCGAGTAAATCCAATCTCTGCATTATTTCAGAACTTTCTATGTTTGCGGGATTTATCTTATTACGTTAAACCGTCATTATTTCTATGAAATCCATTTAATATTTTTATCAATACAAATGCATTCAATAGCAGTATAAAACAAAGCATAAGAGTCCCTGGAAAATTTTTAAATGTGAAACATTGCTTATGAAATAATGCCGATTTAAAATAACCATAAACAATAAAAAATCAGCTAGATGATGAACAATTTTTTCTTCTGGATACATTTATATTCTTATAAGATTACACGTAGTGTTTTTTAAGTTGGTACCATATATAATAAATACGATAATTAAACATTGTATAATAAATAAAAAAGTCTTTTTAAACATAGTATAATTTTTTTCGTAACAGGTATTCTCTATCTAAGTGACACAATTTTTATAGCACAATCAATTATCGTATTGTGAATTTATCAATGGATCGACTCGCGTCGCCTCTTAAGGGGGTGGGCGCCGTAAGTAAAACCGCGCGTTATTACGGTGGGGTAGTCACCATCTGCCTTTCGTTACCTGTAAATTTGTGCACCTGGACGCATTGGCGCGACACCGCGCGATTCTCGACCTATCCTCATATTGATCGGTTGTTTATATGTACGTTTATCGATTCACACGAAATTGGCGGTTACGACAATGATTTGTCAAAAATTGTGCTCGATTAATTCCGCACGCGGCACAAAGTGGAGAGGAAAGTTCGGTTTTACTTTAACTAAAATTAGTGCTCGAAAATAATTCGCTCAATTAAAGTCATCTCAAGCACAGGCTAAGCATTTAATTGCACGCGGTTGATATTATGCATCGTACATATCTCGTGGAGATCTCATTGATTAGATTAATTTCGCGACGGGTACGCGAGATGCCGGATAAAAGAAAGACAGCCAATTCCATTTCCGTTCCGTTCGCATAACTCGACGAATTCGTAATAAAAACCTTTCAACGACGAGCGAATGATTGTTTGAACTGAAGCATCTCATAGTATCGGCGAGTGCATTCGATTTATGCACTCGATTAAACGCAAAAATCCATTGCTTAATTATCCGTAATATCCGTGGCAATCCGTGGAATATCATGGACCGCCGGGCCGGACCAGTTTGAAGAGCGACGAGTAGTGAAAAAAAAAAATCTACCTACGCACGTACACGCGTGTAGTCGATCGGCCGCGCTGGTTGGTCTGGGGGTAAAAACAAAAATCGAGGCCGAGCCCGCAGATACGCGGTTTTTGCGAAATTACGGGTCCCGCCTCGAACCTTCGCACACTCCCGTAAATCAATCGGCGCTTCGACATTCGTATATATTCTCCGTTAATTATTTTTATTCACGGCCCAGCGTATAGGAACGCCCAGTTCGCCGGCCTGGGAGTTCGTATTTTGTACGCATACGCACGAGTTCCTAGTCCACCCCGACCGCACGTTCCCGTTTTACACACACGTATACGCACACGTACACCCTCATACATAGACCCGTCAGCAACGTACACCCTGACACGCGAGGCACGTACGCTCGCACACGCAGACGTTGGTTTAAGTACGCTCGATGCACCGAGATGTGCGTGCATGCACGTGTCGCCACGAACGGCGCGCATGGTGTGTGTGTGTGTGTGTGTGTGTAACGCGACGCGTACGTGTTGGTCACTCGTGCGCAGCATACGTCCGCGTGTATCGGCACACGCGTGTGCGTTACGTATTTTCGAATAGCGAGAGCCAGGCTGGTTCGTCAAATTTGCACATTTATTCGTTTACCGTCATACAATCGAGCTTAAAACTCGCGCGGACGCGTGTGAGTGCACGGCCGTCCTGTCGGTGCACGGCACGCATACACGCCGCGAGCTCATCCCTTATTCATAACTCTTCGAAGGGCTTGATGGAGCTCCAAAGCTCACGACACAGCCCAACGATTTTTTTTTTTTTGCACTTCTCTTTTCTGTTTTTCGCCGGACGGGAGTCTGTTCCCTTCCTCACAAAACATTTTGACGAACCTCATTCTATAATATTCTATAAGATCTCGATAATATATCGCATATTGATTGGGATTCCTCCTGAACCTGTGCTGCTGAATTAATCCACGTTAATTCACCAAAAAGCGCACACGCTTTTCTACGACGACGAGGCTCTTAGCCACGTAATATTTCGACATTTTGAGTTGACGCCCGAGTAAATGTGTGTCTATCCGGGTGTAATAATTTGCAGGATTTGCGAACGCGCCAGGCAGCTGCTAATTAACGGTTCAATTGCACACTCGGTCGCTCCGATAGTTTAATTGATTCGGAAATAGTTGCCTCGCGCGGAAGAGCCGTCGGGACGTTCGGGAATGAACCCCCGCACTACCCTTGTCAGACATCCTGTGGTCAGGAGCCGCACGGAGATCCGGCAAGAAATAAATTACCGAACGCGCTCTATACACGGGTCCCAAGAATGTCCACCCTTTCCACCTTCTTCCCTATTCGATATTCAGCCTTGAGCCCTGTCGAACAATTCGCGAAACAATCCTGAAGCAAATCGAACGCTCTCTTCTCGTTTCCCTCATTTCCGTTCGGATAGGGTAAAAGTAACGGGCTTTGCTTCTCGTTCAAAGAGAAATAGTTTGTCTTATCGATAAAAAGCGAGTTGAAAATCGCGGTATGTGGATGAAATCGTAGCAAAGTATTGCGATAAACTAGAATTAAAGATTGTATTAAACACACTTTCATCCTCTTCTGTTTCTAAAAAATGAAGAAATACGCCGTGGCAAGAATATTCAAATAAACTTCTCATTCTTTAAGTCATTATACTTTTAATATTATTTCACGCGTCACACAATCTTTGCCACAATATCAACATTAGTAGCTGTGTAAAAAATGTAGAAGCGTGCTTCATGCCCTTCTCGTAGTTTCGGAATCTCGAACTTTCAACATGCATGTAAGTAGTCCGCCGTACACCGCCTTCATTTTCTCGCCTTCTGTTGATATATTCGCAAAGTCCCGAGAAGCGCGAAACAACCGGAAAATTTTCCTCATTCTGCGTACTTTCAGGATATCCGGCCGGTACATGAGTCTAGAAGTATCACGGTTATTGTGTAACTACACGAGATACTTGGACAGTCTCTCGGACGCAAGCGAGTAATTCAAAGTGTTTCACGTCGAAAAACTTTTCAGCAGGTTTGTCAACAAAGATTGGTGTCTCTTGTTCTGATGATATTAATATTTACTTATTCAAGTATTAATAATTAATTCGTATTTTTTTTTATCATTTCTTATATTTTATTTCCAATTTTTAAAATCTAAATTATACCATGCCATAAAATTTCTGAAATTCCACCTCGTTCTCCCCGAGCGTTTACGTTTTAATTATTCTCGAACTGATCTAATCCTAAACCGTGATAGAGAGAAAAATATCATCGATCAAAGCCGGCGCGTAGAGTGAATAAGACGCCGCCACTTCGGCCATTAACAGGAGTCTGCGAACGACAGAGAGGGACGTATCAAGGATAAAGGTATAAATGCAGCGCACGCACACATCTTGCACGAGGAGGATAGCAGCGCGTGTCGGCGACAGCTAGGCACTACACGGCCGCGCATCGACGGCTGGATGCCCGCGGAACGGCTCGTAGAGCTCGCAGCTTTTAAGCTTGACGTGGCCATTGGAAAGAACCGAGGAATCGAAGGAAGAGAGAGAGGCTGACTGCAATAATTATCGGACGTGGGAGGGGGAGGACGGATAGACGAGGAGAGGACAGGACGAAGGGACAGAGAGGACGGCTGAGAGCGAACGGAGAGAAGGGCGAGCGATCGCGCGAGCGCGCGCGCGCGCACGAACGCGCGAGAGAGGGTGCGAGGGACGATGAAAAGTTTGACCGGACGCACAGCGAGCACAATGCATCGTGGTCCACCCTCCACCCCCGGGAGCGACCCACCCCATAATCCACCCGCATTGTACGACCAATCAATATTGTTTTATATCGTGAGACGAACCGGCTTCGTTCGGTTCGACGCTACCGCTCTCTTCGATGGTACATAGCTGCAGTCCGTCGAGTTTCTCCGGCTTCCGGAAATTCTTTCGTACCCGTCCAGAAGGCTGATGACCTTCCCTTCACAATTCTGAGACACTCGCGATTCTGAGAATTCTCAATGCGATCCGTATTCGCGACTTAATTCTGGTCGTCATTTAACAATGCAGTCTCTTCAAATTATTCAACTTCGTTATCTAGAAATTCTTAATGAGATTCTCTCGTTACGATAAAGAATGGATATCGCGCTGTACGCGATATGATACATAGTAAATCTAAGTGAATGTATTTATAAAGAGTAGCAATGCGTTTCAGACGTGTAATGCAAACATGAGCTCCGACGTTCGCGAAAGTAAATATAAAATTCCACGTGTTACGATTAATACCCTCTATCCAAAGAGCGCAAAACACACGCGTTTATTCAGTGCACGCGATAAATGCAGGTTCATTGATTAAACATGAGAGCGATGCGCGTATAATTAATTAATGAATGGCTTCCGTGTGTAGTGTATGAAAAACGGTGATTCCTCATTTTTTGGTATTGCGCGATACACTGTCATTATACGCGATTTTCATTCATTTAATTCGACCGAGTCGATACGCGTACGCGCTTAATTAGTTGTTGCGTATGTGTCGAAATTACTCGTATACTTTATGCTCCATTTCAACAACACGTAACGGTGGAAAATTTGAGGTTGATTATTCGATATATTTATACACTGTGAATTTCAAGAAGTGCGTGTCGGAACGCTGATACATACATTATTATCGACTCGATAAAATCACCTATCGCTCCGATATGAAAAAAACTTGGGGAGATTAAAGTCAGAAATTTCTTACAGCAATGCATATAAAAAATCAGCATGCGTCTTTTCTTATATAGGATACCAAATTTAGGATTAATTAGATATATTCATAAAACAGTAAAGTCTACGATAATCGATGATCAGAAATATTTCAAATAATTACAATTTCGTCAATAATGATCATCAGACTGTCAAAATTTTTCTCTTGATAGATATTCTCTATTAAATCCATATCGAAGTTGCAAACATATATTTGTTGATCATGTCGGTCTTTTTTCACCGCACTTGAGATTCAGCGGAAAATGATAATTAATTCGAACAACCTCATCCGGAAGATCGAGACGCGATTCGGACCTATTCTTCTCCGCTAACGCGCCAAACGAGATTTCTCTTGCACGACAACAGAAGGAAAACGCGCAAAGAATAGCGCACAATGTGCATCCGGTTGGCTCGCTCGACGAGGATACGTTTCGCTTGCGCGATGACGCTGATTCAGGATTAATTCTCCTCCTTTAATTATCCTGCCTCCTCTCCGTCCTCCTTCGCCCCGGCGTAAATGTCGCCGTCGTCATCGTCTTCTCTTTTTCGCTCTCTCGCGAAAAGGACAGAAAGTCCGGCGCGCGGCGCGATAACGAATTATCTTCGAGAACACGCTTCTTGGGCAGGAACCGGAAATATTGCCGGACGATAATGGCGATATCTCGCAAGAACCGTCGCGTTCTCTACGGCGTTTTATTTTTTTTATACACCTACGTCACAGTCGGGAGTAGATATATTTTTTGATCTTCCGTCTTTGAAAAATGATACAAACTTTGGGGAGGAGAGCAAATTTAATTTCGAAGATCAACCTTTAAGGTATATCTTCGTTCCGTTGAACGAATCCGTGTGAAAGCCGTATTTATGAATCTAAATTTATCGAGTATAATGTGTGAAATTTTTCTAAAAACTGCTACATATGTTACAAGTTACGATAATGTAACAACGAGGCATTCGAAGATCGAGGACCGATCGGAGTAATTTTCGCATGTCTAGTGACGACTCACAAGCCCGCACGACATATGCACACATCTATTTGCGTAATTACCCGTATGCTTGTATTCGCGTGCGAGATTATACATGTCTACATAAACGTCACACATTCGCACGCTCTCCTTCTCATAGAGAATTCACCATTCGCCTTCCGCTCATCACGCGCTCAAATACCTACGCGAAACGAGCATGCCGACCGTGAACGTAATCTTCGAGCTGCCATTAGCTCGATCAAAAGTATTTTATTTAATGCCGTCCGCCATTTCAATCGCGTGTGGATCCGTGACACGATTCCGGCATAATTCTTTATTTTTTTTTTTTTTTTTCCTGAATCTTGATCGGCAGAGAACAGCGATCGGCAGAATGCAGCAGCGCGATAAGCGAGAATGATAGAGCGCTTACGAAGAGCTTCCCCACCCTTCGCTCTTGTCGCATATTGCGACACAAATGCGAGGACGTTATTCTTGTCACAATTATTTTATATGGAATATGTGTCACATTCTACAATCGTGAGGCGAAATTACAGACGAGCCCGACGTGTCGCGTCACGCAAAAGATTGCGAATCTTTCTATCATTCGAAGTTGTCATTAATCGTAATTACAGCGACAGCTCAATTTAATCAAGTCCGCAATGGCGGAATTTTTGCGTAAGTGAATGGATACGCTTCGTCTCTCGCGAAAGAAGTATACTTTACTCCCGCGGCTATATTTATCGGACGTATCGCGTGCAGAGACCGCGCTCGTAATTGTTACGCGGTTCTTTATACCTTCGTTATACCGTGATTGGTCGAGGTGGATAATCGACCGGGGTCCAGTCGCGTTGCGGGGACCCAGTCACCGAAGATCCGGCCCCATTCGTCGCGACTCGTACAAAACGACGTGGAAACGTTCGTTCCGGAAGAACAAGCCGATGTACCATTGTCATTCTCCATACTCGACGGCTATTTAATGTACGCACGCCTCTATCCCCGTCTCTCTTCTCGACAACGAAGCGATCACACTGATAAGTGCCTTCGTGTACACTTACGTGTACTTATAGGTCCACTTATGTGGGATATGACGTAAACGTCCCATCTATCCATTCTCGGCGACATTCCTGCGTATCGCGCAAGTTGGAGCAGGGAAGAAACTGCTCTTCTTCTCCTTTGTTTACGATACGTACGCATACTTGAATCGCATCGCGAGAATAGATATAAATTTCTCCTAATGATCCCAGGTCTCGTGATCTCAGTCTCGATAAAGTTTATCGTTGATTCCCGATACCGATGTATATTCAGCGTCTCTTTGACGAGGGGCTGCGATGTCCGGCGACGCGTAAAATCAGGGGCGATTAGTCGGAATGCACACAATTAGCGCTGCAGCCGCTCGATGCGGTATTACATTCCACGCGACACGCATAGACATGCAGTCGGATAATAGTTTTTGCCATAGATCTCTAATATCCGGTGTTGTCAATTAAGAAATTCACATTTAATTATGCATGATAGATGCGCCGAATCGCGCTTTATAGATTGATACATTTTTATTGTCGAAAAATTATGCATTACTCAACAATTAACTTCGCTGTTTGATCAGCGAAATATTAGATAATCAAATGTAATAAGTTTTGGTTTGTTATTTTTACGAAAATATGTATAAGTAATTTGTACAAGAATTGATCGTAATTGTTTGAATTAAATTTTGAATAATGAATCATACGTATTTGGCAAACAGATCCTTAACGAGAGTTTGAGAAATGTTTCGCTCATCGGGGTTAATCGGGGGTGAACCGGCTCATCTTAGACAGATGTCGAAAACCGACCACAAAGTTCATAAGGCCGTTATCCCTTTATTACGACTTTGCGAGACTAATCTCAAATTTCTCTAAGTCGACGTAGAACGTGGTCGTTTTGCTACATTCAACCAAATTCAACGGTCACACAACGCGCGCACTTTACAATAATTTCGAAATGTCCACGTACGACATAAGTGCCATTGCCGTATTTGATTATTTCAACACAAATTTATGCATTTTAATTAATATCTTCTCACGTATACAAAATTTACGATTAAAAAAAGATCGAGCGCTTTGATATCGTTTCCAGATCACGAGAGACGTCCTTGTTAAACGTGCGTACGGCATCGCGAAATCGAGCGTGTCCGAAAACAAAAAGCACCGCTTGTCGCCGATACTGGCGATGTCTGCGGCCCCGAATTCACCGAACCACAGAAAAAAAGATATTTTCCGCCCGTAGACACCAATAAGAGAGCGCGTACCCTTCCCTCGTTTTTCGTACTCGCAGTCATCAGCGCGCGAAATGTCCTCCCCGCCATCGAGGCCTTTGATGTCGAACATTACAGAATACGAAGGATCCCAGAGAGGAATTCGACGCTCCACCACCCCGGGGTGACCACTCGTAAATTGTCGCGCTTTCTTCTCACCCCCGTCGCCTTTCGCGCTTTCGAAGCTCGCGTGCAAAGAGAGGAAACACTCTACGGCGTCGTTCTCGCACTTCAGCGGACGATCGGGTCGGCAAGAACGTGTCGACGGGGTGGCCACCCTCGTCCCTCCCCCTCTTCGCGAGACTGGGAAAACAATTAAGGGAAAGCGAGGCGCCGTGTCGCCTTGTATGATAATGCGTTGTAACCTCCGGCACAAGAGAAACGATATGGTAAAGGAAGAGGAGGATTACACGGCGCGATGGGGGAGGTGAGCAGGAGGAATGCATGAAACGGGGTTGTTCAGGTACGCGATGAGGGAGGAGGATGGAGGGAAAGGGGGGGGGGGGATGGAAAGAAGAGAGTGCGGCTAGAAGAGAATACGGAGTGGTTGGTCGGGGAGAGGAGGTTAGCGGAGGTCGTGGTTCTTACTTTGCATTCTTTTGTGTATCCTCCTGGAACTCTCCGCACCCGCCACGTCGCTACCGAGTCGTCCTCCTCTCCCTTGAAGCTTGAACTAACGCCCGAGATTTTAAATGCACTTGTCTACTCCACATATACCGTTCATAAAGACACATATGCCGTCTGTTGAACGAGTGGGCACGAGAGCCGAGATCTTGGAAAGAGAAGCCGCACGCGCGGGACCGAGAGAGAGAGAGGACGGCTAGAGAGATAGAGAACGACGAAAGAAGAACCGAGAGGATGTGGAAGAGAATGCGGTGCGCGTAACGATATGAAATGCATTTTAAATTCTAAGCATCGACCGCATTACGGGAGAAGATCTCGGCTCTTCGTGATCCTTCTGCCTGATCCCCCGTGGATGGAGAGATGAGAACCGCGCGGAAGTTGAAAGAGGAAGCGACGAGAATAGCGGGCTCGCGTGATTTTTATGTTATGTGGACACACGGACTATCTACTGCTGTCCGGAATACACGATTTTAATATAGACATTATCTAATATTCCGTACTCTGTTATCACACATATTAAATGTATTATGCGTGTATATATTCATGTCATCTTTCATGCATTATATATATATTCACGGAAAAATCAAAAACTTTTACATAATATTTTCAATTATACATAAGGGTTTTGCATTTGTGATAAATATAGAACATATATGTTGTGTGTGTGTGTCGAAAATTTGAAAAATTATTTTGCGAAATATAGATCGCGCTTCGAAAATAGAGAAATGAAATAATAAAATCATGTATAAAAGCAATCGTGCTATAGAGAATATATGACGTTGAATAAATTATATATTATTAATGTTTTAATTTGATACCGAACTATTGCAAGACGCTATTCGAAACGGAACGCGTTTGTGATCAATATAATACAGTATTCGAAATTTGCAATATTCCTATATGCTTTTAATTGCAAGTTATGCAGCAGCCAATAAATTGTCACCGAAATAATAAGCAGCGTCGAACGTTCTACATTCGGCTCTAACGTGAGAATATTTAAGCTGGTATATATGTATCACTCAACCGATGACTTACATATTCTACGAATCTTGTGCGATCGCGACAAGATTCCAAATTTCAATCGATCGATCGCCCAAATTGAGAGAGTAATGATTAATTTCAATGATTAACTTACCTCTCTTGCGTCCCGGTATCCGCGCACCAACCAGCTCTCTGCTACGGCGTCATTCGTCAATCTAAACAGAGAAAACGTAGTTTTAGAAATCCGAATATACGGACTCTCTAACGAACGGTTCTGCCCGATCCGTCTTTATTCTCCCGATACAATAATAATTACGTTACGAATACGATATCACGGATAATAACGTTCGTAGGTAGCGCGCGTCGCGCATTTATCAAGTACGGAATTCTCTGCGGCGGAAGCGAATGGGCAATTTTGCAATTTTTCTCTCGCGCGGGCACGTATAATGCAACATAGGGGGGTCGAAGGTGTACCCCAAGAGTGCGTCGATTCAAGGCAACGACGGGAGGAGCCGGATGATCCTTTCAGACGGGAAGAAAGAAAGCCAGGCGCGAGATTCGCGCTTCATTCACTCGCGAGTCTACGGGGGAAAGGTGCAAAAGGCTCTCCTTCGAGATGTAATTAGCACATCTTTTCGCGACGACGCGCAACAATGCGGCTTTTAATTAGTATGCGTCCACCGATTCTTCCCGCTACAGCGCCTCCGTGCCCTCCCTTTCCCCCCCATCGCCCCCTTGCTACCACCCCTTCGCACGCGTAAACGATGACGACAACGAACACACGTGGTCGATTTCACATACATGCACGCATAACACACACACACACACATACACACATACATCCACACACACACATCGGGGCGCAGCAACGAACCGTGCGCGTTTATGTCGGCGCATCACACGCTGCTGCACCGCAGAAGTGTCAATACGTGGGTGCGTGTACGCGCGCGGCGAACGAGCTTCGCGTGCATACCGGTTTGCATTACGGCGGATATACTCGAGCGCGTAAGGCGTTCCTGCGGTATAAAGAGCCGCGACAAGCGTCGACGTAACGACATGTAATTCGATGCGTCGCGCTCGTTTTCCGCTCGTAAATCGCTCGCAATCGCCACGGATACTTCGCACAATTTCGAAATCATTAGCAAAACACCGGTAAAGTTCAACTCAGAAGAAGCGTAAGAATAATTCTCGATAGTAACGCGCGATTTTCCCAGTAATTTCTTCTATAATAAAAGTCCGATACACACACACACACACACGCATATACAGAAAGAGAAAGAGAGAGAGAGAGAGAGAGAGAGAGAGAGAGAGAGAGAGAGAGGGAGATATATACATATATATAATGATTTATCAAGCGTAATTTAAATATCCTACATATTAACCGAAATAAATGTCGAGATTTAACAATAAACTATTAAGTTTGCCGGTATCGAAGAACAGATCGAACGTTTAAATTTGCTAATAATTTTCTTATAGACTTGCACAGCAATGCAACTGCGTGCATTGATTTCAATGGTAGAGACAGTTCTAGCCATTACCGACTTTAAAAACTTTGTCGTCTGTCACCGATAACCCATCGTAACAATTGTCGATGACATGTATAACTCAGGGACACGACGCGACGAAATAGTGATAATCCCTTCCTCCCTCTGTGCGAGGCGTAAAAGTAAATTATGCCACTTTTTCTGCGACTAGCAATCGGACGATGACGTGCGAAAGTAATGATATGACAGAGAGTGCAACAACGTTACTCTACGTTACTCAATTAAGCGCGAGCGATTGTAAGTGCGCGAATTCATGCACGCTTCATCGTATCGATATCGGCGAAGGTCACGTGTTCAGATGCGTATGTTCCCACGTCTTAAAGACTGTGCTTTATCGTCAAACGCAAACCACGTAGATATAACGCGGGAGAGCGTGACGCGTTAACGCGATATGTCGATCCGCAATTACCGTGCGAGCCTTCACTCGCATCCTCGAGACAATTGTAGGGGGATGACGAAGGACACCAATTGCTGCTGAGCTAGCGACAGAAAGCTGCACGATTTCCGGGATGTATGTATGTTAATATCTGATATTAGATGGAGTGTCATTCGGTAATGCGCGAGTGATTACGCGTGATTACGCAGAATGAGGGAAACAAATGCAAGAATATACTTGTATGTCGGATTGGGACTATATAAACTTTTCCATGTCAGGAAAATAAACGCATTATAATCTACGACGATATATATGTCATTTAATGTATGACTATTTTCTTAAGTAACAATTATTTCGTAAGTCTCAAGCAAAGGACGATGCAATTTGAATATTTTTAAACTTCGTAAATAAATTGTAACGTAATGACCGAAGGAAATATCAAACTCCGCGATATGTAGAGCAAGAAACTTTTGTGATTTCAAACACAAAATCAAGTTGCAATAACAATTTTCAACGTGTTCAATACGTCTTCTATTAAATATGAAAACATTATGATATAAATTTATAATTGTACGTATTATTCTCTTCATTGGCATGTATAAACATGTTGTAATTCCATTTATTTTAATATGAGAAAATAAATAGTATATTAAATATGCAATGAAACGTTTTACATTCATTATGTTTTATCGAAACTTTTAATTACGATAGCATGCGATACGCGTCGATCTCGACGGCGGTTTAAAATGTCCGACCGAAAAATCGAGTTATATCCGATTTTGAAGCGCGCGATCTGTGTCAATGCCACGATTTACAGTTGCAAGCCTTTCGGGAATTGAACGAATATTGAAATTGCGGGAAACGCACAGAACTTTTGCATAATGAGCTGGCGGCTCACGGACACGCACACCAATCGCAGCGTCGGCGCGTACATGAATATTTTCATTTGATTGCGTTAATTAAACTCGCGCTACCAGGCGATGACCTTTGAAGTTCAGCGGCACGCGGTACGCATACACCAATTACCGATATTATTAATTGCAATGTGCTCCCTGTTTTCGGCAGTCATTGAGTCTGCGTGGCTGGCGAGATCCGCGGATCTTATGCCCCGAGTTGAGGAAGGTCTTTCCTTCTGAAGGAAGGACCTTCTAAGCGAGAGAATCGTTAACTATCAGTCAAGTAATGTCGCCAAATCAATTTCTTCTTGCCACTACTTAAATTAAATTGTACATATTTTATATTAATGATAATTGTATTCTTTAATTATTTCGCGGTTTAATCGTATCAATAGCACTAGATATACATCTCATTGCAAGCGATTGCAAAATGTTCGTGATAATGCCGGCATATATCGTCTTTAAAATTGTTCGCGGTTTTGCGGCCAGATTTTAAACTGATGTTGCAAGAAATTAGAGAGATTTAACGGGGAATTCCTCGGTGTGTCTTGATAAGGCCGACCGCAAGATGACGGAAATTGCGAATGTACTTACACGTTGAGATAACAGCCACGGAATGTGTTGTCATGCTCTTCGCGATATAACATCTCACTCAATTGCAATATACAATAAATAAAACGTTGTAAATACAGATAAGTGCATCAATATAAACGGCAATTTACAAGTATAAATCTAGATAATATGATTAAAAAAAAAATTCAATGTTAATATAAAAAAAATACGAAACAAGGAGAGCTATTGTTAATTCAGATTGTTATAGAAATTTACAATATATTACAATTTTATATTCTCGAAGTTTGTCGGTAACGACAAGTTTCGAGATCAAAAGCAAAGAAGTCTACATGTGTTCTCATGGCTGTTTCGCTAATAATTAAGACGATGTGAACAAACTGAGTAATCAGGAAGATCGCGGCAACATAAAAAGTGTAAACAAAAGCGACGAAAATTGTTGCAAAAAGTATGTTCTGAAATCCAAACGCTAGAAACATTATTGATCAACAAATAATAGACATAATTTAATACTTCAGTCTCATTTATTAAATTCGAGATATGTCATCTATTTTTATACTTGTAAATTTTCTCTTATTAATGTAAATGAAAAATTGTACGGCTAAAGATGACTATCAATCAATGGTCAAAATGTTCCGGAAAGTTAATTGTTTTAATAAAAAGAATTGTTCGCGCATACAAACATTGATGTTTTGGTTCACATTGGCCATGTCTGTATTCATTGATTTTAAATCGACGAGCTGTAAATTTTATTATTTTATAAATAAAATATTTTGTTTTATATCACATTAATCTCTATCTAAACTAGAAAAATGACAGAAACTCTTGTAGCAAAACAGTAAAAAAACGAAAATAATTTCTTAATAACAAAATATAATTTTGAGAGGGAGGAAAGGACAACTTATGACGCAACTTAATTTCACGTATAATTTTCGGGCGACACTTCCTTGCCTTGGTGCTAACAATTTTCATCGTGCTTTCGAGACCTCGCACCATCCCGTTTTGCTATGAGATCTACCAACCACCGCCGTTAGGGTGAAGCACTTACAGCACAATGAGTATGCAAATAGGCCGGCATTCGGCTACATTTGTTTCAACGAGCTTAGGAACGCCGTCTCGCGCGAAGAAGCAGTTCCTTCACGCAAAAAGGCCATAAAAGTCTGTCCCGTATTCCCAAATCTTTACAAAGCGAAGGGAGTTTACTTGCCGCGTGTTTTTATTGCTCGTTACTTCGCCCGCATCCCTCACTCGACATTGTTTCCATCGTCGCGTTTCCTTTCACGACGAGTGACGCTACTTTTCTGCTCAAATATATCGATCGCGAAAGTTTCCCTCGTGTTTCATTCCGCGAACGGCACAGTCCGATTAGATCAAGGTTTCTTCTTCCAAGTCTCTACGCTTGTGTGAAAGGTTCCTCCGCAAAAGTTAAAACTTTCTGAACTTCATTCGCATGCAGCCTACTTCGTTATACTTCTCCGCGCGTGTCCTGAGAGATTAGGGCCCCGACAATTCACAGATCTGACGAAAGTTTTGTCTCGCGTCGTATAAAGCTAACGACGACGACGACGACGACGACGACGCGTTAAGACACGTCACAACGTGGCAGCAGTCCGAAACTTGGCGAATTTCTGACAACGGCGGCCGTTTGGGAGCGCGTTATTCCCAACACTTGCCGAGACATGATCCGTAATAACGGCCTCGAGACTCCTAAAGCCCGACTCGTTTGGAGCCCGGTCCAATCGAACGATCCTCGAATTATCTTCGAGTATCACGCTTCAGTATGGGGAACGCTATGTAATCAGAGCTCTTTGTCTACATGCGAGGCTCGCTAATGACACGAGCGATTAAGCTCGCGCGATGACAATCCATTCCCGACTCGAAGAGCAAGTATCATTTTTTTTACACGGTGAAAAAGAGTATGCGCTGACAAAGTGCGTAATGGAATTCATTGCTCGAGGTAATCTTACTTACTTTTCTTTTTATATTAACATTATTTCTGTAGTAATATTTCTGCACGCACAAAGAGATAATTGAACTGTTTGAGGCGCTGCTGCCTGACAAATAGCCGTAATTACGCTTATCCGTTATATGCTCATTAAACGGTTAAATTATCTTTCTTGATCTCTCGGATAGTTTTTCGTATCAATTATATATTTATGTATGTGTTTCGATATCTCTATATCGTTCCGCGTACAATTATAAAAATTTATATTGAACACTCTTCCATTGCATATATGTGTTAGAGATTTTATATTCGTAATATTTTTTATAAATATACGCATCTCTCATCTGCATTCGAGATTCGTGGAATAAATAATTTCCCTAGACGTATACTATATAATCTTATATAAACGATACACGAAAGTGCCAGCGAGTATTGTTTGACGCATGACGGCTCCAGATGTATCTCAAGGCGAAGTGGAAGCTCCCACCGAAAACCCCGAGACGTGCCGCAAGTTTCGCGAGCAAGGACGGATGTGAACTTTGAAACCCGGTAGGCCCCACTGAATTCGTAATCGCGTAATCCCGAGATTTCATTAAACCAAATATCCGAGCTTTCTGTCGCCGGGGCTTAAGTACGCTCCCTAACCGAGAAAAAGTTATGCGATTCGGTACATCGGAAATCTGCTTTTATCCTTGCCGCAAATTAGCTTTAGCAAAATTAATTAAGAACCGGAGTGCCGTGGTTGAGTAATGCTAAGATCGTCCGTAATGGAGACGCGAACTTTAATCCCATTCGATCAATCCGCTGTCAGGCAAGTAAGCTAATCAAGCAAGTTGCCTCCATCCTTTCTTTCGCGTGTATGTAAAGTTGATTTCTCGTGACACAGACGGAGAAGTTTTACTTTCAACTGCAGAAGCCGCGATTATATAATTGCGTATGTACATATCGCGATTATAAAAATGTTTCGTTGGCGGCAACGCGCGTATTGTGTCTTATCCCGAGCGGCCTCGGTAAAACGTATCGAGATACATATACATATGTAACTCCTGCTGTCAAAATTGTCGACGCGCGTGAGTTGTGCAAAAGTGTCAACGCCGCGCGCATATTTTATCGGCCGTTAACGAATCCGAACGTGAAGGACGTTAAGGAGCGCATCGTGTGGGAAAGCGACGTCCATTCTTTCGACGACAATACAGCCATTTGATAAAAGTCACTCGATCCCCCTTTCGCCGCGAACAAATATTGGAAGGAGAGACTCGCGCGCGATAAGCGTGAAACTCTGAATTCGAAGCTGTTGTAGATTACAGGACGCGTTTATACGCGCGTGTGCGTATGCGCGCGCGTATATATTGGCGTGTCGTTACACTTACTGCGCTGCTCTACGAGGCAGATGTTGATAACGAACGACAGCGACAGAGACAGGGACAGTGACAGCTGCCCCGTATTGTTCGACACGTTCGTTGATTATAGGTCAAAGGCCTCTTACGAAGGATCAAAGAATTGTACGCAATACGATCGAAATCTCTTTTACGCGAAACCATAATTTCCGATAAATCTCCTTACTTTGTACGGAATGGACACTTTCTTCACTTAAAGTACAATTGCAGAATCTTGCAGAGTTGCACTGGAAATCTATTATTCTAAGTCTAATTAATCAGTTTCTTCTATCGACATAAAACAACTTTGCTCCATCATATTGATCTGTTTATATAGATGTACATACTTATGACATATGTACATTTACTTTTCTGTCTTCGATAACTGAAAGATATGTGAGAATTTTATTTCTTCTCGCCGAGTCAATGGCAAACTCTATTCAATCTAAACGAATACAATCTTGTTTAATGTTCGAAGAATAAAGACAGAATTAGTCACAAAGTAGTAATAAACTTCTTTTTAGGGGATGCTCTTTATCAGCAATACAGACTCGTAGTTATTTATTTCAGGAATACGCTCGAGTTTAACTGGAATAATAAACCGTAAAAGGGATTTAATAGCGTCTTTATTCGTACGCTCAATTTCCATCTTATTCTGTTCAATAATCTGCATTAAGGTACATTCGCAAGTGTAATATTTTTTATAGCAAGTAAAAATATATTAGACTTGACACACACATACAAAATTGTTCTCTTTTTTTTTAAAGAAATAGACACAGAACATTATCAAAAAATATAATTTGAAGTGCCTGTATATGAGTGACCTATTCTGAGATCCGTTTTCAAGATGTGCGATATACATAAAAACTGATTAATTGTAAGTTTAATTAATGGAGTATGCTATTCGGCAGACATAAAATATTATATTACGAAAATAAATAAAATAAATATTACAAAAAATAATTGGAATTTGTAAATAAAACTTGATGCAGTTTCCAGATATCACATGCAACAAATATTTCGTGAAAAGAAAATGTCAATAATTCTCAAGCATTCACCAAAAAATGGAGAAGACGATTAATAATTTATTCTAAATTATAGCTTAATAATAATCATTGAATTTTATTGCAAATTAGTCAATTTTCTTCAGAAATTGTAATATTAAAAATTTGTAATACTATGTGTTTGATAAGAAACGGCCTCAATATCCGTATCCGTTTTTCCGTCGGATAATTAAGTAAACGTTTTTGCGGATGTCGTGAAAAACGATTTCCATTTATTTTTTATTGTGCAAAATAAAAAAAAATAATATCGTAATCTTTGCTAACTCAACGGAATACAAGGAACACTGATTGAAACTATAATAAATAAGAAAGGCTCTGAAATCCTTATTAGCCCCCTTTTTTATACTGATTTTGTAACTGATTGAAACATTCGACATCTTTCAATAGCACACATCCACAGTTATGCTCTTTAGTTTTACATATTGGCCCGTGCCGTATTTGTACCACGAATTCCGAGGTTCATGAACCTTAAATTGATTCTTTGAAAAATTCAGATATAAATGGTAGATATCGAGCCAACGGTTTAAGATTGCTGAAAATAAAGGTCGACAAATATCGATTTTATTAAGTTGAACAAACTCGATGCATTATCGGACGGTCAGCGAAATGTTCTTGCCGAGAGAAAATAGAGTGGATATAAATGCGATGTCGAGAATCGCGCGATCGCGAAGGATTTCCGACGGAGGCGACGCGCGATAGAGATCACGCCATCACTAAAGACTCGCGTATGCGCATCGTCGTGTAACGTGAAACGTTATTTTACGCACAATCCGACTTCCAACGACGTCCACAAAGTGATTACGAAGCGTCTTACGCAAACGAAGTGTCACCGTCGCTCCCATACTGTGCGCCTTATGTGATGCAAACTGTATAAAATAAAATATAAGTTAGAACAAGGATTCGGGATGTACAAAGGATCGCGCAAGCTTTCGTCGTTCGGAGCTTTATAAATTTGCATACGCGCGATTGCACAATTAATTGCATCGTCATTGTGACGAAAGCTTGCGACGTCGATTAGACGAGGCACGGGATACACATGTAATACATGGGAAAAATATAAATAAAATGCAACAGAAAGCAAAAAGCATAAATTGTATTTCGTAACAATGATATGAGCGAACGAAAGCGAAACACTGGTAACACACACCGCATAAACCGCGCATTGACAATCGCGATGAATAATGGAGGGGTCAATTAAATCTCAATTAAACACCACCGGATAATACGAATCGCGGCTCTTTTCAGTGTCGCCTCACCAGAGGGCTAGGTTTTTTTAAACATCGCCGGCGCGTTCACCCGCTTCGAAAATCAGCATGCCATCTATAGCGCGCGCACACACGCACGCACACACACGCACGCACACACACACACATAGCTCAGTCATTTTATACACCTCGTAAAGAATGGCGCATTAAAATTACGTTGATGGGCCTCGAAAATATGATTTCCACTCTGCGCCCATCGATAACCTCGCCATTCGACCGAATCAAATTCTATCCCGACACTTGGCGATACCGATACCGCGCATATTATATTCTGTATCAAATTATCCGCTAATTTAATAGCACGTTGTGTCGTCCTAATTTAAAGCCGTGTCCATCATTAATCACGGACGGCCGCGACTCGAAACTAAATCAGTACCAAGTATGCTCCCGTATAATGGGAAACGCATTACGAATACGTTATATTCTACGAGAGCACGCAACGCCGGACGATCTTCTTCGGAACTCGGACGAAGGGAGAAGAAATACGCGAAAGAAAGTCGCGATCTCTAAGAATTAATTTCTTTTTCCTTTATCTCTGTAACTCTTTATATTTCTTTGCGCCGCTTTCCATCTGTGTTCATCTCCCAACGTATAATCAGTATTGCCAAGTATCGTTGATATATGCAGTGTGCTTTTTCGAAATATCCGAGGTAACGCGCGAATCGAAGAAAAATTCGATCGTCTCATCGAATATACGGAACAGCACCGAAACCACTGTATGGATCGTGCTTGGTACGCGAACACAATAAGTGATGCACCGGCCACGTAACTTTACCTTGTCTACGTTGCGACCACGTTATCCCCGAGATAAACACACGTGTCACACTTAGTCACGAACGGCGCGCCGGAGAAATAACACGGTGATCACAGACTGATAGAAAGAAAACGCGGATTGCGCGTTACGTAGTTACACAAATGTTCTCTCGAAGATCGACCACGGAGTGCCGTGGACCGACGCTCGGACACGATCGTACCACCAACTGTAGTAAACCTACAGTTCACTCGGTCGACCGGTCATTTTCGTCGAGATTGCGAAAAATCGGTGCGGGATCACATTGTCTTCCGCGAAAGTTTTCACCGTGGTCATCGCGAATCACGTCGACTGTATCCACGATCAACACTAATCAGCAAGCACTGTCTGTCCGTTGGCTGTCTGTAGGCTGCTAGCGACCGCCAGCGACTCAAGAGATTCCGCGCAATCTTCCGTTCACCGCGTAGTGCACCACGTTCGCGGACGCGCAGCTCCACGGCGTTTGGTCCTTCGTGTCCTTAGAGCATACGTATATATCCGCGAGCGGGTATGCGCGTTTCTTGGACGTGTACGCACGTGCATGTAAGCCGGATGCCTATAGCCGTGTACGTGGATCGGTGTTTCCTCCGGTGTACGTGTGTCCCGCGCGTGTATTACGTGTGCGCGCGCGCAAGTAGTCTCGTGTGAGTGTATATGTGTTTGTGGGCGCGTGTACGTGTTGGTCGGTGTATGAGGTGTACGTGTACGTGTGTACGTGTATGTGTGTATGTGTAGGTGAGCTAACGGTGCGCGCGCGCGCGTATCTGTACCGGTGGGTATATTACAAGGTGTACGCGTCTTAAGTGATTTCGGCCTCGCTGGTCAGGCAGCCCCGGCAGCTCCGTATGATGAGGCCGCCGCTTTGCTACTGACAGACCTAAAGACCACCCTAACCCTGCAGTCGGGGACGAGGGGTTCCCCACCCCCGTCGTGAGCGGACGAGAGAGAGACCACCCTCCCCCGCCAGGGACCAGGGCGAATAAGCAACCCTTAGCACCCGATGCCACCTCCACGGCGGCGGCGCAAACGCACTCCTGCCTCCGAGGGTAGTCTTATCCCCACCGACTCTTTCGTAGGAGCGAGACTACCACCCCCCACCCACCCCCCAGTCGATTCCAGTCCTGCCACCACTATCGCCCCCCTCCTGCACCCCCTCGCGACGCACGCTACCGACGCCGCCGCCGACGCTGCCGCCGCCACCGCCGCCGTCGCCGCCGCCGCCGTATCTGCCCCTCCGACGGCGGATTCGACGGCGAGGAGAATCCCTTCCAGAGACGAGAAACCCCTTCTTCTCGTCTCCTACGGCTTCTACGGAGGAGAGTCGTCTTAAGATAAAAACACGGACGATCGGGTTTTGCAGTTAACCCACTCACCCTCGACTCGCATCCCCTCTACACGCGTGTTCTTTCCGTCTCCTCGTCCTATCCCCTCCCCCTCCCCCCCCGATGTATCCCCCTACTCTGTGCCACACGAAGCTCTTGCAAGCAAGCAGCCTCGAGTCGCCCCAACCCTTTCCCCTTCACCCCGTCCACCTCGCCACGCTGCTCTCCGCGGATCTCCGCGACTCGACGAAACTTTCGATTCTTTCGGGGGCAACCTTCACAACCCCCACCTCCCCCTCCCCCTCTTCTCTATTTTTTCCTCTCTTCGCCGACCGATACATCGCGTGTCGACCCGTTCGACGTTATCATACCGTTCACCCTCGGAGCACACATATTCCCCACCCCTCGCCCGACGTTCCCACTGCGAGAGACAACAACGGGACCGACCTCGTGGTTTTTTACAGAACGGAGGGGGAAAAGGGTGACAGTATATATTGTTGTCATTTTTTTGAACGATTTCAGGCGCATCGATCTTCGACGACTACACGTCCCGTCCTGGTCACGCGCCGATGTGACGCGCCGACAAGATCACTTTCGCCGCCGTTTCTTTCCGGGATGAACTCTATGACCCCGCGCATTACTTTCATCGATATTTCCCGTTAACGAACAGAATTCTCATCTGGGAGATGGTGGATTATACCGACGAGTTCCTTACAAGAATAAGAATCCTGACAAGGAGAAAGGTTCATTATGCCTTTTCGGGGCAAATACGGGCATATTTTCGACTCACGTATTCTTGTTCTGCTCTGTTTTATTTTTTACTTTTCGTGATGAAAAATAAAATCATATCTGTGCACGTACGATTTTACCGAAATAACTCCGTTTTCAAAAACTACAAGGGAATCTTTTTATATTTATACAAAAGTAAACACGGAAAATTAGACATGCAATGATACATCAGTCGAGATAAAGATATGAAAAATTATATGACAATGACAGATAGTACAAGGTAAAAATCAAAAATTTTATATATATATATATATATATATATATCAATAAATGGATTGAAATTATATAAAGAAACATCGCTCACTGTCAGTGAACTATTTGTGAACAATTTTTATAAGATTATGTGATTACTTCAACGATTTTCTTGCAAATTTTCTTGAAAAGAGATCTAATTGTATTTTGCGAATCTTTTGTTCGTGAGCTACATGTAAAATTTGTAAACGCAAGGATCGTGAAATCGAATAACACGGAAGATATTTCCTATAAAGGTACATTTACAAATTTGATTGTAAATTCTTAAAGACATTCATACTGTTCCATGTCTTTAAGAACGAGATTTTGAATACATTGAATACATTGAATACATCGATCCTTACGTTGAATAGATTATATCTGATATTATCTGATTGAGATACATATATTAAATTTGATTGAGAAATACAAATAAATAAATTATTTTGAAATAATCACTTTGAAATAAATATAATTTAAATGAAAAATTGTGTGTATATAAAATTGCAATCCGTAATATCGTTATAATGTAATACATACGTATCAAATAAATATAAAACTATTTTATGCAACTTTAAAATATTTTTATTCTTATTGGTAAGAAGAGTTCAATAAATCAAAAAATTAAGCATGCAAAGAAAAGACATAATAATTTAGATAGATGGCAATTCATTTAAAACACATATTCAATATTGCAAAATAATTCCGTAATTCGAAACTATGTAAAGTAATTAAAATTCAAGAAACAATAAGATTAATAACTCTTCATAGCTACAAACATAACTACGAACGATCACAGATACGCCCAAAATATCTAAAAACTTGTTAAAAATATTTCAAAACCGGAATTATACATCAAGAGAAGAGACTATTGAGTATGAAGAGAGTATTGAATAGACATAAGAATGAACTTCGATTTACGATGTAGTATGACGAAAGTTGTTTCACGCCCTGGCCCTTTGACTACGAGATTGTATCCATTTAAATGTCTGAACGACTATGATTGTTTACATTTACTCAAAGTTTAAAAAAACTAATATTAATTTTAACTTGGCCTATAACTTTTAGATAATCGCGCGTAGCACGACACATAATCGACACGATTCAAAAATCGGAGTATTTTGACCGAAAATAGCGACAATGCTCGAGTTTTGTAAAGTCCGGTATTAAACTACAATCCGTTAAAATATGTAAGTATCGTGAGTATCATAAGAGATTCTAGAACCTACGGCGCACAGACGAGTCTCGTCTGCCTAAAACAGTCCGCAGTAAAAAGAGCCGCGGGGGTGGCGAATGTATCGAAACAAATTTTTATGCGGGTCAAGCTTTTCTGCGCTTTTCGAAGCCGCCACCCCCACCCCTGGTTATACACCCCACTACCGATCGACACTCATTTATACTTTTACCACCACCCCACCGCTCCCACCGCGGGGATTGTTTATGACACGATTCGTTTGATTATTAGCTGTTTATACGCGACCATCGATCGAACCGCTAACTGCACGCGGCATTCCGACAGCAAAACAGTTCCGCCGCGCGCTTTATTGCAACCCTTTCGCTCCAAAACCGGGTTTTTTTTTCCGAGCGTGTACCTAAACCGGCGAAACTGGTTCTACTGGACTCTCCATTGGACTCGGTTACTCCTTTTCGTGATCTTAGTTCTGTACGGACGACTGTTCGAACGACATCTCAAAAGTGCTCCATGGATACGTCTCTCATTGTTCATCGATGCAACCATTTTGTGTACGATAGAAATAAGATTTCCGAAACTCTCTGGTTCAAAGTATAATGTTTGCGTACGAATCTGTTGCGCGGTAATTAATAAAAACAAGGGGGTGATAAAGCGTCATTTTACAACACCGATCACGAATTCTTCTTGTCAGTGACAGTCTATATATCTCTCTGAGTTTTATTTCAATTTCCGATTATTGTTTTCTTTTGTTACCGCGGAAAATCAAAGGACATAATTTATAATTATTATACTTGACGTACGTTAAAATAGTATTTTTCAAATTATTATAAAAAATATTTGATGTAAAGCAATGACGCGGTTTTTAAATATATTATTAATTGAATTTAGTCTGCGTATTTTGATTATTTATACATTTCAGTTTACGTTGCATTTGAGAATGGCTTCGATGAGGTTTATGTTATTGATTTAAAAACGGATCCGCGTAGCGTCTGTCTCGACCTGTCGCGGGTTAAACGGCTGCCGTCGGAACAATGTTTGACATCTCCGCTTTTCCGGCTGACAGGAGCCAACCGTACCTACTGTCATGAAGAGACTTTCGATAAGTTTTGCCGGATTATCACATGTTCCAAATTTTCTTCTAGTTATCAATACTTTTATGTTGCACCGTAATTCTCAAAATACTTTACAATTTAATTTATTATATGCATCACACGAGATTCATTAACAATCAATCATTATCTTTTTCTTACAATTTATATATTATCCCAATTTTATTCACTGTTAAATATTCATGTTTATACTTTTATCACATAGCATGACTTTTATGTAGAACTTTAGGTTATTTGCAAATCTGACGCGGCATCTTTTTGCAGCGAAAATGTTTATATTGGTGGTACGTATTTCTGCCACTTATTTTAAGTATATTATAATTAGAGGAACATTTATTAATGTTATAATATGACATAATATGTCATATTTTACTATTTACATATTTTTCCAATAGAATATCATATAAATAGCACAAATTTTAGTAATGTTAATATGTCAACGGTTATAATATGTAATAATTTTTAACGCAATACAAATTTCAAACGCGATTGAATATATGATTAAGACATTCAATATTAAGATATTTGATAAATATTTTAGCATGTCTATTTTAGCAAAACGTTTCACCATTATTTATAGCAAAATTATATTTTTGTACCAACGATATATTTCGTACCAATCGTGCGATTGTTTCACTTTATTTCATTAGATAGTTATGTGCACTATCGACTCATTGTATTTTACGTTGCGAGATTAAAATTTCTTACACGATCTTATTTTCACTCAGATATTATAATTGCTGCCTTTACGCAAGTTTATTTTATTTCTTGACGTGAGCACAGTTAGCACCAACACATCACACCTGTCACCGTTGACATCACCACACGATCAAGAATTTTTCCTTCGCTCGAAGCGCAACTAACCTAAGGGGAAACAGTCCGTGTATTACGGACATCGTGAGATGTGAGAGATAACTGATTCGACCACTAGCCAAAGATATAACATTTTTCGAACTCACAACATACCTATCTACTGGAAGAGAGTAAGTGTTATCGTAAAATTGCTTAATTATATATAAAACTGTTTTTGCATGTGTTTTCTGTTACTCCAAAAAGAGCTTTTGCTAAATTTTATTTAATTAAGATGTAAGAATGTAAAAATTAATACGCATCTCTATTAATCTTTGTGTTGCAGAATTGTGTTTCTCTCTTCTTCCCTTATATATATTTGATCTCACATCGTAACTTATATTGCAAAATATCATGTATCGTAGAACAGAAGGATCCGTTTATGCGACAAAGAGTTCAACGTATGTTTATCTTTTCGTATCGCGTTTGTCCTCTCCAAAATAATTCACATAATCGCGAAAATATAAAATACTAGCGACCCGAGAAATCGTATGTTTAAATACCGGATTGCTTCGCGTGCCATTAAGGGAAGAAGATCGTTGCGCGCGAATCATGCTCGCGAGTTAGCAACAAGACGCAGAGCGAAAAAAAAAATTGAAAAATTCAAAGATTCCGATGCTTTTCTTTGCACGTCGATTATGCACTCACCTGTTTGTCGCGCCGATCCCGAGAAGACAAGTTCGGAGGACGAGGACGGGTAAGAAGACGTTCACAACATCGGCGCACTCGAAGCCGGCTGGACGATCCTCTTCGATTCTCCCTCACTGCAAGCTCTCGCGCGAGCTTTTAACATCACAGTATCTACAACGTCGCGAGCCGCGTTAAGAAGTCCTCCTCTCCCCGGCACCTTTCCTTCCGTCGCGAGAATTTTCTTTCCGTTTTATTTAAAAAAAAAAAAAAAAACTTTCTTTTCTTTTTTTTCTAAATATACTTTAAACAAATCGTTCCTTCTCTCGTCCTTTTCTTGGCTCGCGCGCGCGGCCCCGATGCCTCTTTTTGCGTTGGGGGCTCCCGGCCTGACGAACGTGGCCGATCAGCGCGCGGGTAGAGAGAGCTTGGGCTGCGTGGCGGAGCGCGAACTTTCGGGCTTGCGGGCGCACTGGCGCACACGGCACACTCGCACCGCGTAGACGGAGAGAGGAGAAGCTCCGGCGGATGCTGTAAGCCGAAGGGAGAGAACTACGCGCGCCGGCCAGCGGCGGAGCAAGCCGGTGGGGCCCCTCTTGGTCACTCGCCCCGTACAGTGGCGCCCCTGCCGCGCGCAATCGCAAGCTCACCGCTGCTTCTCCTAGGCGCGTTACACGAGCGACGAGGACGGCGGACCGAGAGATCGAGAGGAGGCGGTGGGAAACGAACGAGAAAGAAGATCCGCGCGCCGGCCAAAGAGAAGGACCGGCGAGCGGGCGAGCGAGGCGGTGGACCGACGAAAGGGGTTGACGGGGGGGGGGGGTGGGTGGAGGGTGGGTTGGTGCGCGCGAGATACGGCACTCGTACATGGGAGAGGGATAGAGAAAAGTGCTACGGGTAGCAGGACCGCCCCTTGGCGCTGGCTCTACGCGGGAACCGACTGCCCGGAGCGGTAAAATTGAAGATTTATGCGAGACGCCGTTTACGTCGATTAACGCTACGCTATACTGCCCACCGTGTTCGCCTGTAACTTATTTAAGAATCGCGATCGCGCGTTTTTCACGGAGACCGGGTCGTATTAAGCGCGATTGCTCGAATATTCGAGACACGAGGCGAGAACCATCAATTCCGACGTTCGATATACTGCTTGCGAGATTCGTCATCGATCGATTCGCTAATGAGATTTATTTGATATTAATGAGAAATACTAGCGCGCGCTTCGTACAATGCATTTGCAAACGTTATTTATCGCGCATCGAACATAGCTCTGTAATTTTTCAAATTTACTTAATACTTATTTCAATATAAATTTGAGATAAGAATGCGAACATTATTTGATGTTAAGGATAAAAACGCACATTTATCTGCGATATGAAGAAAAATACGAAATAATTAAGCATAATACAAAATCTGGCTAAAGTGGAATTTCAATCAAAAAAATATTTAAATAGAACATCTTACCCCCGGGGCGACAATGGCCTCGCCAGCGTTCCTGAACGAGTCCATCCCGAGAAAGACGATAGCAACGGGCGAATCGGCGGTGCGACGAAGAAGATCCCGATCGTGTAAGCTCGCGACGGAATCGTCGCTGGTGGATGTACAGAGCGGACAAGGGTCGGAAGGGGTGAGTCGTACTCGAAGGAGAGAGACGGCGCGCCGCTTTTCCGATCTGAGCGCGACGAGGACACGTCGACGGACGATACGAGCGCCACCGAACTCATTCGAGACAGCGCCGGACAGCGATCAGGAGAGGAAGACGGAGCTTGCGGAGGCCGCGGTAAGGGTGAAAGAGAGAAAAGCTTGCGCGCCGGAGGGATAGCGCGACGCAGACGGAAGTAGATGAGACAGCAGGGGCTAGACAAGAGAGAGAGAGGGAGAGAGAAGAGCTCCCGCTGCAGGCTGACCATTGCGCTCTTACCCTTTATGAAGGCGTACATGAAGAAGGATAGACAGACGCGACGGGGGCAGATGCGAGAGAGCGACCACGTTTTATCACACCGACGAGGCTCCTCATATACGTGTGAGTCATGCGGATACCCCGACGTGTAACATCGGTATTTTCGAGACGAAATGGTGTGCGTACGATATACATATCAGCCAGATACCTTGAACACTCACCCTCGACCCGAAGATTCGGATAAACGTCGAAAATTCGTGAGAAAATCCGCGATCTTAAAGTTTCTCTCTCTCTCTCTTTCTTTCTCTACCATTGTTTAGTTGAGCGAAAAATCGAACCTGGGGATCGAATGTTTTTCAGCGCGCGAAAGAACGTAACTTTTACCGCGCGATTGTCGAGAAACGCTCGACATCACATCGATCCTTCTTTTTTTTTTTTTTTACAGTTACAACACGCATCCGAAGCATTACAAAGTTTTCGCGTAATTAAGCGTGAATAAACAAGCGAACGGACCTATAATTTAGTCGGTCACTCGCCGGCAGGACGAAAGAGGAGCGAGAAAGACGGCGAGCGTGCTCGGTCATGCGCGATCGCCGGCAAAAGAGAGGCTCCGCTACCCTTTCGATACGCGAAACGAGGACACGCGCAAGCTCTCGCCGCGCGCGCGATGGGGTGTCCGAACCTGTAGTGGTGAAGCGCCGGTGGGTTGTGTTGGTGCAACCCGAAGAAAAATCGCCGCGAGTCTGTAGACTCCTGTACGTGCGTACTAAGGGGTTGAGGACGGTCTGTGGTAGTGAAAGGGTTGCTGGACAGTGGCGAGCTCTTGCTTAGGCGGCCGCCGACGGAACTAACGAGAAAAGGGGTTGGAATCTACCACCTTTGCTCCCTAATAATGCATTCACGCTCCGCTTCTCCTTCATATATCTAAGATATACCAGCTCGATATTAAATATCAACTATCGTTCGAAGGTGTGTGATCTTTCTTACTTTTTTTTTTTTTTTTCAAAGAGCTTTATTCCTTCGATATAAGATACGAATTGAAAAAATTTAATTATATGATATTATGGTAATTGTGGGTATGACGATACTATGTTACGTGAAAGCATAATTTATTATAAAACATAATTATTTTAATACAAAATAATATAAATAATGAAAAATGGGAAATAATATTCCTAATTAAGAGCCGAAAGCTTTTTCTTGTATCTTTGAATTATAGAAAATAATCCATATAAAGTTTATTTAAATCTCTTGTCGCATATTGTGATGCATATCAAATATCAAAATTAATGTTAAAAGTGAATAGCTTGAATAAAATGCGGCAAACGTAACAGTCTTGACACTACGTTTCAGTTTATTCAACTTCATTATTATTGTATGTTATAGAGAAATTGTGTTATTTAAGTTCGAAAATTATTAATTGCAAATGACAAATTTTTCTCAAAGATATTTTTCATATTCATAAAAAATAGTCTTTTAGTAGCACGTAGAAGTTTACATCACGACAGCACGATAAGTGACGCGAACAAAAGAGCAAAACTACGGAACGGTGTACTCGATTTAGACCGGCGTCTCAGTGTTATACCACTTTTTGCACTCCCTCTCCCACTCCGTTTAACTCCAACCCCGAAAAGCCCACTTACCCAATCATACCCCAATCTACCGCTGGCTCAGCGGCGGCGTGCAAAACTCTCGATCAACCGCCAGTATTTTTATCCCAGCAGTTTTTAAGGTCACTTGTTGCTTCTTACTATGCGCGCTAGTGCCGTGAAAGGAATCTCGCGACGCTCTCTTTACGAAGACTAGATCCATTTTCTTTCTCGTAGCGCAACATTAATAATTAATTACAGCTATGGAAAGCGAATGGAAAAAAAAGCAATAATATTGAATTATATAATGTCTAGTAAATAAAGTTATAAGAGATATTGCAACAATGATGATTAAATCTATTATTTAATATAAATATCTCCATAAATTCTGATTTTTGAGCCACTACATTCGTTGACAAGTTCTCTCATCAATTTGGAATAGATAATTTTTCATCTATTATCTATTATTCTGTCAATTTTACAAATAATTCTAATACAGCAAAATTATCCATTGTATTATACAATACGCTTTACGTATCAATTAGAACAACAACGAATCCTCATCAGGAAAAGTCGAGGCGCGTTAAAAGGCTTTTCCGCGCGTATTAACGAGGAAATCGAGCCGAGCAGCGCGCGCTCGTTAACCTGCTCTAATAATCGCGTCTATATTTGGCAAAAGAAGAGAACACAAGGACGGAACACGCGAACCGATTATAATCCGGCGCAACCATCCCCGTGTGCACTTTCAATCAACGAAACTTCCCTTTTGCGCCCGCCTTACCGTGCTACGCTCTCTCTCTCTCTCTCTTTCTCTCTCTCACCCCGTTGTTTTTCTCAAACACGATCGCGATGTTTGCATTTGCAACCGGCGCGCGCGGTTGCTCGAGCTTTCTTGGCGCGATAGCGATAACGCACCCCTTCACCTAGTTTCACCCCTCGCGCTCTTCTCCGTTGCAGCTGCGCACGATATCCGATCAGTGGCCGGTATTTTTATTCGTAGATTTTAAGGTCACTTGTTGCTTGTTTAGTTATGTCGGCGTACACACGCGCCGTCAACACACGAGCACATGGATCGGTTGCGCGACGGTGTGTGTACGTGTGTGTGTGTGTACGCGCGCGCGCGTGTATGCTCACCGAACGTCCGCTCTCGTGTATCGTAATGCACGTGGACAAAGCAATCCGCCGACATGTGTTGAGGATGCTACATGCACGCTCTGGATTGTGTACGTGGCATCGGACCGATAGGTGGACGCCCTGTCGATTTCATTTCCCCCCATCGGACCGTTGGGTGGCGAGGGACGCGCCGGCGGGGTTGAGCGTTCCACTATTTTTTTCTGGCTTTTTGCCCCTTTTTTCCGGGGCGTCCGGATTTCGCGTTGCGGTTTTTTTTGCGCAGCTTTCGCTACTCGCGCGCGGTGCTTCTACTCCCTCGCACTCTCTCACTTTGCTACGCGTTTTTGTCTCTCTCTCTCTCTCTCTCTCTCTCTCTCTCTACCTATCTATCTCTCTCTTTGCCGCTCGCTACGTCTATCGGATTGTCCTCGTCTCTCTTACCGCTTCTTTTCACACTAGTTTTCTCTCTTTTGCAACCCCGACTCCCTTCCCCTCTCGCTCTATTTTTTCTGGCTTTTGCTTTTGTTTTTTGTCAACCACCGTTTGCCGCGTTGCGCGTTCGTTTTGTTTAGTGAGTTATGTCACGGCCACCAAATCGATCTTCGATGTCTGAATGCGTGCGGCTGGAATTACGCTTGTAAAGCAATGAAAATTATTACTGCAAAACTTAAAAATGTAGAACGCAATTTTTTAGAAAAATATATAATTATTTTAAACTAATAAACTAATAGCAGTCAATGTTCGCGCTGCAGTCATCAAATTTTATCATATTAGAAAGAAACATACAATTTCATTTTCTATATATTATACAAAAATATAGATCTGTAAATTTTATATAAAAACCACCATCTTAAACCTCGAAAGAAAATTTATTTAATATCGAATTTCGCTCGATATTGACTTACTTCTTGATTCACATTCGCATTTATACCGAAGCAATAGTTTAATGGCAAGAAGTGGCAGTGTGTAGTCATGTATGCACAACAGAATACATGCACGAGAATGTAGTGGGTGATTTGCGAGCGTCCAGCTTCCATAGATCGAGCAGATCAATGGCATCGACTCCCTAGAGTCAGTCTTTTCTCCCATCCTACTCCATCAAGTTGTAATGTACATGTGCGTGATCCGCTAGAATCGAGCGACTGACATATTCGATTCCGATTATCGAATGCGTGTTGTCGTAAACAGGTGCAATCGGGAAACCTTAAACACGGCTTAACGGTTTAACAGTCATTCACACTGTCGATTCAATGATAAATGATCGATATCTATCTCCCTCTCCCTTTCCTCTTACCCCTCTCCCTCTCTTTCTCTATCAAACACAGAAAATCTTTCTGTAAATTAATGTACGATATATATAATTGCAGCGACTATTATATACTATAGAAGCGGCTTGTTTCTTGATTCCCATTTTAATACAAAATTTTCAAAGGAAACCTCAAACACAGCAATACAGGACTTCTCCCTGAAAATACATCGCACTCGCTCGAGAAATTGAACGCGCCGTTGAAAAAGATCTGTGGTCGATGAAACTCAGAATACCCCCTTCATGCATTTAATTGCTATTAAAACATCAGGGAAATGAAAAATGTCTCATATTCTTGGACAGTAGTGCCAGTATTCGCGCGCATTAAATGAACGATTTGTAATCGCAATTTGCATCGCGCCGATGAATTCCTTACTCCTTACTTGACGCACACTCGGCATTCCTAAACTATCGCGCGCGGAAAAGTCTAAATCCAGCGCTGGGACGGACAAACGGACGGACGGATCGCAACGGTGAACCCGTTGCTGGCGGTGACAGCCATGGTATTAGCATTCCTACTCCGACCAGTAACTTCTTACTCAATGATATGCCACAACGAGAAACACGTATACACGCGTGTATACACATATACTTATTCTACCTGAACGTACAAACGCGCTCGTATATATTTATACATATATATACAAGATGGATTCGTAACCGCGCCGCAAACGGAGGATATTGGGGTGCTTTCGTACTCGTTTCACCATAATAATTCGCCGGCATACAAGTACACGCGTACCTAACGTTTGCACGGAAGGTCGTCGAGCTACGTCAGCTGAAAGGTACCGGTTCAACTTGGCGCTCCCCTTCGCGCTCCGACCACTACCCTCTTTTTCTCTTACCCTGCCCGCGCCTCTGTCCCTCTCTTCCACCCCCCCCCCACCCCTCTTCTGCTTCTCGCTTTCCCTCGGCCTGGACTGCAGTCAAACAGAGTCCTCCACCTTTGACCATTCGAATTAAACCTTTTAACTGTCGCATTGTTTTTGATGGCTCATTTTCTCCCGCGAAATTGTTATTTAAACTCATTTCGGATTATACGTATACGTACGTCGGGCGACCAGCTCGACTTCCGCTCGTTTCGCCTTGCTCGATCACTTTCACTCGTATATAACGTTTTTTTTACCCGTTTTATTAGCAGCCTCTTTTTTTCGTTTACTAATTTCTTTTTTATCTTCTAGCAATTATTCATGGATCAAGTAGTATCAAGATTGTTAAGATTTTCAGAACAAAACTGTAATGTAATTTCAAGCAAGTGCAACTGTATAACTAATACGCCCAACACGTCGATATATAGTTTAGGGTAAAATCATCTATGGAATACATTTACGCAGCGACATTAGTAACTGCATTTGAGTTTTAGTGTATCCAATTGATTGGATCGTATTCTTAAACATTAATGTATCGCCGTTGGGGATATGTAATTGTATAGACGATATTGTGAATGTCTGGATTACATTGGTTTTCAATTTTTTACATATGAATATATAACTAAAATTTGGAATCATTAAAATGTAAAGATGCGTATAATTCGTACGCTGTCTGTGGCGTATTGCAAAACGCACACAGTTTAAACGAGAAAAGAATGGTTCATATTAGAAAACGAATGTCATCCGAAACGCACTGCCGTATAGATTCACGTCGAAACTTCGCCGTCTTCATCGCGATTCCATCATCGTTGGCGAATCCGTGGGAATTTCGGCAACGAGTTACGCTTTGTCCCATCCCGCTACTTGCGGCCTAAACCGAAGCGAATTGCGGCCGGGTATGAAAGCTTTCAGAATAGGCCCGGGTTTGCTATATTAGCCCGTAGTTAGATTTTAGTTTAATGATTTCCGCCGGACAATGTCCGCGGTAATGGCGTCCGAATCCTGTTCGCCTCGTTCTACCCGAGCACATTCTCCGAATGGTTCCGCCGCGTGAACCCGCAACACGTTCCTCCGCGCACTCAGGCACGCGCGCGCCTCCGCACGCTCGCCCGCGCGCGCGTGCACGCGCACATGCACTTCGCGTTCACCGTCGCAAAATGCATCCGTAAGTGGCGGCACTTATTGACGTTCGCGCGTCCGCGATCTTAACAATGCAGATTGAAGGTACGCTCTTCAAAGCGCGGGGGACAACGGACAAATCCGGTAACTATGACGACCGATTGTCGTCCCTGGAAACTTGCTCACGTTACGTTTGTTCAGAAATGCTTCAAGCTGCCTAGGCGTTCAGCCCTCGATCGTCGCAGAAGCATTAGGCTCCGCTTCGGTCCCTTGTTTCTGAATAAAGGCGTGACGAAAATCGTCGAGAGGCGCACGGATACAAATCTCTCTCCGAAATGTTCGAAGAAAAAGGGTCCTTCGACCTTTACGCATCTTTTTTTTTTTCCGTGCAATTTGTGCGGTCAAATAATTTTTAACGCTTTTGAAAAATCTCAAGGAAATCTAATGCAAAGGGTAACATGTTAGAAGTAAAAAGAGATTTGTGTGAAAACAGTCATTCACAATTAACCATCCATTCATGCTACATTCAATTATACTGCAGAACAGTTACACGTGCAATAATCGTGCGTAAAAATAACCGTTGGAATTGTTAAAGGGCAAGCGGTTTAGCGTCTCGAAGGGATATCCGGCTCTTTAAAGCCAGACGTAACTCTCGCCAACGTCTTCGTTACAGTGAATGAATTCCCTCGCGCACATGAGGTCTCGCTTCCTTGTGGGCCCCCCAACAGGTGCACCCCACGCCAAGGTAGACACGCATCGTGCTTACCCCCTCGTGCAGTGTGCCTTTAACGCATGGTAGATTCTCAACCGACCATCTTGCACGCACAATCTCGAGACGGTTATTTCTTATCTTGTCTTAAAATGACCTAACCGTCTTTTCGTTACATGTAACGGTTTTACTGGTCACCTTTTAGCTCGTACGTAAGGGTAACATTGAGATAGTCTTGATAAGCTGATAAGAAACAGTCACAATTTATTTTCAGTCGCGATCGTAATACAATCTCTTATAAACGTCCGTATAAAATAAGATTTTTATAAAAGTATCTGAATCGGGGAAACGTGCCGCGTTTATGTCCGCTTCATCAAGCAGATAAAATTTACATCGTATTTTAAATACAATAAACAGGAGTAACACTGCGGCGAACTGATATATCCGCATAGCGATTGGTTTAAAGTGGTTTAAAGGGAGGCCGATAGTATCGAATTCTCTTTTTGATGCACAGCCAAGAATATTTTTCCTCATAATACCCAAGCGTATGCACAGATAACAGATTAATATTCAAACAAATAAATATTTATTTTGCAATCAGGCAGCAACAGGTAGCAACGTAATTAAAGCGTGCAGTTTAAACATTATTTTAACAACGTTTCCGGGCACTGACAGGTATGCGATAATTATTGATGGCAATTAGAGGTGTGCGGTAATGTGGGATTATGCGGATTTATAATTTAATCGATATCATAAAGTGATATTTAGTTTTTCTGTTTTATACAACGAGATCAGCGGCCACAGAAAATTTAACTAAAGCATCAGGCTTTTATTGGAAATTATAAATCGCGCACGGCCTGTTGCACATTCTGTTTAAATTACTCGTATAACGTTAAGTTCGGCTTGCGTAGTAGAGTAGTAGCTCGATTTGCTGTTTCAATAAATCATCAGAGGTACTTATTCTTATACTCGAATAAGTTCTCAAAGAGTAAGACTAAATTTTATTTACACACACAGACACATATATATAGATTCAAAAAAGTTATTATTTTTTGCTCTTTCTATTTTCGTTTGGCTTTCCATTGAAATTTGCTGTTTTAACGTAACTTGCGCAGGTCTTTTTAATTCGCATCACAGAGATCTTCCCTCATTCGACATAAAGTTCCATCACTTCGAAGGCTATCCGCTTCGTAAAAATGTGAAATAACGGTGTACGCGTTACATATTCTGCAAGTGTCTTTTATGTTCTCATTACCGGCCGAAATAAATGACTTTATGGTACAAAGCAGATATAACCGTTTGGCAAGCGAGTCTCTTTTGCACAATTGCATAGTTTTTACAATGAAGGAAAAAGGGCTGGTTTATAGACTTGTCGATTCGCAACATCTATCAGATAGATAGATGTAGAATTATATAATACACATACACATACATACATACATACACACACACACACATACATATATATATATATATATATATATATATATATTTGCACTAATGTTGAAGCGTTTTATCGTATACCAATTTTAGCTGTAGATGCAAGTAATCGAATTTTACATGCAAATCCACACACACACACATCTAGTATACTACTTACTACTACTAACCGTAAGGGACAGAGATTCCAATCAAGATATGCTACTTGCTTTGAAACAACAGTATCTTAGTACGGCGTTATCGTCAGGGGACTATCTTTATCCGCTATAACCTTCGAGATTCGCCTATAACCTTCCGTATTCATGGCCTAAGGAACATTCGAGGAATAATGAGCCTAGTGGTTGGACAAGAGTTATCGCTATGCGGTTAAGATTTCGTAATGTTTATCTGAAAGCTTTTAATTACAATTTTTAATCTTTTAAAGCTTTACCGATTATAAATCATAAACTTTTAATGTCTGCAAATATTACAAGCTATTAAAATATTAAACTCTAAAATATAATAGTAATAAAATGGCATAGAATTAAAATCGTAAATATATTATTACTAAAAGACTATATCGCATCATGCCTCATCAATTGATGCAGAATCGAAAATAATTACAACAGGGGAGGATTAATTTAGATTACGCTAATGCGTATCGTTTATTACTTGGAAATCAAAAATACAAACGAATGCCATTGATAGAGTGCTTTTTAATTAAGCCGTCTTGTAAATTGCTCTCTGTCGAGTTGGCACAGTGGATCACTTCACGCTAATTTTTCGCTGTTAATTACAAGTATTTGTTTGATTATCGACACCGTGGCGAGTCAATAATAAAATCACGAACCGAGTATAATTGTTTTTGTGATCATAAACATTTTGTCAATTTCAAACGCTGCCACTGTGATTCGATGCGCGCGGTTTCGCGAGTACTCACTTTAATCGGCGAGAAAAATGGTGGGGGGGGATATAAATCGATGGAAAAGCCCAGCGTGAGCGGGAAAAGTGTCGGCGACACGCGAGCGTACAATGAGATATTAATACTCCCATTTGGTTTCGATTTCCTGGAAAAACGTTTGATGGAGATAAAATTACCGGCAACAACGGTACAGCGCCACAATAAATCAACCGCATATCCACCGTCATTTCCATTGTATAAAATCCGGCCAATTATGCGGACTCGATGAGGATCGTATCGATCATTATCTTTGATTTCATTAATGATAAAATTTAGAATGAAAATACCTGATAACATATTTTAACGTTACATCGTTAATGATCAGTGCATGTGTTTATCCCCTGAGGACTGTGTTAAACAGATTCTTCATATTTCAAACGCTATTCTCTGAGTAATGGATTTAATTGGCGTAAAAGTTTTTAAACTAAATTAGTTCTAAAAATAAAAGTAATATATCCAAAAATTAACTTTATAATAATCCGAAATATATATTTCATAATTAAGGGAAATTCTTTAAACATGAAGTCGTGCACAGCGGAATAGGAATCGCAAAAATTATGAATATTTTACCGACGCTTCAACTACAAACTTTAACTCGACATTCGAGCATTATATGTATGATTCCTTGCGATATGTTACGCATACGCGCGTCTTATCCCATGGAACAAACGAATCTTCGCGTCTACGGAAAATCGAAGCAGCATTACTTTACCGCGACGCGCAAGTTATCACGTTAAACATGATCATATGTTGGGAGCCTAACCGTGCCTCGTCCTGCACACGATTGCGTTCACATTCAATAGGGTCACCGTATCAGTGGGTCGTGCTACCATGGTGCAGGGACACGATGGTTCACCCCCGTGTTGCACCCTCTGATAATAGCATTATGATTCGCCTGATTGTGGAAATAAACATGGGATCCGCACGGGGTGCAACACATACGCGTGTATACATATATATATCTATATATATGCCTATATATATATATGTGTGTATATATATATATACATATATACACACATGCGCGTTTATATGCACATGCCGGCACCACACATGCACATATGCAATGACTCGGACAGTTCACGCCGCCGGTTAAATACGATGTGACAATAAATTTCGTTCCGTCGATCGGCTGGTCGATCGCATCGTTGATAATTACGATCGTGCGATTATCTCGTCTGTGAGCGATAACGATGCCGCGGTATAATTCGCAGGTGATTATTCGTAGCAGTACGCGTTTCATCGAGGATCACATTGCTCTGACAGAAGACATTTATCATCTCTCCGAGCGACTTTATTTATGCACCTTTAATTGAAATCTTCAATATTTTATGAAATTTGATTGTAATTCCGCAGATATGATTTATTTAAGCTTGTCAATTTATTTCTGAATTTAAAGCGCGTAATTATTAATATATTTAATATTTAAAAAAAAACACAATAGAAAATTCTCATAAATTATAGCGAATATATTCGACACATATTCGATTATTGTTCATTAAAGAAAGATTCCCTCCGTTCATCTAGAAATCCTTAATTACGAGTAGGAGTTTTAATAAATTTGTATAATAACAATTAACAATACTTTTATTCTTGTCTTAAGAAAAGTAGATTGCTATATATATATATATATATATTTCGACGTGACGTACGATAGACACAAAATCTTTAACTTTGGAATCAAATGTGAGTGTATACAGATAGAGAAAATATATAGAGAAAATACATAGAATATATAGAAAACAGATAGAGAAAATACATAAAATGTGAATAAAGAAAAAAACTGCTAACAAAGTGCTATCTCAAAATATACGCTGTGATCTTTATAGTACTAGATTAACCGGATCATCAGCATCGTCGCTCGCGTGAAACACGTCTGTCAATGTGATATATCAGGATTCCGTCAATGACCGGCGTTCGCGCGGAGCGTCGAAGGCGCAAAGTCCGCGAATATTTCGTAGGGCGACATCACGTGCAACAGGCGTCTCGGTGCGAGGGGCACGTGCGTTCGGGCTGCCTCAGAATCTTCGGTATTTGATCGGTATCGATGGCGACCAATACGCGCGTATCGGTGTACATAGCAGGCGCGCGCGAACGTGCGGCCGCGTACGTGTGAGCCTGTGTTTGTACGAGAATGTGCCGGCTAGCGTATAGCTAACAGGGTCACTGTGCCAGCAGGACACGAAGGGGTCGTGCACCCCCTCGTCCCCGATTGTCCGAATACGTAACAGACTATCAGCACTATCGGTGTATATAGCGTTTATTGTAGATCGATCGATCGGTTCCATTGATCGCGTTGCGTGCTCGCTCATACCACGTCGTTTTACTATCTATAAACACTATGCCCGGATTCACTGTCGCTTTAGGTATGCGTCGGCTATTAATTATCACGACAGATAACATCGGCCGCCAATGCTGAACTGGCGTGGCCGGTGTAACATGTAAAAATCTAGAGATAATCAAAACCGCTCGATTTTTTCCTTCCGAAAGATCAATCGTGGTTCTTCCTAGTATAATTATCGATTTCGAGTAGTGTAAACTATGATAAAATTACTATATTAAATAATATGTCATAATAGATATGTGCTTTTGATCTACGTATTAATTCGAAAGTTTCAGTTAATTGTCGATTACCGAGTTAAGACCGACTCGAAATTTTTGAGTTTTGAGATATTTCGACCGTCAAAACGTTCGTGTTATCAATTCCCCATCCTGTTAATTATTCCTGCCCTCGCAAAGTCGTCTGTCGCGTGACTAAAAGAGGGTGTGACTGTCATCCGGATAGTCGCCGAATGTATTAAGACATCACTCGGCGCTATAAAAGTAACATCGGGCACATTTGCTTATGAGATAGCTAAATAAGATGGACTTTAATTTTATTCTCTGTTATATTAGTTTGAGTTATCAAGGAGATACGTGCTTATATTCTAAAAGTCTATATATATATATATATATAGAGAGAGAGAGAGGGTATATATATATATATATATATTATGATTATTAATTATTAAACAACCTTCGTTCTCTACGCACGCGAGACATGTGCACAGCGCGCGGCGCACTGTATATCTATTTTTCATTACCTCCCAGTGTAATTAGAGTACATTTCGGTATCCTTGCGCGAGGCAATTGTATTACATTTCCCATAGCGACCAAATGTAATTATTTTTACAGTGAACTAGCCTGAATTGAATGGTGAACACGGCTGCTAATGATCCCGCGGCATACCGGTACGATATGAGAATAACGGGCAACGAGCTTGCCAAAAATTTAGACGCGCATAATTCGCCATTGTGTTGTCGAAGCATAACATCTTGTTCGTGCGGCGTACGATAGAAGAATCCATTGGTTGTGCGAACGATCGGACAGGAAGAGAGAGAGAGAGAGACAGAGAGAGAGAGAGAATCGATGGTCGAAACTCGACGCAGAGAAGACAATTCACGGGCTTAGCTGCGTAATAAGAGACCAGTGTTTTTGGCTCGGTATGGGACGATGTTGTCCGGCCGCCGGATCACCGTGCATGGGGATAGAACGTAGGTGAAATGAGGGGTGAAGGGTGTCCAGTGACGATAGGTCGCCATGGCAACCGACTGCACCGCCTCACCACCCCGTGCATCCCCCATGGCTGCAGTCCGAGTTTGCGAGCGGAACTGCATCCTGGCGGAATGGGCAGGAGGGGGCGAACGGATGGAGGCACCCTGAATTTTGGTGGATAAGTGCGGAGGCACGGAGACGGGGTTGAAATGAGGGAACGGACAGTCACCCCTGCGAATCTATGTCTAATGATTATCGCGTATCCTCGGTCCGTCGAGATCCCCATGGAATTTAGCCTCGCGCGTTCATTAAAAATATCAAAGCCTCGTGAAATCCGGGAATATTCCTCGCAAGGCTTGTGCAAAAGGGCCCGAATAATAGATGCAAATTATACGTAAACGTGTACTATTAATAATTAATATTGTTATTGTATTAGTTAGCGGGAGGATTGGTTTTCTACTACTTGAAAATTAACTGTCGGCTTCGTAAGGCAAATGCATGAACGCATCAAAGTGCAAATGCACGTCAATGGGGTTAATGGCACGAAAGAAATTGATAGAGTAACGCTTGGCGCACAGGCACGCGATCGGAGATAGTCAAATAACGACTTTTACTCCGCGTAGCACAAGCAGTAATGGTCACTCCCGGCGAATCTCCTTGAACGAGGCCAATCGTAGTCATTCTGCGCGAAACACGACATTAGGGCTCGCCGCTGATGGACGTGCACGCGACTTTGAAAGTTTTTCGCGGGAAGGGGTCGCCGGGTACGGAAGGCGCATTACATTATTTATCTTATTTATCGGAGTTTGCGCCATTTTCTGATCTGATTCGGCGATAGCGGTCACGTACGACCGCCGTGTGTGTCGTCGGAGACAGCACACACAAGGTGGCGTGTCAGAAAATTATTATATGCCTTACTTTGCCGTCTGTGTCTGCCGAGTGAATATTTTATTAATTCCGCTCGCCTCGGCTTACTCGCATGCCCCGGAGGCTTCTATCACGCCGACGAACGCACGTCAAAAATGCCAAATGCCCTTTATTCGAAGCAGCATCGAACTGCCTCCGCGAGCTATAATTGCCCTAAAGCGAAGCTTTCGCGTTACTAAAAGCGGATGATAGCTAATACTCGTCAGCGAATCAATTGCACGTATAGCAAGGGTATAGAGATATATCGCAATGTTTTAATAAATTTTAGCAGTATTCTCCCATTACTTATGAGCGGAAAGCTACACAAAAAAGCTAAATTATATTTTAATATATATATATATATATATATATATATATATATATGTATGTATGTATGTATATATCGAAGAAAGTAAGAGGAAATCTATTATATAAATAATTTTATTTCGATAAATAATATTACTTTAAACGAATGAAATTCGAAACACGCAATCACGCACCGATTGTGAACAAGACGATAAAGGAACTGAAAGTTTGATCACGCGGAATAAGGTATGCCCGGTGTCCTTAGCTCCGAGGGCCTAAGCCGCAAGCTATGAATTTATGCAAATCGAGATAAGACTGGCACGTCTCCATGACCTCGGCCGAACCCCATGGCCGCCGGGGGTTACGTAGTGGCTTACAGTTCGGACTTCATGCCCTCCGTACCAACCGGACTAGCCAAACGGTCCGAACTATCCGCGGACTTAACCGACTGTTAAGTTCGACTTGAGTTACTTGCAAGACCAACCCCGTGTAATCCGAAGGATCTCAGCGAAATGCCCCGGTATGATTGTGTAAGCGCCACGTTCAAGTTGCAAAGGAGTCTCGACCCTACCGGCGGTATCGTTTGATCAGGATGGATACCGGCAAATATAATAATAAGCAGTGGTTGAGAAGTTGTGCCGTAGTCTGCGATGATGGAAGTTAAACGGCGATCGCGATTCTAGACCAATTTGAGCACCAAACGCTAACATTCAGATAGGCATGTATCAATATATCTCGACAAATTAAATCAATGCAATACAATATATACATATTTTCCGTGGTTTTCATTGGCATTCAATCGATAAAATTTCAAAATATAACTACTGTACTACACACAAGCTTATTATTGTTCATTTTTTCATTTTTTTTTATAGATATGTATTCTCGTGTAAATTTATTCTATTGTGTAATCGCGATAAATAGAAAATATTTTTCTGCGAGAAGAAAAAAGAATTGAACTAAGCAGGCGAGATACATCATTTATTTATTTTCTTTACTGTCATGATTATTGATTTAGCAACAAAATTGTATTGATTTTAAAAAAAGTTTAACTGTAAAAGGATAACGCGACTCGATGAATCTCGCGCATGCGGTAACAGTCGTCTTGATTTCAAATACATTTTTCTCGGCGCGTGTATCTGCAGATAGTTATCTTCGTGAATATTTCAACGCGCGCTTAATCGTCACGATTCGTCGGCGGAGTAAAAAAAAATAAAAATACCAAGCCGGTCGAGTTCCAAGGAAATAACGAATGCAAGAAATCAATTCCGCGACACAAGATAACCGAGGCGGCCTCCGGAGGTCGTGCATGTGGTGGCCTGTCACGTGTATATGTACGTCCGAGCCGAGACCCAGGCTGAGCCGGCGATAAGATCGGTCGCGTGAGCCAACCTAGGGGGGTAGTTTGCCCCAAATGGCTAGTCCCATTTCCCTCGTCTCTAAGTAGCCGGGTGTATTTGTATCGTCGTATGCGTCGGTGCGCCGACGCCTCGCGTTATTCGCGTTCTCTTCGACGTCCGCCTGTCCTCGTCACCGTCACACTTTACTCCCACTCGTCGGATCAATCCGATAACGGAAAATCACTACACGCGCGCCCTTCCCCGCGGTCGTTGACAAAGCGTACCTACGTTTAAAAATGCTCTTTTTATCCGCGCGTTGGAAAATGTCAAGATCAATGATAATTGTCGATTACGCGTCGACGTTATCGAAGCCGCGGGATTATCCTTCGATTAAATCCCTTCGGGCCGGAGATACGCGCGCACTCGAACGTCGAATAAGACGAGGCGAGTCCTCGATCTCGTCCTCGAAGCGCTGTCAGAGAGTAGCGTCGGCGAATAATCTGGCGACAGTTTCATTAACGCTCTTTTTCCCGACAAATCCGTCATGGATTTGGAACGGAATGCAGCCGGGAAACGCTGCGGCCTTTCTCCTACCCCTCATTCCTTTCGCAAATCGGCTCCCGGTGCGTCCCTTACTCCGTGCACGGGATCGCTTTTGGGCCATGCGAATCCGGCGGACACAAGTACCCACCTGAAATCCTGACGTCCTGACGTGGCAATGCATCGCGCGGGAACGAGAGATCGCGTTGCAAGTGCCAGGGCTGCAGCTAAGCTCAGCACATTGCTGTGTGCCTTCCGGCTTAAGGCCGATAATGTTTTCATATTGTGGCGTGCTGCCGGCATTACGTCGCTCCTTGTGACTGGCGAGTAGATCTTGCCCGAGAATAGAACAGGCCGAGGACCTGTTCTCTCTCCCTCTCTTTCTCTCTGTGTGTGTGTGTGTGTGTGTCGCTTATATCTTCGACCTCCACCCTCTCGCCGCTTTTATTTTCCGCTTGCCGTGATCTTTTAACATCCGACGCGATCCGCTACGGGAACGAGCTTAAAAGTGGGTTGAAGGACCCACGCGACATGCCTCGCGGATAAGAACTTAAAAGGAACCACGAAGAGAGACACTCGAGTCGAGTCGAGGACTTGCCTCGGCTCGCTGTTTGTCTCCGGTGTTCTCTTCGTATATCCTCCTTTGCTCTTTCTTCTCTCTCTCTCTCTCTCTCTCTCTCTCTCTTTTTTCTTTTTTTTTTACTTTCTAGAGTACCACGGCTTTCGACGCTGGAATTTCCCGCGGCTTCTATTGGCCCGTCCTTGCGGCGCGGCCTTGACACTACTTCGAACGATGCTCATCAGTACGCTTTCTCTTTTCAAGATCCAAGTATGTCGCATAACTGAATTCGGCATGCAAAAAAATTCCAGACAACTACGATTCATTCGAATCTCGGAAAATAAATGCATATCGAAAATAGTCGAAAATATTTGGATGCGCTTTCAGTCAATCGATTGTTACAAAATTATGATGGAATCTATCTTTGATTAATAAAAATGTCAATTGTCAAAAAAAAACGAAAAAATATCTATGAAATTGTATATGTGCACGAATGTATCCCAAGACAGAAAAACGTGCGCATGAAATATGACTATACGCCATATGGCAATTAAGCTGGAGTACGATAAGAGACAGCGAACAAATATTTGCAGAATGACGTCTTTACTAGCGACCGATTCTATATGTATAGAATCCCTTATCGATATCGTAACAGGCGCAGATTTACAAAAATTAAATTGTGAAGTACGTACGAATTATTTGCCTATCATAAGCTGCGATAAATTTATAAGATCTAAATTATTGATTGTGTATTAATCGATTGTAATGTAAAATATTATTGCCAAAAGAAAAAAATAAATCATACTCTTTAAAATTATAGATAAACACAATTGAAAAGCATATATTTAAAGTAGAAGTAACAAATAATCGAGCAGCAAAAAGAAATTTGGACACAATTCAGTAGAAACAACCATCGTGCACGCTTTTTTTACAGAATGATTATTTGATATGCCTCTTTTTTTTGTTGAAAAATATGTACGTCTGTCTTTAATTTGTCAAGAAGGTTAGATTTCTGTTGAAACACACCGCGATGGTCAAAGAGTACGTGCGGTCCGGTGCAAAAGAGTTGGGGCGCTTAACTTTAAGCCGGCGCTAATGAGATTGGAACACGGCGGAAATTTTGTATAACGAACCGAAGAAGCTTTTGGTCTTTGAATCAAAGTCCACCTACTTTTGAAATTTACAAAGGCCTCGGACCGTCAATGAAATAAATTCACGGTAGAATATTATAGAGAGAAACTTCTCAAAAAATTTCGCGAGACTTCTTATTAGAAGCCGATCGCGCTAAGTACTCGCGGCAGGTTGTCTCATATAATATTCAATTTCCTGAGGCACCAATCGGACCATTTTGTAAGGGGCATTATTCCACTTAATGGCAAAGATGTATGCAAGATATCGAAGTGAGTGTGTACGGATTTGGGACGTGATACGGCAACCATGACAATACTTTTATGTGTCATTAACTTATCCGTCGTAATCTGGAGACGTGGAAAGAAATCGTTCACGAGCTATTCCGAATCGGCCATATGGCGGGTTTCTGGTACGGGCTTATCGAAAGATAAGTCGATGCTATTAAACCACCCCAGCGGACCCCCGCGCACCTGTCCTTCGCACGCCACGTAACATGTCGAGTTCGGTGGGATTTTTACTCCGTTCTGCGGATATACCGACAGAGTCTTTTTATCGAACAAAGGTTCGCCTTTTAACGAGTGTACGGTAAACCGAGATAGGAGATAGTGAATTTAAATGTCCTCGAATATAACAGACGGGACGTAGAGAAGCGCACAGGGTAGACAAAGCCGGATCGTCGCGACGGATCTATCCGTTCGAAATTTTCGTCACTCGGCAATCCCGGAATGTCCTTTTTCATCAACCTGCGTCGACAAGTTTTTTTGGAGCATGCATTATAGTTTGTCGCTAAGAAACTCAATGCAAGCAATTAATATACGGCACTTTGAAAAGAGTTTTGAAATTGCTAGTTGTAGATCAATAAAATAGCGCAATAATTGATCGAATAAGTGCTTCGATTAAAATAGGCAATGTTCTTCGTATGATAATTAAAAGTTCGTAAATACTAAGCAGGTCTATAAAAAAGGATACATATAATTAGAGCATAATAATGCTTCCTATACAGTTCGAAATTAAATTAAAACTTGAATTTTTAACCGCATATACGCACCAACGAGTGAGAAAATTTTAGATTGAATCGGGAATTTTTGTAAGCCTTGAATCTTAGCAAATTATTTTTTCTATTGTAAATAAACTCAAAAACTATCATAGTATTTTTGCGTTTTTTATCCAGAATAATAGGATAATCGCCAAGAATTTTTAATAGTGCATACACACACGCGCGCGCACGAAAGTATAATACTTTTATATATTTAGTATTTTTTATTTTTTTTTTTCATAAAGTTACTAAATTTATTGTTTACTAAAAATATTAACATCTAATCGTTTTCTTAATGCTTTTCTTTCAATTAACTCTCGGTTTATACATAAAATATGTACTTACGTCATTTTTACTCTAAGATAACATTGAGCATTTTTACGACAATTTCACAAGAACAGTTATAGAAATTGTATTTGTGTAAACTTTGTTACGTATTACATTTTCGATCATTTCTTAAGTATAGAGTGTACTTGTTATATACCCACACAAGTACTTATTTTACCTCGAGATTAAAAAATAAAAAATAATTTAAAACTCACCGGTACGATGTGCAATGACGAAATTATAGCAGGCAATACGTTGACCTGAAAATACACAAAAATATACTTAAATTATATATTGTATATATGTATATATAATAGTATCTAAAATAATTACTATTTTAAAAGGTAATTGTTAAGCGCATTTGAATTTTTTATTTAAGATACAAATATTTAATAAAAAACCGAGTTATATAATTCTCGCAAAAAATGTTTGGTATAAACTTTATATTATTATTAAGTACTCGCGTATATATGTAATATAAATAAGAATCTACTTCTTATGTAAATAATCTAAATAACTATAAATTTTAATTATGATATTGAATTATTCCATATGTGTCTATTATATATATAAAAATATTATTACAAATATTTTATTATAAATATTTTAAGTATTTCTAATTAAAATTTAAAATATTTGATGTGCAGTATATTATACAATGATATAAAATAGATTGCTATTGTTAAAATAAATATTGTTGAGCAATTGATTTTACAAATTTACAATAAATATAATAAATATAAAAAGTAAATAAATTAGAAATATTATACTCGCCCAATGTCTCCCCGGACCTTTTTTCGTTTTTTCTTGTTTTTCCTTTGTTGCTTCTTCATAGCACTCACTTGCAAAAAACACAATTAATTACAACCGCACGCGCACTAATAAGCAGAATACGATAATTGCTCGACACGACGTTAATCACACGCAATGCGCATCTTATTATAAAGAGAGAACAAACGCGAAAACTATATCAATATCACGAAATTACAATCTGCTCGTCATTTGAAAATCGTGCGATTAAATTTGTGCATCACTCGCCGCGATAACTCTATTGCTAATAAATAATATACGCTCTCGTTTCAGGGTGATTATATTATTATCTTGTATTATATAATTGTGAACAACTATGTAAGTTAAAATTAAAGATATATATCTGCAGAATAGCATATCCAAAATTGCATATGTATATCACATTACCGACTATTCGTCTGATAGATCTCGATCGAATAAAGCGAAAAGAATAGGCGTTTTGATAAATTGCAACAATATACAAACGCCGAATTTATTACACGTAATTGATAAATATTAAAATACAAGATTAAATACACGATATGTGTTTGCTACTACGTAAATGCGCAACGCCACTCGATTCAGAATCGATCTGTTTGGTGTACTCGCGACGTTTCTTTCAATAGTCATCAATTACGAGAGTTAATTAATCGTGCGGGCTGATAATCTATAATCGCTCGTAGAGAATAATCACATTTGGTATCTCTTCTAATACTTGTCGCGATCGTATTTCGAATGATAATACGACACACGCATTCCCGTTCTTGACTCTTGACGCAAATGACAATAAGATAAAAGGTCAATGCGTATACATATATACAATACGTCATACGTCGTACGTATACTATACGTCACACATTTCTTGTTCCTTTGCGACGTATTATTGTTATGTGCGGTGATCTTGTTGTCATTCACACAGTGAGACTAAAGTGAAGATGTAGCGGAGCGTGCCTTCGTGTATCGCCGTATTATTCATCGGAATGCGATCGCGACAGCATGTATTAGGAGAGATCCTGAACGCGATTATTTTCTAAGTAAAAATTAATTATCGATCTGAGGCATTAACTATCGCGATTGACGGCTCGTAATCGAAATAACGATTGTTTATCAAAGCAAATATTGCGCACAATCTATTTCAAATAAGAACCAAAATAATAAAGAATAGAAATAGTAAACTATCATTTTATTTCGATCTCTACGGCTAATACTTGTGTATCTTTAACAGTGCTTACAATTAGATTCGCATATATTTCGTGTCACGTTTTTCATCGATTTAAATATAACTTAACCATCTCTCTCTCTCTCTCTCTCTCTCTCTCTCTCTCTCTCTCTCTCTCTCTCTCTCTCTCTCTCTCTCTCTCTCTCTCTCTCTCTCTCTCTCTCTCTCTCTCTCTCGCTCTCTTTCTCTCTCTCTCTTTCCGATCGGAGTAACAACAAACCGGATCAAATGACGCGAAGCAGATTGTAACTTCGTAATAATTCTTGTATGAGTATAATGAGGACGTTTATTCTTTCAGCGTAATATTATAATAAAATGCGCGTCACCTGCGATTAACATCGGGAGTGTCGTAGAAAGTGCCGCGCGATCGGCGTATTTTACTGATTAATCGTGTTTTTGTGAGTGAATATGTGTCATGAAGAAACAATAAAAAATGAACCAGAGAGGAGGAGCAAGCCCGGGGAGGCAACGGCGGAGCAACCGTAGGGTGAATATAATTTTTTATTTATAAAAATTGTTAATTATTCATTTATCTCAGCAATAATGATGCATTTTAAATCTCAGTGATAACGACCCATTTTCCATCGTAATACAATTTATATAAAATATTCTAGAGATTATTTTGTATAATACTTGCAATTATTAAATAACAATAAAATAAATAATAATAAATATTTATAATTATTAATTTATAATTAACTTTTATTCGCAGGCGATATTTATTCTCGGTAACCTCTAATTTCTCGATAATTTTATTAATAATTATTAATAATTTTTATAATAATTATTAATAATTAATAATTTATAACTTATAATCTTTTAATAATTATTAATAATTTATTAATAATTTTATTCATACTTACTTCAACGATGCTTAGAACTTCATTTGAATTGTGCGCAGGTTTACTTAAATACAGGTTGAATTGTCGCACGTTCGCATTATCGACGCGATATACTGTATCTACGCATAATACGACACTCCGATACTTTTTTCGGCACTCCCGATAATACGCGCTTACTTCCGAATAATATTTATTCTCTCTAACCTGAAATCATAACTTCCATGAGACAAGTGATCCTTACGATTATAATATCGTATCGTAACATATAATTATGACTACATACCGATCGCAGCATTAGTCACAGTATTTCGACACGATTGCGTTTCTTCGACACTTACGATACTCTCGATCGCGATTATATTTGCATCACAAGCGTCTCTAACACCACAAATGACCGCGTGCAATATATTGTAAACGAGCGCGGAAAGCGCGCTAAACATTCCAATTTCCGATTCCGTTAGTCTTGGTCCGATTCCGCCGTTCCGAGATACTACGTGAATCAAATATGGCTGTCACGACGATGCGCGCGTATCTCTAACGGAATCGGAAGTCGCGCGGAATCGGAACGTTCCGTCTAGAATGCATTATGCGCGGTTATTTGTGGCGTCGGGACGCTTGTGATGCAAATATAATCGTGATCGAGCATCGTGCACGTCGAAGGAATGCAATCGTGTCGAAGAATTGTTATAATTAATGCTGCGATCGCAGAGTCATAATTATATTACAGTACGATATTAGAGTCCTAAGAATCACTCGTCTCATCGCATTAAAGTTACGATTAAAGAGGTGAGGTTAGAAAAAATAACTATCATCCGCAAGTAAACGTGTAGTATATCGGGAGTGCTGAAAATAATATTAGGCGATTATCGTAACATGTCTCGATGTAATATATATCGCATCGGTAGTGCGAATGTACGATAATTCAAACAAACACACAAGCTCAGAATATATCTCAGTGAAGTAAGTATTAATAACAGTCAGTTATGAGAATAAAAATCTCGCCAAGTAAGCCTATAGTATCGAGAATATTGAGAAAAGTGTCGAACGCGACTGTCGTATCATAAATAGAATATATCGCGTAATACGACTGTGTTATAATTTGTGCATCATTTTCTTAAATAATAAACTCTTCTTATTATTTATAAACGATATATTATTTTAAAATTTATAGCAATGTTGCGTATAATATACATACAATCATTGCGTTCAAACACAATTATATACAAAATAAGAATTTTTTCGAGCAGATTCACTTTTTACCCATCAAAATATATAAAATATGAGTTTCAAATAAATTTGAGGTGATTCCTATACTGCCAATTTACCACATTGTTTTATAAATATATTTACCATATTGTTATATAAATACATTATTTACCACATTATATAATTTCATATCAAATATTTTAATTTTATGTTTAAGATTTACAATTATTTATTATTTATATCAAACCTAAATTTTTTATTTATATAAACTAAATTATATTAAATTATATTAAATTATACTATTATATTAAATTATTTATATTTTATAAAAATTTATATCTAATAAGATTTTTTTAAAAAGAATTTTTCAAAGTAAATATCTAATTTAAGAACAAAAAATATCCGATTTTGAACAAGTAAAAAACTGTGCGCAATTAAATTTAAAATATTAATTACTTTAAACATTATTTTAATTTGAATCTATTTGTATTTTCCAGATCAACATTATGTATTATAACTCCGCTGTTGCACATCGTATCGGTGAGTGATGAATTATTTTTTATTTTATGTAATTTTAAGATTAAAAAGATGATAATATACTATGATGGCAAATATTTTTATACAATATTAAAGGTAAAAGAAATTAAAAAATGTAGATAAATATATATTTTATATATTTTTAAAAATCTTGATAAATAAGGCATTTCTAGTTTATGCTTTTATTTGCACTTCTCGTTCAAAGATATCGCACTTATACAAAGTATATATATATATATATTATGTCACATAATAATTTTTTGATTATACAAATCTTGATATTATACACAAATTTTATATATTAATATCCAGTTTCTTGAAATCCAGTCTTCAGATTAGATTCACGACTTAATAAGATTGTTGTTACATCTTTAATAATCTTTGCCTTTTCGACCCAAGATTTTCTCACGTTGAGCCATCAGTTCCTCCTCAGTAATTTGAACTTGACATCTATTTGCGTAACGGTGACATTTTATATTGCCGCAGCACTGTGAGTCAGAAACGCACTGAAATTTAATAAACAAAACGTTATTTATCAATTTTTAACTTATTCAAACAATAAGGAATAATAATGTTAACTCTATAAATTTGAATAAAAACAAAATTATCCAGTAAAACCTAATAATCGATATATATATAAATTATAAATTTCTTGCTTTATTTTGAATAGATTCAATTCTAACGACATTGCCGCTAAGAAATTGCATTTTTTTTCTATATTAGATTGCGTATTTTTGTGCTTCTACTTATTGTACATATTGATACACAAACTGTCGTGCAAATATTTATATTGAATCATTCAGAATTCCATTACAAGTTTATTGCAAAATTGGCAAATTAAGAGCTAAGAATATTTTCTCCATTTTCCTTATTGATCACAGCAATATTCCGTATACTTTTAAGAAGTGAGAGTGAAAAAAATAACGACTTTATCAGAAAAGTAAAATAAATAAACACGTGTATATACTAACGGGGTCACCATGTCGACCACAGTTCGACTTATCGGGTGCTGCCATGATAAGAGACATAGCTAACAACGCTACGAAGACGTACAAAATTAATTTCGCCATCTTTTCACAGTAACGTCTTATTCTGCAATCAAATAATTTTAGCAAATTAGAATTAATGCAAATAATAAAGAATATTTCAAAATATGATAATTTTATATAATTTAAAAAATTGATATAAAATAACATATAAATGATGCAATTTTAATTATATTAGAATAGAATATTTCATTTTTTATTTCTTTCTCACGCATACATATACTGCTTTAATTCCTAATTTATGCGAGACATGTTCAAACGTAAATTCAGCTTACGTAATGCGATAAGTTGACCGTGAGTTTTATCTTAGCGCAGCCGGTTACAGGTATACATGAATGAATCATCAAGAACTCAATGTCTGATTCAATTAGTTCTCTTATACACTGTTAAAAATAAACTATAGAATTACATAAACTATAAATGTAAAACTACACAATAAATATAATAGAAATGTATAATATTTTCGTAATTTTTTGTGTAATTTTACACGTATTAAAATTGTTTATGCATTTTTATATACTTTTTTTTTACAAAGTAGACAAAATAACGCTGAATCATATTTTGTAAATTTATATTATTCGATTACGAAAACGTCTAATATGCTGTCAAAGTATGCAATTATTTTAATCATGGACAACAAGCATAATGCATGTTGAGTGAACTGCAATATTGTCTAATAACGTAATAACGTATTAATGAATAAAAGATTGCTTATTACGATTAAAAATCACAATTTTAACTTACATCTAATGTCTACGACGCTCACAAAGTATATGTTATACAGGATACGTATAACAGGCGCTCTTTCTTTTAAATTATAAACTTTGTAAATTAACCAGCAATATCACAAAGTCTTTTTAATTAGAATTTTAAACACTTGATTTTTTCTTTTTCAATAAATAGTAAACGCGCGCGCGAACGACTGTATAGTAATACATGAGACGTATATATACAATACATTAATATATACATGGATGTGTATAAGCATCATCAAATAGCCTGTCACGTATATGAGAAAATGTAAAAACTTTTTTGTAACTATTAATCGTCGAACACACTGATCATGACGTAGTAAATATTAAAAAATTGATGAATTATGATAAGAGTAGAAATATATCGGATTTTCGTTAATAAAGGAATTAACTCTAATATTCTCTCAAAATGTATTTAATTTAAATAAAACAAGTATGGTAAAATTGAGAGAGAGAAATTATTGACTAAATCGAATATAGTAATAACTGTCTAATAAATAAAATGTATCGTTATGTCAATGATTTCTTACTTTTTAAAATAAATAATCAGCGTTTTTTATGAACAGTTTGATAATAATTATTAAAATTTTATTACAGACAAGAGTTACATATATATCGTGTATATAGAATAACACAAATTTTAAATTGACGATTAATAATTTGTGTTGGTAAATACTCACGGGATACTTCAGCGAACGTTCCTTCTTGGCTCTGACCGTCTAAAGAGCTCGACCTCGACTGATTTCTTCATTTACAACGCTCAAAGCATTTATACGACTACGACACTCACACAAACAAATTTGTATGTATCATGTCATTGTACGTGTTCGACGACGCAGAAGTGATATAGTCGTTACATTTTCTCATACGTGCGGTGATTTCTTTTCCTATTTCTTCGTCTGTTAATGTTTTATCTAAAGTCAGCGTCATTACTTATACATGCGTTTACATTATCAAGTTAGTCATTACGTTACATATAAAAAAATGTTCCATATCTACTGAAAAATACATTTTTAAGGACAAATTCTTTGAAAGTATTGATGTCATACTTTTGTCGGAATATCTTTTTATTTAATTTCGAATATCTATTCTAAGAAAGCATCGTAATGTCGTGTTAGACTGTTTTATCGAGGCAATAATTACATTTTAATCAATAAAAATTCTTTATATAAAAATGATACATAAGCATATTGTAGTTTCAAACTCACGGCATTCCTATTATATATTTAACATTTTTTTAACATTAAATTGAAAAATTTTTTATGCTACTTGATATTTTGTGATACTCTCATTAATCTTATTTTAAAATAATCGATTTTTGAAACATTATATATATATACATATATTTATGTATTATGCATTATACAAAATAATATGATAATTTCAGATAAAATCAGATAATTTCCTCTTTGCATTTAAAATATATAATATTTACTAATTTTATGCCTTGAAACATTCAATATTCTAAATTTAAAAAATACTTAGAAGTCACTTGTATTCTAAAATTAATACAAGCAATGCGACTTATAAATGCCAATAAAGATAATAACCGCTGTATTGCGGAAGAGAAAATCATACTATACATCAAGCCATCCGTTATGTCAATCTTAAACTCACGTTTGCGAGAGAAATCGTTTTGCAGTTATTGCAGATTTTGGTTATTACAGTTCATCTTATACGCATAAAATGGGAATATGAGAATGCAAAAAGGCGCCTTCCGCTGATATTCTCTTTCCATTTCAACAGTATCGAATGCACAAGTGCTTTTTGCCCTTTGCGCCGGCATTCTATCGAGTGCATATTGCGCGCCTCGTGCATTCCATTGATTCTCCGACAAAGCGCTCTTGTTCTTTAATTCGGTTGACAGGAAACAACAGGAAAGGAAACTGAATCATCCGGTAGCATTGTCCTTTTGTTCGCCCATAGTGGCTGAATAGGAATATAGTCAGGGTTTTTTTCCTGTCATCGGCGAAGCTTCGACACATCATGAGCCGAATTAACCTTTTTAGTATATCTGCAACAGTGGCAGACACGCTTGACGCTTTTAAGCGACATTCACATTTCACGGATTTACCGCCGTCTGTTCGACTCAAGTGCTATCGCCGTTTTTAAGCTTTTTAGTGTCAATTGACGTATATGAGACATTCAAGAAATATACAAAACGGATATTTACATACGCTTTGTTTGTTTAAATTTTAAATTTCAAATAAAATATCTAAAATATACTCATATACTCTCTTTCTGGTAATATTCGGTACTGATAATCGATAGTAGATAATCAATTTGTAGATAGAGGAAAAATGATAAGTAACGACTAGTATATTTAAAGCTTTTGCCTTGCTAATACAAAATGCATTACCGATTTTGACTGTATACATATTGTTGAAAATTAATACGAAATAATATAAATACCCGAGAATTTACATTTAATTGGTGAAAATATAAACGTATAAAGAGTGCGTGCGTATGTCAGATCCAGTTTAACAAAATGCAACATAATACCAATTATTTCAATATTATTAAATATCATGCTCATTTATATCGCATTTATATTGTCCATGAACACACATGTTTTGCGCAACATTTATAAAGTTTTACACGGCCATGTGTGTTACTCTTTTATCGATAAAATATAATAGTTGCGCAATTGCTCCATAATCGAGTAATGTTTGCGATCCTATTTTAGGCCTCATTAGGTAATGATATATGCAATTAGAATTACTGTACTAAAGAATGAGCACACTTAATCAAATCACTGCATAATCACTTGATGAAAGCACTCGTTATTTGCTATTTGTATTGTAAAGGCAAAATAAAAATTAATGTAGGTTTTTTTATTATAATCGATTAGTAAAACTATTTAACTACTTATACGGTTCTAAACATATTTGTTAATATGTACGTACATTTGCATATGTAGATACATTATGCGAAAAAATAGATGTTTTATTTGCTATTCAACTCATTCAACTTATATGATTTTAGTTATAAATTTATAAAGTGTTAATAATAACACATGCCAATCTTTTTACACACTCATCAACCTCGTTGGTTAATTAATGTATATTTAATTATGCATCTAACAGCTAAACATAGCGTTCATGGTAGGAGCTATAGCGTGTAATAATAGATATTAAATTTCAAGCACATCCGATTATACCCGCAGATGTATTTACGATAATCCCTCCAAATAATAATGGGCGCGGTCGTCTAATTCGTTTTAATCATTACCGAAGAATTAATGATTGTGTGTAAGTACAGTTTCAATGCGCGTATAGTAATATTTTACAAACATTTTGTCTCTTTCTCTATTTATTTTAAAGTATTATGTAAAGTACGATTACGCAGTGACATTTATCAATTATAATTATTTATTTATTTAAAGAATACTTATGAGTATAGAGTTTTCAAATGCATCCTTTATTAAAAGCAGTTATTTATAATATATTCTGTTTCTCAAAAAAAGCGACAACGTGATCAGATATAAAAGAATATCAAGGAAATGGTGCATTTGGTGGATATGGTCCAGAACCAATGGGTCTTGTATTAATTGTGTCCAAACAATTTGTCTTGAAACTGATACAGATGTCCATCTTTTAGTTCACATCTTGCAGTATTCGGTGAACATTCCAGATAACCACAGCAATCGTCAGATTGTTTACACTGAAATATTTAAAATATGATACAAGTATTATTTAATATTATCAATTAATGTTAATACTGCAAGTACCGCCAAAACATGTTAAAAATTTAATATAATATCTTAATACCTTAATATATAAAATATATAATGCAAATTTTATAATTTCTTAATTTTAATACATCTCTCTCTCTCTCTCTCTCTCTCTCTCTCTCTCTCTCTCTCTCTCTCTCTCTCTCTCTCTCCCCCCCTCCCTCTAACATAATACGCGCAAAATAACTTATGTTTCGTATAATATATAACATATTGCACAAAAAATATAAATGCAATCAAAATACTTACAGGCATAGCCAAAGGACCGCATATATCTTCTTTACCCCCTCGAGGAGCAGCGACAGCCATAGCAATCATGATGAAAGCAATGAGAATGGTGAAAATAACGCACTTCATCGTTCCAATATTTATTTTCTCTATAATTATCATTTATATATAAACAATCTGCAATTATACTATCCAATAAAATAACTTAATAAATAATATTTTTTCTAAATATCGATAGAATAACTTTACATTAATATATTATTTAAATGATAAACAACTAATAATATAATATATAACTATATATTATATTAAAGATCTGATAGTTTATTATAATTGAAAATAATTTGAAAAAATAGATAAATTACTTTTCTTAAGTAGCCGCTGCACAGATCACAATGGATGATCGCAACTGATCGATATCTGTTTTTCAGAAAGCATTTATACTTTGTGTCACACTTGTGCAAATGGAAAATAGTTAGCGAAAATAGCGAAACATTGTTTACATTATTTGATATATGTATAAGAGGAAACATCTGTGTTGTAAGACTTATGTCACAGCAAAGATAATAGCTGTACCTTTCTATTAATAATTATACAGGGTGTTCAAAAAGTCCCGGACCGGTTGAATAACTTGTAAAGTAGGCGTCGCACTGAAAAATGGCCTAGATAAAAGTTGTAGGAAATATCCCTGGCTATCTGATGGTGACATTGGCTGTAACTTTGGCCTTGACCTTCAAGGTCATTTGAAGGTCAAATCGATTTTTTTAAATGGAACGCCATATTTTTCAATGCATATTCTTGTAGCTTATCTCGAGAGCTTTCCAAAACACTATAATGAGTTATTTTTTCATTAAGTACTTTTCGAGTTATAAGGCTTGAAGTTTACAGTATTTTGACATAAAATACAAAATATCGTGTAATACATTCAGTTTTCGATAATCTTACCTTAATACTTTTATTCACAGAATAATGAGACCAATCAATTGGTGTAAAAAAACACATAGTTGCTTTAAAAAAAAGTATGCAGCTGCATGTTGCAAATTACATACTTTTTCTTAATAGCAACTGTGTTTTTTTTACACCAATTGATTGGTCTCATGATTCTATGCATAAAAGTATTAAGGTAAGATTACCGAAAACTGAATATTTTACAAGATATTTTGTATTTTATGTCAAAATACTGTAAACTTCAAGCCTTATAACTCGAAAAGTACTTAATGAAAAAATAACTCATTATAGTGTTTTGGAAAGCTCTCGAGATAAGCTACAAGAATATGCATTGAAAAATAGAGGGTTCCATTTAAAAAAATCGATTTGACCTTCAAATGACCTTGAAGGTCAAGGCCAAAGTTACAGCCAAGGTCACCATCAGATAGCCAGGGATATTTCCTACAACTTTTATCTAGGCCATTTTTCAGTGCGACGCCTACTTTACAAGTTATTCAACCGGTCCGGGACTTTTTGAACACCCTGTATAAGAAATTTATATTTCGTTGCAGTTTTGTAGATCATTTTGCATTTAATTCACATTAAAATGTCTTACAGTACTCAATATAAAAAATATACTTCAATGCTACAAATTAAATTGCTTAATATAATAATCAGATTATATTCATTATAACTATATAAAATATAAAAAATTATATACTGTAATATAAAACACACAATTGTATAAATGTTTTATTATTATTGTAATTCTGTTTAGTAATTAAATAACTCTACATCATGTAATAAATCTTGTAGAAACAGCTAAAAAATTTTTTATAAATTATTTAGAAAAGTATAGCATGATGAGAATAGAAAGTTAGCTATTATATTATTATATTGTTAAAAAAGTTTTATTGGTGAAATATTATTAACTCGTCTATTTCAAAAGTATTTTTAATAATAAATTTTTAATAATATATTTCTTTAATAACTTCAATTTTGACGAAATGTTATTTTTAGCGCGGTTACTCAAGACACGATAATTTATCACTGAATGTTTTAAGTAAATATGCACTGTATATTCAGTTGCAATAGCATACTTTTTTAACATGAAAAGTAAAAAAGAAATTAGTTGTAGCAAATTACAATGATTATATTATATAATAAAGTTTGAATAATTAATTTAAATTCGCATATAAAAAATTGATGTTATTATATAATAATTTTTTTTTAATTAATAATATCTCAATATCGAACAATTATCATCTTGTTATAGTTTACGTTAACAAGAGATGTGTGTAAAATTATCTCTAATATAAGAACATACGCGTACAAATATATTTTTATAATTATCTTCATAATCTTCACAATTATAATAACTTTAATTAGTTTAATAATGTAAAAAAGGATTCTTAGAAAAATATAAAAGAAATATTGCCGTATAATGAATAAGCAAATATATTTTTTTAATTGTATATAGTAGTGAGTTACATTCTTTTCTAAATTAAGGGCAAGATTAAAATGTGGAACATAATTCAGATTAATCACTTCTTTATTGTTACATTCACATCTGGAAGTGTAATATTTGGAGAAGTGTTATATTTAGAAGATTAATATCTGAAAGTCCAAAGCAAAGATTTCCAAATATTTTGTTGCATTCTAAATCAGAGCAACACTCACTGGAACTTGTGCACTATAAAAAGATCACTCAAAATTATATATACGGTTTTATGTGATGTCATTTTTGAAAACCGTTTAACTTAATGACATTATATATATTTTGCCATTTAAATTGATATAATAATTATTGTGAAGCGGAATATAATATTAAATTACATGATTAATATTAATGGCTTTGATGATTAGTGTACATTTGTTACACTAATAAAAGATTTAGACATACACATATTACAATCTTGAATGATAATGCAGCAGTACTTACGTTTTCGCCAAGTCGCCCACAAGCCATGACTAAAGTCATTGCGAGAAACGCTAAGCAAAGAAGTGAGAGGAGTTTTCCCAAGAATTTTCTTAATAATTTCTGTTAATTTCTTTTCTATAAAAAAAATGAAATGTTGAAGATAGAGAAGTACTTTTAAATTAGAAATAATGGAAGCTCACGTATTCTCGCCTGCAGTTAACTCTGTTAAAATATTCTGAACTTTTCCGACAATCTCTCAGCTTATATGTAGGCTGATATGTACATAAAACATTTATTACAGTATATGGAACAATAGTCTTTTTAAATGTGTTTGCATGGAGAAAGCACCTTGAGAATCTTTATAAATCCTACATTGTTTACATGCTGACTGATATTATTATCGTTATTATCAGGTTTTACCGATTGTGTAAATAGCGTGATAATCAAAGAAATAAATACATTACGTAAAGATGTATGCATTCTCGAAGGTTTTCTTGCACAACTTCAGAAAAATTATACCTACATCTCCCGCAAAATAATATCGCAATAACATAAGCCTTTTCTCGTGGTTTGCGATAGCGGTGCAATTGCGTCGTTTCTGTTTGATTTCGTGTCAGCCACTCAATATATTCATTGCAATCAAAATAACGGTTTTATGAGATTTTTGAAAACCGTTCAACTTAACGACATTATATATATTTTTTCTATATAAACTAATATCTCGAGAGATGGATTTTAGTAAGACATACACATATGTATAATAGATTTAATTTTATTAAAGAACAATGAATAAGCAAATATATATTTTTAACTGTATATAGCAGTGAGTTACATTCTTCTTTAAATTAGGAGCAAAATTAAATCGTGGAACATAATTCAGGTCAATCGCTCATTTCTTGTTCATATTCTTGAATACGAAGTAATGGGTTTAGTCCATATCTATCGCAACGATTTTCCCGTGAGTTGCATTCCAAACCACGGCAACACTCACTGGAATGTCTGCACTGTAAAAAGATCAAGCGATATTACATGTACGGTTTTATGTGATTTTTTAAAACCGCTCAACTTAACGACATTATATATATTTTTCTATATATAATGTGATAATTATTATGGACCGAAATATAATATTAAATTACATAATTAATATTAATGGCTTTGATGATTAGTATACGTCTGTTACACTAATAAAAGATTTAGACATACATATATTACAATTTTGAATTATAATGCAGTAGTACTTACTGATGAGCCACGTGGTTGACAAGCCATGACTACAGACATTGCGAGAAACGCTAAGCAAAGAAGTAAAACGAGTTTTCCCATCTTAGTAGTTTTCGCTGATTTCTTTTCTATAAGAAAGTTGAAACGTTGAAAATAAAGAAACACTTTTGAATTAGAAATAATAGAAGCTCACGTATTCTCACCTGCAGTTCACTCTCTTTTCTATAAATAAGTTGAAACGTTGAAAATAAAGAAACACTTTTAAATTAGAAATAATAAAAGCTCACGTATTCTCTCCTGCAGTTCACTCTCTTCAAAATGTTCTGAATCTTTCCAGCAGTCTCTCAGCTTATACATAGGCTGACTAGCTGGCGTTTGTTCCTCGCGCTCGGTACGCACGTGTTTACCCAAGAAAACATGATCATATCAAATTAGGTCAAATTATATCTGATCAGATCTTTTTTGGGTATAATTATATCTGATCAGATCTTGATTTTATCTCCGATTTGATATGATTAGATCTGACTAGATATGAGGCACATCCAAACAAATCTAAATAGATCTACTTGAACTTATGGTATTTTCTGCTAAATACCTATCGTTATTATCAGGTTTTATCGATTGTGTAAATGGCTTGAGAATCAAAGGGATAAAAACATTACGTAAAGATGTATGCATTTTCGAGGGTCTTCTTGCAGAACTTCGGAAAAATTATAAATCCCCCGCAAAATAATATCGCAATAACATAAGCCTTTTCTCGTGGTTTGCGATAGCGGTGCAATTGCGTCGTTTCTGTTTGATTTCGTGTCAGCCACTCAATATATTCATTGCGATCAAAATAACTGATATCTCGAAAGATGGATTTAGTAAGACATACACATATGTATAACAGATTTAAATTTATTAAAAAATAATGAATAAACAAATATATATTTTTAACTGTATATAGTAGTGTGTTACATTCTTCTATAAATTAGGAGCAAAATTAAATCGTGGAACACAATTCAGGTCAATCACTCATTTCTTGTTGATATTAATTCTTGAATACGAAGTGATAGTTTTGGTCCTACTTTAGTGCAACGATGTGCCGATGGGTTGCATTCCCAACCACCACAACACTCACTGGAAGTTGTGCACTGTAAAAAGATCACGCGATATTATATGTACGGTTTTATGTGATTTTTGAAAACCGTTCAACTTAACGACATTATATATATTTTTCTATATAAACTGATATAATTATTATGGAGCGGAATATAATATTAAATTACATGAATTATATTAATGGCTTTGATGATTAGTATATGTTTGTTACACTAATAAAAAATTTAGACATACATATATTACAATTTTGAGTTATAATGCAGTAGTACTTTCTAGTGCGCCAGGTGGTGTACAAGCCATGACTAAAGTCATTGCGAGAAACGCTAAGCAAGAAGGTAAAACGAGTTTTCCCATCTTAATAGTTTTCGCTGATTTCTTTTCTATAAGAAAGTCGAAACGTTGAAGATAAAGAAACACTTTTAAATTAGAAATAATAAAAGCTCACGTATTCTCACCTGCAGTTCACTCTCTTCAAAATGTTCTGAACCTTTCCGACAGTCTCTCAGCTCATATATAGGCTGATATGTAAATAGAACATTTATTACAGTATATAGAACTATAATCTTTTTAAATATGTGTGCGTGTAGAATGCATCTTGAGAATTTTTATAAATCCTACATTGTTTACAAGCTGACTGATATTATTATCGTTATTATCAGGTTTTATCGATTGTGTAAATAGCGTGAGAATCAAAGGAATAAACATATTACGTAAAGATGTATGCATTCTCGAGGGTCTTCTTGCAGAACTTCGGAAAAATTATAAACCCCCCGCAAAATAATATCGCGATAACAAAAGCCTTTTCTCGTGGCTTGCGATAGCGGTGTAATCGCGTGGTTTCTATTTGATTTTGCGTCAATATATTTATTGCGATTAAAATAACTGATATCTCGAGAGATGGATTTTAGACATAAAACACATATGTATAATAGATTTACATATAATTTTATTAAATCTAATATACTTATTATTTATATTAAGGCATGACTTGTGTACGGAAAAAAATACCTTTTAGCATAATTTTTTAACAATAATAGTACTTTTAATTGATAACAATCAGATTATATAATATCGGATAAATCTATCGGTATTTTTCCTGTTCTTTCTCTCAAACACAGAGTTTCATTAAAGCTATTATTTTTAATTTTACCAGTAAAACAGGAATACATATTCTTGTTCTTTTCTATTCAAAGCATGATAAGATGAGCAAACATTTATCAATTATAATTATTTATTTATTTAAAGAATACTTATGAGTATAGAGTTTTTAAATGCATCCTTTATTAAAAGTTATTTATAATATATTCTGTTTCTGAAAAAAAGCGACAACGTGATCAGATATAAAAGAATATCAAGGAAGTGGTGCATTTGGTGGATATGGTCCAGGACCAATAGGTCTTGTATCTTGTCCAGGCACAATCACACCTGATTTTGCTACACATTTTGCAGCATAGAATGCACATTCCAGATAACGACAGCAATCGCTATATTGTTGACACTGAAATATTTAAAATATGATACTTACAAGTATTATTTAATATTATCAAATAATGTTAATATTGCAAGTACCGCCAAAACATGTTAAAAATTTAATATAATATTTTAATACCTTAAAATGTAAAATATAAAATGCAAATTTTATAATTTCCTAATTTTAATACATCTATTTCTCTTTTTCTCCCCCCCCCCTCTCTCTCTCTCTCTCTCTCCCCCCCCCCCCCCTTCCCACAACATAATATGCGCAAAATAACTCATTTTTTTTTCATATAATATATAATATATTGCACAAAAAATATAAATGCAATCAAAATACTTACATGCCCACCCAAAGGACTGCACGTAGCTTCTTTACCTCCTTGAGGAGCAGCGAGAGCCATAGCAATCATGATGAAAGCAATGAGAATGGTGAAAATAACGCACTTCATCGTTCCAATATTTATTTTTTCTATAATTATCACATTTATATATAAACAATCTGCAATTATGCTATCCAATAAAATAACTTAATAAATAATATTTTTTCTAAATATCAATAAAATAACTTTACATTAATATATTATTTAAATGATAAACAATTAATAATATAATATATAACTATATATTATATTAAAAATCTGATTATTATAATTGAAAATAATTTGAAAAAATATATAAATTACTTTTTTTGAGTAGCCGCTGCACAGATCACAATTGATGATCGCAACTGATCGATATTTGATTTTCAGAGAGCATTTATACTTTGTGTCACACTTGTGCAAATGGAAATTATCGAAATATTGTTTACATTATTTGGTATATATATAAGAGGAAACATCTGTGCTGTAAGACAGCAAAGATAATAGCTGTACTTTTTATTAATAATTATATAAGAAATTTATATTTCCTTGCAGTTTTGTAGATCATTTTGCATTTAATTCACATTAAAATGTCTTATAGTACTCAATAAAAAATATACTTCAATGCTACAAATTAAATTGCATAATATAATAATCAGATTATATTAATTATAACTATATAAAATATAAAAAATTATATACTATATTATAAAACACACAATTGTATAAATGTTTTATTATTATTGTAATTCTGTTTAGTAATTATATAAATAACTCTGCATCATGTAATAAATCTTGTAGAAACAGCTAAAAAATTTTTTATAAATTATTTAGAAAAGTATAACATGATGAGAATAGAAAGTTAGCTATTATATTATTATATTGTTGAAAAAGTTTTATTGGTGAAATATTATTAACTCGTCTATTTCAAAAGTATTTTTATATATAATAATAAATTTTTAATAATATATTTCTTTAATAACTTCAATTTTGACGAAATGTTATTTTTAGCGCGGTTACTCAAGACACGATAATTTATCACTGAATGTTTTAAGTAAATATGCACTGTATATTCAGTTGCAATAGCATATTTTTTTAACATGAAAAATAAAAAAGAAATTAGTTGTAGCACATTACAATGATTATATTATATAATAAAGTTTAAATAACTAATTTAAATACGCATATAAAAATTGATGTTATTATATAATAATTTTTTTTAAATTAATTATATCTCAATATCGAACAATTATCATCTTGTTATAGTTTACGTTAACAAGAGGTGTGTGTAAAATTATCTCTAATATAAGAACATACGCGTACGAATATATTTTTATAATTATCTTCATAATCTTCACAATTATAATAATTTTAATTAGTTTAATAATGTAAAAAAGGATTCTTAGAAGAATATAAAAGAAATTTTGCCGTATAATGAATAAGCAAATATGTATATATTTTTAATTGTATATAGTAGTGAGTTACATTCTTTTCTAAATTAAGGGCAAGATTAAATTGTGGAACATAATTCAGATTAATCACTTCTTTATTGTTACGTTCACATCTGGAAGTGTAATATTTGGAAGTGTTATATTTGGAAGATTAATATCTGAAAGTCCAAAGCAATAATTTCCAAATATTTTATAGCATTCTAAACCAGAGCAACACTCACTGGAACTTGTGCACTATAAAAAGATCACGCAAAATTATATATACGATTTTATGTGATGTCATTTTTGAAAACCGTTCAACTTAATGACATTATATATATTTTGCCATATAAATTGATATAATAATTATTGTGAAGCGGAATATAATATTACATTACATGATTAATATTAATGCCTTTGATGATTAGTGTACATTTGTTACACTAATAAAAGATTTAGACATACACATATTACAATCTTGAATGATAATGCAGCAGTACTTACGTTTTCGCCAAGTCGCCCACAAGCCATGACTAAAGTCATTGCGAGAAACGCTAAGCAAAGAAGTGAGAGGAGTTTTCCCAAGAATTTTCTTAATAATTTCTGTTAATTTCTTTTCTATAAAAAAAATTGAAATGTTGAAGATACAGAAGTACTTTTAAATTAGAAATAATGGAAGCTCACGTATTCTCGCCTGCAGTTAACTCTGTTAAAATATTCTGAACCTTTCCGACAATCTCTCAGCTTATATGTAGGCTGATATGTATATAAAACATTTATTACAGTATATGGAACAATAATCTTTTTAAATGTGTTCGCATGGAGAATGCACCTTGAGAATCTTTATAAATCCTACATTGTTTACATGCTGACTGATATTATTATCGTTATTATCAGGTTTTATCGATTGTGTAAATAGCGTGAGAATCGAAGGGATAAATACATTACGTAAAGATGTATGCATTCTCGAGGGTTTTCTTGCAGAACTTCAAAAAAATTATACATCCCCCGCAAAATAATATCGCAATAACATAAGCCTTTTCTCGTGGTTTGCGATAGCGGTGCAATTGCGTCGTTTCTGTTTGATTTCGTGTCAGCCACTCAATATATTCATTGCAATCAAAATAACGGTTTTATGAGATTTTTGAAAACCGTTCAACTTAACGACATTATATATATTTTTTCTATATAAACTAATATCTCGAGAGATGGATTTTAGTAAGACATACACATATGTATAATATATTTAATTTTATTAAAGAACAATGAATAAGCAAATATATATTTTTAACTGTATATAGCAGTGAGTTACATTCTTCTTTAAATTAGGAGCAAAATTAAATCGTGGAACATAATTCAGGTCAATCGCTCATTTCTTGTTCATATTCTTGAATACGAAGTAATGGGTTTAGTCTATATCTAACGCAACGAAATTCCCGTGTGTTGCATTCCAAACCACGGCAACACTCACTGGAATGTCTACACTGTAAAAAGATCAAGCGATATTATATGTACGGTTTTATGTGATTTTTTAAAACCGTTCAACTTAACGAAATTATATATATTTTTCTATATATAATGTGTTAATTATTATGGACCGGAATATAATATTAAATTACATGATTAATATTAATGGCTTTGATGATTAGTATACGTCTGTTACACTAATAAAATATTTAGACATACATATATTACAATTTTGAATTATAATGCAGTAGTACTTACTGATGAGCCACGTGGTTGACAAGCCATGACTACAGACATTGCGAGAAACGCTAAGCAAAGAAGTAAAACGAGTTTTCCCATCTTAGTAGTTTTCGCTGATTTCTTTTCTATAAGAAAGTTGAAACGTTGAAAATAATGAAACACTTTTAAATTAGAAATAATAAAAGCTCACGTATTCTCACCTGCAGTTCACTCTCTTTTCTATAAGAAAGTTGAAACGTTGAAAATAAAGAAACACTTTTAAATTAGAAATAATAAAAGCTCACGTATTCTCTCCTGCAGTTCACTCTCTTCAAAATGTTCTGAATCTTTCCAGCAGTCTCTCAGCTTATATATAGGCTGACTAGCTGGCGTTTGTTTCTCGCGCTCGGTACGCACATGTTTACCCAGGAAAATATGATCATATCAAATTAGGTCAAATTATATCTGATCAGATCTTTTTTGGGTATAATTATATCTGATCAGATCTTGATTTTATCTCCGATTTGATATGATTAGATCTGACTAGATATGAGGCACATCCAAACAAATCTAAATAGATCTGGTTGAACTTATGGTATTTTCTGCTAAATACCTATCGTTATTATCAGGTTTTATCGATTGTGTAAATAGCTTGAGAATCAAAGGGATAAAAACATTACGTAAAGATGTATGCATTTTCGAGGGTCTTCTTGCAGAACTTCGGAAAAATTATAAATCCCCCGCAAAATAATATCGCAATAACATAAGCCTTTTCTCGTGGTTTGCGATAGCGGTGCAATTGCGTCGTTTCTGTTTGATTTCGTGTCAGCCACTCAATATATTCATTGCGATCAAAATAACTGATATCTCGAAAGATGGATTTAGTAAGACATACACATATGTATAACAGATTTAATTTTATTAAAAAATAATGAATAAACAAATATATATTTTTAACTGTATATAGCAGTGAGTTACATTCTTCTTTAAATTAGGAGCAAAATTAAATCGTGGAACACAATTCAAGTCAATCACTCATTTCTTGTTGATATTAATTCTTGAATACGAAGTGATAGTTTTGGTCCTACTTTAGTGCAACGATGTGCCGATGGGTTGCATTCCCAACCACCGCAACAATCACTGGAAGTTGTGCACTGTAAAAAAATCACGCGATATTATATGTACGGTTTTATGTGATTTTTGAAAACCGTTCAACTTAACGACATTATATATATTTTTCTATATAAACTGATATGATAATTATTATGGAGCGGAATATAATATTAAATTACATGATTAATATTAATGGCTTTGATGATTAGCATATGTTTATTACACTAATAAAAGATTTAGACATACATATATTACAATTTTGAATTATAATGCAGTAGTACTTACTGGTGCGCCAGGTGGTGTACAAGCCATAACTAAAGTCATTGCGAGAAACGTTAAGCAAAGAAGTAAAACGAGTTTTCCCATCTTAATAGTTTTTGCTGATTTCTTTTCTATAAGAAAGTTGAAACATTGAAGATAAAGAAACACTTTTAAATTAGAAATAATAAAAACTCACGTTTTCTCACCTGCAGTTCCCTATCTTCAAAATGTTCTGAACCTTTCCGACAGTCTCTCAGCTTATATATAGGCTGATATGTAAATAGAACATTTATTACAGTATATAGAATAATAACCTTTTTAAATATGTGTGCGTGTAGAATGCACCTTGAGAATCTTTATAAATCCTACATTGTTTACACGCTGACTGATATCATTATCGTTATTATCAGATTTTATCGATTGTGTAAATAGCGTGAGAATCAAACGGATAAACACATTACGTAAAGATATATGTATTCTCGAGGGTCTTCTTGCAGAACTTCGGTAAAATTATAAACCCCCCGCAAAATAATATTGCGATAACAAAAGCCTTTTCTCGTGGTTTGCGATAGCGGTGCAATTGCGTCGTTTCTGTTTGATTTCGTGTCAGCCACTCAATATATTCATTGCAATCAAAATAACGGTTTTATGAGATTTTTGAAAACCGTTCAACTTAACGACATTATATATATTTTTTCTATATAAACTAATATCTCGAGAGATGGATTTTAGTAAGACATACACATATGTATAATATATTTAATTTTATTAAAGAACAATGAATAAGCAAATATATATTTTTAACTGTATATAGCAGTGAGTTACATTCTTCTTTAAATTAGGAGCAAAATTAAATCGTGGAACATAATTCAGGTCAATCGCTCATTTCTTGTTCATATTCTTGAATACGAAGTAATGGGTTTAGTCTATATCTAACGCAACGAAATTCCCGTGTGTTGCATTCCAAACCACGGCAACACTCACTGGAATGTCTACACTGTAAAAAGATCAAGCGATATTATATGTACGGTTTTATGTGATTTTTTAAAACCGTTCAACTTAACGAAATTATATATATTTTTCTATATATAATGTGTTAATTATTATGGACCGGAATATAATATTAAATTACATGATTAATATTAATGGCTTTGATGATTAGTATACGTCTGTTACACTAATAAAATATTTAGACATACATATATTACAATTTTGAATTATAATGCAGTAGTACTTACTGATGAGCCACGTGGTTGACAAGCCATGACTACAGACATTGCGAGAAACGCTAAGCAAAGAAGTAAAACGAGTTTTCCCATCTTAGTAGTTTTCGCTGATTTCTTTTCTATAAGAAAGTTGAAACGTTGAAAATAATGAAACACTTTTAAATTAGAAATAATAAAAGCTCACGTATTCTCACCTGCAGTTCACTCTCTTTTCTATAAGAAAGTTGAAACGTTGAAAATAAAGAAACACTTTTAAATTAGAAATAATAAAAGCTCACGTATTCTCTCCTGCAGTTCACTCTCTTCAAAATGTTCTGAATCTTTCCAGCAGTCTCTCAGCTTATATATAGGCTGACTAGCTGGCGTTTGTTTCTCGCGCTCGGTACGCACATGTTTACCCAGGAAAATATGATCATATCAAATTAGGTCAAATTATATCTGATCAGATCTTTTTTGGGTATAATTATATCTGATCAGATCTTGATTTTATCTCCGATTTGATATGATTAGATCTGACTAGATATGAGGCACATCCAAACAAATCTAAATAGATCTGGTTGAACTTATGGTATTTTCTGCTAAATACCTATCGTTATTATCAGGTTTTATCGATTGTGTAAATAGCTTGAGAATCAAAGGGATAAAAACATTACGTAAAGATGTATGCATTTTCGAGGGTCTTCTTGCAGAACTTCGGAAAAATTATAAATCCCCCGCAAAATAATATCGCAATAACATAAGCCTTTTCTCGTGGTTTGCGATAGCGGTGCAATTGCGTCGTTTCTGTTTGATTTCGTGTCAGCCACTCAATATATTCATTGCGATCAAAATAACTGATATCTCGAAAGATGGATTTAGTAAGACATACACATATGTATAACAGATTTAATTTTATTAAAAAATAATGAATAAACAAATATATATTTTTAACTGTATATAGCAGTGAGTTACATTCTTCTTTAAATTAGGAGCAAAATTAAATCGTGGAACACAATTCAAGTCAATCACTCATTTCTTGTTGATATTAATTCTTGAATACGAAGTGATAGTTTTGGTCCTACTTTAGTGCAACGATGTGCCGATGGGTTGCATTCCCAACCACCGCAACAATCACTGGAAGTTGTGCACTGTAAAAAAATCACGCGATATTATATGTACGGTTTTATGTGATTTTTGAAAACCGTTCAACTTAACGACATTATATATATTTTTCTATATAAACTGATATGATAATTATTATGGAGCGGAATATAATATTAAATTACATGATTAATATTAATGGCTTTGATGATTAGCATATGTTTATTACACTAATAAAAGATTTAGACATACATATATTACAATTTTGAATTATAATGCAGTAGTACTTACTGGTGCGCCAGGTGGTGTACAAGCCATAACTAAAGTCATTGCGAGAAACGTTAAGCAAAGAAGTAAAACGAGTTTTCCCATCTTAATAGTTTTTGCTGATTTCTTTTCTATAAGAAAGTTGAAACATTGAAGATAAAGAAACACTTTTAAATTAGAAATAATAAAAACTCACGTTTTCTCACCTGCAGTTCCCTATCTTCAAAATGTTCTGAACCTTTCCGACAGTCTCTCAGCTTATATATAGGCTGATATGTAAATAGAACATTTATTACAGTATATAGAATAATAACCTTTTTAAATATGTGTGCGTGTAGAATGCACCTTGAGAATCTTTATAAATCCTACATTGTTTACACGCTGACTGATATCATTATCGTTATTATCAGATTTTATCGATTGTGTAAATAGCGTGAGAATCAAACGGATAAACACATTACGTAAAGATATATGTATTCTCGAGGGTCTTCTTGCAGAACTTCGGTAAAATTATAAACCCCCCGCAAAATAATATTGCGATAACAAAAGCCTTTTCTCGTGGTTTGCGATAGCGGTGCAATTGCGTCGTTTCTGTTTGATTTCGTGTCAGCCACTCAATATATTCAATATTCATTGCAATCAAAATAACTGATATCTCGAGAGATGGATTTTAGTAAGACATACACATATGTATAATAGATTTAATTTTATTAAAGAATAATGAATAAACAAATATATATTTTTAACTGTATATAGTAGTGAGTTACATTCTTCTTTAAATTAGGAGCAAAATTAAATCGTGGAACATAATTCAATCACTCATTTCTTGTTATTCGATTACGAAATAATGGTTTTGGTCCTCCAGCGCAACGTAGTGCCCATGGATTGCATACGAAATCACCGCAACACTCACTGGAACTTGTGCACTGTAAAAAGATCACGCGATATTATTTATACGGTTTTATGTGATTTTTGAAAACCGTTCAACTTAACGACATTGGCCCGTATTTTGAGTTCACATTTATCGCTAAATGTGTCTCTAAATGCAGCTTATAAGCCTTCTGATTGGCTTCAAACCACTTTTAGAGGCACATTTAACGATAAATGTGAGCTCAGAATACGGGCCATTATATATATTTTTCTATATAAACTGATGTGATAATTATTATGGAGCGGAATATAATATTAAATTACATGATTTATATTAATGGCTTTGATGATTAGTATACGTTTGTTACACTAATAAAAAATTTAGACATACATATATTACAATTTTGAGTTATAATGCAGTAGTACTTACTAGTGCGCCAGGTGGTGTACAAGCCATGACTAAAGTCATTGCGAGAAACGCTAAGCAAAGAAGTAAAACGAGTTTTCCCATCTTAATAGTTTTCGCTGATTTTTTTTTCTATAAGAAAGTTAAAACGTTGAAGATAAAGAAACACTTTTAAATTAGAAATAATAAAAGCTCACGTATTCTCACCTGCAGTTCACTCTCTTCAAAATGTTCTGAACCTTTCCGACAGTCTCTCAGCTCATATATAACCTGATATGTACATAGAACATTTATTACAGTATATAGAACTATAATCTTTTTAAATATGTGTGCGTGTAGAATGCATCTTGAGAATCTTTATAAATCCTACATTGTTTACACGCTGACTGATATTATTATCGTTATTATCAGGTTTTATCGATTGTATAAATAGCGTGAGAATCAAAGGGATAAACATATTACGTAAAGATGTATGCATTCTCGAGGATCTTCTTGCAAAACTTCGGAAAAATTATAAACCCCCCGCAAAATAATATCGCGATAACAAAAGCCTTTTCTCGTGGCTTGCGATAGCGGTGTAATCGCGTCGTTTCTATTTGATTTCGCGTCAATATATTCATTGCGATTAAAATAACTGATATCTCGAGAGATGGATTTTAGACATAAAACACATATGTATAATAGATTTACATATAATTTTATTAAATCTAATATACTTATTATTTATATTAAGACATGACTTGTGTACGGATAAAAAATAACTTTTTATCATAATTTTGTTTAACAATAATAGTACCTTTAATTGATAACGATCAGATTATATAATATCGGATAAATCTATCGGTATTTTTCCTGTTCTTTCTCTCAAACACAAAGTTTCTTTAAAGCTATTATTTTTAATTTTACCAGTAAAACAGGAATACATATTCTTGTTCTTTTCTATTCAAAGCATGATAAGATGAGCAAAGAGGAATGAAATGTTTATCATAAATCACAAATTATTCTATATTTAATACGCAACTGTAAATGTAACAAAAATAAACAAACACACACAAGAATACAGCAATAGTTTAATAAATATAATAGCACAGTTTAATAAATATAATGCTACAGAGAATCAAATTTTTATTCGAATCAAAAGATTAAATATCATCAATATGTCTTACAATAATATATGTAATATATGCTAGTGATATTACTAAACGTACGCGCACATAAGATAATCTAACCATAAACAGATTATTCTAAGGTATCGTTAATTAAACTTATTATTTGATATGTTCGCCAAATTCAAAATTGATTTAGCATTAATACAGCTGCAGTTTGCAGCCTTTGATAACCGTTATTTCGTTCCCTCGCTATAATGTATCTGCGCGAAGTTATTATTTTGACATTTGGCCGCGATTTCGCGAATGATGTAGCAAAATATAATCACGTTTTGTCAACAGTGCCATCATACGCGACCGTCACGGGTGTGCGCAGAGAGCGGTTTGCACATTCCCAACTTTTTATTGTCCGAAAGTGTCACGATTTGATGTTAGTTGTAATCGTCCATTACGTTTTTCGCGCGCTGTCGGCGATAATTGGCGACACCACCGGCGTAATATTTCAGAACACGCGCCGTGTAACACGCTCACGTGTCATTCGGCCTATCAAAACCGCTCTCTAAATTGATTCAATTGATTGTCGTTCCTCCCTTTCCCCCTCCCCCCCTCCCTCACCCCCGTTAGAGAAACCTTTTCGGATATTTTTTGGAAATTTCCCGCCATGATAGTTATCATGTCTTTTTTTCTCAACCGTATTATTTATTAACTTAGAATCCAAATCTATTATTCGAATCAAATCAAATATAATTGAAATCTTATAATCATCGATTCTGATAATTTATATAAATATAAATATATAATTGCAATTAACAAACACTTGTGTCAAAATAGTTTTTTTTTATATCTAAATATTTTATAAAATAGTATAGCCAAATTAACTTATTATTATTTATAATATATATAAATATCAAGATATCATATAAAGTATTTAAAAATAAGATATGAAAAATAAGTGAAATAAACTACTATATTATTTGCTGTTTTATATATTGTTTTACAATCTATTATGAAAATGTTTAAAACGATAAAAAATATTAGCCAACTTTTATGTCGCTTAGTGTTTTAATCAAAATTTTGGTTTTAACTTTCTCTGAATCCCCATGAATTTCAGATATTTTCATCTAGCTAAATTAACGATATCAATAGAACATGGATATTATAATGAATTATATAATTTGTATAATTTGTACATATAGTATTAATTACATGTATTAATAACAAACAACATCGGTGCAGCATACAGCCAAAAATATATAAACGCCTAATTCCCACTGTCATTCAATCTGCGCGCGACCAAACCCCCCCTAGCTACTATAAATAATATTTTCTCTCTATACGTAAAGTTCGCTTAATTGAGTGCGCCATTATCTGTAATTTAATGCAATGTAAACGATTAAAACGTTTATCAAATTCGGTCTTGATTCTAAACTAACTGATGTATGGTGAATCATTTCATTATGACGATAATTGTGCAATTATAGAGCGGTAGATATGTAGTTGGGCGAAAAATCGGGAGAAAAATTCTCCGGCTCGTGCTACGAAGGCAAAACATTAAGTGGAGGAATTCGATAAGGTGGGAAATTCTGGTACGAAACGGCACAAATTGCATTTTTCCACGTGAGATGCATTCGGTGAAGTCTGCGTCTCGTGATAAAATTACTGGGAATGCGGGGTTATCTCGACGCGATTCAAGCATTTGAAATTATCGACGTACGTATGTATGTACGTCGCAGCGTATAATCACATGTGTCGTGCGGTCATTAAAGTGACGTGAATCATACTCAAGAATCAGAGTCTCTTTCGAAGAAGCGATAATGCTGCACACAGCGTTATCTCTTCCTCGTATTTTACAATGAGTTCTACTTTATAAAATTTATCACTTGTGCCGCTTATAAATTGCGATTATTCTGAAACAAACTTCTCTTTAATCGTGCATGAGAAAAAGCACATTAGATGCTCACCGCTTTCTAATTACATTAATTATAAAATTCTGTATTTATTTTAAATCAAGAAATGCATACGATGATTTCAGATTTCTGTTATGATCTCTCTTGATGATGTCTTATTTCACGGAGCGATCATAATAGAATTGTCGTGTTTTGAACGTGGCAAATGAATTACCTTCACCTCCACAGGCTGACATTTGAATTAGACTTGCGTGCAGAGAGTGTGTACATTTGTATCCCTTTCCTTAACACAGTGCAACATCTACACGCACTTCCGACTTACATTTCCGAGCTAACCACTCCTTTCCGTTACACGCGACGGCTTAACCCCTAAGAAACCATTAAGCTCGTTATGAAATTACCATAAATGTCCCAGATAAAAACAACAGCTGCCAACAATATTTAATAGCCGAAAATATTAATTGCGGAATTTTTAATAAAAAATAAATTATTTGTGAAGAAGGATATATTTATATCCTTTTTATTATCCTTCTTTACAAATAATTTAATTCTTATTAAAAAATACACAATTAATATTTTCAATCATTAAACAAAGTTGGCAGCTGTTGTTTTTATCTGGGACATTTATGGTAATTTCATAACGAGCTTAATAGTTTCTTAGGGGTTAAGCCATCGCGTGTAACGGAAAGGACAATATATATATATATATATATATATATATATATATATATATATATAATATTTTTTATTTATATTATCTCACAAAATTTTGAGCAAAAAATGGATTATTTTTGAATTGTTCTATATTAAATTGATAATTTAACAGAGTATGTATTGCAAGATGCAAGAAATTTCATTGAATATACATGATTATTATATGATAAAACCAATTTAAATTTGATCAAGACGGTATTTTTATTAATCTAGACAACTGTAAAATTAGAATATTAAAATCAAAACAAACTATTTGTAAACATTGGTTGATAATTTTTTATAATAATTAATTATTGTGCATACAATAATTAAATCTCTCTATGTAATAATATTATTGGTAAAATTAGAAAGTGTGCGATTTTTAGAATTTTTAATTGAAAAATCAGTTTCAATAAAAAATAAGACGCGCTCAATAAGCAATTTCCGTCATTTATCTCATGTGATACCAAAATAATTATTTGAATCATCAAAATTTTCCGACAGCTATGTGTTGTTTTGATTATTCCGGAGTGATAACGATACGAAAATCGATATTTTTTCGTATCGGACACTATAGATTAATTCGTTATCTAGTATATAGGTGAAACACACGAATGTTCAACGCACATAGAAAGCTCCCGCGCCTATTTATCTAACGATCGATCTATATAATGGAGAAAGTGTTTCTTCCTTGTTTCATGTTTCTCGTACTCGGACAATGTGCACTTAGATTTCGCCTCGATAGAGTCACTTAAGCGATAAATCTTGGCCGACGTCGTCGTCCCGTCTTTCGCGGTTTTGTCCTGTAGGATCTATCGCTCCCTTAGTTAGTGAACCCGCCTGCCCCGTCATCTCGCTCGCGTTCTTCGGCGTAAACGTCGCTTGGTATCGCTCTCTTCTCCCCACCGAAACGAGAGAGCGGAGTCTCTCTAGGCTGAAGTGCCGGACAATTTGATAATTGGATCTGCGGCAGTGCTGTGATTTACGCGCAGGAGGGTCCAGGGCTGACCGTCCGGGAGGTTGCCGCTATATGCGGAACCGCTCCGGAAGTAAAGTGTAGGTGATTTCGACAGATAGATAGAGAGAGAGAGAGAGAGAGTCTTCACGCGAATTAACTAAAACTATGTCTCTACTATGGCTAGACGCTGTTTTACAACCTTCCCCAATTCTCGTTACGGTGCGAGCATTATTTCAGTACTCCTGCTATCGCACGATATATCGATTGCGCGTAGATCGCTTAGACGTGCGTGAGACATTGAAGTGCAAAATTATCAATCGATAAAGAGTGTCTATTTTCATGCGACAGAATATCACGATCGATTTCTAATTATACCGCTGCAAATTTCTTTACAACGTAGATCGCGATAAAGAAGCGATTAATACATTTTTGTATCGAAACAGAATTAATGTATCATGCAAAATTAGCTAAAGATTATATTGTTATTTTAAGACATTCTTTTTCTTAATTAGACAAAACACTATACACATTTTATTATTCAGTAAATGCTAATCGAGGGTAGCAAAATTATCTCGAGAACATTTCGAGAGTTTAAAATAATCCCGGTTATATTCTAGAACGTGAGTACAAAGAAGTCTCGATAAATATCGCGAAAATTTGCTTTGCACAATTCGAACGACGTGACCCCGTATGGGCTCTACGAGTTAAATCAAATCTGCGACACTGAAAGAAAATGATGATCCGTAAAACGTAACGATGAGAAGGCGCTGAGAAGAATATCGTAAAGTCTCCCTTTGCTTAGCGAGATGTGTCGACCTGTTCTTCGTCTGCTCTCTGTTGCCCTCGACTTGGCTTTTCAGCTTCGCCACGCACGTCGCGACGCGTTAACCATAAAATATCAAGGCGAGAGATTGCCGTGAAATAAACTCCGGGCAGTAGCTTCTTTATATCGAGAAAACGCGTAAACGCGTGGCAGATTTTTTTGTCGTCGTCCGCGAGAAAGCATTCTAGGAAGAGCGAAATTGCTAGCATCTGCTTTATATAAAGCATTAAGTGTTTCTCACATTTGACAGTATTTTATTATACAACTTTCATATGAGATTTGTAAAACTCAGGAATCTATATCGGACGAATTTTGTAATCAACGACATAATAAGATGTAGGTTTATATTACATTAGATACTGTATCTCTTCGTACGAACGTTACAATTTATATGTCACAAAATACATACGCACTCAGGGATATTTAAAAAAAATCAAAATTAATCAATCATAATTTGTAACAAGAGGAAACGAATGTTTAATCAGATTTTGTCTAATCGATTTTTGAGTTTCTGATAAAGACAGTTGCCACTGTCGCGCTTGCGCTGTTTATTTATCGTTGCGTGTATATCGAAACAAACAATACAACAGTGGTGCTCGCGCATCACACTTAAATTGTAAATTGGCATATGTTATTTTTTAGTTAGTGCACATTTTTTTCTGAAAAAACCTGACAGTGTAGGTAAAAAAGAGAACTACGCGAAATATATTTTAAGAATTTACCCATATAAAATTAGGGATGTGGATAATTTTTTCTTGTTATTAGATATTTTATTGTAAACTCGTCTTTATTTCTTTATGTCTTTAGAATATGCTCGCGCTGACGAAAGTCACTTAAAGTCATGCGGAAATTCGCGAGACGATATTATCGAAGCAGTCGTAACAAGTCCCCGTGGAAGAACGCCCACGGTTTACGCGACTCTTTATTCCTCGTGTAAGAGGATTTCTCGGCTGTAAAATGTTGAAATCGAGGGCACGACGTCGCGTTATTCTCGCGGTCTGTTCACGCGGTGACGTCCACGATATATGTATATGAATCTTTTTGCAACGAGAAGAGAAGTGCTGGGATACCGCGCTCGCGGCCGGCGCGAAAAGTTTAAGTGGAGAAAGTATGCTCGAGCCGGCCACCGCACCGAGAGAAAGAACGTCGGAAAGTTCGCGAAAGGGAGTGGGAAAGAGCGGACGAAGTCTTTCCTGGCACTCGTATTATTTCCGCCAGGCGCGTGTTTCCGCGCGTTATCCTCGCTTTCCCACCTCGTCTCGGTCGTCCCGAAGGTGGCGATGGTATGGTTGCGACATACGCGTTTTACTGTTAATTGATATCTCGTCGTTTCTCTCTCTCTCTTCTCTTTCTCTCTTTCTCTCTTTCGCAGGAAAATAAGACGAGATAACTAAATCAAGAACAATGCACGAGTGAAAGAATGATCAGAAGAATCCGACGTTATTTTATTTCTCTCTTGATATCTATTGGTTTTCCATGAAATAAACGTCGGAAAAAAAGAGAGAGAGAGAGAAAAAGAGAGAAAAAATTGATATCTTTTTTCGCATTTTTTTTCCTTTAAGATAAATATTTATTTTATTAAACTTGGCGTGATATAATTTTATCTTCGCGTGAAAAACATTTCTTATACTTCGGTCTTGCGACTTCTAAACGGCAAACAGTTCGGAATTGGAAACATGATTCAACTTTGAATACGATACCGTAGAACGTGAAAATAAAGAGAAACGAATGTTCGAAGGCAGAACCATAAGCCGGATCTTCGAATGTGATACTGTAAAGGTAATAACCTTTATCTGCGATAAAAGAAATTGATCTTACGATGAAACAGTCAAAGTAAACTTGTAGTCGAGCTATATCTCGCCTTGTGTAATCTCAGCTTTACTGTCTTAAGTAAATAGTATTGCTGAATTCTCTCTCTTTGTATAACATAACGGATTAATGTAGGTTTCGGCTTTTTGAGGTTTATGTAATGAATAATTAGATGATTTAAATTGATCGGTTTCTGAGAATGTTTTTTTCGTACGCGAATAAAATCAAATCAAATCATTTCATAAAATTAATAAGATTAAATTTTTAGATAGTTTTTTTATATTGAAACAGAGTTTCTTGATACATATAAAGTTTTTTTAATGTTATCTTATATATTAAAACAGCAATAGTTTTTATGAGAAATTAAAGTATTATCAAAACAAATTATATATTTTATTTTGTATTTCTCTCTCTCTTTCTCTCTCTCTCTTTTTCTCTTAATAATAATTTATTCATATGTTAATCGATGCTGCGAGAAAAGGAAAAGGCGAATTGCCGCTCGTGACTGTACTCAGTTAAATACAATGTTTAACGAAGTGAATTGCTCTCATAAAATATATTAGTAAATACTATTAATTCGACCGGAAAACCTTGAAACGTTATAAATATGATACACTTCGTCATTCACTTATTCCTTCAATTATAGCTGTAGTGCAAATAATCGCACCTATTCGCGACGTGTACAAAGATTAGAGTAATAAGCGATAACAGAAGCGTTCGAGAGAGCGAAATATCCGAGCGGGGGAAAAGTCTTAATTTCCTCTCTGCAATGCCGTTCACTGGCAGAGACCCGCCGCCCGTTTTTTAAGTCTGACGCGTGTTGGCCTTTTAAAGGCCTTTCTTCCAGCTGTTTAGGTTATTATAAGGACCGAAGGCAGGGACGAGAGCCATCGTCGAAAGGGTGACCATCCGCTCCCGGCCATTTCCTAGCAATTTCCTGACGCTGTTTTTCACGTGAACTTTTGAACTCGTTTCACCGCAGGGTACCTTTTCACTGTAAAATATCTGCTAAGTAGCCGCGGCAAGACTAGCCAGTTATAAATGGTCGCGTGCAAATACCGCGGGTTTTGTGTCCAGATGCGTCCGGTATATTTAATGCCCCCGTGGACGTCGGTCATCGCCGATAACTGCGACAAAAATGTCCTTTGCAGAATTAATGGTCTGTCGTGATAGCGAAAGATCGAAGGAGAACGCGCGTGAATTTTCTTTCCGTTTTTATTAATACACAGTATTCAACGCTGATATGTTTATCCCGCTGTAACAATAAGCTTGATTATTTTTATAAATAATTTTCATTTTATTGATTAGATATGTATATATATATATATGTATGTATATTGTGAAATAATAAATTGTTTATCAAGCCTTGTCGTTTTCGTCGGAATAGTTAATAGCAAGATACACTGGAGAGATTATAAAACGATCTAATAACACATTGATGAACAAACATGAAATATTTAAATACTATACATTTTGATAGAAAAGTATAAATTCTGAAATTTTGAGTCCGCGATACATTTCAATATTTACTAACTTCAATATTACAACAATTACACTACAACAATTCTTCAAGTAGAAATTCTCTTCAGAGATAAATTTATATACTTTATTTGTGATGCGGTAATAATTATTAGTTAATAACATATTTTATTATAAAATAGAAGTTAATGGTAACTGATTGATTCAATTACCACATAATTACAATTTAACTGGCTCGGATGATAAATAAATAATAAATAATTTAAATTTAATTTCAATAAATTCGCGTTATACAGTTGACGTGCAAATAATGATTATTTGTCGTCTCTGCAGAGAGACATATAATTCTGTGCGCATGATTCTGTATGCTACCATTTACACGATGGTTCAGTCTCCCTTGTGCAATTTTGCATTTTGAGCGTAAATATCGCGTTATAAATAGATTTTCTCGATAAAAAATTCGTAGCGATAACAAGTAAGAAAAAAGTAGTCTCATATAACATGATGCGAATATGATTTGCAAATATAATTAGCAAAAATAAGTTATTAACATACAAACAGAGAGAGAAAAAAAGATGTTATATATTATATTTTATAAAAACAATTTTATGTATAGCGGATGTAATACAATAGTATTTTTAGATCCTTACGAAATGTAAACAAAAATACTGTTTTATTTCTAGCTTAATATAAATTATTCATCCATTTCCATTTATTGGCAAGTAGAAAGGCAAAGTAGATTTATTATTTCTAAGAATTTAATCTTGTAACGTGTTATACTTTAACGTGGCATTGTCGAATCCTTTCTTAATGAACCAAAATGAAAAGGATCGATACTTTGCACATGAATTAATATGAATCGTGAGATAGCGTTAGAAGCCGGATATCCATTTTGGTAGAATTCAGAAACGAATTCGTAGCTACTAGGATGTTGTATTATTCAGCACGAGCGAGACCGTGAATAATCTACAGTGTTCGAAGAGAGAAGTACGCACTCCGAAAGTTCGACATCGTTGGCTTCGTTCGGAAATGATTTATCGAAATGATCGCGGGGAATGACGATGTTGTCGAAAGGTTCAGAACGGTTTCCGATAGAACGAGACCAGCCAATCTTAGCCGTACCAGTAGATTCACGTATACGGACACGCGCGGCTATCAGGGCGCGGGATTCATTGGCCCCCGAGAAGGACAGAGGTAGACTATTCATATCAATGCACCCTTGTCGAAGGGTTGCGAAACTTCATACTTGCATCCCCTGTATCCGTCCCGTATTGTAAGGGAAAACGTTGCGACCTTCTCAAGAACTCGATCGAATGATCGATTTTATTTCAAGGATGAGCTACTGAGTGGTTCATTTTCATATGCGATATTATTGACATCTTTTGTTTGTGCTTACATTTAAAGAGCTTATATTTATAAGCTAGGTATTACGTATTTTTATACGATATTACATCTTTTTTGAACTCATTATCAGCGTCTTTTGATACAATATTTTTATAACATTGTTGCTCTTTATTTCTCCAATATGAAGAGGCATTTTTTTCAATATATTATACAAGTTAAATTGTATTATATTTGAACTAATAGAGTATTTAGGTATGTTTAATAATATTTCTGTTAAAATATAATTTTTACATGATATCAAGAATCAAATATAATAAAATAACATCTTAATGTTACAGTATCATCTAATAAAACAAGATTTTTACATTTTATTATGTTCTTCAACTCCGCGGAAAATAGAGATTAGTCAATAGATTTTCGGCAACGTTACACCCCCGCACAATTTCGCGGACAATACTTTGACCCCCTTTTAAGCAGGTCGATGGTGCCATCTATCAGTAGATGTATCAACTAATCAATATTCACGCATGTGCATTATACTTCCAACTAGTCTTTGGTAGGAGAAGTCGGCAATGAGGATTCCTAATCGGATCGATAGTATGATGAGACGACGAGTATACCCCGAAATTCATTTTGTGTAAGACAAAAATATGTAAAAACACTTTTAAAAAATCGTAGAAAAATATTTAAAAAATTACATAAAAAATTGCAAAAAAATGCGAATTAATAACTCATCAGAAACGAAGATATAAAATACAATAGGTGCCCAGAGAATGATCTTTTTTGACGCTGCTTTGTACCACAGGTTGCATTCTGCAGGCGCATTTTTAATCTCTCTTGATCCTAGATTCAAGAAAAACATAAATTATATCGGCGTTATAATAATAAGAAAGAGTTTGATTCAGAATATGACGATATATATTATATATTACACAATATAATTATATTATTTTAGTCATATTTTTATCACACAAGCTAATGAAACTTTGCATATTTATATTACATGATGACTTCTATTTCGGTAATATTAAATTTCATCATATTACATTAATGAGGCAAAATGACAACGAACGAAATCTTCAATCTTAATTCAAACAATAATGTGAATAGCGGTTGAATCGGGAAGAGCAGTAATTTCGGGGTAATGTATTGTTTTCCGCAAAAGTATCGACGAGCAAGCCGCCGCCGCAGTCGCTTACATTCGAAAACGTACGTAGATCCATTACGAAACGATATAATGGCGCAGTCTATTATCTAAACAACGAGAAGCCCAGCAACGGAATCGCGGCGCGGCGCGGCGGGGTTTTGCCGCGAACGTTATTGATATTCCCGGAGGCCGTCTCGCTTTACGTTGAAATTAGCCAACGGAGGAAGCTGCTGCATAACGCTGTCGCGATACAAATGAGAGGCAAAGCCGTTTGCACCATTGAGTATCGATCATCCGTTCGACGAGAGCAGCTCGAACATCGTGAAACGATACGCGACTCCTCCGCGTCACTGCTCGTTTAATATCTTTGTCAAGATTCGCGAAATGACTGCAAATTTATTGTCGTCGATTCATAAAGCTCGACTTTGATCCAGTTCGCGCGAGACATGTTCTTCCTCGCGGAACGATGGAACTAGAAACTGATATAAAAAGAAGGAGAAAGAAATAATGATATTGCGGAAAAGACATATGTTCTGAAAAATCTTTTCAAGAGTAAGAGAAAATTCTCTTGCAACTGTTTGTTATAAAGATTATTCTAAATAAGGTGTATATATAGTTTAAATATCTTTGGTCACTACACAGTTTTAAATTGGAATAGGAGAAATATAATAGAATAGGAGAAAAGAGTAGATAATATTTTTTTCTGACTCATTCGTAAAATGATTGACTTGTGTCTTTCCCGCGATGATCGATTTAAATACAGAAATAACAGAAAGAGAGCCACAGAGCGAAAGGCGGAAATGGCTGTGTAAAGTGTGCACACTGCGAATGACCATTGCCAAAGCGCGAACCGACCGATCGGGCCTTTCCCGTTTGTCCAATCGATCGGGCTAAAGATTTTCAACTCTTAATTAAGATCGCGAGGGCACTCGAGTTTTCAATTAAAAGGGTAGCAACGCTCCCTCTCTTGTTGTCTCTGCTGCTTTCTCCCTCTCTCCCTCTCTCTCTCTCTATCTCTTTCTCTTTTTCTCTTTGCTAACTCATGTCTCTGTCGCTCCCGCTCTTTCACTCAGTATCTTCATCTCTTTCTCGCCCATCCTCTTATATATTCGTTCTCTCTTGCCGCACGTTCTTTTTGCCTCGCTCGCCTGATGCGCTGGCAACATTAAATGCAATTTTGCGCAACGCATCCTCCGAGGGTACTCGGATCCCGATAGTGTCTCCCGATCCACTTTTTCCGTTTTGGCCACTTTTGTGGAGTATACGTGCACGCGGTCGTGTCATTTTTGTTTCCGACAACGTTTCCGATTCTTTGTCGGGCGATATCGAAAAATATTTGTTGCCTCGTTACCTCGATGCTCGAGATCGCGTGCAATATTCTAGCAATGGGGCGGTGATTCGAAGATTTTCCATTGGCTTCTCTGCCCATGAGCATTGAAATATTCAAACAACCACTCCATGCTGTTTCTAAATTCTTGAATAGCGGAAAGCAGCGTTCTTTTTTAACTCCGAAGCTATACTTGTAACCTAATGGATTTGGCAAGATACAATAAAACATCCACGCACATCGCGCGCTTTTAATCGAGATATATCTGTATAATAAGAAGCATGAGATTTCTTCGCACATTTATCGCGCATTTCCGGTTGGAGGAGGGGATGGAAAAGAGGAAGCGAGTGCGTGTAATCAGGATGGGACCGATAGGCGGTGGTATTTTTGGCGGTCATCCCCATCGGCATCGATGCGAGTTGCGAACGGGTAACCCTCACGCAATGCCAATTTTTGCCGCATACAAAAGCGCGGAGAGAGCGTGCCGCGGCGCTTCCCACCCACGCATACACGCACGCACACGGGCGTCCGATAATGCTGCACGATGACCATGGGACACCGGGCTGATTGGGGTGTGCAGGCGACCTATGCAGTTTAATTTATGTTGCATCACCAGCCAGTCGTACGTGCATCAATCCGTTCGCGATCGTTTCGCTCGTGCTCCGATTCTTGGGTTCTTCGCGACAGCGATGGGCGATCTCATCTTTCCAATAGCGTGTCTCCGTGTCTCACGTATGTACGTATATATATCTATATATATATATATAGGTGTATGTATATAGGTGTGCTCGTGCGCAAGTGAATACACTCGCAGACATAAAGCTGGGCTACGCGTTTGTAGTCAGCCATCTTTGTTAACCGTGCGTCATCGCAGATGATAGATAAAAAGACATGTTCGTTTTTGGAGATTTCCGACGAATTTCCGAGTGAATCTCGTTATATCAGTTATCGCGATGACCAAGGATCATAATTAGATAGCCGGTGTTGGCAGATCTCATCGACCTTACTTTGGCTCATCTAGAAATTGGAAAGGTCATGTGTTGAAGGAATGCGTAACTAATATTAAAACCTAACTTATGATGTTAGAATTTTGAAATTGTAGAAAACGGATAAACGAACTTTATGAGAAAAACAATTTCACGATTGTAGAATGATTACTATACAATATAATTCATCTATTTTTATTTGTATCAAATGAAAGATCACCTGTAGAAAATTTATGTAAGTTTCTTACGCAACATTAGTTCTATTCTACATTATATTTTGTAATACACATATTTTTCAATAATTCATAGCTTGAAGTACGCAAAATTATTATTGATTCTAAAAAAGCAGTGCAATCAAGTGTATCGACGCGAAATTTCTATTGGAAGATGCAACATAGTTTTCCCCAAGACAATTCTTCTCAATTCTTTCTGACTCTTACAATAAAACTAAAGTCAATCGGCCAATATGCTCGGCCGAGATGTGTGATTTAGTAGTCGGCGACGAATCATATTCGTGATATGAACCGGTCGTTTATCAACGCATCCAAGATCAAAAGAGCAATAAATAAAGGAGCGTTATATGCACGAATCGTCGCGCGCGATGCAGGAGCGGAATTCGAGACGTGGCGCAGGAAGAAAGCTAATTAGCGCGGATCGAACCTTCGGCGCTTGATAAATGGACAGCCAATATTTGGACTAAGGGTACCCTCCTTCCCTTCCTCGGTCCCGTCCCTCCTCCCAGCCATCCAGCTCTTTTTCGCTTTTTATCGCCGAGTTCTTTACATTGATCGTCGTAGTCGAAGACGCGTGATGACGTAGGGGGTTGAAAGGGGATAGATGACGACGCGCGTACGCACAACTTACGCGCGTTTGGGTAAATATCTCCGCGGGTATTTACACGAACAAGCTCGACTCCGAGATAGCCCGTGATTAATGGCCCTTCTTCAAGCTTTATTAACGACCTGTCCACCCAGCCCCACCTTGACCACTTTTGGAAAACCTCGTGTAGCCGTATTCTGACGTTCGTCATGTATGATTTTATTCATCGCTTCCTAAAAATACGAGAAAAATCTCGCGAGTTCTTACAACGATTTTTAGAACTTCAAGATTATCGTGAATCTTATATGCATAAAAAAAATATATAAAATCGATTATTTAAAAATACTTTTTCTTGACCGTAATCAACGTTAATTTTTATCAAGTAATTCATATATCGCATGCATATATACACGCGTTATATTATTACGAATAATTAAATAGATTCTGATGTTCTTCTGAGAACAAAAGATCCTTTCTACAATCGACGTTGAGTCACATGGCGAAGATCATAAGGTACCGTATAAATATACGGTAATCCTATCCGATAATAGTCGCGCGGTCAATTAAGATGACCGTCATAAGAACCAATTAAACGTAAGTGCGTGATCACCCTAGCTCGGGTTACGTATTTACGATCTAAAATTATGCGTTTTCGTCGCTCGCTCTCCCATTACTTGCCCTACGATTTCTTTCTCGTATGCCTCCTCCCTTCTCGCAATTATGAAATTTCATCTACGCATCTGATTCGATACGCGCCCACCATGTGCTCGACGCTTTATCGGAAAAACATTTCCAGAATCTCGTATAATTAGTCAACAAAAGTCACCCATAATTGGCGCAATTATGCGTATAATGCAATATTATCAGTTCATTTCCTCGGCATACGATGGATACTCTTTGGAAATGCGTAAATAATATATTTGTGTAAACGTGACGACCGGATGTGTGATCTACGTGATTAATCGCCGCGTTAATTAAAATATTCGCTTAATAAGTTCGCTTAAACGGCGGGAAAAACAGCGGGGCAATTCATTTAGCAATTATTTTATGTAATTTGTGTACACATATATGCACACTCTGATGACTACTGTATGCGTGCGCATACGATAATGCACGGAAGCCCCAAATTGCACCATGACAATAACGATTTCGGATGAATTAACTGGCAATGAGAGATCGGATGCGTAAATCGCTTTTAAGAGATTCGATAAGAACGGAATTAGATAATTCGTTTTCTAAGATCGCACGAATGCATAAAAAATATCTCGGCGTACATAGAATACACGCGCGTTTCTCGAAAAGAGCAACCCTTTTTTTTAAACCCTTCGTCGTCCCGGTTTCTCACATTCATAACTGGTCACTAAACGAGTCGCCGCAAAGGCACAAAAAATGAAGTGCGACGATTATTAAATATACCTATCTACCTCGAAGGGTGACCAGCGGAAACGGGTCCGCAGGTTATACGCTCGCCGTGTTATTCCGCCTCCCTAATTGGAAGCTTCGATATAAGAAGATTGCTTCCGGCTAAAGATAAAATAATATTATGACGACGATCACGTTATTGTACACTCTGTGCTCTTAGATTCGCATTGCTCTTAGATTCCGTAATAAGACTATCCATGATAATCATCGCCGACTTTGCGATAATATTCGTGCAATAATAACTATCTTTTTTTTTTTTTACTTAATACGTAACTTCTTGACATTCTGTAATATATCGTTCGAGGCTATATTTGACCACAAATAAATAAATACCACTGTGTAACTTTTTGCCTCGTGAATAAAATATTTACGCTAGTTTCTTTTTCATACAGTTGCTGTTTAATTAGTTGTTGCATATTCTCTTTTTTTAAATTTTCTGATAAAAAGAATTAGAAATATACATCTATATATATATTTTGTCCTTTGTTTTAAAATATTTCTATCAAAGTATCTCAGCTTTGCAAATGTGCATGTATACACATGATGGTTTTCTTGAACGACATATCAACTATAAAAGAAGCAAATAAATTCTCGTTCGGTGTCGATACTTTCAAAAAATGAACGCCAAGGGGATTGTTCCGTACCGGGAAAAAAATGGTCCCCGACAAGCTTACAATTTGAACGCGACAGGAAGGACAACACTTCCACGGTTGAGACACAGGCAACGAACGCTACGTATGCTGATATATGGACCCGTCTCGTGTTGATAGATACCAGAAACTTTACAACTTTAATTTTTCCCTCGACGTCAATTTTGGGTTTTAATCTTGACCTACACCTCGGACAGGGCGTGTCAGACAAGAAAAGAATTATTACCGCTACAATTGAATAACGTGCTTCTCTACGTGCCAATTGTATTTGAATTTTAGGACTGTGTAAATCTTATTTAAAAGCTTGCACTTTCGAAAGTTAAAGCACTAAACGGGGGATGAATAGGTGATGTGTATAACTCTTTTCGTCTTACGAAAAATAAAATAAGTGCCAAATACATACATAGGACAAATTCTACCTAAAACGGGATAGTGTAACAAAAATTAAACAAAATTTAAAAGAGAAATTTAAAAGAGAAATAGATTATTTAACTATATTAGATGAATACGATTGCGTGCATTGCGTAATACTCTCACACAGATTTCGGAATTGATAGTTTATACTAACAATCAATAAGTTTAATCGATAATTTGATCTTATCGAACAATAATCAGCACGTGACTTAAGCCAACAGAAACATAATAATATGATGTGATAAGATCGTATTTACATGTGTGGGCCAAAAAATGATGTATTACATTGTGTGGTACTAGTGATAAGAATGAAAATTAATATGTTTGATATAATAGGATTATCTTGATAGATAATACGAAAAAATACCTTTTCGATCAAGAAAATGTATTCCTGTCTGGGACGTCCTGCATCAGGATTTTTTCGGTCTGCCTATCCCAGCTCGGGACCCTTATTCATCTCAGGTAGCTGGCTTGCATCCGGCGAACCTATTGTTCACTAGTTAATGAAACTCGCCTGGCTTCGCCAACTTTTATCGCAGATATTTCAATTGCGAACGCGAACAATTGATACATACAGCCTACAGATACATCCGCAATGAAAACATTCGACGCCTTATCGCTTGTAGATATCGCGTCATAATTTAGCGATGAGAATCAACTTTTTTAAACCGAACATTCTATATTAATTACGTAACATTTTAAAAGTTACTTATATCTTTTAAACGCGTGCATGTATCTGTTTTTCAGTTGTCTCAAATATATATTATTATTTAACATATTGACGAAGCATCTTCTGTGATTCTAATGCTAATATTCAATATAAATATTCTTTGTATAACGTAAATTATACAACTCAGCATTTGCTTTTTATTAAAATCTTACGAAACAATTCAATCACTTCAAACGCTGTGTTTGGAAAGAGATGTTTAGTGAACGTTATTAAAAGATTTTTTTATTTAAAGCGTTATGATTATTACATTATTAAATTATTACACGGCTAAGAGAAATAGATAGATTTCAGTTTTGATAACTATTTTAAATTATTAATATAATTCACGATAAAAAATTTCAAAATAAAAATCTATAATTTTGTGTTGCATATTTTTCGACATATATGTGTATCCTGATAAGTATTTGGTATATGCTTGTATTTTTTACTTCTCATGTTTTCTGTATATTACATGACAAAATTATATAATATATAGAATTTTGAATTTCTAAAGTTCTAAAATTCTCAATTTTTTCGCGAATTATATATCTAAAATGGGCTAGTCTAAAATAAAAGAGACGTATATTTGATTTTTTTGAAAAAATATAATTATATTTGTGCTCTATTATATAAATCTTATCACATTTCATTGTATTGAATATCATGCAAATAATTATGACCATCAAGTATTATAGATTTGGAATGCGGAAAATTTAGCGCATTTTTTGAAGAATAACGATTACAATTAATGCATTAGATATCAGCCGTAATTGTCGCAGTTGCTGCGATCAACATTGCGTCTGCATGTACGCTAAAATTATTTGACGAAAAAGACTCTCGTTTCGTGCGAGACGGTCTCTCTTACTTTGCAAAGCTACTTTCATTTTTCTGTTTCTTTATCTCATGCATTATATCAAAATGATAAATATCTGCGTCTGTTTACTTGAAACAGCCCGGAGCCTAAAATTCAACGCGCGGTTTAATCCGACTGTTTTCCGTATCGCCTTATTATCTTTGTTGCTATGCACGATACACATGAGATATATTACGATAAAATTTAATGCACCGCGACTAAGTCCGCAGCTGGTCCGAGCAATTCGCGTTTCGAGAGGCCGTGTATCTCGGTGGATGTTTGCACGCGTGTACGAACCGAAGCGTTCGAGTCGTATATGCGAGAAAACGGACAACAGAAGAGAAATTGATACGTATATTTAACGCCAACTTGGCTTGCATTTAGAACACCGAGTATCCTTCCTCCGAGTATTTTGCATTTCAAATAAAATGTTACGATGCGTTTTACGTCATATGAGACGTATTTCGCAAAATACGTCTCTTCCCCTGCTTGCGCTTACGCTTGGTAATTGGGTCGATGGTAAAGCAAAACGTAGCGCGCGGCACAACGGTAATGCTTTGTTTTGTTCTTTCAATAAATGATACCGATGATCCAGTAGCCACCGATTTCCCGGCTTAGACAGGATTATAAGAATAGCGCGCGCGTGCGAGATACGAGAGCTTGCAATACTCGCGCTTGAAACAGCCGCTGCGGGCGGAAACGAAATTACGCACCGTGAATGCGTCCGATCGATTGCTGAGAGAAACGAGTTTAGTCCAGCGCGGATCTCCTTCCTGTTCCGCAATGAATTTCCAAATCCAGAATTCTCGCTCTGACGGCCGTAGTCAGACGGCCGTAGTTTTTCAGCTCATATATGTATATATTATATCTGTTTATTTTTATCTCTGTCTCTCTGTCTTTTTCTCTTCAATGAACACTTACGGAAAGAGCTCACCTTTCGCGAACGGAAATTTGGAATTGGTCTCTAGGTAATAGTTACCTTGCGCATGCAATTCCAACTTATGACCCATGAGGGATATATGCTCGTTGTTGCATAAACCCCTTTTAAAATGACGGAAAGAACTGCATTTTCTCGCGTGGAATCCTAACGAGCTGTCGATGGACTCGGCGAAGAATTTGTACGAGCGAGCGTGAGAACACGCACCGCCGATATCTAGTAGACAACCGTTCTGAGATTTCCCTCCGTTAGGATAAAAATCGGAATCGCCGATCGCTGTCGAAAAGCCGAGGAGACCACCATTCGTATGAATGATTTCCACGTACTGCGCGTCGTCGTTCGATATCCTGGATCCTGGACCCGCTAAATTAAAGCCGGGCAAAGCTGGATCTAGCCCTGGAACGGCATAGGTTTGCGTTATGTCAATGAATATTTACAATTAATTGACTATCGACATAATTAACGTAATTCTACTTAATGAAAAAAAAGATTATAAATATTGCGAGTGTTATAACATATTTAGATTTAAAAAAATATATATCATGAAAGATATATTTTTCTACGAAAAGAAAAAAAATAGAATTCTGGTACTTAAATAGTTTCTCAAAATCTATGAAATTTAATGGCACTCGACCAGAAAATGGTTTCCTGTGTCCTTACATGCATACCTTAACTATATATATATTAGGATAAGAAGGATACAATATATATCACTTATTTTATAAAATATCTTTGATCGAATATCTCGTCAAATTCATATAATTCATTAAAAACTTACCCACAATGAAGCTGACTTCGCCCTTAGCATTGTGAGCAGCCAATCCAACTATATGAGCACCAAGAGAGTGACCGATCAGTACGGTTTTCGACAAATCCATTCCTTGCTTCTCGAGGAAATTAATCATGGTGGAGACGAATTCACCGACTATGCCGACACGCCTGCTAGCCCAAATATAAGGCCTAAAGCTTATCTTGCTCCAATCAACGACGATAACATTGTCATCCTCATTCTTCACATAAGCTGCAGCACAAAAAACAGGAAATATTGGCAATAATTTAAGACAAAAAATTTTAATATTTTCTTCCGATATAATTAGATTTTATATTTATTTGTATAAAGAGGAGAAATCTCGTATTCTGTATTTTTCATTAATAATTCTTCACAGCAAACGTACCGTCGCGAATCAGAACACATGCTGAACTGCTCCGAGAATTCATCCATCCGTGAATTATAAAACGCGTTGGTTTGGTAGGATCAAAGTTGCTATTCTTTAGAGCATTCTTATCATTGACGTAAAGTGTATTTGGCACGGTAGGATTGTTTTTCGTGTATAAGAGGAAAAAGACACGATTTCCAATATCCCTCTGAGTTTCCTCTAAACTCTCTACGTCGTCATCCAATGTTAGTTGCACCAAATGCTCATGATCGTCGTACATGTACGCTATCGTTTCTTCAAGTATTTTACAATCCGTTTGAGTAAAGATATCAGTATAATTCTCTTTCATTGGAAGCCCTGTACAATCAACAGAATATAAAATTCTTAATGTATGATGTTATATATAATAAAAAAGACAACTTCTTGTTAAGTGTCATTGAATTTTACAGATTTTTAGTGCAAGAATTTTATTTTTCTCTTTTTCGCAAAAAAATACGATAAAATATTTTTAATATAAACCTGTCATTACGCTCGAGATATTTACATTTCGAAAATATCAAATTTCTAAAATATATTCTATTACATAAAATTTTGTTATCGGTTTTCTTTAAAAAACTATTTAGTTCCAAGAAATAATAGAATATAAGAAAAAGAGAGATATATATATATATATATATATATATATATATATATATATATATCATATAAGTAAAATAAAATATATTGCACATAACGTGTTTATGTTTCTACTTAAATTTTTAAAATTTATTGTGCAAATGTAGAATCGCGTAAGAATTTGTCTTTTTCTTAGGGAAAATAGGCAGATATTATTTTTACCAGCCGCGGTGCAGATGAGCAAGAGACCAATTAAAACACGTGTCTCCATGTTTGTCGTTACTCTGCTACTAACATTACACGTACAGCCGCTTATAAAGCGATTATATTTAGTTATCTTAATATACTACAGTTATCTAAATATATAATTTTAATGATAAGATAAATGTGCCCCCTCTTTCTCTCTCCTTTTCGTAATTTTATCGCAACTGTGCGATTATTCGATAATACCTGAAATATCCAGTTTATGTCACAACTACATTAGCATATTCGATATTTATACGCACATTTACTGAATTATAAAATAAATTTCGTTTGTCTTATGCTTTTAATATTTTAAACTTTTTAATTCAACTACTTTTTAAAATATATCACAATATAAGAACGTAATAAGAACAATAAGAGAGTATCAAATTCAAAACAGAGTTGTAACGTAAACTATGTAATTCTGAATTCTATTGCAATTAGAAAGAAAGGAAAAAGATTTTGATAAAAAAGAATTCGCGAGAGAGAGAGAATCTCTCTGAGAAAAAAATCTCTGAAAGACAATGCTTATTTATTATTGCGAGCGAGCTCTAGTACGATTAAATATAATACTTTGAAAAACGTTTTAGTAAATTCTAACAAAAACAGTTGCAATTACGGAGACTCGCTATCGGATGTTTAAATTATAATTTCGAGCAACACACGATTCAATTTAGCAATTTTATACATTTTTAAATGGTTTTTTCTTTTCTCTTTAACGGGAATTATTAAGAATCGTTAACAGAATAATGAGAAAGTAATTATCGATATATGTTCGAGAGTGCAGCGGTTGCACGTGATCGCGCTGAAGCGGAGGATAAGACTTTTATATTGAGCATACGCGAATTTTAGTCTAACAATAAGTACCACACACAAAAGTTTAGTTAATTATTTAACAACACTATTTACAATATATATACAAATATTTACACAATAAACTATATTTCAGGTAAATGATCGAACACTAATTGCGTAGACGAAACTCTAATGCGCGACAAGTTCTTTATCAATGCGAGTAATCTCAAAGCGGTTAATCGATAATAAAAACTGCGAAAGAGCGACGAGCGGTCGGGGCAAGCTTCTTTTATCATCGCGACGAAAAGGGCCCCTTTCCGTTAACTGCTAATTGTTTTGCAATAATTTAAAGACCCTTGAGGTGACCCCAGGGCACCGCGCGCGATTGGTTGCCGGCGAATTTTTGCACTTCAAGCATGCACTTGTCATGCGTTAAGTGACGGATTAACTCGCGCAATTGGTAGTCAGCGGTCTACGTAACACAATCGCGCATGCTCGCAATGTTGATACCAAGAGTTCGGCAGTTAAAACGGTTGCTGTTGTTTTTGTTGAGCAAAAGAAGCTAAAGTTGTTAATTTCTTTGACTTTTAGAATGATCTAACGAATTATCGAAAATTCTGAAACTTAAAGAACAATGAAAATCCGTGCTATATTAATAATTTTGTACATAAATAACTCGTTTGTTAATTTATTGGTTGCATTTACTCTTGCGTAATTTGTTGCGACGTGAGACTAATTTTTGCTGTTTATTTGAATATTATAAAGAGATGATTATGCGACCTCAAACAATATAAGAAATAATCATTGAATTTAATATAGTTGAAAAAAAGATTGACATGTATAAATCTTAATTATATTTGATTAGCAGATTTTAACATCTTATTGTTAGTTACAGATATAGCTTTCAGAAAAGATAATAAAATATATATAAAATTAAAGTACTTCATCAAAAAATAATAACAAGGAAAAAGTCAATTCTTATAGAAAAGATACAAATTTATAAACGATGAACAAAAAGTGAATGTATTTAGAAGAAAAATAACTTCTATTTTCGAATTTCTAGAAGAAAAAGTGATAATATAAAAAAAAAATACACATTATAAAAAATCTGAAAATGTAATTAGAACAAACAAGGAAATAGAAACAATCAATTATTAAGATAGAGCAGTACTTAAATTTTTAAAAATGCATTTATTATTACTAAAGAATTTGCAGAAGTCATATATTACTCATTGAAATAATTCACATCAAATTTTACATACATGAATATAATGTATATATACATGTAGTCATAAATAAAAAAAACTACCTATTTCTAAAGTAAGCGCAATGCATGCAGCATATCTTTAGAAACATCAATTAAGAAAGAAGTTATTTACCTCAATAATAACATCAATCTTGATAAGATGTCATATTGATGTATTTACTTTTTCAATGTCAATTATTCGATTCGCAGCGTTTGATTCTATTATTGTGTTGAGATTTGTCATTTGATTTGTCATTTTTGCTCATCTGGTTTGCGCCATAAATTTCAATCCTTGTAGATTATTTGATACGATTAATCAGCAAATCTTATTAACTTGACAAAGATCTCTGTTAAGATTTAAGAAAGAAAAGAATTAAAAGAATTAAAAGAATCTATCAAAAGTAATACAGAAATATTAATGGATATTTCATCAAGCAAAGAGAGAAAGAGAGAGAGAGAGAGAGAGAGACAGAGAGAGAGAGAGAGAGAAAGAGAGAGAAAGATCCCACGCAAAACACTAAAAATACAAAAATGCAAATTAATACAGCGTAACAATTTGATAAATCATTTAAATTTAAATAATAAATGTATTTAAAATATAATATATGATCGGTTAGTTCACAAATATCCTCACACATATTCTCTACAAACCTCAATATATCCCTTGAAAGAGTTTAATATTTTAAGTAAATTATTATTCTCTATATTATTATTATATTAATTATCGAGTTAATATTGGGTTAATGATATAATTAAGCTATCAAGTAAATGGAGTTTTTACGCAATTCACGCTTTGATTGTAATTTTATTTTGGACAATCAATCATTTGTATATCAATCATGTTATCCGCATTATTAATCATTCTTAAAACATTGATAAGCATTAATTATTCATATATATTGATACGTATTGATTTTTTGATCGCGTTTTAAAATACTATTTGCATTAAACATATGTTTATGCGATAACATGATAAATGTAAGGACACATATGTTCGCCTTCAAAGATAATACATTACAAGTTCACGATACAAAAATAAAGATAACATTTAAGCAAATAAGAAATAAACATCATAAATTTGCTCTCATATTAAACCTAATCTAGTAAACAATAGTTAAATATCTAACAAAGATAATATATAAAAAATTGATGTTATAAAAAAAATGATAAATATTGTTTAGATATATTTAGATTATTTTATATTTTAATACACGTCAATGAATTATAAATCCATGTTTCAAAAAATATTAGTATGTCAGTTTGCCAAATCGATATGTTCAATTCAAGCAATAATCTTTTTTTATTGATGTTGATTTAAAATGTCAGAATATTGGAAAAGTGCATCGAGTTTACAGTATGACTGTATTGATGCCTATTTATGGTATAATCAAAACACATTTCACGACGTGCATAAATCTCAGACGGGCATCAATGTCAAACGTCTGACGAGGAGTTCCGATAATAGGCGATATCGGACCATCTGATTGATCAATCGGTATTTCGCTCTGCATGCGTCTTCGACTAGCAATGTAGAGAGTGACATGTGAGAGAGAGAGAGAGAGAGAGAGAGAGAGAGAGAGAGAGAGAGAAAGAGAGAGAGACAACTTACATGTGTGTTAAATGGTTAGAAAAGCGCCCTTCTAAATACGTGTTTTCCCACCGAGACATTTAATTCGCTCGTGCTCGCGGGTTTTATTCGTAATTGAGTCCTACGACGTGGCCCCCATGTCGCGCGTTTACGTAAATTTTAAAATATTCTAATTAGTATAATGAAATTAGCGCACTTATGAAAATTTCGTAGCATTAGCCAGTACGAGGAAGGCGACATTAACGTCTATGAAAATTTTCATTTGCACATTGACGCGAGAGACTGTTAAGCGAGCGCAGAAGGATTAAGAGACGGAAACCTGTTGTGGCGTGTGTTTTTTTTAAAAGCCGCGGCGGGTTCTCGCTCTCGGCGGTTACATTTCTCAGACAGAGAATCAAACAGGTTCGCTCGCACAGTGCGCGGGATAAAAACCAGTTTTAACGATCCGCTTGAAATTTTTATTGTACACAGTGCGCGCTTCGCGGGATGCATCCGATACAAATACTACCCGATCTGTAGCGGCTATCGCCTTTGTTCCGGTGCGTTTACAGGTGTTGAATATTAAAATGAGATAGGTTTATCGGAAAAATCATATCGGAATGCGATCGGCTTGCGTTTTCCCGCAAACTCTTCGTTTACTTTCGACTATCGCATTATTTGCAGACTGATGTACTCTAATATAATTATCGACAAGTTCGTATTAGTAAATATTGTTATATTTCTGATACGTTTCTCGCGTAGAGATCTCTGTCAAGAATAAAAAAAGAAAGAAAAGAAAAATATATATTGATGAGTCAAATATTCATTTTATTTTTTAAGTTCTCTCGGAAATTGATTTTTTTTCTCTGATCAAAAAAAAGATAAAAAAGATTTTTTGTATTTTTTAGCAGAGCGCAGGTTACTATTCTAGACCCGTACAAAATTATGCTTAGATGACCGAAGACTCGACGTTCACGGTACGAGCGCTTGCGTGAAGCTCGAAAATGAGGGGGAGAACGGGGGGGAAGCAAAGTGGGTGGGGTGGTCTGGGGGTTGGACGGGGTGAAAGGGGGAAGGGGGATCGGAGCTGTGAAAGCGAGGGCGCCTGCAGTGACTAGCCTCCATCGATTTACCGTGCGACGCCATCTTGCCACCCTACGCCACGGGGGTTGACCACCCCTCTGCCACCCCCTTGTCCCCCTCACCACCGCCGCCCGTCGGGGTCACCCCCCTCGAGGCAGAGGCAGACATTTTGAAAAATGATTCCGAAAGTCATCGTGACTCGCACTGGCGTTTTTTAGCGGGCTCGACCCGACCCGCCCGACGTTCCTCTCTCTTTTTCGCGCTCGGTCTTTCGCACTCGAAGGGCAAGGGAAGAAAAAGCGGACGCGCGACAAAAAAAGGAAAAACTATCGCGGCAAAAGACGTGGAAATAAATGAGCGCGTTCTCGTTGGAGTCTGCGTGTCCTGGTTATTAAGCCTTAAGTGATGAGATTTTCGCGACACGCGCGCTAGCCATAACAAAACGCACCAACGTTTTTATCACATCGAGTCGTTTCCTCACAAATAGCAGGATTAATCATCGCCGCTTTTATATCTAAAATTATTATATTTTACAAATATATTTACCGATACATCTTTAATTTTATCGCAAAAACGTCAAAAATGCATAATTTTAAAGTACAATCGCAATGTATAAAAATAACTAAAATAGTTGTGTATTTGTGCCCATTTGATTTCTTGTTGAAATATCGAATTATCAGGGGAAGCGTGTTATTTTGTTCTACTTTAATCTGTATGTAACGATATCGTCGTTGCATCGAGAATTTATGATTACCGCTATATAACGCTGTGTGAGATATCTGCAATTATGCACGTGAATAGTTCTATTTGTGTTTAAATATTAAACAGTTGACATTTTCTGGAATTACTTATTTTCGCTGGAGCTTTAATTTCTTGTAATTGCAGCTTCGATATCATGCAGGATGATTCAAAATTTGTGTCTATAAAATGCAATAGTAACATTATCTGTATAAATATTGATATCGAAGAATATTGAAATTAAATCTTTTAGAAAATGATTTTCGAATAACCATTACTTTTCTGATCAGTAATTTAACGATTAGATTGGACAGAGTACTTAAGAATATCTCAACAATTTACGAAAAGGACGTAATATTTTAAATGGACGGTTGCAGCCTGTGGCTAGACATTCTGAATCAAAAGAGGCGAAAGACAAAGGTCGACAGCAGAGAAAGATTTCAATCGCGTCTACCAATCGTGGAATAAACAATACGGGCTTTCGAGAATGCACAGTGCGGTCGATCGGCTCTCGATTAATCAGAAAAAAAATTCTTGTTTTTGCAAAAAAAGATCGCCATTCGAGACGATGGCGTAGAAACGAGGGATTCTAAAGTCTCGTGGGAAATACAACGTGTAGAAACAAAATATAAAATCTAATGAAAATAAGTCTTTTCCAATACGAGGGAATAATCTATCAAATATTTTTTTGCATCACCGTTATTATAATAGAGATCCAATAAAAACGGTGATATAAGTAGGCGTACATTTTTAAATTACGTTCAATTTATATTCCACTCGTGTGGCATGCGACCTGTATTGCGACGAAAGTATGCCAAATAGAATTCGTAATGCATACTTTTTTTAATTTATCATAACAATGCAATATAAAAGTGATAAGAATATGTCCAGCATAAATAAGAATAAATAAGAATGAAAAAAGAAGCACAAATTGTTTCAGTGAAATTCATAAGTGATAAAAGATAAGCATTCAATTGATGTGATAAAGAGCAAAAGAGATGAAAGAAGTGATGCAAATAAATAATATAAAATAAGTTTCATCTGGAAACAATTCATGCAGAGGTTATCACAAAAACAGGCTTCACGTGCGCGTCCGCAATTGAATTTCGACGAGAATAATGGGCGATCGACAAATTTACAGAGTGGCAGTACATCGTCCTCGTTGCGCAATTATATTTTTATATCATGCGTTTTACATATGCTTTACATTTAATTAATGAATGGCTACGTGCAACGATAACAAGCTACGCGTGGCCTTTTTCCTGTATGCGGCGTACAGCGAAAATGAAAGAAAAAGCGTTCGCGACACTTTGAACTTGATTGAGAAGAAGAACACAGTAGGATATAATTACGTTTTAATAGTATATTACATTCTGAGAAATATTATGTAATTACGACATCGAAATATTGCAAGATAAAGAGACGCACCTATAGTTTATCGATCACGACGTCGAGATCGATATTTGCATGCAAAAAATTAAAGAGCTTCTCCAAATAATTGTATGAGAAAACTCGGGATCAACGAAGAATAATATTCGGAGCAGGAAGCACAAGTAAAACCAATCGTATCATTTTTTTTTCTACTGCTGTCGAGCTCAACGAAAAAGTAATATAAATGACAAATGTTGCAGGAAAGGAACTAAGATCTACTTGTTTGACCAATATAGTAGAAAAAGAACGTATTGCACGGCCGTTCTAAGACGCAAGAAGTGACGCTCGTTGGAGTTGCCTCGTGCAAAAATAGATTTTGCGCTCGTACCGGTAATTGAATTTCGTGGAGGATAATGGGCGGCCGACAAATACGCGCGGTCGCGTTAGATCGCTTTCGATGTGTGGCGCGCGGGCATTCAGCCAGGCCAGGATGGATCCTTGATGGCTAGATTTAAAAAACCGTCCCCGTTTGCCACCCCCTCCCCACCCTGCCGTCCCGTTCTCCGCGTATATAGCCGTCGCCATGTGTTACGGGGGTGGCGGCTCTTCGTAATGGTGGTATTTGCGATGGTAGTGGTGGCGGTCCAGTCGGCGGCCTCTATATAACTGATGGTGCTTCTGAGTGTCAGGGCCAGGCTGTCCACTTCTTTGCGTGCACGTGTGTGCGTGCGTGTACGCGCGTCCAAGCGATTTGCACGTTGGCCGGTTTCTAAGTACAGCTAGCGTACGAATTATATACAGGGTGTCGTAGCTTCCTCGCAGATTTCCTTCATATGTGTATTTTTTTAACGAATTTGGAACGAATTTGTCTTGAATAAGCACGTTGAGATAAAGTTCCTGAGTTGTAGATCGAAACGATTGTGACAAGCTTTAAGAATGAAAACAGATAATAAAAGTTTTTTTTTTATTTTGTAGAATTTTGAGATTCCTATCAGAAAGCATTCAAAATTATATACAATCTATTTCGTTACAAAATCAAAGAATTTAAGAGCTAGATAAAATTCATATTGAATCAAATTTCTGCTAAGTAAAAAACTTGATATTATTTTAATCTAAAGATTCATCAATAAAAGAAAGAATAAATAATTTAGTATATCTTATATATAGCAAGATAAGAATTGAATTTACATCAATAACAGAAAACGATCTAATTTAGATTAGTAATTGGATGTTTCGTGAATTATAGAATGTTCTGGATTGTGATTAAGAAAAGCTTTTTTGATAAGATTCTATCGTGCTTAAGATAAGTACCATACGTGAAAGATAAGACGATGTTTTACAGTTTCAAGATGTGTGTAATCTCGCTAGAAAAAATATTTATTCGACGCATTAAATGCTCTTCAAAATACATGTCACTCCAATGCACTCGTGTCAATTATATAATTAATTAGTTGATAATATTCAAAAACCAATGAGTTTTTTTTTTTTATATCAGAGTTATCTTTTCTCAGTGGAAGAACGTTTATCTAATATTGTCTTATTAAATTTTTATTCTTCGAGATCTCCCTCGCGATGAAGTTGAATTAACTGTCTTATTTAATAGAGCTTTCTCTCTGATATTTCAATCTTCATAATTCCAAGCATATGTCATATCAATTACGAATCGTTAATTACTGTCCAAAGACCGATCAGCTTCCAAGCAGGAACTTAATCCACTCGGCGAATGTCTCTGCCTTATCGAGATTATTTTCGCTCGAAGCTCTGCGGCTCTCGCCGTCGCGTGTTTCTACGGGATTACCCGTTAAGCGGCGCAAGTAGAACTCCGGCTTCATCGGTGATATTGAAAAGAAAGGTGGGAAACGTAGTGAGCGCGCGGTGTAGAGGGCGAAAATAAAAGAAAACGCAGTCGGTGCGACGAGTCAATTAAGGTCGATCGAGAAATCGTCCTCCGCCTCCCGCGCGCATACATGTGCATAAATGTGTAGACGTACACACACCTTACATATATATGTGTGTGTATGTATATATATGTGTATATATATATATATATATATATATATATATGACGAATCTATTGAACAGTAAACGAGAGCGAAGCCGCCAAGCGTGTAAACCGAGCGAGTGCGAAAGAGAGGTCGGAAGGCTGTGGGGAGAGAGGGTGCAATGTAGGGATATCCGGGGTCAAACGTTAATACTGCATAGGAACGAGTGAAGGAACGATGCCAACGAGGTCCAATCCTCCTGACAATAATCGGATTGATTAAAAGTCGCCGTCGTCCACCACTATCATCGTTACTGCTACTGGAGCGCAGGCAAATGCAGCTCGATTGTGCGGGTGTACGGATAGGCAAACGCGATTTATAGGCTGCGTTTTATACACGCGTGTGCGTTATTCACGTCGCGCTATGCGCGTACGTGAAATCGCAGCGCGCGATGAAAAGCGTCATATCGTTGCATTTGCCCTTAATAAAGTCATAATTGCGCGCGGTCAGATTGTACTTTATGATGTACGACATTTATGTAAAAATTCTTGGGCACGTGAGTCGAGAAATATGTGTATATTCTAATGCGAGCTGCGATGAACTCGTCGACTACAAAACTTAATAGCTCACAACAACGAAAGGAAGGTCCGATGGATCTAATAATGGTGATCGGTCACAGAGTCAGCTTAAACTTATCTTGCTGTTATCTCTTCCTATGTACATGGAGAAAAGAGAGAGAAAGAGAGAGGGAGAGAGAGAGAAGGACCGTTCGTTGGTTGTTAGGCAATCTTGTAATTATTCACCGGGAGACGCGACTGTATCAAAGCGGCGCTCTAATTCCATTAGGACCGAGTAAGATAACCGTGATTACGGCGGGTTTGAAAGGTGACCGAGGGACGAAGAGCGACACGAGTCGCTCGAAGAGTATAGGATACGACGAAGGTAGGAACCCGAGTCAAGGCAGCGGATCGATATTTTTGACTGCAATTTAGTCTGCATTTAATCAACGTTTAATCACCTCATCAACGGGCCAAGTTAATCCGAGCGTGCTACCTACCGTTGCAGCCACCTTTATATGCTCTAGCACGACGACGCCATATTTAAACTCATCATTATTCGGCGCACTAATAGAGCCGCGCGCCGAGGAAAATTCTCTCAGGATTCTGACTCGCGTAAAAAGGTAAGCGAGCCGTGCTGAATAGCGATCGAAGCCTAAAAGGTTACATGTCCAAATCGGCGCACCTAGAATCAGAAAGAACGTTATATTTTATAATGTTTTATTTGTGGTAATTTGTGAAATAGAAGAACACTTCGGAATATAAACGTTTTCTTCAAAATTGATATATTTTGTACAGAATATTATATATCTAAATCGCATCCAGCAAATTTCATAAAATTATCAAAACCGATAAGTAAAGATATTCACGTTCTCTAAATATAAATATTGTCGTCAAATATATTACGGGCAACTATGCAATTTATAATAGGTTGCAACCAAATTCGAAATTTTACAGCAATATCTTCTTTTAAATCCTAAATAAAAAAGAAGTCCTCTAAAAAATAATAGTAAAACTGGTAGACCGTCCTTTTAATTGTGTAAAGAAATTAACGCAGTAAAGTCTGCTTCGCATTTAGCCCTTTATGGGCCACAGAGTCGTTTCGAAGGTCTAAATTACCAAGGGCCGGTCCTTCGAGTTTAGGACCGACCCCGTCTCAACCGGGGTTCTCCATTCCCTTCGGTCCCTTAACGCCTGGCGCGGCTGCCGACCTCTATAAATTCCCTCAGGATTTTTCTTTTCTCTACTTGCCTTAATTAAAGCTCCCCCTTGCTAGCCGACTAGGTACGACTACGCCTATGGACCTGCCCTTTCGCGTCACGTTTACTCCAGCTATGACATTTTCACTCCCGACAGATACACGACTCAGACTAAATGTCAGACAGAACGAAGGATGTCGAGCCATTTAAAATTACGTAACGATGTACCATTACAAAAATAGGCTTGCGTTGCATTTTATCTTGTCGTTTACAACAAGCATAATTTTATCAAATGTCTCACAAAATTTTTATCGTGCAAGAAAGTGAACAAAATACTGGAATAAAATATAGTGTGAGCTATGTGGGAAATAATTAAGTAAATCATTTAACTTGTATGTATAGATTTAATTTAATTATGATTTAAATAAGGAGAAAAAAAGCTTGTATTCTCTCTCTCTCTCTCTCTCTCTTTTTTAGAAGAGTTGCACGTTAATTATTAAATTTAAAAACTGGAAATATTTAAAATGTTATTAATAATTTGAAATCTTTATTAACCAGTTATCTGCCAAATATATTGCGTGTAGTATGTCATTGCAATAAACCGTTTCGTTTGCATTTACTTAAACATCTAAAAAACTTTGCATAAGTTTGAACGGTCGTTTCGCAGACACCCGGTAGCTTCGTTATTTATTTGCAAAAAGTCCTCTCACATAGCGAAAATGCCATTTTCCGTCGTAGCCGGGAAAGTTTTGCGAGTCGTGAGCGTAAGGAATTCCTTAAGCTAAAAGCATACGTGTCCTCATCCCCCGGTTTAAAAACTTTCATCCCTTCTACGCGAGCGCGCTGGCGTGGGTGGTTGTGAAGTAGTTCGAAAAGTTTTCGCGCGCAAAAAGCCGAGCTTTTCGCACTTTTCTTCGTCGCCTGCGCGAAAGGATGCGCGCGGTAGTACGAAGGAGGGTGAAGTCGTAGGGGATGGTTGAGGTAGAGGTGGCCGTGCGATGTTAGTGGCGACGGTGATGTTGGGGGTGGAATCTGAGGGTTCGAAGAAGTAGCTTCGAGAGTGGGGAGATCGACAGATAAGAGAAAATGGGAATGAGGGAGACGAAGCGAGATAGCGAAAAGTGGGGATATCAGTCTCTTCGCAGAATGGGATATTAGAATTCTTAGGTGAATAGCGGTGGAATACTTCAACAATTAATTTTAGTGTTCTAAGCGGAGACAGGAGTTTTTGTTTCGACTCAGTATATATAAAGAGAGAGCGCGAGTTGTGTATCTAATTTTATATTTTCTACAAAAATTGTTCTCGCTCGAATCTCTTTATAAAAAATTAAGTACTGAAGAGAATGCCACGATTATCCAACTTTGTATGCTATATATATGTGTATATACATATATAAACATCATATTTTAATACACATTTGTATAATTATCAAATGTTACGCAAATCTTTGCAAAATATCAGTTAAAGCTTTATATTTATATTCTAGTTCTTCTTTTAAACACGCGTCAATTTGGATAGAATATTTTACACAATTTGCGTATTATTATTATCTGAAATTATATTTTTTTCTATATATGTACATATTTCTTTCAATAATCTTTTTTCCGCTTTAGTAAGTATTTGATATATATAATTGTCAAGATTTCTCTAATATAAGTTTACAAAGAACTTCCTTAAGTACATACTTTGTTAATGAAAAAATGCTTATTATTATATGTAGAATGTTTATATAAAATTAAATATATATTCTCTCTGATTTTCGATAAATTATGTATTGCTAGAACAAAAAAAAAATAATAGAAATTAAAAATTTCATAAAGAAACGCGTGTCTCTGTGTGTGGATAATATTTAAAATTATAAATTAGCATTTAAAATGAAGGCAGATCTGCTTTTTTTTGGCTGGATGTTTTATGTTTTTTAACGAGACGAAAGAAGAGTCATACTTCCGGGAGACGCATTGAACGGAACCAAGCAAACGGCTCTAGGATTCTAGAGCGAACTCTACGAGATCGCGCCTTCCAGATAAGTGTGCGCGTTTACATAGGGTGCAGGTGCAAACGGGGTGCTATTGGTAAACCGTGGTAGGTGATAGGGACACACAGGCAGGGTGGCATCACGGAGTACCTATGTACAGGACACGTAGTGAAAGAGGATCGGCGAGCTAGAGCGAGCGACGGGTAGCCGCGCGGTGAACTAGCTGCTATCCTCGAGAAGCTTTTGCAAACCGAGTCGAACTTGTCGCTTGCGTTGTGTGCGGTGCTGATGGTGGGGAAACTGGTCGGTCGATGCGCTCGGTCGCTGCCGGAGCTGCAGGGGGCTGTTTTTGCGGGTGTGGCTTAACGCACCCCCTGTCGTCCCACTGACCCTCGCCTCCTTGCCCCAGGAACTACCAACCCTTCTCACCGCGCTCAACTACCTAACCATCCCCCTCCTCCCCCTCGCCGCTCGCCCGCGGTCCTTGTACTCGCCTTCTTTCCCCCTTACCTATTCTCACCCTCCCACCCCTCCGCCGACTAGTGCCCGATTCTAGCCCTTGAGGGGCGACCATGAGCGCGAAACTAGAGTTTGCCCAATCGCGTCTACGTGATCAGCAAAGTATACTTTTCGGAAAATGCACGTGAAATATGGGGAACGACTTTCTGCGACTTTTACGTGCCCGCCATACTAGTCCAACTACACCATCCGATGAATTTGCGTTGTTTGTGTGTAGTCTCGATAGCGCGCGCTATATTCCGACTATTACCAGAGTTTCGCACATGCATTCGCGAGATTAACTTTATGCTCAGTTTGATGGCGAAAGAAATTGTAATCCTCTCTGAATACCGTGAATAATATTCCACTTTTAACTTTTTTCTATATTTTTAATATTTTTAACTTTCCTATATTTTTATACAAACCTATAATGGGATTAAAATAAATAAATATATACATGTGATATAAAAAAAAGTGTCTGATTTTAAAAATTTATGACTAATAAATTTCGCATAAAATGTGGATAGAAGAATGAATATGATGTGTGTAGAATCAAATCAATTGATCATCTTCTTCAGATTTTTTAACGATTTTAATTGATAACGATTTTAATTCTCTCCCGGTATGTCGACTTATGAAGTGCACACTTAAGAAAACATCCCATTTGATAGAATCAAGAATGTTTGTATGATTAAACAGATACGATCAAAAATTCAAAGAAATTTTTATCGTATTGATTATAACGCGATAAATTAATCGTGTATTGAAATCTATCGCCAGTGTTTATATGTATAGTAGCTCGATATCTCTGTTAAACATTCTTCTATTGTAATATATAATTCCAATTTATATAAATTTTTCTAAAGAGAGAGAAAAGAGAAGCAGAGAAAGAGAAAAAAGTAAAGAAATTCTTTAATATTTATACTAAATATTAAAAATATATTCTATATTACACACACACACACGCACACACACACACACACAAACTACACATAATTTTACATAACAATACATTAAAAAATCTCATAAAAGATTCTTACAAAATTGACAAATATATAAAGTTTTTTTATCAAAATATCGCAAAAAATAGCTACAATAATTACAACATACAATAATTAAAACTAAGTTATTATTAACAATAAGTATTTAGAACAAATTAATTTTAAAGATAATACGTAATAAATTAATAAATAATAACATTTTTTCTTAATAAAAATATGTTGTATTACTTTATTATTTTCAGGCAAAATTATTTTCACATATCGTAAATAATTATAAAATAATCGATGAATTAATTAAATACAGTCCACTGTCACGTTGTATTTGAATTGGTAGATATGTATCTCTTCGATTAATATTTTAGATAGGATCTCTATGTGTATTTTAGGTAATATTTTATATTGTGTAAATTGTGTCAAAAAAAATATGTTTAGGCTTATCGTTTAAAAGTCTTTAAATCGATATAAGCGGATAAGAGCTTATTTCGTAATAATATAATGTAAATTAAAAGTGGGATCAAAGCAGATCTTAAAATTCAAAAAGAGTCGGCTAAGAACACTAAGCATTTTACGCACATTAAAAGGACACGCGTGTCTACTTTTGCCTTCGCGAGTTACCTTAATTGTCATAATTTTCTGCAATTAGTGCTTTTTAGTCAGACAATACGCTTTCACTCTCGCGATTTCACGTCTCGCTCGCGCTGCCCATTATAAGATGCGCGTCGCGGTCAGAAATAAAATAAAAAGGAACTGCGGGAAATATATATTCGTGACATTGAAACAACGTCGATTTTTATTGTGGACTGCTACGCGGGCCACGGCCGTTGCCCGACACGGTTTCGATTGTTGCTTTTCTCTCTCCTCATCCCGTTCCCTTTCCCTCTTTCCACCCTCTTTTTTTTCGCTCCTCTGCGTCGCGTCGCGACACACGAAAACAGCTGTTACTTCACCGCTGGTCGACGCGCCGCGCGTCGCCGCGCGGCTCGGCTCGGCGCGGCGGCGCAAACGCGAATTCGAATTCGCTCTTTTTCAATGCGCGTGCCACACGCATACAGAGCGACGGTACTTCGACCCCCTATGGTAGGTGCATCGACCAACGTCCATATACTGCACCGACGCGTCTGTAACGCGACTGCATCACCTCTCGCACAGCCCTGACCGCGCGCATCGTATTTTTCGTGGGCGGAATCGGCGCGCCTCTCGAAAAACCATAACACCGTGCGAACGCGTCCATAAACGTTCACACGCGTTACAAATTTCACTCACGCGCGTATATACGAAAATAGGGGCGCGTCGTGGATTTCTCATTACTAAAATATACGCTACGAACCCCAAAGTGAAATCAGCGCTTTCGCTTTTACGCGAAAAATGTAAGATTAACGAAATGATAAAGACGATAAAGATTGACTTTTTCGGCAAGTTATTGTTTATTGCAACAAAGTTTGATCTCGAGTATGAAAAACGTTGTGAGTTTTCCAATTAACTTTCAAAAATGATTATCGTTTTGATCTCTTGAAATAAATATTATAAATAAATATAATAGATAACGCATGACACATCACACAGTTACGCACAAGTGATATCATGAATAAATTATATACGCTGATCAAATTAAAACAGCTGGCTTTTCTTAACAAACAAGGCTAAACGGATGTGTTGCTGGATGATGATTAACCGTGACTAATTAGAAGAAAAAAAGTGAGTCTGTACTCAGAAACGCAAACATAATTAGGGCCAATCGGGGGGAAATAAAGAAGAAAGGGTGACTGTTTGAGGACACACGATCCGCCTTCCTCCGGAGTCTACGATGACCGAGTGGTCATCGTTAATGGCGTCGGTAAAAAGTGTTTGCACGCGCTTACAAAGACCAGAGACCCGCCCAAGATCGGACCCCGACACGATACCTTACGGAGCGGAAAGAAAATCTCACTGATAAATTGCAGCGAAGCCGCGTAAAAGTATCGTTAGTCGGTGAATTTAATTTACAATTCTGTAGATAAAAGCACTCAAGTTCAAACTCTTTTAATACGCTCAATATACAGATTAATTGATGGATTTTTTTTTTAAATATTAATGAAGATTATATTTCTCTCCCCTGTTAGCCGCTTGGCGCTACGAAAAATAAAATACCTGGAAGAAAGCTACCGTTTAATATTAAAAACTAAGTGCACCGCTTATAAATTATTTAAATGTATGCACATTTAATGTGTATGAAATTAGCGCTTCTTGCTTCCACCGTACACCTTCCGCGCATTAACATTACGAAACACATCTTATTTACATTAGAGCGTGATGCGACTTTAATGCGCTGTCCCGTATCGGAAGATGAAATCAAACACACGAATAACGAAAGGTGTCGCTCCCATGACGAGCCGATAGAGTGGCGTTCTCTCACTAATCGTAACGGTATTTTATTCGAACTCGTCAAGAAAATATTGGCCGAAATTGTCGGTGGTAATGGAGCAATTAGCGCGAAAACTGGCAACCAAAGGGAATCGGTTTGACAACAAAATTGGACGACACTTCCGGCGCCGCGGCAGCAAAGTCGAACTCGACAAATAGAGGCATTATTCACTGTGTTCACACGTTATGCCGCATATATACGGGCGCGTGCAACACGGAAAACGTACGTATCCGGCGTGGAAGGAGAACAAAAAGTGGGAATTCGTAGCCGCGGATAATCGAGTTTACCGCATGTTATAGAGCGTTAAAATTTCCGCAGGCATTCGATCGCTCTTCCATCCACCCTCTCTCTCTCTCTCTCTCTCTCTCTTTCCCTTTTTCTTCTCTCTGTTTCTCTCTCTCTCTCTCTCTCTCTCTTTCTACTTCTCATTCTATCTCATCGTTTCGCTTTCCTCCTTGCTCATACCGCGTCGCTGATGGAGACGAGCTCAGTGTCCGCTTACAGGTCGCGTCAATGGTCGAACAATCGTCGGACTATTAGCAAACTATTACAATATCGATGGCAGCCGATGGGTCGATAGATACGCGAGTCATCAGCTGTTGCGCTGATCGGATATCTCCGATAGACTGGAGCTGCCACGGCTACACAGCCTCCGTCATCCCCAAATTGCTCCTCGTAGATCATTGGGTCCAACTTGGCAATCGGGAACAGTGTGATGTAAAGTGTATTGTTATCGAGATCTCTAATTTCTTTCTCGAAAATTAAATTTCTTCGTGTTTTTTTATTTTATTATATATATCATTGTTTCAAAAAATGTTATTTTTGTCAAATTAGTTAATAATATGCATTAAATTGCTTGTACATTTTCTCACTCAATGGCTTTTATATTCACTATTGGTCGCGGTTACTTTCTTTCGAAATATTTTAAATATTACGATATCTATTATTATTAGCTACGCTCTTATACTTTATTTTATTATTTAGAGTATCCAATAGCAAAGGATTGTTTAAAAAGAAAAGAAATTCCCGGCGCGCAACATGTGGTCGCCCATAAATTATTTCGTTCTCATATCCGGTTCACAGTATCATAACAAATCGAACGCTTTTAAATAATAGACAATATCGCGATTGTAACAATTTATTCCGGTGGTTCGCTTAAAAACGTTATACACAGCGTTAACATTTGCTTTTCGTTAATGTTACACCAACACACAGCAATTGCGTAACAATCGTAGTCGCTCTCCCTCTTCTCCCCCTCATCTCTCTTTCTCACTCTCTCTCTCTCTCTCTCACACTCTCTCTTTCTCTCTCTCTCTCACTCTCTCTCTCTTTCGCTCTCTCTTTCTCTGTTTGCCTAGAACATTTTCATTATACATATTGTTTAATGCCCCTTTCATTCGAGGCAATTTCATTGGGCAAAATTCCTACGTTATATCACGCAGAATGATATCGTCGAGTTGTGCAATTTTTATTGTCCCTCGAGTGGACGGACTGTAAAATGTTGGAAGAAAAGGAGGAAAACAACGCGACGTAAATGCAACGCCGACCTACAGCCGGTCCAGCCTAGGGAATAATCTATCCAGTAATTCATTCTGGTATAAAAATATATCCAATTAAAAACTCGAACTATCTGTTTCGTTTACTGCCCACATCGCAAATCACCTTGTTTTATTGAATATCTGTACTTCAAGTCAGTTCTCGTGGGTAAAGAAATTTTCGTGCGTTTAATATCTATTTTACATTAGACGCAGGAATCATATATAATAATAATCTTACATAAAATTAAAAGCGAATGTACGTAAAATTCATAAGCAACATAACTTTTGTCATCAATAATTTTCTACGAACAACTAATTATAATGCGGCGCGGCACAATGCCTTGCTGCGTCAATCGTAAAATGTATTCTTCTACAGATTGCGCATTGATCACGTAGCGAAACGTTTTGATAAAATGTAGCATGGCAACGAGAAAAAAAAGGCACATACATAAATATACGAAGCGGTACAGTACATAAATGTAACCCCGACCTAGGGGAACACCCGTGGCGGGAAAAAGAGGCGGAGGAAGGGCGCGCGTGATGCGCCATTCGAAATCGATTCCTGCAACGTGGCGTTGCAGCCTTCGATGAACGGGTCACGACCATGGAAATATGAATGAAAAACGGCGCCGCGCGCGGTTCTTCGGGAAAAGCCCCGCTTGGAAAAAAAGGAGGCAAACCACGTTGCCTGGCCATCGATCGGCCACGTGCTCGGCATCTATTCGACTTTGCCGCCTTTGCCCGATGCACCTTCTGCAATACTCTTTCATTGAGATCCCTTTCTCCTCTGTGAGAAACTCCAGGAGGAGTTTTAGATAAATCCACAAAGAATCATTCGCGAAGATATTACAAAAACAGACGAATCTTTTTCTTATTATTCTATCTTACGCGATACGTTTTACTTGAAAACAAATAATTTGATTAATATTTATATACACACATTTTTTACTTTTTATTTTATACTTCTAATTATAAAGATTTTTACCATATAAGAAAGAAGAAGCCGTTATACTTACTACAGTCAAATGACATCATTAATTGCGCCTTATACATTAAAGATTATATCATCGCGACTCTTATTTAACAAAAGCCGTATCTAAAAGGAAGGATTTTGCATGGCGACGTTTTGTCACGTTCCTTCCGCAATTGTGTTCCCTTCTACACGACGCGGAGAAATGTCGTCCACCTCGACGTTTAATCATACTTAAGTTCCTGTTTGGAGAACGCTCCCGCGCTTGAATGTCAGACAGCCCCGTCCAACTAATTATGAATTTCTGTAGACCGCAATCAATTTTCCCCGGGAACGAAATTGCCGGTAAATTGGCGTCGTCGGAGCTGATGTCCAACTATGCTTCCGGACTATCCGTAGTGGTGCCCAGACGCTGGGGATCACGGTGGCTCTTTGTGTTCCGGGGGTTACTATCGAGTAAGGTAGGAGGGAGAGGACCGGGCTGATGCCGGCCGAGGTTAGAAGAGAGACGGCGAGATAGGGTGGTTTTTGGTAGGTGGGTTCTACAAAGGCGGGAGGGTGCTCGCGGGGGTGGACCTAAGCGAGGATAAAGGAGAAGGAGAAAGCACACACCATGGTGTGCGGCCCCTCTTGGGGAGGTGGGCCGGAGGACGATCAATAAGGAGCATCGTTGGTGGGGGGTCTTACCAGGACCTCAAGCTACCCCCCACGTTGTCCTGCTTAGGGTGAGGGTCCGCAAGAAAGAACCGAGAAAATATTCTGAAAGGGGTCGCCGTCGCACGCGTATGTGTGCAACGTTGGTGATCTCTCAGTCCGTGAACTTTGGTTCCCACCATCGCACAAACCGCACATATACACACATATACACGTATGCATTGTCTCACGGACATATACAGAACACGCGCGGTCCAGGCGGTCTCCACGTGTATCCGGAGACGACGGTGGCGAGAGATGCGGACCGCGTCGGGAGAAAACCGAGAAAAATTCCGAAGGAAGGAAGACCGGAGGAAAAAAAATTGTACGTGCAATTACCCATCCCACCGACACCGCGGGAAAGTGGGATTCCTTTGGCCAGCCAGAGACTTCCTTTCTCTCCCTCGGCGCGCGGTAGTAAGTTCTTTATGTGGAACGAACTAATCTCTTTCCTTCGGTTGAAAAAAAAAAAAAACCTCGCGCGATGTTACGCCTCGTCTTGGGGTAAGAAGCGTCGAATAAAGAATCGTGAGATGAATGCAAATACGTTTTACATATTGCAGAAGCACACGTTCTACGCGCGACTCGCTTGTTTTCTCAGGAAACTCGTGGAACTTTTTTGTCGGAAGTCGAGCGTCGTACACCTGTTTGAATGTACCTTCCAGTAGACAAGCAGCGCATTCTTTTTCTACTGAAAGAGATGCAGTTGAAGTACTCAACACAAAGATTTTTATTATATGTATTTGCCGCGTCTCCTGTATATAATTTATAATGGAATAATTATACTAATTGACACGATTTTTTGAATTAAGGCAATTTTCTTAAAACACGAAAAACAAAACGTATTTCGTAACCATAATTACTTTTTCTCCGCGATCTTTATAATTCTACATATTCTCTTACAATAAATTCTCTCGTAAGTAATGTATTATTCCAAGAATATTATAATATACGTATCTATAGATACGTTTTTCTACTGCGAAAAAATAAAAACCTCTACAAACGTTTTATGGTTGCTTCTGAAATTGAACGTGCCGATCGAAATCATAAAAGATAATCATATAAGAATACGTCGTCTGGCAATCATCCGGATAAAAAATTACCGCAACGTCGTTACGGTCAGATCGTTTTAAATCTAATTTCCGGCGAGCATCGCGCGATACACGATCGTGTGGTACACGATAAGGGACGTCAAGGAATCAGTGTCAATTAACGATGATGAAAGTAAAGGCTTGCCCCGTTACCGGAGATCGTGTATGAATATTCATCCCGTTCGGTAAATTTAATAGATCACGGACACTCTCGATGAACTACGAAGAAAAGGGTATGAAGAGAGAAAAAAATTGCGCAGCAAGGAAGAGTTTGCATGTCCGTGTGCGTACGTGTGCATGTGTGTGCGTGTGTATGTGTATATGTGTATGTCCTAGCGTGATATCGTACGTACGTAAGTGACTCTGATGTCGCAATGAAACGACAACGACGAGAAGATAAGCGCGACACACATGTACGTATACGCATACCGCTATGTATATGTACGCGTGCGTGCGTTTATATGTGCCCGGCGGAAGCGTCTAATCCATCGGGTGGGCATTGTTGTCAGACATATTGGGGTTTGTTCTTGAGGCAACCCGAGGGAAGAGGTGGAGGAAGAGGTGGCGGACGAGGAGATGGCGGAAGGTGGTCAGGTGGGTGGTTTGAAGGGGGGTGGGCCTCGGAAAGGGGGTGGGGGTGGGTGGTTAGCTTTATTGATCTGTAAGACTGCCAACCTACGGACTCTGTGCTTACCCGCGCTCTCCTCTTCGTTCTCCACATTCTCTCTACCACCGCCTTCTCTTCCTACGGCGGACCTGCTCGCTCTTTCTCACCTTCCCTCCCTCTCGCTTTCTCACACACACACACACACACACACACTCTCTCTCTCTCTCTTTCTCTTTCTTTCTCTCTCTCTCTCTCTCTTCCCATTTCGACTCAACCTCTCTTCCTTCCTCACGCGCGTTTCTCGGCCCTTGCAAACACGCACACCAATCCACATTGTCACTCTCTCGCTTCTGCCGTTCCCTTCCGTCTCACTTGTCTGCGTTCTCTCATCCCTGCGGTACGTCCCGTAAGCTCTACGTACCTACTCTAGCCACCCTTAACGCTGGCTTAGCAAGGGACAACCCCCGACCATCGCCACTGCCATCCACCGCCGCCGCCACCCTCCGCCCGACCATCCGCCCATCCTACCCATCTCCGCCACCCGCCGCCTACCCCTTTTCTCTCCTCACCGACAGTCCTCCCGGATTCACAACCAGCTAACCAACACGCAAGTCGCTTAAATCCACGCTCAACCTAGTCTCATTGTGTTTGTGTAACGCCCGAAGACCGCACGGACAATGCGCCGTAACTTTCTCGGCGCTCATCTCGGCGAATTTCCACCCTCCCTCCCCCTTACACTTTCTTTTCTTCCTTTCTTCTGCGCGACTTCTTTCGCCGCGTTTAAACTCAAGCACACTATACCTGATTGCTGTTCTCTTATTCAATGAATGCCGATCAAATAAAAAGTTAGATGGTCGATTTACTATCAATTTTCATCACATTCGATGCCATTTCAATTAGCTTGTAAATAACTAGTTAAAACACATTTATCTAACTAAATACACTATTTTTATCATTTATTGCTATGATCTTAAATCACCGACAATACATATGTATACATATGTGGTTGATTATACTCTTTTACAGAAATTATACTAATAGTAGTAAATGCAGAGTTAATGCAATAAAACTTTAAAACGAACTACACACACAGTGCGAGAACGGCATATTATTTCTTTTTTGTATAATTAAAAAAAACATAGCAATATTTGTATAGCTGTTCGGACAATATCGCCGCTTTGATGTCGCTGACACACGCGCATCGGACAGTAGAGTCACCTGACGATGCAACGTCCAAAAAATAATATGGCAAGAGAATCGACGAGCGCGTACGTGACAACCGTTAACTTTACAACTTTGCACCCACGATATATATATATATATATATATATATATATATATATATTTTAGTCGCGTCGTGTCCTCGTTCCTCCATCTGCTTCACGTTCTTCTTTCGTAATCTCTCTCATTTTCTCCCTCCTTTCCTTCCCTCCTCTCTCTCTCTCTCTCCCTCTCTCTCTCTCTCTCTCTCTCTCTCTCTCTCTCTATATATATATATATATATATATATATATATATATATATATATTTAGAGAGAAAGAGCACGTAGATATATATATATATCTACGTGCCTTCATTGGAGAGTTACGGTGCACAGGATGTAAGCGATTTCGAAACGTTTCTCCCGCTCTACCACATTCTCACCCTTCCCATCCCAGGGAGCGTCCGTCCACCTCCTCGGTCTTTCCTACTCCCCCGCGCATTTTTCTTACGTCCCCCTTTCCTCCCGTTACGTCCTCGGGCTCTTCCAACCTTCGTCGACCATCGCCGCCTCACGTATACCTCACTACACGCGCACGGCCGCGTCTACACGCACGCGTCGATGAGCACGCCGTTTCTCCCCCCTATGACGTGAGATTAAATTCTAACGGGCCAGCTCCCCAACGTACAGGCATTTTTCTTAGCTCGCCGGGGAAAGGACTACGTGCCTAAATTAATACTCACTCCCACGTAGACGTCGAGGGTGGACACCGGCAACGGAGAACGAGCACACGTACACGTGCAAGTCCGGACCTCGGTAGTTGTGATAGTATACTCGTAGCGCCATACGGGCATTTCGACCCCCCGTTGAATTTCTAGCGGCCATTATTTAGCGCGCTTAGAACTTGCTGCCCGTGGGGTAATGGCGCCCTTCCGTGCACCGTATACCGTGGTATATAACCGGTAGGATAGCCAACGGGACTACCAGGATAAGGGGGGAAAAGGGAGGAATGAGAGTAGGAGGAAGAGGAGAAGTAGGGTTAGGGATTGCAGCAATCTGGGAATTCCTGTTAGTTCTTTGGGCGTAATGACTCAACCCATCCCGACGAAATTACGGCAAGAGAGCGCCGGATGAGAAGCGAACGGTGATTACGCGCAGCGACGATACGTAGGATACGGTACCGTGTATGTATCGTATCGTATATATATATATATATATACATACATATATTGCGAATGCAGCAGAGTCTTGGGAAAAGTCAAACGACAGATTTTAAAGCAATTAATTAAGGCCGCGACAGAAGGAGTTCTTCTATTATCCGGCACACGAGAAGCACGTGAGGTCGTTTCTCGCGATGAATTTCAACGGACACCGCCTGAAGGCAAATACGAGGAGCCCCGCAGTTACGTAATGCTTTCATTACTCCGTTATACGAGGCTCCCTTGCTTAAATAATCCTCGATTTAATACTAATTATCCACGATTTATAGAAACGCCAGAGAGAGAATCTTTACGTCTTTTGAATAATCTCAGAATAAAGATAATCAACACATTTGTGTCGCGACCCTTAAATCTTCCAAGAAGTATTTGCTGGAGATATTCTTACATTACTCACCTCCTCTTCAAAATTTCATTAAATAAGATAAAAATCAGAAAAATTTTCCAAATACATCTCAAAAATGTTACAAGAATTTAAGGAACATTTTAAATAATTTTACGTTAATTTCTTAATGCATATGTTATTTGCAACGATTTCCTGTAATGAAATTATATGGATAAAATAATTTTCACTTTTTTCAAATCTCTTTCTCTTCATGAAAAGGAGTGATAAGCGTCAAGGATGCGTCCTTCTATAGTTCGAAGACGAACCAACAAACCGAACATAGCGTTTTCTACTCAGAGTGTACCGCTCCGGCGGACTTAGATTTAGGGGCTGCTAGTTGGAGGCAGTTCGCGGGGGGTGGCGGCGAGCCCGGTGAGCCGAAGGGATAGAAGAGGGACGAGGTATATGGGGGGGTCGACGAGGAGGGAGGGTCGGGTTGGTTCACATTTACATAGCGGACCCGGCAGGACTAGATGACTAGGCGGTGGGATATTAAGAGGGAGAAAGGGGGTAGGTGGTGGCAATTCTGGCAACATGGCCGCGACCGAGCCGCGCGACGTACACCAAGGGAGCTCCTGGAAAAGGGGGAGAGGGTGGCTAAATTTCCTATGCCACCGCCACCTTCTCTCGCATCGACTACCCACCTTCGTCAGCCACCCATCGTCTCCCTCTGCCAGGATGGGGTATCCCATCCCGGAGTCTGCTTAGACGCGATTTCTCGGACCTAGCTTTATTCGATTATTAAGGACCGCTATTGGATTAAACGCGATTCCATTCCACGCGCGGTTTTACGACTGATTTTCAGTACCCGCTACCACCCACTTGACTCGTCTAACTTCCTCTCCCGCGCCCTTTTTCCGACTTTCTGTCTCCGTTCGTCCGCTCACCGCGCCGTTGATTGGTCTCGATGTCAGAGGGGGTGAACTTTCGTCGACGGATACGGCGTGCCAGGTTTTAGCGCGGGACGGGGCACACGGACGGATAGAGGGTTAGCCAATTAGATCCGCGACCGCGCGAAATCGGGCGTACAGCGGCGAATTGTAACGTGACAGAATTTCTCGAGATATGAACACGTTCGTTCGTTTACCAAATGAGTCTTTCTCATTCTGGCATCCTTGCTTAATTTTTGTATACCTGTTGACATTAAATTTACAGTTCGTTCAATTTTTATTTCCTGATGTTAAAAATGCGATTATAATAAATATAAAAATATAATATAGAAATGTATTTTTAGAAATTTCTGTTGAAATACTTGAAAGAAACATAAAGATAGTCACAGAATTTTTTCGTTACTTCTGAATATTCGTAAAGGGAACGATAGTCGGATTCATTCTACGCCGTGATCTTTTTTTTTTTTTTTCTAAGAATGTACATTCCACTATTCGTGAAACTTTATTGTATAATATGCGCGCGACGACATTTACCACGCAAGAATAGATCCGCATTTTTTCCCGAGTGTTCACCGACGCGCCGGTAACATCCACGCGGTATTCCTCGGCGCGAGCAAGGCGGACGTTAATCCCCGTCGCTGTAACTTTCAACGGCGGTAACTCATCCGATCAAAACCGTGAAACTTGGAGGCACGAGGCTTAGTCCTAATTTAAGGGTAGAAGTGAAAACCACCCCTGCCGGCGCTAATTTAAGGCCGGCACTGCCCGCTCATTTGTTTTAACCGCTCTCCCGCGGGAGAGTCGGAGGTGGAGAAAGTACGGTATACGCAGGTTTGCCGGTACGAGAAAGAAAGATAGAAAAAGAGAGAGCGAGAGAGAGAGAAAGAGAGGAGGTTCGATAGAGAGAATCGGGAGGGACGGGGGAAGCTGGACGAAACGCGGTTTAGTTTAGTTGCAATTCACGCCATAGTGCCGACCAGCTTTGAGTTTGCTTTTACATTTTCAAAATGCGCCGTGCGAGCATCGACAGCCGATACTGTTTGATCGCCAGATCAACAATTTCGAGATTAGCGACGCTTTTTTTCAAAAACATCGTTTCGTTACAATTTGCAAGTGGATAGAGATGGAAATTTATTTATTTGACGATATTTATATTAAATGAGATAAAACTTGTAAATAAATTTGGGGCAGTTGTGTGTGTTATCTCTTTATAATTGCACTACAAAAAAGAGCAATTGGATTTTGTAAAAATGTTCTCATCCATGGATAATTTGTATATTTGTATGTTAAGATTGTATCTTTTTGCGTTGTGCAAACATATAAGAACAACGGAATTCTCTATCGGAGCATGTAATAGTAAGCAACAAAAAATAAGAGTATACGATGCACGATGCAGCATCCGAATTTAAGCTCTTTAGGCTGCTTCGATGTTTATCGAATTCTTTGGACTTTTCTCTTTTTATTTCACCGTTCCATCATCCCGCAACGTGTTCTTTTTTCTCACTCGTCGAGATCACTTTAAAGCCGCTCTCGCCAACGTCCCGGCAGCGTCCACTTTTCTTCCTTTTTCCTGCATCTGGCCTGCGCGCGCGGGCCTTCTCCTTTTTTATTCGAACGAATCGCTCAGAATCACCCCGACGTAACGGAATTAACTCGCGATTTACCGATTTATTAGCACGCCGGTCTATCTTTCTTTTTAAGCGATTTATTCGTGTATGCTATTTTCACTTTTTCTACTTTAAGAATGTATCAATCGGAAAATAGATCAGATCAAGATCAGATTAAGGAAAAGCAAGAATTGAAGGAAAATACCTCTATATAATTTTAATATATATAATATATATATAATAAATAAATAATATGTTAATATTAATTCTAGCGCAATTTAATTGGCTACGCCAATTATAAACATAGAGTACAAAAAATTAATGTAATTCTAACTAAAGTATAAAAATTTGTGAAATAGTTTTATTATAAATGTGTGTATTTAATGTGTAAATACACACTTGGTACTTATCAGATTAAACTAAAAAGAATACAAAAATTATATGCATAATAAATTACAACCAGCGATAATTTATGCGAAGGGACTGTATTATTTAAATCGGAAATTTTTATATTAATATAATATATCAAATATTTCGATAGAAAATAACAACATAATTAGTAGAAAAATTTTAACAATTCTAAAATATATAAATTTTTACTACAACTCTAATCTCACGCCAATTGTCCGCTGACTGCATCGTAGATATCTGTACTCACCTTGTGAAATATAAATCGAGAGAGGAAGATTGTAACACAAGATTATAACATGAATGCCTATCTCTTGTACATCAAAGTTTGCGCAATCAGAAAAATTCTTTATTCACCGAATGTCAGATAGAGATAGTGTGTGTCGGCACTCTTTTTCACTCAAAAACCTCTCCGTGTTCCGTCTCTTTGACAACGCGACCGCGACGACACTGAAGGCTCAATAGCGCCAAAGGTGATTCGCGATCCTTACGATCGCGTGAATCGCCGCCGAATCTGAATATCAAAGGCACTTCGTGGACAAGCGTAAAAACCTGAATAACGGCTGGGGGTCCGCTAGTCCAGGTGGGGTCCGCACCGGTTCATCTGGTTCCTTCCAAAAAACTGGATCGTCCATTGGGGTCTGTCGCTGCCGTTATGACGTATCTCCGCGAGACGTTAGCATCCCTCGCGGTCCAGCGCCGCGTTCTCGCGAGAAAACGAGTTCTCTCCCTGGACGAGATATGACATCCCTTGCGTCGCTTTGTGGAGAAACGAGTCCGCGGTGGTCCATAATTTCAAAACTCGTTCCGTGATAGACGGTTGCTCGTTTTTATGCCGGACGGAAAGAACGCTTATTCTCTAAGGAGTGGTCTCTTGAAATAATCTCCGAAACGTTTTTCGTAGAAATATCGAAGAGAGACGGAGAAGAATCGACCTAATTTTATCATCTCTATTAATTTACAAACACATCTTTATTCCTCTCTATTCGTGAATATATTTATGTTTACATAAGAAATTTTAGATAAAATATTCAATAATTTGTAAATTAATTGCGTGTCAAAAAAATAGTCAAAAATTGTAAGTTATAACCATACTTTCGGACACTTCTTTCTCTCATTATAATGAGAATTTCTCAACAAATTCAATTTTTATTTCAAGCATATTAGCAAAATCGCAAGTTCTACATCATCAAAAATGATTCTGCGTTATTTGCATACGAAAGAATACATTCATCTCAAACTGTATGAATCTTACGTGGAGATCTACAGGAGAAAAAACTTGTTTTATTAAACACAACCACTCTCTCTTTTTCTAACCGGTCTTGAGAACAGCATCATCTTTAACCGTTATCGATAAATAGAACTCAACCGTTGCGAAAGTAATCGCTAAAAATTTTTCTGCATTTTGCCGCGTGAAACAATGCTTACAAATGATACATATTATTTTTGTCTCTTCCTCGATAAGCTAATGTTATATTCCCATATCGTGTCGAAAATTGTGGATAAAGGTTTTTGAACGATCACGATATGGCATTTGTTATATAGCATCGAGATCACGAACAAAGTGCATCTTGGGTATCATAAAGCCGATCGGCGTACGTGCGCGTCATTGCAAATGAAGGTGCTATACCTGGTCTTATCCGAGATAATAAAAAGGAACGACTGGCTGGCCGCGCCAGTTATTGGATAGTGAGAGGCCAGCTCGCCGCAAATGGTTAATAAAGCTTGAAGAGAGAGAGCGAAGACTGACCGTGAGACGCATGCACGGAGCGGTTAAGGTTGGCGTTAATGACATGCCTGCATGCCCGCACCTTCCCCGGAGATGAGTGCGGGTAGAAAAAGAAATTGCGAGTATATACTCTCGCCAACCAACCCAAATCTTTAGTATTCCTCCTTTTAGAAGCAATGCGAGCCTCTTTTTATACTATTAAATTTTTATATACAATAATCTCTATTAAATCTCCGCAAAGAATAATAGACTCTTATATTCTCTCCACATTCTAAATGAATTTATCTTTAACAAGATCGTGATGTTTGACAGTTTATTATAAAAGCCGGCATCTATTTTGTGAAATAATTCACTCTGTCATTAATTAGAATACGTTCTGTATATTATACGAAAAACGCCACGTAGATTCCTCTGCCGCATGGCTTGACTCTATTATTATGTATTACGTTTAGTCCTCTTCGTCGATGTTTAGGAGATCGAGCATTTGCGACCTGTCGCAGTTCGACGATAGAAAATTGTAAACTCGTCGATATTGACATGAAGCGGAAGACGAAGATATTGCGGAAGGAATCAGTCGATTGGAAATTATTCGAACAAGTACGAGAGCCCGTGGCTGAAAAGTTCGAAAATTGAAAATTTCTGTCGGGACGTTGTAATCGGCCGTTGGCTCGAATCGGATGAGGGTAACACTGATGGGTGGAGGCCGGGGTTGGTTGAGGGATGGCAAACTGTCGAGCCAACGCGCGAGCGAGCGAATAACCACGAACGAAACTTGAGTGATTTATGTTAATTCGTGTTAAATTACTTTGTTCGGCAAATGGGGTCCGGAGACATTTTTAAAAGTCGCCTGTGTTGACGCAGAAAAATCACGAGAATAAAGATAGATTTATTTACAATATACAAAAGACGGTTTTCTTGAAGATTTATAAACGAATATTTGTTATTATTGTTGTCGATATTAATATCAGGGAAAAAAAAGCACAAGAAGATATATAATCCAAATAGCATTGTGGTATGTCTACAATAACGATGTTTAAAAATTTGATGCACAAAATTGTGAAAACCACTCTGTAGTGCGTTTCCGAATGCAGAGGTCATCCTGTTGTATTCTATACGCCTGAAATTTTCAAACGCACTTTCGTGCATTGCATTTTACGAACGACATCCCGAAAAGCGAAAGTTTTAGGTTGCTTATTATTTTATGAACTTAATATGTACGATCATATAGCGTGAGAGAGAGAGAGAGAGAGAGAGAGAGAAATAAAAGAATGTATGTAGAAGTCGGATTCCATAAATTTCGCGGCAATTTAAAATTACATCACTGGAACGAAAGAGCGCAAAAGAGGGGCACGGAGATATATTCTCAGTGTCGGAGACATTCCGGATTTCCCCTATTAATACCAAAGTTTGGTCGTTCAAGATTTTTCTCTCTTTCCAGTTATACTGGCGACATTCGTCCTCATTATTCCGCATGCTCAGAATTTACCGGGAGAGACTGAATCTAAATTTGAGTACACGCATTTCTTGAATTACGAATTCTTATAACATTCGCACTTTGCATTTATGTTCGCATATAATTACAAGTTAGAATATGTAGACGATATTCATCGTAAGTGCAACATCGGTGAAATTTCTAAAATTATAAACATAATTAATATTATAAATAATGCAGTCAAAATTGTAGTAGAAATGTACGTAGAAATATATAAAAGCGATGAGCGATTTTTATCACACGAATGAAATATTACAATTAATAATCTAATTACCATATTATGCCTTCTCTTAAAAACTTGTTGCATTTCTTCCTCGTGCAATATTTCTTTGCCCGCTGCCGTAAACAGCGAATTAATAATTTTCTATACGACGAGAACTATACGAGAACAAATCAGCGGGCTTCGAATCAATTATACATACATATAAATTTTATATATGCACAACGAATACTACAGATATATATTTCGATATTGTGCACGCTAGCAGCGGAAAGAATTAACATATCAAAAATATTTCATGCTGAAAACAAACAATGCGAACATTGACATTTGTTTGCGCGACATCCTGAATCTTGTTAAAATTAGTATATGTGAGAACGTCTCGTGTACTAAAAAAAGGTAGATTCCGCAAATATTTGCGCTTCTTCGTTTTAATTAAAATTCACACTCGCGTAAATGTTCGCAGCCTGCCGATGTATAATTAATTTTTCTGTTTAGTGACACATGCTCGCGTAATATCGGAATATAATAAATACATATCGCGGAAATTTCTTCAGGAGTACCGGCGCGGATTAAGCCGCGCTCTATATCATCCAGCATCCAATAGCTATCGGGGCGCTGGCTTAATTACAAAATAATTATCGCCGAGTAAGAGGCGCGCAATCGGCGAATTTTACACCCGGCTCATCTCACGAGCCCGACGTCGAACGTATGTATATAAATATCAAAACCGCAGTACTCACCACCCTCCCGCCCGCCGAGCTCGCGGCCACAAAGGGATATTATCGTAATGCGCATTATTAAAAGAAGCGCAGGAGGGGGACGGAGTATGCTGAAAACTATCGCGTAATGTAACGCCGATAAAACAACGTACGAGTGCACAATAAACGTCCCCATGGCGGGACTCGTGTTCACTTTGTATTTTGACGAGCGTACACGCGGTGTACTGACACGCGCACACGCGCGTGTACACGCGAGAGCGCCAACGAACGAACGAGCGAGCGAGTACGAAAGTACGGGAGCATGAAGGGTATAAGCGAGTACGCGCGCTTTCGCCCTCTGTGCCATTCGTAACGTCGGCGTAACGCTGTAACGCTATGCGAAACAACGCGGCCCGGCGTATTCCGCCCGTCGTCGTGTTGTAACTGCGCGTTGTAACGGGCACCGCAATATGATGAACGATGAATAATAAACGGCGCTGCCGATGAACAACAAAACGGTGCGAAGTGTACCGCGAATAATAATTGGCAACCCTTTGGCTGTGTGTGCCCGCGTGACGACGAGCGATCGGCGGTGGTACCCCCGTAAGGGGTGGGAGGGGGGGATGGGGATGGCAGGCGCGCCCTGATAGTATGGGCGCGGCGGGGGTGCGCCAAGAGCCGTGAGACATTGATTGACGATTTTAGTGTAGCGGTTTTCTCCGCTGAGGATTTAGATCCTCCGCTCGAAATCGGACGCGTCCGGCAAACGTATCTTCTTCTCCTTCGGAATTAACGTCGCGTCGCCGTCGCGCTCAATCTGCGATCGAGCGCTGAGCACCGACCTTGCACGTTTTCATATATATACACACACACAAACAGTTCTAAATCGAACCCCCACACATACACATACACACACACACACACACACACACACACACACACACACACACACACACACACACACATATATATATATATATATATACATGTATATACACACACATATCTATATATGTATGTATATATATGTATGTATATGTATGTATGTATGTATGTAAGATATACGCGCACGCGTAGTTTTTTTGCACAGTTTTTTTTTTGTTTCGACAACGATTAAAAAGAGATACTTCGAAATGTGTACGATAAATCCAGATATACATAACTGTTAAAGTAGAGTAAATGTGATGCAGATGTAATTTTCGTGATTATAATAAAATTAATATTTGTTAAACCCGCTATAAAGAGATAATACTATAACGCATTTAATAGTCATTTTTAAATAACTTTAGAAAATTATCCTTAATTATTTTAATTTTCGTCGTTAAAAATATTATGATACCGCATTATTTCAATATCAAAACAACTTCAATTTATCATATATAATTTATTAGAGTAGAAAGATTCAAAAGGCGAGAAGTGTATTCATTGATTCTGCAGTCATCGAATTAATATCTATCGCATTCATTTAATATCTCGATCAAGAGGATACACGATAAATATGTACCTCTATAGCCACTTCATTGCCGCTGCAACAGCGTACACAGCGCAAATTGTTGCGGCGTGACAAAAAGCCATGGTGCTTAACTTATTTAAACTTTCGTATTAAAAAGAAGGAGCGAACTCTTATGCAGATGGATGCATTACAGTCGCTCCCTCCTCCCTTTCCTCCCCTTGCCGAGCTTCTTGTTCTCGGCGAAAGCTTTTCGCGAAACTTTTTTCGCCCGACTGTCGAAGACATCAGGCCGTCTCGAGGATTGCGGGTATAACGGCAACGAAATGAGACGCAGGTATGCAGGATGCGTGGAAACGAGAAAGTCGGAAAGTAGTAAATACGACGTTGTGAAAGAAAGACGGACGATAGCGGATAGACATGCGAAGAGGAGAGAGAAGTAGACACACACGGTCGGGGCGAACCAATCGCATGCTGCGCCTGACAACCAGGCGACTACTATACCGTACCATTGCGACCATTTGAGTTTCCTACCACGGTCTCTGTGTCTCTCTCTCTCTCGCTCTCTCTTTCTCTCTCTTTCTCTCAATTCCTCTTGCATCCACCCTCTCTCACATCGCCATCACTATCGTGCCTCTATCTATCTATATTCCGCTCTCGCTCGTGCCTCTTTCGCTCCTCTCTCCGTCTTCCTTCCGCGCGCTTCCTCTTCCATACACCGCCACCCCTCGTCATCCCTCGACCACCCTTTCTCGCTCGCACGTTCGCTTCTCGTTTCTATATCTATCTTTCTGTCTCTCATATCCTCTGTGTTCACCTTTCTCCTTCTTTGTCTATTCCGCGCGTCGCACAGTCGCCGTCTCGCTCGCGCCTCCATCGAACCGGCGGAGCACCGGCCGATTTTGCATTTAAATTTGGTAAATTTGCCGGAGTTGGCAAATGAGCTGCGGGCATGGTGTCTAATACTCGCGCACGAGCACGGCCGCCGATACACTACGTCTAATGCCTCTAGAGAGAGTACGTGCGTACAGTCCTCCGTGAAAATCGTTCACGATCGCGAGACACGATTTCCGAGAGTGATTTCGTCGTAGACGAGGTCATCCTGAAAGCAACAACGTATTGTCCTATATCTTATACAGTAACGCAATTTAAAAGTAGTTGTCTCTTTTTTTTCGAGACAGCTACAGTTTACGAAAAGACCAGGCCAAAAAAAAATATTCTATTTGGAGAAATATCCTGATAACTAAAATTTATCTAATATCCTAATAACATGATGGGTTATATCTGGTGTTTGATGGGATAATATTTTAATAAGTACAAAGAATATAAGATCTGTTAGAAAACAGATAAGTTTTCTTTAAATTTTCTATTCGTCTCCCTTCAATTGCTTCGTTTGTGCAATTATAACGCCATGCAATAATAATTAGCATAATAGATACAAGATTAGTGCTTTGATTAATTAAAATTTGACAGATGCATACATATGTCATTATCTAGCATTAAAATCTTCAAACGGCAATCAGTCTACCGTAAGTCAATATACTGTAAGTTGAAATAATAACAAAACGCATATCACGCACACAGCGGCACCACCGAAAAAATACTTGCCGAGTATTGCGCGCGTTAACAAACCGCTTTCATAAAATATCGTCGAATAAAAAGTCGCGGCGATACGTTGGTGCGCGCGCGTAAACGTGTGTGGCGGAACCAGCGAAAACAGTTTCATTCATGGGTTCGACGCATTTTTTGCTCTCCTTGCGCGCAATAAATCAATCGGCGATAAGCTGATAAATTCTGTACGCGCGCATCGACCGGCCAAGCGGGGTGAGTTTCGCGCGGGACTGTACGCACCTACACGTGGGAAATAGTGCATAGGAAATGCAAACGTGTAGCGGAGAACTTCGGACAGCACCCTCTAATTTTAGCTTGCAGAGGGCAGCACCCTGTCATGCCTGTACGTGTCTGTCCATGTTGTAAAGTTGCGTTCTATCCTCATCGTACAGTCCTCTTTCCAAATTCAACCGGAACAACGCCCGAAAACCGGAAACGTCGTTTCATGGTCGCAGACGAATCGACCACCAGCACGTTTCTGTTCCGTTGAGATCGTCTGCCGTGAGAGGTAGTTTCCAAGTAAATCGAACTCCGTTAGAGCGAAATTTGCCCCTTGTCTGAAACAAAAAAAAAAGTCATCTCCCTTATAAGAGGACATGAGGCTGATGAACGAAATTTGAGATTTGCGTATTACGTCGACAGAGATACTTTAATGCCGAAGAATCTTCCTTTTCAAGATGTCCCTTGATTATTTAACTTGGACGTAATTGTTTTACACGCGTCCGCATTACGGCGAAATCGTGCCGCGCATAAAATATTTTTTGAAAAAGCGGATAATACCTACACCACGCAGGAAGGTTCGTGTAGCCGGGGAAAAAATGCGCCACGGTATTAAAATTTCACTATCGTATTACCCGCTATGTGCTGGCCGACGTCACGAAACGTTGCATTAATCCACGGATGTCTGTCCAACGTTTCAATGAGAGCGAAGAAAAGGGAGTGCTAAATTGGGATACACGGCGCGGATAGGAGGGTAGCGAGAGGGGCGCTATAAAAAGACCGTCTAGATTCGCTTTAGCGAGTTTTCCAGGTAACTTTCTATCGTTGCCTGGCAATGCATACAACGCCGTCCGTTAATTAGTTCTGCGCGCGTTACATATAAAAATAGAGATAAATTCGGAAGAATGCATACGTAAGACGCGGCTTCGATTAATCTATCTACAATAACTTCATACTGTAGTGCTATAAAAAAAAAAAGACAAACGCATCACCGACAATTTTTGAAAACAATATTTTGAGACACTTTCTAGAAGAAAAATCACTTAATTCGATTATTTTTCTAAATTTTCTTATTCTACGCACAGAATTACCTTCTCGATCTAGACTATATTAATAGTTTCGATTATATTAATTTCCTAAGCACTTATAAGATGTACATGAAACCGCACTATCATTCAATCGGAAACAAGAAACCCGTGAACGGCACCTGGGCGCCGAGAACATTCCCGCGGCGATCTCATGCTCCTGTTTCTCGGAGAAGGTATCATCATTTTTGCCGTTCCGCCGAGTCTCGAACAGCGACGCAGCACGTAACGTAACGCGACGTAACGTAATACGGAGAAATAATAGGTTGATGAGGGGTGGAGTCGAGGGGGAGAAGGCAGGGGGTGGTTGGCCGCGCGGGAGAGAAACGAAAGGACGGGGATGAGGACGCGCGAGTGAGGCGCCTACGGGGAGACAAGGGGGGTTTCGGTGAAGGCAGAACGGGGGCCTGGGGGTGCCGGCGTCCTGTTCATTATGCAACGACGCGACTGCACGTCCCCCCGCGCGCGCCACTCTCTTCCACTCCACTTCATCCCCCCGGCGACGTCTCCCCCTTCCCCCCTCTCTCTCACTCTCTCTCTCTCTCTCTCTTTCTCTTTCTCTTCTCTCTCTCTCTCTCTCTCTCTCTCTCTCTCTCTCTCTCTCTCTCTCTCTCTCTCTCTCTCTCTCTCTCTCTCTCTCTCTCTCTTTCTCTCCCGTCCCACCCTCCGGAACAACGAGCCACGGTTCTCCGGTGCAGCGGAGAACGGGCGCAAAGTACAATCGGGAGGCCCCGCGGTTAATGAGTCGGCCGAACAAAGCGAAAAACCGTCCATTAAATAATGCGCGATGCAACGTCGGCGCAGCCGCGAAACGCGACTCCGCGCGCGAGATGCACGGGAAAAGGGAGACGGTTTTTTCGAAATTTCGAGAGCTAGGTGTGTCTCGAGCCTCCCTTCGGTCGACCTTCCTGTCGTTCCCTCCTCTGCTTTCTTTGTACTCGCGGATTTTCCGTCGAGTGAATCCGAAAGACGATGACGACGGTGTCTCGCAAAGCGGCATTAAATAATCGATTGAGGATAAAACTCGTTGGCGATCGATACGATGCTTCGCACGGAAGTCGCGGAACGGCGATCGAGCGCGTACGACGGACGCATTTAATAATATCGCTTTTAATCTTCGGCATTTTTAATGCCCTATCGCGGCCCATTTATCCCGGCGAGCGGTGCAATCGCGATCGCAAGAGACAGGGCATATAATTAAATGCGAAAGTTTGTTAGAACTACGCGCAGCGTTGTTACTCACTTGTCCCGTTCCCTGATAATTACTGCGATGCATTTATTCGCGTTCTCTCTGCAGCCAGCTCGCGCTGGCTGGTTATGCTTTTGTAAACCCTTTGAGTGGTTTCTCCGAGGAGCAGTCGCTCTATATGTTCCGCCGCATTGTTGCCCTTTTAAGCTCTAAGGATTTCTAATGCCGCGTCGCGCAGCAGTGTGCTCCGCCAGTACACCGAAATGCATATATCCAAGTAATTGCTCGTGATTAAATAGCGTTATTAGGATAATTGATGGCGCCGCTGCGTGTAGAAAACCGCAGCATTTGCCTTTAGTAATTGCACTAAAGATAACGATAATAGCTTTTTTATTACGCGCAAACAACAATTCGCGCTTTCTATTCGTGTCTTTAAAGGACATATCTAATATATTTCTACTTATTTAACTCTTTTTACTAAATACAGTCTCAATCGAACATCAACGTAATAAATCTTTTCGTCTTTGTTGAAGTAGTTTTTCTTTATTTTGAATATTTAAATAATTCAATGTGCTCACGTTAATTGTCACAGCTAGATTGTGTGAATGCGTGACTGTGTAACAGTCTTTGTAAAAAAAATACACTTTAAGCGACAAGAAAGAAAGTTCAAAAATATAACTTATAACTCGATTGAATGCACAGAGCTATTAAATGCTGTTAAATACTACAATTGCAAAAAAAATAAGATTATCCCTTACATTTAGCTACAGTAAAATCTCATAATGTGTACAAATCCCCATGCGTCGCAGAGTTGACGCACCCTGCAGACACGAACGTGATCTAAACTTTCATCTAAACTTTCATCTAACCTCCCCTATGCATCTAATCGCACCCCACCACTATATTCTACGAAAGGGCTAGGAAAGGAATAGGAGTGGGGCTCCGTCGAAGTATGGTGGGGATCCAACACTGACGCATTTGCAAACGGATAAGCGTATGTACATGGACGTAGTAGGAGTAACGACCCTTAATAAAACGTAGGTCTCGAAGGGGACGCAGCAGCTCGTAAAAGAGTATTAAGGGAGATCGTCGTGAAAACGTCTTGCAAGATTATTTTATAATATGTTCTTTTGTGATTCACAAGGGAGTGGTAAAGACATCTATGACTTCAAAATGTATTCTTTATAATGCGATTACTTTAAGCAGTTTTTACGACCGTTCTGATAATTCTCAATATCACTTTCTATCATCGCTTTTTCTACTAGTTGTAGTTTATTAAAAAGTTCTTAATTTTATATCATAATGTAAAAATAAAATAGAAGTTACTTTAATATACGCTAATGTTTCTCTGAGAAGAAAGAAACTTTTATCTCGACTGTTTTAACATTTTCGAAACATTAATAACAAAATTTTGATATTTGATCAATTTCAATCTGATACGTCGATAAGATAAGATGAGATTAATTATCGCTTCCAGCGAGATACCGGATCCGCGTGTAAAAAGACGACGAAAATTCGCAATCGACTTTCTCAGTCGGAAATCCAGGGTATTTGCTCAGCGCGCCGAGAACGGATAATCCTTTTATTACTCCTGACATCGAGAGAGAACCGGTCAACCCGAGATCACCGGAGATCTGCATTCCTATACTTTAGAGAGCGCGAGAGAAAGACAGAATGCGCTATCCGGTGACACGAGAAATAAAAATTCATGCCCTTCTGACGTGCGATAAGTTCGCCGATCCAGGCGGGTAAACCGACGTCGTCGTCGTCGTCTCTGGAAACGATGCGGAATTCTTTTTTTTTTTCATCCGCACGGTTAAAATGCAAATTAAGTCGGCGTGCTTAAGAATGTGAGATTATTAAGGGAGACCGCCGACTTTTGCCGCCCCCGCGAGTACCACGGGTCGCGAAAACATTTCCTCGCTCCATCCTCCTTCTTCTTTCCCTCCTCCATCCCCGGCGTCGTGCATTATAAAACACATATTACTCCCGCGGCTTGTCCCCGTGTCATATTCTTTCGTCTGCCCCTCGGGGAAAACGACAGAACGTCAGGCTACTTGAGACTGCTGGCAATAAACGACTTTAGACGCGCTCGCTCTCGGAAAAAAAAAATGTCAAAGCTGAGAATTGAGTTCCTACTAATTTTCCTCCAACTTCTCTCGAAAATCAACTCGACACGATCAATTCTGTTTGATACTCAATTTTCCCCTTGTACATATTGCAAAAACATATTTTTATTATTCCAATCACACATGTAAACACACACATTACATATTAATCGTATTTATAATTGAACTATAAATATTTATTATTATGTAGGAAATCAATTGTTTTATCTACTTTTAAATCAATTGTTTTATCTACTTCTAAATCACGAGATATTTGATCACCGCATGTTTTTTTGTCATACCGTGGTTTGTGAAATTGTAGCATTTATATGTATACACACATACACACATAAAAAGGACATTTTCCGCTTCACGATATCAAATACGAAACCGATCGGCGAAAATGGATTTTAAGAGTCTGCTGTCGAAATAAAAATATAAATCTGAATATATACTATACATTACAGAAGGGGTTGCAGACATCGCTGTTTGTTTATTTGAAGTTCGTTTGAAGCATTATCAGACATACCCTGTTATCTATAAATATAGCTAATTAAGGAACATTAATACGTGATGTCAACATGTACTTCTGCATAGCGTAGAGATTATTATACGAAACGGATTTCTGAGTTTACTCCTGTAACCGGCACGGCGAAACATATGCGTACAAATTTGCCCATAAGTATATACGTGACAGTCCATTTTCTGTCATGCTAATGTTACCCGAGGACACTCGTCGTAACTCAGTTACAGCACAAATTCGTCAATAGCGCAAATAGAATGTACAACAGGCTTGTCGTGCCGTTAAATCGATACAACAATTTCGTCGGTTCGCTCCACTCGTTAGACGTGTTCCTCGGAAAAGAGGGCGCCACGCAACTATCCGTTCGCAATTCGCATCGTCTCACCCCTCTCGTTACGGCGGGAGCCGAGAGTCTTTCTATTCGCAGAAGCAATCGATCCCGAGGAAACAGCTGTCTCGTTTACCGGTATTCGATCCCGACCGTCGAATTCGCTGCGCTACTGTAGAGCGAAAAAAGACGCGGAACGAAAAAAGCGGAGTTTAATCGACGTCGGCGGGCGTCTCCGGTAAAATCGGTGAAACCGATCGACGGCGGGACCTTGATCCAATCAAGATGCAGGTATTTATTTTTGCGTTTGTTTAAAAACGTGTTAAAACGCAAAAAAAAGTAAACGGCCATGGCGATGGCGAGCGAGAGGGGTTGAAGGCGGCAGAAACGTCGGAGTCTCGCGCTTGATGGAGGACGAGAAGGAGGAAGAGGGTTGACGAGGGTGAGAAGGAGTAGCGTGGCTGGTGAGTGTGGAGGGATATAACCGAGGGAGCGCAGCGAGGGGCAATAGCGATTCGAGGGCCCGAAGGGCGAGGAGGGCGAGGAGGGTGCGAGGTGGAGAACGGGACGAAGGGGGGAAAGGGGATGAAAATGCAAAAAGGCGCCGGGGGCCTCGCTCAATACCGGTGCGGCGGCGCAAGCGCTTTCATTTTGTTTTTCGTACGTCGCCGCGTCGCCCGCTTTCGTTTTTCCAAGATGGCCGCGCCGCGTTCGCCGATGCATAACGTCGGTAACCCCGGGCCCCTCGAGAGGGTTGGAAACGACACCCTACCTTGCCGATCGGGGAAGGAACGCGACGAACACCCTCCGCTGCGTGGCGCGTTAGTCGTTCTCCTACGAGGGGTTGCTCGGAGACTTCGATACTAGTATGCGAGATCAGCGAGATCCTTTGCCCCTAAGCTGCGGAAGGAGCTTTAAAAATTTAGCCATATCATAATTAATTTAATTATTTCGTACAGTTAGATTTAAATAATCGATTACATGATATCTCACATTTTATTGATCTTTTTTTATAAAACAAGGTTGAAATTTTTGCCCAACAATTCCGTATATCAAACACTAAGTCTACTTTAATTTCGAAAAGTTTATAATTAATTGTTAATAAAAGATTAACGATTTAATAATAAATGTCAAAAAATATATCACATTTCTTTAATTCCGGCGGAAAAAAATTTCTTGCTAAAAATTCTGTGCAATGGCCGTTATACTGGTCGTTGTATTATTCAATTTTTGCCAATACCAAGACGCGACGCGCAAGTGCACACACAGCTACTTCCGACTTGCAGCGAAATGCTTTTAAACGGTTTTGAAAAATTCACGGTGCTGGATCGAGTGTCACGTTTCATTTATTTCTTCATTATCCGCCTCCTTCTATTTATCCTGCAAATGTTATTATTTTTTTAGTGCGATGGACGCCGCGCCGTTACAATCTTGACGAATATTTATCTCAATTCCTCGACAAAATACGATCAAGCCGTCTCATTAAAAACGGACGAGGATAGATTCAAATTGCAGCGCTTCCGTTATAATTTAGTAACTCAATAAAATGCTGGCGAAGTCTCCCCCATTAAGTCACGCGCAATCAGAGGTTCTCAAGGATGCAATTTGTCAACGCACGCAATTCGAGAACAATCGCGGTCGAAAGAGTAAAAAAAAAAAGCATTTACGTAATTTAATGAGCAGGCGACCAATGTAGAATGCATTTATGACGGGATTCAAAGCAGCTAGAGGATGGACGGCAGTAAGTAGTAATATCGCAAATATCAGCGCCAGCGACAATCACGCGTACAAGTAATGCGTTGAAATAATTTTTTATTCATTTACGAGAAATACATTTCGTCATTAATTATAGACAAATGTGTATGTTCACCACAGTGTTAATATTCCAGAAATAAACGTCACAATTATTGCAAACAACGTCACAATTTTCTAAATAATACAGATAATATAATTGACGAAAATGTAAGCAAAATAATTAGAATATGATAAATAAGGTACTCTTCATTGACATTAAGCATTTTTCAGAATTACAGAAATTATAAATTGTTGATCTAGATTAAAGTTTCGCGTAATTTTATCCTTTATTCGAGAATGTGCATTTTTATAATTTACAATGTACGATTATGCTCATACGATTATACTCGCTGATAATTTGCTCGCAATAATTCGAGGCTTAAATCGGATTTTATGATCGATCCTATTACGGCGATTGAGAGCCACTGCCGTTCACAGGTAGATGCAGAATGCGGCGAATAACGATTCAAAAAAGAAAAGGTGAGAAGCGCCGACGGATCGACGTCAAACAGTCGCGGCAATACTTCGTACCGCGCACGGTGGTCATATTGAAGTTTAAAAATCATCACTTCGGTAACGCGAAGTATTGATCAAAAGTCGTCGAATTACTGTGATAACGATCGCGGGCCATTAAGCTCGTTATAATGATGGATAACGTAGAAACGCGCGAATCCGCCGTTCATCAGCACCAAAATATGATGCGCAATACGCGGGAAAACCCGTTTATAGAATATTTAAGAACTATTATTAAGAGCAATTACTCTCCGCTACAAAAATTGAAATTTAAACTGGAAGAAACGGTAGATACTTCAGTGTAAAAAAATCAATAATGACAGGGATGTTTAATATTGGAAATTACAAGTTTTTAACGATTAAGCTTCAAGAATGTAAATAGATGATAATTTTTTTGTTTTTTAACCGATTTTAAATAGATTTTATATTATCCGAGATTAAATTGAAATTTTCTAAATAACGGATCTATAACATTTAGATTGTATTATTTAGATACTAAAAAAAACGAGATGTGTGTAATAATTATGCCGCATAATCATTATGTTTATGCCATAAGATCACTGTTTAGAAAAAAATCGGATTCAAATTTGTCAAAATATTCATAATTGAGAGAATATATGATAGTTTCGGGACAGATTTTATGTATGAGAGAAAGTAGTAATATAGTACCATAACTCTCTCTCTCTCTCTGTCAATATATCGAGAAAGAATTCCGAAATAGAAACGCCGGATAACAAACGGAAACACACACACACACACATTCTGTAAAATATAATAAAATATTTAACGAGCTTATCGATTACAAAATCAATTACGAATATCGTAAAGATATTCTCAATCTGTCTTTCGTTAAATCTTAAAAAGTATCGATATATCCGTACTGTAAATACCTGGAATCGTTAAAGCGAAATTCCACACGGCGAGCGTAAACAAACGGATGTGAGCTTCTCGTCGATTCCGCGATGTTTATTCCCGCACGAGTTCTCCCGGGCGGTCGTCGATTTAAAAATGCGCCACCCGCATCACCGTGACACGCGGAGCGGAAACAGCACCAACTTTTCGGATATTCGCGGACAGACGCAACTCGACGCCGAAATTGGCGCCTGTCGGTCTCTGATAATGGACCAGTAATTGCGACGGAACTTGATTTGGGATATCTATATAGATTTGTATACAGAGAGCATATAAATAAGGAGATCATATTGCGTTTCCTCTTAAAAGTAAAAATAACGCGCGCGAGAGATGAACTCTCGGAAGAGAAGAGCCGCGAGTGTCCGCGGATATCCGCACGATGCTTGCAATCGAAACGATAATTGCCGCAGCTCAAAATCAATAACGCCTTGCCGCGACGTTTGAAAGCAAACGCCGTCGCGATTTGCAGACAGCGCTGTTTCAAAGGTCGTTCCAATACTGCATCGTAATATCGCTAATTTATCGAGTTTGCCGAGTCAAATACCTCGCTCGCACGCGCGTACTTCAGATTAATCTGGCAACACGCATGCCGTGTGCGTCCCTTTTTCTTTCTCTTTTTAACGTAAACGAGATGACTTAGTCACGCCTTGGTTTGCCTACAGAAGGCATGATAACTGAAATATATATACAATGAAACTCTATAATTTATATACTTAATATAGATCATTATATGGGATAATTAAAATATAAAATGTGGTAGGTTTCTTGTTATTTAATATTAATCTTATAATTAATCTTGTTGTTAAATCCATTCTATAAAGTTATTTGTAAAATAGAAGCCGATAGAAAACTATTAATGTATATTTTTAATTCGTGATATATAGCTTTTCTGTATTTTTCTACAATCAGTAAAAATAGTCTGTGATTGATCAGACGCATCCCTTTAATATTAATCTTATAATTAATCTTGTTATTAAATAATCCATTCTATAAAGTTATTTGTAAAATAGAAGCCGATAGAAAACTATTAATGTATATTTTTAATTCGTGATATATAGCTTTTTTGTATTTTTCTACGATCAGTAGAAATAGTCTATGATTGATTAGACGCATCTCTGCAGCTATCAATCGCTTCGATAAGCGTGAAGAATTTAAAGTTCGCATTTTATACGGGCGTTTTCAACTATCAAAAATCTGATGCCTGATAAACGACGCGATATATATACATATATATATAGCATAATTCGTGCATTTATCGCGTCGCAACCGCGATGCTCGTAATCCGACATTGGGCGCTTCTTTCGCGCATGATGACGAGCGTCGCGGCGACCATCGCGGTTGTTCGCGCGTCCACGATGAAGTTGGGCGGTGGGAGTCTCGCGGAAAAACAAAAGAGGGAAAAGCGACCCTCGGAAAACAGACCGCGAGGCGAGACGGAAGAGGGAAAGCGGGAGAAAGGTCCGCAAAAGTACAAAACAGGAGAAAGACCGACGGATAGACTGCGAGAAAGAGAAATAGTTGTATGAATAAAGAGGAGGGGAGGGAAGAAGAGGATAGAGGGAAAAAAGAGAAAGGAAAGAGAGAGAGAGAGAGAGAGAGAGAGAGAGAGAGAGAGAGAGAGAGAGAGAGAGAGAGAGAGAGAGAGAGAGAGAGAGAGAGAGAGCGAGAGAGAAAGACGGAGGTCGCCGTGGTTGGACATTAAGAACGTTTCGTGCGGCAATTTAACCGGCAAGGGACGTCGGGGGCGCGGCACAAGTGACGTCGCTCGAAAGGCGCAGGCAGGAAGGGTGCATGGAAAAGCAGGAACGCGGGAAAGAGAGGAGAAAAGAGACGGAGAGAGATGATCGTGGGCACAGATACGGCGTACGAGAATTTTTACGACTTCTACGCGCTTGCGCCTGCACACCTGGAGATTAGGTTTAACAGCCTTAATTTTAAAAAATTGCCGCCTCTCTCGCTCTCTTCTTCCGCCCGACCGCGGTTCCTGATCCTTTTCCACCGCCCCCGCCTTTCCTCCCACCGCAACCCTTCGCCCATCCTCGACCAACCTCGCCGTACCTTCCGTCCTTCCCCCGAAAACAAAATTGCGCCGCTTTGCACTGTTGGGGATAAAGTCCTGGGTGCTTCTCGACACGCTGACCCTCCCTTCGCCCTACCTCACCCATCCGATAACCGGCACCCACGACACCCCCCATGGATGCTGAAACACGCGAGGGTATTTAGCCCATTTGCGCGGTCGCCTATAGCTCGTCCGGGGTTAGGTATCGCGGCTGACTTTGAGATTATCCTAAAGAAACGCCCTTTAAAACATAGGTTCGCTCTTTTTAAGTTGGAACTTCTTCTCTTTTTCCTCCGTCTTTTATTATTTGTTCTTCTCACTCCACGTTCCCTTTCTCGCACTTGTTACGCTTTACTGTAGAAAGTGTAAGAAAGCACAATTAAAAAGAATTACCACACCAACACATTTTAAATGCATAAAACGAAAATGTATTTAATTTCATTATACTTTTTACAGTTTTACGGATTCTTACAATTCTGACGATTTAAAATTGGAATCTCAGAAGTCTTACAAACAGATAAAAATAAACGATAAAAATTATATAAATTGTCTTTCGGTATAATTATATATTTTATATCTATATAAAATTAAAGCGCGACACACAAATAAGAATAATAGCAAATAATATCGTGAGATTATTTATCGTAAAAATCTTATCTGCATTATATGACATATCAGAGTTTTGACAAATACTGATTATATTTGAAGAAAATTGTTCTGAAATGTAATAAATATTTATTCGTTCAATCACCTTCCGTGTCTTCGTAGAAACGTTGTTAATTATTTTCCTTTTTATTTTATTTAATTTTAATATAACTCGGGTGTTAATGACGCATTGTCTCGCTTGTGCGTTTCTGTTAACATAAAAATATTCAACCTTGAGAGAATATCGTAACTCTTTCGCAAAATTTTATATTAACAAATTAATGTTTATTGGTCGGATTGTCACGTATCTCGATAAAGCCATAAGCACATTTACTGCAACTTTAATTATTCTATAAATTATGTTATAATAATATGTGTGTTGCTCTCTTCTCTCTCTCTTTCTCTCTATCTCTCTCTTTCTCTCTCTCTCTCTCTCTCTCTCTCTCTCTCTCTCTCTCTCTCTCTCTCTCTCTCTCTGGAAAGCCTTTTAGCAGATTTTACTATTGTTACTATTACGATGAATTTCAAATGAAATCATGAATAACCGCCGCAAGATCTAATAATTACAACACAGTATAGGAGTGAAATTATTATTCGCGTTACATACTAATATTCTGCATGAATCATTACAATATTGTTTGGTTACCGCTTTTACGTTGCACGTCTCTTGGAAAATCACCAATTTTCGGCTGTTTATCACTAAAAGCCTTTACAACAAAACATTTTGCGTTAATTACAATATCCTATCGTTTAGGTTTAGTAATTTGCTTTCTTTAAAAGAAAATTTATTAGCGAAATTAATGATTTCGGGATCAAACGTTGTAAATGTTATATCGAAAATCGTAACAGAGAGAAGAACTTTCTCGTGCGGCCCGTTTATCTCCGACATTCACGACGCACCGAAAAGGCGTATTCAATTTGACGTAGGGCGAGATCGGTCGACCACGAGCACGGCCCAGACGCCTAGATTAATTAACAACTTCACCGAGCGTCCCTTCTCGTAGGGCCTTTTTGGTAATTCCGAGAAATTTTGCGTGCCGTGCGCGGTCCCACCCCCCTTCTCTGCCCCCCCCCCCCTTACAGCCACAATAAAATCCACGTTGAGCCAGGTTCCAGACTCGTGTGAAATATCGCCACGAATTATCATACCATCTGAAATTAAAGGGTTGAAATTTCGGGGTGGTACCGCGCCGGCGGTGGTGCCCGCTGGAAAATAATTTTGATGCTGCTCGCTCTACGTACTCCTACAACCAGTCCCGCCACCGTCGCCCTCTCCCCCGCGCGTCCCTCTCCACCTCCTTGTGTTCCTCACTAATCCCCTTTTCCCTCCGCGTACCCCTTCGCGCCGACGCTCCTGTTCCGGTACTCCAGCCGGCAACGCGGAGAAGGAGAGGACTCGTGAGGAGCACCAAAGGGGTGGTTACCGTGACGAAAGGGGAACGGAGGAGCGCGAAAGGTGCCAAAGCAAGAGCGGGACAAAGAACGGAGTCAGTCGCGAGCGGAGAAAGAACACGCGGGACAGAGATAGATAGAGAAAACGGTAGCGTCGGGGGATCGGGAAGGAGAACGAGGGAAAGAAAGAGAGGGGATGATTTTCGCGAGAGAGGGTTGCGCGGTCCGCCGCGCCGCGGCGCAGAATCTCGACCTCTTCGCCCGGCCGCCGCGCGCATTTTCCTCCCTCTTTCTGGCCCTCTTAGCCGTCCTCTTTTCTCTTTTTTTTTTTTTTTTTGCGCTAGGCCGCCGTCACGGGGCGCGCGCGCTGCTTTTCATCCCCGCGGACCGCGTCGATTTTTCTTTTCGAGCGTCTGCGCGGCCACGCCCCCGCGTCACAATGGCCGCGTACCCGAAAATTCGTCGCTGGGGCGGCACCCTTTTCCGCGACCCCCGCGTCTTTTTCGCCAGAATTCCCCTCGCGCCTCAACCCCCTTTCTCGCGCACCCTCATTTTTCTCCCCCCCCCCCCTCCCCCGTCCTTCCTCTTTCCTCCGTCCTTTTTTTCTCTCCCTTTTTTTTTTGTCCCGGCCACCCCTCCGCCTCCACTCTGCCGCCGACATCGACGTCGATCTGGCATCGGTTGTCTCCGTCACTCGTGCGTTCGCCGCTCTCCTCGACTTCGCCCCAGGGGTGTATTTTAAGAGGTCCCTCGACCAACTTCCCCCTCACTTTCACCCCCGCGGCTACGACGCGATACGTCCGGTGCTATATGCGATACTTGAGGCGCGTAATGTATGCGCCCGTCTTCAGCCGGGTGTTTACACGGCCGCTGTTTGACGATCGATTATGCCTGATGCTTAATGAGACGCGTCGAAATTATTACCGATCGGTTTACTGCCTTACGCCGTTTAGACGTAGCACAGCGTTTTAAAGCCCGTATGCTGCCGTGTATCTGTATTTGGACATATGTTTGCACCTTCAATTGAGCTTAAGAAATGTTACGAAAATAACCACCCCTACGATCGAATGTCAGGCGCGGCGAATATTCGATCAATAACATATGACGACTCGATACGCCTGATCAATGAAACACGCCGAACTTACTACTGACCGCTTTAAACGGATTACGGTATTTTAGCGCGGTCATCTGTAACTAATACGTGTGTACCAAGGTTACGCATTAGTCAAGTATAATCGGCAGCGGCATTTAGTCGATGTATCGATATGCATGTATGCAAGTTGCGTGATACATTCGATAAAGCACGTAAAACGTAACATCCGTTGCGCTTTAAATCCAGTCCGAATAAAAATTCTTCGTTTGATCGAAATAGTTTGATCTGAGTTGCAAATGTACATAATGTTCGATAAAGAAATAATAATGTTTAATGCTGAGCAAACAAGCGCGTCTGATTTTTAGTTTATTCAGGTTACAGGGAGCTTTCAGCGACTTCAACGATCTGTGAAGATTTGTATGAATTCTACTAAGAAAAATATCAGAGAATATACATATATGCCGTTTATTAATTTCTCCATTCATATTATAATGATTATGAAACTTTAAAATATATTATATATTAATCGCTATTGAATTATCAGATAAAATTAAATTGAAATTAGCAAAGGAAGTCAACAAACTACGAATGAGACTGGTTCGTAGTTTTATGTTCCGCACATTATCCCATGAAACGCGGTATTTAATATAAATCAGAATACAACCTAGCATGTAAAATAATAATATAATGCGCATAAAAGACGGTATAATACGAGATATAACTACGTATTCATATAGAGTGCAATATAAATTATTAATTTTCACTTAATTATTCGGTGGTACGTTACATTATGCATATTTGTGTGGATGAATGCGATAAATTATCGGTCAAGAAGTACAATCGATTTGTGAGCGCGAACATTCTTTTGCAAATCTCTGAAAATATCGCGCGAAAGATACTGGCGTCATTTGAGAGAACTGATAAATATAAAGATATACAAATTGAGTTTTTAAGCACGCGGTATACATTGATAAGATATCATTGACGGGAATATCACGACGGATAATCAATCATGTCGATATTAGAAGATAGCCGTTCATCGGCGCTCACGTTGGGGAAGATTACACTTTAATTATGTTTATCAACGATGAGCGAAACTAACTAGATTTATCAAGAGCGGCCCGGTTTGCGTTGCTCTGTACAAATGCTCATAACCCCCTGAATTATAGGACCGTATGAGCGATCGTTTATCTCTTTCTCTCTGCCGCGCCCTCGCGCATCGGTGCGATTTGACGAAATTTAAAGGGCTAATACGTGAAGCCTCGCAATGATTATATCGCGGATTGGTAATTACATCTGGATTTCCATTTCGATTCCCGTTGTCCATCCATGAACGAGCAACGTGCGACGTATCCATTGTACGACCGGCTTTCAAAATGTCCCGAGATTATAAATGTCAAGGAGTTATAATCACGCCAAAAAAGAAAAAATACGAATTTCCGAAAATTAGCGAAATCATGCAAAGCGCAAAACTTAAGGAAAGTACAATGGAACATTCGTCGTTTAGACCTACAAAGAATACGATCTGGAATTACAAATTTATGAGGCAATATTTTAAAGAATCTGATTTATTTCTATAAAATAATTAAATGATAAAATTAGTCTAATCTGAGGCAATATGAGAGGTGGAAAACCGAAAGAAATCCCATGATATTCCTCTTTGGAAGCATAATTTCAACTATAATGAATCTTATAAAAAATATCAGCTGCAAGACGAGTAACACCATAAATGTTCATCTTGTTATTGCCTCAAGCTCCTCGATTACGTCAGCGTGAAACGTAAATTGGAGAGATTAAAAGAATTTAATGCCATCATCGAAATTACGCGTAAATCTCTGCCCTAACCCCTTCTATCCGGTCCATTTATTCTGCCGATGTAATCGCGGTCGGCCGAATGAAGAAACGCGCGATCGACGGTGAACGTCGGGAATCGGCCGGCGCGGCGCAACGGAGAGAAGAAGAATCGCGATTCTTTGACCCCCTCTCTCCCCCTTCGTCGATACGGCGCTGGCCATAGCGTTACCGAGCTTCTCCTCGCGCACGGAAAAAAACTCGACGACGAACAGGTTGGTAGGGGGATTGTACGAGGTTTGCGCAGGGATGTAACGGCAGGTGGGGATGGATGAACGAGACAGGCGGGGGCGAGGAGTACCAAGCAGGTTGATTAGGGGAAGGGAGAAGGGTGTCGGGTACCCCGGTTGTGGAGCGGGGACCGAAAAGTGGGAAGAGTAAAAAGAAGAGTGGATGAGGCACATCGGCGATATCGGTAGGTATAGAGAGGGGAGAAGGAAGCCGACCAACGCAAGTCAATCGTGCGTCTCTTAATAGAAAAGTGGGGTCGATTTATGGGTTATAGGTAAACTGCACTCTCACCCCTCTGTATCATCGACCCGGCCCTCCCTCGCCATCGATGTCCGCGCTTTTCCTCGCTACCCCGTCACCGGCGTCCGATCGTCCGACAGATATCGCTCTTTCGTTTTCCATCGCGGTATCCCCCTTTTGTCGACGGATCACGCGTGCTCCACGGCCCTGACCGACTGCCACGTGAGAATCCCTCCATGTGACGACCGGCGATCGCGAGGCTAATTGCGAGGCCCCCGCTAGAGACAACACCTGGACGACTGCTTTTCGAGTGACAAAGTACGCTCACCGACGATCAAAATATGTGCGCGGTCCTAATACCAGCAATTATAGATGCATGAAACCTTGTGTCATACTAATGTTCGTTCTAACTCAATATTAGAGGCGCGTTAATGATATTTATCCAACAGCACATATTTTAATACACAACTACGTGTATTTCCATCGCGAATATCTTCAAAGTGAATAAAAAATTTCGTAAGAGAGCAGTGCTATTCGTATTTACAACGGTAATTTTCGCACATCTTTTTAACATAAGTTAAAATGAAAAAATCAAAATTTAAATTACAAATGTACAAAATCAAAATACATTTTATAATGATCGATCTTTCTCTTTTTTTTTTTTTTCCTTATTAAATATAGACAGTATTTCTCTCGAAGTGCACTACTTCTGAATAATTTACACACAAAACATTGAAAAATGCAAAAATTCTAAAATTTCTTAAACAGTTTTTAAAATATTTATTGTATTTTTTTTTCTTTTTTTACAAAACTGATTACATAAACAACATCTCTCGATCGCCTGAAAAGATTACTCTCGTCTTTCTCGCAGATTACACTTGTCAAATCTGTTTATTTTCCAAAACAAGAATAGCAAAACGTAGCCGCGTTATAAACTTGAAAAATGCATGCAATAAAAATAGTTCGTATAAGTTACTCCTATTGATACCAAACTGCTATTTATCGGAAAGTAAGAAATAATTTATTTGATCGCGCTATTGTGATCATAGCATGCATATTAGTAGAACATAGGTTTCACACAGAAATAATCTTAATCATAGTTAGAAAACCGAGTTCTCGGTCATACAATATCCACGCGATTTTCTATCTTTAGCCAGCATTGTAATGAATTAGTATTTGCAGACTCGCGCACAGGGGAAAAGAGCTGTTATTCCCGACGGCGTCGTTGTAATTTTTGCGTAATGAATACGCACTTGCATAGCATCGTGCCCGGAAGTTCGCTATGATTCTCTTTGGAAAATTCATCAGGATACAGGCGGTATGCGGAAAATTAACTCGCAGAAATGTACTCCGCATTTTCGTCGATTCATGTTTAACAATAGCTTCTCATATAGAACGACTTCACTTGCCGAGAATATAAAGAAGCATGCAAATATAATGTGCAAATAATGCATGATTACTTATGCTGCTGTTAAGATAGAGTTTCGCGTCTAGATAATTCTTACAGACCAATAAGATATAATTTTTCGAGAAGAGAAATATTTCTTTTATCAAAGTTGTTTTAAAGAGATAGTAAAATATTACAAATTTATAGATCAAACATTTCCAATTAATTCAAGCGAAACAATTTGCACATTTACAAACTCTTAATAAACTTTACTCGATAAACAATATATTGCAGCGATTAACAAGAAAAAAATTCACTGCACTCTTCCCGCTACATTAATAATTAATTTTATTTCCCAGCATCGGTGGCGACGAATGAAAAGCTATTCTTTTGTTACGCCATCATCAAGAATGCCAATATTACTGTAATATCGCGTGCATTTTATGCCAATTTGAAATTCCACGCAATAAACGTCATGGTACATGATGAAACTGCACCGTGAAGCGTGTTGGGCTCATAAAGTGTCCGAATAGAAACCGCCGGCCAAAATTGCTTCGGCGGCACGTTAAACGCACGTGAAAGTTGCACGGCAAGCTTAGGTTGCCTCGCCTTGCCAATTAATAATCTCAGCACGTGATACGCGCGAATTAATTTAAAAAAAAAAAAAAAAAACTGCTGCTCTCTGACGTCGTATTCGATAACGCGCGACAGCCATGTGATCGGAAGAGAAGATAAGGGCAAAAGCCGAATCGGTCGCGATCCCCGTGTGTGTTCCTCTAATTAACGAATTTATTAAAATCGCACGATGCGTTCTATCTCCCTTCCGCATGCGCGATTCCTTTCGCCCGACGTGCCGGTGACTAATAACCCGATTTCCTGTAAATTTCGCCCGACCTCCCCGCGCCTTTTTTTTCCCTAGGAAATAACCGGTTTAATCAGGGACGGCTTCCTTCCCGTGCTATTTGCACGAAATTTCGGAGTTTCGAGCCCGCACGATACATGTGGGTGGCACAGCTGCGCCGAATGCCGGCTAAAATTAGGATGTGTGCGTGTGTGCACGCACAGTCGTATGTGTGCGCGCGCGCGTACACGAGCGCAGGGATCTCTTTCTCCTTCCGTTTTTCGCCGCGTGTATCTCACCGGCTCTCTCCGGCCACCCTTTCACCCCTTTCTCTAGCCCTCTCGCTCCGTCGCTGGTCGCGCACTTTTTTCTCGTGTCTGCGGACGAAGATCGGTCGCTTGCCACGAGGAGAGAGGAGTGGAAAATGAGAGGGGTCGAGGGAGAGAAAAAGCGGTGGTAGCGGAGAACAGAGGGGAACGCGAGGAGAGGGAAGGGGCGCCGAAAGAGAGAAGCGCCGGCGGAAAGAGCGAGAGGGGAAACCAGGAGAGCTGAGAGGGTCGATAGGTGGGCACCGACCACCCCAAAAGTCCGCGCACTACCACCCTGGTACGAAGGGTCGACGAAGAGGCGACGACGCTCGCTTTATAAATATCTACCGTAGAACGTTAAACAGTTCCCTCGTCGCTAATGAAAATAGGTATAGAGACTGGAGTTGGCGTTCGTCTCCGCGCGATCTGATGATGTTCTACGGGCGTGTGTACTCCGAGTTTAATTATTTCTTCTTAAAAAGCTCCATAACGCCTGCGTTTTAGCAGTTAAAACTTTAGTTCGCTCTAGCTTTAGCTAGAGAACTCGCGGCCGTCCGTGTAAAGCGACTAACGAGATGCGCACGAGTCATGACGACCAAAAAATCGCCGACTCTGTGTTTTGCGACAATGTCGAGGCGCGCACGGTTCGGCTAAATGAGCCGTCTTTGATTTTGGACACGAAGAATGTATTTTTAGCAAATTGTAATTACGCAGTCGTACGTCCGTCTCCTCTTCCGCGCGAGCGGTGCGTCAAACAATATTATTTCTCGCGCGCGCCTGTGCGAGCACGAAACGGTATTCATTTACGTTGCACATAAAGAGAATATATGTACAAGGCAAAAATGGCGGTAGACGTCCAACAAAAATAGGCACGAGAGAATACATTTCCACAAAATTATTATCATGCAATGTATAATTACGCGCAGTACGTAGAGAATTGTTCGCGATAAAAAGAGATGCGACGATTCGCGAAATCAAGAAACAAAAAATAATTGGTTACAGTGGAGGAAGCTCGCTATTTACTTAATTAATTATATTCGTACATTCAGCCTTTTCGCATTTCTCCCCCGCGTCTATTTCGATTTTCACAGTTTATTTAGATAAATGATTGGGCTCTTGAAACAGGACCGAACGCGCACAGAATCGCCGCGTATCATAAATCCGTCACTGTCGATTATATTTTCCGTTTCCATAATCAACAACAAGGCAAAGTAAAGGCAACGCGATTAAGGCAATTTTAGTTTTCAATTAAATTTTTAAATATTAATTCTAAAACATGAAACCACTGCCAGAGAATTAATCATCTCTTAAATTAAAATCATTCCGTGCAAACTAGTTTTGCTTTGCATTGAATTTGATAGTACATCTATATTTGTGGATATTTCTTTATTTTTTTTATCCATAATTGTGAATATATCATATAATTTACATACATATATCATAAAAATATTAGATATTCATGCAAAATATTATTACAACATTATTCTAGTAATGCTTGATCGTTACTTCATATTTTCAGATACAATCTTATGCATATATAATTGTAAGTAACGACGATAATTTGCTCAGTTTACTGTGATACGAAACATTCTTCATCTATCTTTATATCTCCCTTTACCTGCTTCCCTTGCTAATAAAATTGAAAAGAAGCTTAGTACTCTTAGAGTTAAGGGATAAGTGCGGTAAGTCGCGAAAGTAGGGACGAGCGGAAGGAAGACATCATCACCGCGTAGGAGTTGCCTCGGCAGGTTACAGCCTGGCCGAGGATGTCGGCTGACGTCTGAGATTTAGAAGCCGCAAAATAACAAAAGCTTAAACAATTTCCGGCTACAAAAGCGGAGCCATTCTCGTGCTCGACGTCGCGCCATTGTTTGCCCCCGCTGGTCACCGGCAGGAGCTGCGGAACCGCGATGGGTCGGAAGGGGGGGGAGGGTGGTGCGGGTCACGGAGTCGGGGTAAGAGAACTTTATAGCGCACCACGTTAATATATCTCGCGAATGCAATATCGCTTTAACGGCCACGCTATTTCTGGAAGGAAACGAGAAACTTCTCGCAAAAAAAAAATGCTAACGCACTTTAACTTGACCAATTGAACCTTTACAGTCGCTTGATTTCAATATACGTTCCATTTCAAATATATGAACGAAGAAGATGATTTTTAAAACCAATTTCATTAGACTTTATAAGACTGGAGTAAGATTTTCTGATCCCAGAGTACACCATTATTAGTACTTCTGCGTGTTTTTTCAAATTTTCGTACAATTAGTGTACAATTGTCGAGAAGAAAAAATTTATATATACCATTAATATGATATCCACCTTAAAATTCGGCCAAAATACTACCTCAGTCTCTAAAAATATAAGTATCGAAGCAATAACTTTTTAAAAACACTCGAGTCATACGCAGTATACAGTGATATTAATTTATTATTAAAGAACAAGTGGAAGAAATAAGAGTATGAACCGACATTTTTAGAAGTCCTTTTTTTTTCTATCGCATAAAGTACACACACATAGTCGGATGTCAACTTAAATGCTTTTCAGTGCGGCTATATCTTCACATAATCCGCTCCTTACATCTATATAGCGGGATCCGTACAAAGACCTCGCGATACGTGCAGTGAGATATCAAACGGACCGGGAGGAAAAGCGTATAACGTTTGTAGTCGGTGGCATTGCAGTGGCGCGGACGACGCTCCTAGTGGTAGTGGTAGTGGTAGTGGTAGTGCCAGCCAGAGATGGTAGTGGTTCGGGCGACGGTTATCAAAATTGCGCGTGCCATTATAATTTTAAAGCCGGCTTTCCTCGTAGTACCGTCGCCTGGTCGTTGGTCCAGGAAGCAGGAGGCGGCGGAGGGATGGTGGAACGACCGGGGGGAGGGGGAGGGGGAGGGGGAGGGAAGGCCGGCGAGAGCGTTACGCGGTGGACATAGGTAGAGGAACAGGAAGGCGGAGGTGGAAGAGGATGGCGGCGGCAGTGACGGTGACCGAGGCAGGACGGCCGAGGAGGACGGCGGGGGCCCCGGCTCTCCGTGCACGCTGGGGATTGAAGTTCGGGACGACCGACTGTGGACGGCGGGAGGGGGGGAGGGGGGGAGAGAGAAGGGGGTGAGGTGGAGAAGGGCCGGCGAGGGTGGGTCATTTATTTCCCTCCCGCACGGCATAATTTATCGCGAGGATTTTCGCGAGAGCACGCAGAGAGCGCCGCGATAGAGGAAGAGGCAGGTAGGCGTGTGTAGAGAGAAGAGAAACCGTAAGAGGGTCGGCAACGGGGGGGAGGGTAGGGTGGAAAAAGGGTGCCGCCGTCGCTGCCGCTAATGCCAGCCGCTGGCGGTATCAAGGAACCGATGTAAATGGAGACGGGGTATACTTATCCTACGCGTGTTGGTTCTTACGCCTTGCGTTTGACAGAAGAATCGTATCGAGAAAAAGCATGTTTTTGGAGAAAAAGAAAATGGAAACGGGAGGATAGATGCGCGTTATCGACAGGAGAAGCCCAATCATGCATTACGATTTACTGTATAAAATCATAAAATAAAAATTATCGTTGGAAAAGCAATTGTCTCCTTTTGTATATTTCGAGAACATACTACAATTGCTTCAAATATGCACTATAATTGCATTGCTACCGCAGAAGTATTAATGCTAGTCAAAAATATTTAATTATTAAAACCAACATTACATATAACTTTATAATTTTAAAATCACAACAAGCTAAAATTGTTAATATATTCGTATATGTATATTCAAGACGTTAATAGAAACGTATTATGATATATAAATGTATGTCCGTTATTATATCGCATAAGTTCTCATATGTTGAGAATTTCATCGCATTGCTATCAGCCTGGAAATATTTAATTACATTAATTATTTAAGTATGTATTCTCCTCAATTGTAAAATGAGGCAATTAATATTAACTACTTTTTGCAATTAAACCCTTAAAACAAAAGATCGCTTCATTAACAGCTTGATTAACATCCCATTATCGATGAAAAATGTATTATTCTTAAAAGCTAATAAAAGTTAAGCGCCAGAATTCAATCTCATCTATATACAAATCGATTACACGTAAATTCTATCGGAATAATTAATTTATTCGATATTTCTCTTACACGCGAATACCCTGGTGACTACTGTCTTAAGATAAATGCTTTGCATGAAAATTCTCTAATAATTTTTTCTACCGCGTCTTAAATAAATAAGTAGCATCTTCTTACTTATTGTTAGATAAATATATGGAAATAATTTGCCAATAGAATGATAATTATTTTTACATTAACATTAACGAACTAAATATCAATAAAAATTTCTGTCGACTTTTATATTTAAACTTCTGTCGATTGCTATATTTTTGATGAGTTGATATTTCCCGTAAGGAGGTTGCCAGTTAAAAAAAGGGCGTGATAACCCTAACCGCGTGACACCATCATTGATTTTCGTCCACGTGGAAGAGGTTACCCCTGGCGAAGGCACGTAGGAAAAAGGGTGGATTGTAGGATCAAGGACGACAAGAAAAATGTGGCGAGTTTCTTCGCAAGCGCCAAAAAAGAAAGCCTTGAAAGCCATGTCCTTCTGACATGAAGCTTTCCAACTAACAAGGATCAGAAATAACGAGATAAGCTTAAAGAGATTTCCGGTAAATGTAGCAAATAAAGAACGCAGGAATACAAGAATAAACAAGACAGTAAAAATACTTAGAGAAGAATTAATTTTTAACAAGATTTTAAATAAGATGGATATTAAAAATAGAACAATTTTAGACAAAATTTTAAGTTTTTAATATTCGGTATAATTTAAATATACCGAGTGTGATCGTAGTTGCAGACACACACATATGATATCTTGTTCTCCAATATCATTATTATATTTCATATATTTCGTTGATATTATCGAAAGTTCATTTTCGAGACAATTAAATTATATGCAAAGAAAAATAAAAAGCAATTACCGAACATGTCAAAAATTAAAAGGTAGTTATCTAATATTACAATGAAGTGTTATATCGCAAAATGACATTCTGAACTAATCTTATCTATAGATCGGAAGATATTTTGCACCTTATGAAAATCGAGAAAAACTGAACAGTGACGGCGACAGTAACGGCGTATGTGGCGTATATGATACGCGTGACCGTATGAACCTATCATTGATTTCCGTCGACGTACCGGAGGTTAACCCCAATAGAGAGACAATGTCGGAGCAAGAAATACAAAAAAAAAGAAGCAACATCGGCACGGCCGACGAATATTTCGTACAGGACAGGCCGGAACGAGGACGTCGCGGACAAGAAACGGGGTAAAGTTACGACGAGGGTGGCGGCGCGAGGCAGAATTTGAATCGATTCGGAAGCCTTGAAAGTCTAAGGGATGTTGTTCCGAAATTGATCCTCGGCACACGGCGCCATCGCCCGTGTAAAAGTTGCGTACTGCGCACACCCCTGCACCGAGAACCCCTTCTACGAACCCCTTTCCCACCCCTACGATGGCGAAACGACAAGCCGGCGTGCGAGGGGACAACAGGGCGGTGGGGAAGGGGGAGGGTGACGAGGACGGGGGTTCGGTAGCGGAAAGCCACTCTGGTGCGACCTCAGAGGGGAAAAATACATACGTCGAAGTGCGCTGGTCGCGAGGGTGGCGGCGCAGCAGCGCCGTCGACGGTGATGGTGGAAAGGTGGGTAAAAAGTGCGGTGAGTCCGGATTGGACCGTTATCCTGGGGTGGGGCACCTTCTGGATCCCCGCCGCTAAACCCTTGCGTCCCGCGGACCTCTCGCGCCACCGTGGAAACTAAACTACCCTCCACCGTCGTGGAAAAGCCGCGTCCCCCTTTCCCGACCTCGCCTTCTCCGCCGAAAATATTCTCCCGATGGAGTGCGAGGGCACCGTCACTTCTGCGTGCATCCCTGAGCCCTCGTGGAATTCTGATCTTGCTGAGACAACGAGCCTTGGGAAATTTCGAGAGGACAAAGGGTCGTTAATTTCGGAGCGACTTTGCGTGGAAGTTGAAATTTTAGAGAACGGATAATCGCGCCGTTCCCTCCTCCCTAATCGTTTCTTCTTTAGCAACGCGTTATTATCGCTTGTAACACACAAATATGAATAAATTATCAGTACTTAATGATCTTTAGGAGAAGAATAATTAAGAACAAGACACACGCGATATGCCAGTTAGTCACTTGTTTTTTTCCACATATTTAATGGACAATTTATCAAATTTATTTTAACACAAACCATGAACGCCATGGTTTATTATCTCTAAATTTTCAGTATTAAGTATCTAAGCTTCGTACTATGACGGAGTCAAAAATACGCTTCAACTAAAAATTTTTAATATCTAAAAATTAAACTTTTTTATCTATTTTTGCTACTGAAATTTATTACGACCAATTTACATTAAAATAATTACCAAAAATAAATTGTCTAATTTCTTTTAATTTATCTCTATGTTTATATAGACAGGAGAGAGAGAGAGAGAGAGCGCAAAAAAATGACTGACATGAGAGCAGAGTTCCATACTCTCAAGGGTGGTATCTATAGATTATTGAATCTATAGTGACTGGTGATATCTTTGAAGGTATGGATCGGAAGGACGGCGCGCGGCGTGTGGCAAGGGAAAAAAACGCCGCTGGTTGCGAAAGGCTCCTTGTCGCCTAATGGAAATTCCACGTTTTGTCGCGAACGAACGGACGGACCGACGAGTCGGCGGGCCACTCGGAAAACGTAAAAATTGTCACTTTCAGCCGGCGCGCTTTGCATAATGCGCGTTACGCGAGGCGATCAGCATTCATAGAATAATTTCGTTCTAGAGATGCGGGCGTGTGAGCGCGAGCGCGAGTGAACGCGCGCGCGCACGCTTTCGCGACCTATCTGTCCGCCACGGCTGACAGGTTTTCCGCGGACCCATTTTAATTATCTCATCCTCCGAATTATTCGCTCGGGAGAGCGCGCGACCTGCCTTCGGAAACAGCCGAAAAACTCTTTTTTCCCATTAATCTGTCTGCGCCGTTCCGTCTCCGGATGAGATCGTCCGAAGGCGAATCGCGCCAGGAAAGACCGCGAGTTTTCTTTTCCGTTTCGCGTGAAACGAATAAACCGCGCTTTGGAGGCACTAAACATATAACAATTCTGCGCGAGATAAGCGTACGATTATTATCGTGTCATGGTTAGTATAATTAGATTTTAGTATATATGTATATAACTGGAAATAATCAATATTTAATAGTTAAAACTTATGTATGCTCGATGTACATATATAGAATTTAAGAATTAATCGTAATATTTATGTACAAATGTAAAAATAAACTCTATTCAGGGGACACAAGTAATGTTACTTTGCGTAGAACATGCATGTGTCGCACATGCACCACGTAAAATAACTTTATTCATTATCTGTAACTAGTGTATCTCTCATTTTAATGGATTTTCGGATTTCCAACAAATATATCCAGCAAACTTATTTTGAGAATGTAAAATATTATTTTTTTTTCGCCGTCCGCCACTGTATATTTATACATGACTGATATTCCAATTACCGACGCCAAGGAAATTTTAACATAAAGCAGTTTACGCAGAGCGTGCATATGTCCGAGTATAAAAGAGTGCACGCTCTGAAAGGCAAAGGAACTTTGGTGATGAAAATTCTTGCATCACGCAAACGTCCGTGACGCTGCCGTTTCCGCTTTTGCAATTTCACCGAGGAGTGTCACCGGTCGCCCTCATCGTCAAAGGAACCCGAAATGTGAGTCCGGGCGGGCTAGCAAACGCGCGTACACATCGCACCGCCTTTCTGTAGGACGCTTACAGCTTACGGCGTAATTAAAAGCTCAATTTATTCGTCGCGCACGCCACCAAAGACGGCCTCGTCTCATTCATGAAATCGCGCGCACGGCCGAGCGCTTCTTTACAATTAGCTACGTCGTTTTTAGTCATCGCGACGCGATTCGGCGACGCTGGCGGTTGCGACAAGCGTGGAACGCGCGGGTGAAACGCGTGGGTAAAATGGGAGAAAAAAAGATGCTTTCAGATCGCAACATCCCCTCGCGATAATTAATCAAGCTAAGAAAACCGTACGACCGTGAATCGTTTGCCGGTGGAGAGAGAAACAGGCAAGAGAGGGAAAGAAAGAGATTAAGAGAGAGAGAAAACGGTTGCATGATGTTCGAAAGAGGGTGGAATGAAAAAGGAGGAAAAGAGATACTAAACATAGAGAGGTGGCAGCAGCTTGTAGGCAGGGAATTTGGCGGGAAAAACGAATCCAAACACGACGTCGGGGAATGAGCGAGAGGAGCAATACATCACGTTCTTTTGCTAGTAGAGACTACGACGGAAGGAAAAACGTAATGGGGGAGGAAAAGGGGGAGAGAGAGAGAGAACGGAAGGACCCATGGGTCCTTGCGGGACGCTCACGCGCTATCTTCGTTTCTCATTCGTTCGCATTTTTCTCCCTTGTACCGACACTCTTTCCCCTTCTGCGCTTTTTTTAGACGAATATATCCCGGTAGGGGGAATCAACCCTTCACCCGTAACGACGTATCCCCACCGAGTACGATCCACCACCACTGCGATCCGTCGGGGATGTGGGGGCCACAGGCACGGACGAAGGGTAATTTTTAAAACGCCGCTTGCGGGAAAATAAAAATTAGCCGAGGAAGGGAGGTACCATCGGTCTTCTCCCGAGGGGAAAGGCGGAGGCACAACGAGCGAGAGAGCCGACATTCGACGTGCAAGTGGGAAGAGAAGCGGGCGGAGAGACGGACGTGGAAAAAAGTCGGGGGTGGAGGCTCATTTTTCAGAAGGAGAAAAAAATTTGGGAGGGTGGAGGTCAGGATCCCGAATTGCTCGCGATGGAGGGGGGAGGGGGGGGCGGGAAAACGGCGCGAGAGGAGAATGCAAAAAAAATACTATTGGGAGCGCGATGCCCCTCCAACGTACCCCCTTCTTCCCGTACCCTTTGCACGCGGCTGGATCAGAGAAATTTACAGGGTGTTCCAGAAGGTATCGTTCCGCCCGCATTTGTTGGCGCACGCGATGCGTCACGAGGTAACACGTTATAGTATACCGACCGATCAATTTGGCGGGAAACGATCGAACCTTTCATGGTTGAAAGGCCAACTGACGTCTGACAGATTGGCCGTCGCGCCCACCACAAGCGTTGACCTACTCGCATATAATAAATACTGAGACAGGTATTTAAGTGAAATATTATAATTTAGCTTGCTTCTAAATCAATCGTCAGGCATTTCCAAGCCAGAAAAGTGAATCTTATACAAAGAATTTGATACAAAAGTCTGAAAAAAATCTGAGAAATCTTTCTCGCGCGTTGAAGATTTATTATTATTTAATTATTATTCTCTGTTTCAATTTAGATAATTATAAATTCTAACGGAATCACATTTGAAAATTTATTAAGCCAAAAATTTTTTTAGAAGAAGGCGATCCCGATGAAAAGATTGTTGATATAGACAAAAATACTTTTAATTATAGTTCTATTGATAATTATCACCTAAAAAAAGTATCGTAGAGCTGACAGCTCTCGTTTCGTTCTTTCTCATCGGATGGATGCAGAAAAATTTATAGATTGTTCCAGCAGCTATCGCTTCTCGCAGATTTATTGGCACGTGCAATGCGTTCGCGGAGAAGCCAAATATAGCAAAAAGAGATCTACAAAGATCGATTAATTCTCTTTAGAAAACATATAGAGTCTTGACTCATGACTGCTATTAAGCATCGGAAAAGATAAATTGATAAAACTAACTGGCTTAATTTAATTTGCTCTGAAATGCCATCTAATTCTTTTAATTTTCGACTAAACAGTTGCAAACGTGTTTCAACGATCTGTCATGACGATGCGCATATCATTAATGTCATCTCAGATTAATGTCAACTACGTCTATCTTCCGATGTTAAATCGCTGCGCCATGTTTATATTGGTAGCGTCATTCGATTGAGCTAACCGCATCGTTATCGTCCCTGGAGGAAAAATCATAGAGATTTCACCGAAAGTATCGGTTTGTACATGTTTATTGGCACGATGCGATGCGTCATGGGAAATCGCGTTATAGAGGAGAGAACGATCGGTTTGACGGAAATCCACCGAAATTTCCACGACGCAAGTTCGACCGCATCGAACAGCTATGCTATGTGATACAAATCCACTAGCTTGCATAACAGAGATTTGCTATAGTATAACGCAGCACATAACATGAAAGTAGCAATGAATGAAAATGAAAGTAAAAAATAAGAGAAAAATTTGAAAGTACGAGCAAACAAATTTTTAACACATACAAGTCTGACACTGAAAAACTACAGTTTTTCTTTATAATACAGTTTATGTAAGTAAAAATATAAATATAAAAGAAAATTAAAAGAGAAAACTGATTAGCTACATCAATTTTGAAAATGAATTCAATCTTGATACGTTTTCTTATTTATTCAGTGAAAAATCAATATATACACACTTTGTCTGCGAGAAATATTACAACAGGTGTCGCTACAGATATATATACTGCTCCCATGTTATTATATATAATATATATATTATATAGATTTGTTTATATATATATACACACAAACAAATATTAGCTAATATTCTTCCTCCACCAAACCCAAATACAGCAATACGATTAAAACATTCGCGTGATTTCCATTTCGCGCCATCGTCGTAAATGAGAGGAATGCTGTACTACGTACATTTTCGTATGAAACGCGTTATAGCTGCCAATTAAAATTCTCCAGTGCAATTCTCACGAAGTGCTTCTACAATGAAAATCGTAATATTTCGCGCGGAAACTGAGACAAATTCGATTTTTCGATATCGAAAAAAATCTCACAGACTCTCTCAGGAACCCCAACGACTCTTCTGGAGAAATTGCATAGCTCGAAAACGCGTGATCTACGACAACTAAAATGCGCGGATTGAAATAATTTTCCGTATTATACGCACTCGTCCGCCTTCTCCCATTGCGAATCATCCTAGTCCAATGCTGCACAGCTCACTCTTGATTAAGTTACTCTCCATTCTCGCGCGAACGATCGTTCGTATGTCGAGAACTGTTCCGCGCACATTCGTAATTCGTAGCAGGCCGCACTTAGCCGTACTAAATTGCATTCGTGAATCTCGTTAGGCAGCGTTTCTAGTCGAGCGCGACTGCTGTTCCCGCAATTTCGCACAGTGGATAGTCGTCGAAGGCGAAATCATACCGCGGATTCGTGAGAAACTCGACGAGAGCCTTCCATCAACAATCTCAGAATAATATCATTTCAATGAAATTGACATTAAAGAGTGTGTGCGATGTAAGTGAAGGATAATCGAAGAACAACCGATATAGATATTTAAAACCAAATGTGATATATCAATGATTGGTGTTTGTAACTGAAAATCATAACTAATTCTACACGTATTTATTTGCATTAAATCTCAACTTACAGTCATAAATCCGATTTGTTTCGATAATTAATTAAGTAGCGAGAGAGAGAGAAAGAGAGCAATATTAACAATATCGAAATTACCCGATCGAATTTCATAGTCTGCAATTTGCTGATCGCTTAACAGCTTCGCAGAGGAGCGTAATGTTTAATTTTCCAGTATGACAGTCTTAATACGAGCTAACGCTCGTCCACTGTAATTCGAGCTTCAAAAGAAAAATTTGATACTAAAAACATTGACTATGTCACCGGATATTTTATCTCAGAAATGGATAGATCGATAAAACGCTATTGTCAAAAAACTAAAATTAAGATTTTTTTTCATGAAAATTAAAGATACTATAAAATTAAAATTTTTCTTAAAACTGAAAGAGAAACACAGTCTGTGTTTCTTCAAAAAAATAAATATTTTGTTCATATTTATACAAGATGTGCGATATATGAAACACACGCGTACCTATATGAGTCAGCAAGAGTATATATGTATACGGTATTTATATTTATAAATTTAAAAAAAATAAATGCGGAAACGGCCGCTGAAAATTGATTGCAAAGGAACAATGGAAGCACGTAGCGGCGATTTTCTTCAATTATATTTCGCGACATTTACAGTAATACAAAGTACATACTCTAGAATCCCATCAAATGGCAGACAGTCGCACTTAATGCACGTTTCATTGTGTCACGATAACCATCCTGCGAAAGATCGATGGGGAAGCTCTATAGCAAATTCGAATACCAATATTGCATTCGTTATATAACGTACTTGCGTCAGTAATGAAGGAAGTTGAAAAGAGTCAACTAGTCGTTTTTCCAACAAAAATTAAGATAAATATAACGACAGAGCACGCGGACATATAAATATAATCTCATACTAAAGAGAGAAAAATGTAGCTTATTATCTTTTTATATTTTCTCTCGATTTTATTTTGTATCGGATATTTCAGAATCTCAGAATTCTTAATTTAAATGCTAGATTCTTTAATCAACTTAAGTTGATTGAAGAATCTAAAATATACTACATTATCCATCCTATAATACTCTAATGACAATTTAATATTCGAAATTATTCGTGAATGAAGTTTAAATTGATTATTTTTTCATATTATAATATCTTATATGTAGAGCAATAATGCCGCATTGTATGAGCCGCGTAGTTCTATTACATTAGTTCTATTACATTTATATTCCCGACATATCCTCCCCCGATTCGTTTCTTGTATATGGTAACAAACGACATGGCGCGCACGTAGTTACAGCATTATCCGTATGCAAAATAATTACGAATAGCAGTGCATGCGCGGCGGAATTTTATGTAAATCCGAAACCGCGGGCGCCCGTCTTAAGCCGCGCCACCCTGTGTTTTATTTTCGCAAAACGCCAGCTTAATACCCTAATTAATGTAATTTGGTTTCTATACCGGGAGCAACTTCCTCTCACCACTGATTTCTCGCGCGTCCTCCCGCCCCCTGTGTCGCCCTCATTCTCTTTACTCTGGCTTCTCCACCCGACGGCGACCACCCCCTTTCCGGCCACCGAACGGCCCGATGGTCATCTAAACTTTTCCCGTAATTAGTTATAAATTTCATTCCCGTTCTACGTAACAATATTCCTACGCGACCTCACTGGAACACCGTGTAGTGGTGGTCGCAGGAAGAAACGTCTGGGGAGTGGGAGAGAGAGAAAGAGGGGTGGAAGAGAGTAAGCGCGCGAGAGGGACAACTTTAGGGGAAAAAAAAAATGAGAAAGAAAGACGAGAGAGAGATGAGAGAGAAGGAGATGCTGAATTTCGTTTCCCGCCAGCAGCGGTGCCTGTCAGAAGTACGGAGGAGGGGGTGAACAGCCGAAGAGGAGGGATGGATGATGCGGCTGGAGGGGTTTGATGGAACGGACGATCAGAGAGAGAGAGAGAAAGAGAGAGAGAGAGAGACGAGATGGTGTAGGTTAACAGCAGCGGCGGGAGGGGTACGAAAGAGGATGGCGAGGCAGCGCGCGCTAACGAACGAACGAACGAACGAACGAACGAACGAACGAACATGGTATAAAGAGAGCAGGATGGAGAAAATTCGAGCCCTCTACACCCTCTAACCAAGTGGAGAATCCTGGTGGGGGCGGCGGCCATTTTGCGAGCCGCGAAAAACAGCCCTACCCGAGATAGCGCGAAGGGGACTTCTACCACCGAACCCAGCATCCACTGCTTTCCCCTCCCGCCTTCCCTTCTTCCTTTTGCTCTCTTTCCTCTCCCCTTCCTCCTTCTTCAACCATCCCTCCAAGAGCTACCCCCTCGAAGCCCCTTACGCCCCTTGTACACGTACACGCATATTTCTCTCGGGCGCTCTTATTCGCACGGTACTTCCTACGACCCTGTATTAAGAGCAAAATGTGGACGAACATTAGACACTAACGCTCGTTTAAAAATACATTCGTATTTGCGAACTCTCTGGCAGTCGGGCTCGGTTGTACGACATAAAGAAGACCGAGGAGCTTCGTTGCTAGCGCACGGAAACGCTCGAGTCCAGCGCGAAATTTTTTTCGACGGAAATGAAACTTCTACTCGCCGCTTAACTCGATTAATCGAGAAAATAAATCCAGCATATAAAAATGTATTTACTGAGCTCTTATTTTACGAATGAAAATAATTTCAAACAAATTAGAATAATTTTCACGAATATCGCGATATCGCGATATTTTATACATGAATTTGGTATATATGTGAATATTTTTCTTAAAAAAAAGTCTGCAAATTAATAGATATGTCGATGACGTCTAGAAATTCAATAGCCGGCAACGTTTGCAGTGGCCGCACATTATTGAAATAGCGACGGCAAAATAATTTAAGAGCGCGTAAGCGATGATTTGATTTTTAATTAATGGCGAGTTCGTCGAGTTTGCGCAATTATATACACCTCGGTGTTCTCGCAAGCGCGACATGTAATACAATACTTAACGCGGAATTCATTAGAGCGAAATAAACGATTGAAATATATTATACTTAATTAGCACATTGTCGAATGCCGCGGCAAGACCTCATAACCCACATTTTCGGAAAATCAAATTATTGTTATTTTCGGAATCACCTGTTGGCAATATCCAATCCAATAATATCTCACGTCCCGCAGAAATCACGCGACCACCTGCGATATATTTCTACGCGACGATTTTTCGATACATCGCGCAGAATTCATTTGCGGTCAGATTACAAAGTACCACGGTCAGCGCGTTTCGCGATCTACAGATTAAGATTATACGCAATCTATCAAAAGCTGATAGATTGCACCTCTTTTTTTTTCTCAAATCGTTATATTATTAAACTTTCTTATTTAATTTGTACACATTACATTTAATGTAATTTGTACCAACTTCCTGTGATCTTTCCCATAAAAATAATCGAAATATATATATTAGCATTATTACATTCGTACAATCAAAAAGTATGACTTTTCTTCACGAAAACTGACCAACTTTAAAATCTCAGTTTATTTATTAAGAATATGCAGTTTGAAAAATCTTACATTGAAGACGAAAAATGGCGATAATAAATTACGGAGTGACAGAAAGATCCAATTAAAATTAATATAAAAAGTCATTTATAAGACAATTGATTATAATATAATTATAGTAACTAATAAAACAAAACGCGCGCGCGCGCGAATATATCTAATTCATAAATTCACATACAGAGACTCAAGATTTTGAGAAAAAGCGTACACAGTAGAAATACGAGACGATTAACTACTTTCGTATGCCAACACGTACAAGCCCGTTCGGGTGGCGGTCGACCCTCAGCCGGAGGGTGAATTTTTTTCGGTACCGAGTGCGTACGAGCACGTCACCCTTAACACCCCAAACCGCCACAGCCGATCGGCTGTCGAACAGGTTCTCCCGATCGGGAAAGGGTTAGCCCGAAAGCCGCAGGTGCAACGAGCGAAAAATTGAAGCCGTCTCTCCCTCCCCCTCCCCCGCCCCCCCCCCCCTTGTCAACGAGAAGGCACGAGACTCTATTTGGTGAGGTTCAGTCGCAACGTTTCGCCGCCCTTCGGAAGGGCAACCGGCATCCTGAGACCGCGAATCGCCGCGAGGGTAGTGCGTGAAAACAGAGACCGTAGATATTGAGGGAGGAAGGACGAGAGAGGAAGATGGAAACGTGGCAGAGGGAAATGCCGTGTGGGACAATCGAATTCGCAACACGGTCTCCGGTTCTAGACGATCATTCATCCCTCTCGCTCTTACTGTCGCTTCGCGTCAGCGGTTCCTCTCCTTGTCCCCCTCAACTTCCTCCATCCTTTCGTGATTTTCTCCTCCGGCTCTCGTTCCTCCTTCGCCGCTTCTATCCCCCTCCCATCTGCATTCTCGAAGCAACGAGGGCATTACGTCCAATTACAAAAAGCTTTCAGCAGATCAAATTCGGGATGGCGGAGTTTTGATCACGACCCAGAAGAGCGGCTTGGCTCAATTAGAATGAAGTCCCTCTTCCCCGCCCGTATTCCGTAAATTCGTTTTCGCGGTACGATCGCATCCCGGTTCGCTCGTTCGCACGAGATTCATTCGACTTCGCTTTCTTCCTTTATCCTTTTGATCGGGCTCATCGGACCGCAAAGGCGTCCCTTCAACTTCGCTTGGTTGTGGCTCGCGCTCGGAATTGACTGATTGCGTGCGACATTCGTCCGGTTAAAAGAATGCTAGACAATCGCGATGAAAATTATCGATCGATCGATCCGGATCGATCGAATCAGCATCTGGGACGAACTCGACCGCGGGTTCTCGCACGCGGCCCTTATTTGACCATATGCCGTTTACACGATATTATTTCCGTACTAATACATATACAATATATATTAGCGAAATATTTCCGCATCGTTCCTCATGTATGGACGCGCATAGGCGTTTATTCAGTCGAGGGGCATTAACGTGGACGGCGACAGCGACTACGAGGTCGTCACGAAAATTACCTATGCGGGGTGGAGGATTACTTATGCGGGATGGCCGGCGGGATGGCATGTAGGGATGCAGACGATGTGAAAGCTCAACTACCGTGGAAAAATAAATGTGCCGTCTGCCCTCGAGGGTGAGTTAGCAGTTGCGGTAGTTTCAGGGAAACTGCGCTTATAAAATACGGACGCGATCAGATTAATCGCGATTTGTCTTACGTAATCTCTTTCTTAAGCGATTTTCCAAACGCCTTGCGAGACAAGATTAATTGAGAAACGCCATCATCGAGATTATCGCGTTAGATTGCTCTGAAAAAATATTTCTTGTCTACGTTTCTGTTGTTTAGATAGCAATATATTTGCAATTAAAAGATGACTTTTTTTAAACGTTTCTATATACCTAAAAACTAAATAAATATATAGAAACGCTTAAAAAAAGTCATCTCTTTCAATTATATATATATGGGCAATTTCACGTCAAATCGGATAAAAATCGATCTTTTTTGACTTCGTACTTTTTAAATCGCACGAAACTTTTTTTACGTGAAATATACATAAAGTAAGGAGATACGTATTTTTGTATTTGTCTGAAATATTTTTTTTGCAGAAGTTATAAATAACAAAATTTTCGTGAAAAATGAAGAAGTTGTCAACTTCAAAAATTAATATCTCTGGTTATATTTGTCGTAGAGAAATTTTCAAAAATGCATTTTAAAGCTAAGGAGATAGCCTTTTTTATAAAAATAGTTGAAGTTACAAGAAATTGCTAATTACAATTGTTATAAATAATTGAAATGTTTAATAATTTTTTTCACCAAAAAGTACACTTTTTAAAATTTTTGAAATAATGCTATTTCATTCTCCATTTCATTCTGAAAGTGTACATATTTTTTATTTTATGGAGAATCGATAAATTCTATTTTTTATATATTTTTAATAAATGAGGCGCCGCGCCGTGCTCGCGTCACTGGCTCGACCAAGTAGTATGCTACGCGCTTAAGAAAAAGTCGGCGCGCCATAGCGCGTAGCATACTACTTGATCGAGCCAGTGACGCGAGCACGGCGCGACGCCTCATTATTAAAAATATATAAAAAATACAATCTATCGATTCTCCATAAAATAAAAAATATGTACACTTTCAGAATGAAATGGAGAATGAAATTGCATTATTTCAAAAAATTTAAAAAGTATACTTTTTGGTGAAAAAAATTATTAAACATTTCAATTATTTATAACAATTGTAATTAGCAATTTCTAACTTAAACTATTTTATAAAAAAGGTTGTCTCCTTAGCTTTAAAATGCATTTTTGAAAATTTTTCTACGACAAATATAACCAGAGATATTAATTTTTGAAGTTGACAACTTCTTCATTTTTCACGAAAATTTTGTTATTTATAACTTCTGCAGAAAAGATATTTCGGACAAATACAAAAATACGTATCTCTTTATTTTTTGTATATTTCACGTGAAAAAAAGTTTAGATTGATTTAAAAAATACAAGGTCATTTCTTGTCCAATTTGACATGGAATTGCCTATATATGTATATATATATATATATATATATATACACTATATTAATACATATATATTATATATATTATACAATATATATATATATATATATATATATATATATATATATATAATATATATTATAATTATATATACATATTAGTATAATATATATTATATATATATACTCTTGTTTCGTTTTAGTACATAAAAGCAAGAAACTCTGAGAGAGAAAATCTCAGGTCATATCTTTAAAACCACTTTTTTGATGCGAGATTCATCCGGTTTATTCGTTCTCCTTACTGCGGCTCGTTTTCGCTCGCACTTTGCAGCTTACGCGTGGGAATGCGCGCGGCGACACGGCTGGCGCGAACGACGCGACCCGTCGGCGTAAACTGCATCGTAAACTGCATCGCTCGCTCCGGTCTTTACGAGCGATCGAGCAATTACAGGTCGACCGTGCCGGCAGTTTCCGAGCAGGTCGTTACGTCGGCGACGAGCCTGGCGTAACGTTGTTGCACGGCCGACCTTTGTCTACCAACCTTGTTGTTCTTACATACCTTCTCCTCACCCCTTATAACGCAACTCCATCGTTCATCGCCTCCTCCCGAACTTTTTTTCTTTCCCTCTCTCTCTCTCTCTCTCTCTCTCTTTCCTCTCTTTCTATTTTTCTCTTTCTCTCTTTCTCTCGCTACCTCTATCTGCTTTCTATTCCCGCGGACTGCCTCGCTCGCGCGACCACACGCCAATAAACAATGAATACATGAATATGAAAATTTCCATGAGAATTTGCTCGCGTATGTACATCCCGTGACTCTGCGCTCGATCTCCAACAAACACAGCAGCGGCATGACGGTGTTGCACTCCGCTGCATCATTGCACATCGCATCAATCTACGAGTGGATTCTGTATGGACCGGAAAGCGTAAATCTATGATAACGCGATTGAAACTGAGATCGAGATAAGAGACTCGGGTTTAAAGATCGAAAAAGAGTAGATCTTTATATTGAATCGAGTCTTCCCAGACGTAATCTAATATCACTATTACCGTGAGAAAGGTCAATATAATAATATCGTGTGATACAAAAAACTTTTAAAATTCTTTTAAAAATTTTCTGTAAACTAAAAGAATATAGAATTTAATTGTGGTTTTCATATGAAACAATTACGTAAATAGAAATCTTGATGAACTATAAAAGCAAAACTATATCTCTGCAGGAGAATCACATTCCCGAGTAAAAATTATTACTGTTTGTATAATACATACATTACAATATCTCTACCGGAAACTAATACTACCGGATCCGTATGCTACCAATATTCTCGACAGCTTTCATGCTACATATATGAATTTAATCAAGAGCTAATTTATAGTAAAATCATTGTTAAAAAAAGCGTATTTTTTCAATTTTTCGTTCAAATACATCTACAGTTAAAAGAAAACGACAGAGTTTCGTTTATTAATGTGCGATCAAAAATAGATATTACTCGTCGCAAAGCCCAATTTCATATATCTGAAAAAGAAAAAAAAAACAAATCTACCATGATTAGCCCGTGTACGAAATGAATCGACATTAACGTTAATAGAAAACAAATCTTCAACGACTGCACCGCGTCGCTAGGGAAAAAAATACAGCGCAGCGCACTGCAGCGCAAAGAGAGAGACAGAAAGAGAGAGAAAGAGAAACAAATGTATATATACGCACGGCTCGCGGGCGAGCATCGGCGCGTTTATTCTTCCGCTGCAGGGCGGCACGTCGGAACATCGGAACGTGGCGGAAGCGAGCGGAACGGGCAGAGGCCTCCTCCCGTAATAACAGATGTAAATTACGTGCGTACACGTACGCGCGCAGCAGGCAGGTACGTATATACCACGAGGGTGGCGGGAGAAACGGGGGGGGGGGTGGAGAGGAGGGGGAGAGGGTGGAAATGACCGTGTGTGCGGTGCGTGTGCGTGACGGCGCGAAGCGGCGAGCACCGACGAGTAGGTGAATGCACGCGGGCTTCGTCGTCGTCGACGTCGACGTCGACGTCGACGTCGTCGTGGCGTGCGCGCCCGCACACGCGTAGCCGCGGGTCTGGAATATTTGCAAGCCAAATTTTAATACCGGAATTAATTTGACCCGAGGAGGCGGACGAGAGAGAGAGTTTGAGGTAGTTAGGTACACACCTTCTCCCGGAGTTGTAGGGCAACCCGGGCCGGTGGCTTCGGCAATGGGAAAGGCCGAGGTGGCCGAGCCATCTCGCCGCCTTCTACATCAAGGGGACGACGCGTCGCATTATGTAAAAAGTGTAAGCTAATTTATCGACGTCGCGCGTAGAAAGGGGCGAACGGCGCGGCGGAGTCCGCGAAACTTTCCTCCGTGGTACTTTAGCTTTATATCGTGAATTATTATGGCCGCCGAGTTCGACCCTTTTCTCCCTTTCCCGAGGATTCGCCGTTGCCCCGGTGCGCAGTGACGCGCAACTTTCAGCGATCATTTTGGGAGATTTCTTCCGTGAGAGAGACGCCGCGGAGAAACATTTGATAAGCAACGTTGATGTGTCACACAGTATTTTTCAGCTGACTGAGATTCCAACATCACGTTACGTCGAAAACGGTATTATCTGGATCCCGTCAATCTGTGATATTACAAATGACATGAAATTAAGGAAAGGGCAGAACTTGCGCTGAAGGTTGCGCGTCACTGCTTCATCTCGCAGGCGGTTCTCTCCGCTTCGCTCCATACGTCTTTCTCGCCTCGCTCCACTCTGTCTGCTCTGTAACGTTTTCTTTCCCCGATGCTCTCCCGTCTCACCCCGCGTGTTCACCTACGTCCGATACAAATGGCCAAAGTAAACTTCGCCATTACGAAGTACCTGGCGCGGAAGTCACTCCGCGCTATGGAACCACCCACCATTTTGGCGCTGCCGCCACCATCCACGGGAGAGAAACTCCCCTTGGACTTCCACGGAGAGAAAGGGACCCCTACTCCGTGTACCCGAACGCATAGCCGGCCCAGAAGGGCACCGGAAGGGAACTTATTCTGCCAACCTAACTCGCGCTTGCTATTAACTTTTGCGAAAATAATGCGGAAATACGCGAGAACAATGTTGAAAAATGATCAGACGAAATTTAAGCCAAACCGATTACTCGCGCGCACATCGTCCATGTAAGTGGAACCGAGATATTACAAAATTATTAAATATTAGATTAATTTAAATTAATTAAATTAGGTTATTATATTAAATAATTAAATTATATTATTATAATAATTAATTAATGTAGATTATTAGATTATTTAAATACGTGGAATTTCGAGCGAATAAAAATTATACAGTAAGAGCCCGCACTTTTCATTCCCAGGATATACCAACACTCGCACATGCCAGTGTGAGAATAATCCGTCTTCAAGGTCGAAGGCAGATCTAAAAGGATAAAAACTTGGCTTGGCCCTTTCGACGGTTTAGAACTGCTCCACTCACTAAATAGAACTTCTTCAGTCCTAACAAAAGGATATGCAAATGCGTTAAACAGGATTTTTAACTGTGTAGAGAATACTTTACGGAATACACAAAAGCCAATAAGACGAATTGGATTAGAATCAGCGAGGAGAAAGAAGATCGCCGATGGAAATTTATTGTTCTTACGTGAGATTTACGCCCGGCAGATTCAAAGCGTGATATCAAACTGCTCTATACCAAGCGGGTAATTAAATTTCGTAATCGTCGGCTTGATCTAAGGGGTAGGGGGAAAAGGAAAAAGAGAGAGAACCGTTCGGCAATTTTAATTAAAATTATTTAGAGGCGGTACAGGCGATAATTAATTAAGAGTAAGGATACGCCGGTAATTAAAATCCCGCGAAGAAGAGGCCGATCGCACCCACTCCCAGTGTATACGAGGGCCTAGGGACGCGCAGTTCGAAGTGAAAGGCGTCCAGAAAAGAGGACGCAAACGAGGGAGAAAGGGGAGAAACGGGGAGAGTTGCGAGTGTATCGGAAGGCTATTTTCGCTGGATCCAGGAAATTCGCAGGAGAAGTCCACCGAGGCGCGGCGCTCTTTTCATCGGGCGCGTCGCATCTCCTAGGAGCATTAATTCAATATCTAATTAACTCTCTCTCGATCCTTGGAGTCACGAGACCTCTCCTATTCTCGCGGGCGCGCTGCTTCAATTTTACGAGCTGTTGCGAAAGGCAGCGCGCACGGCGATACCTGGCGACGGTCGTAAATAGCCTTCGCTTGGGGATCGTCGAATAATTTCAGGAAAAAAAAGCCAGCTCTATAGCCGACGGAAGTTCGCACGAAATAAATAATTGAGTGATATCCACAGAGTCGAGTGATATCCAGTCGCAACCGAAATTGCGCGAAACTTTCATTAAGTTCGACCCGCGGGACCAGCCGACCGACATCTTGTATGATTGTCGACAAATAAAAAAAAATTACGGGAATTCTCACAGGAGAGAAGCACCGAGCAATATATATACATACATAATGTACAAATACTTTCCGTCCGACTTTTAAAAGAACGGAAAAGGTCTCTCTCTCTCTCTTTCTTTTTCCGTCAGATCGAGAAAACTACTTTACGAGCTGGATTACTACTTTACATCGTACATATTCTCGGAAGCGACGAGGGAAAATCGCCCGAGTCGCCGTTCCCTTCGGGTTCGACCCTTCGCGCGTACCCTCCCTTCCATTCGATAAACTTTGTCGATTACACTTTTCCGTCGAGCGGCCGACCGACGTGAGCGGCAGCCGCGCCCGTGTAAGTTAATGAATCTCACGTCGGGGACGCAAGGTACGGGGATATCCGGCTGACCCGAGGAAACTTGCGTCCAGAATTACGCAGAGACGAAAAGAGGACGAAGGTACGTGTTTGAGGGGAATAATCTAGTAATGGCTTCCGATAGTGTCCGCGCCAGCAAAATCTGCCTACGTAAGGGCGTACCGATTCGCGATAATTGTTAAAATTCACTTTTAATTAATTAAAACAATTATTGCTTACGAAGCATTATTGTATAGTAAAAATAAAGCTGCGGAAGAGATTATAAAACAAAGTTTTCTTTAAGCAGTAACATGAAAAATGAGAAGTGATGTGTATAGAAGTCTTCTATTAGAAGAATATTCTCATAAAGAAAAAAGTAGCAAAAACATATACAGGTACTAATTATTATAACATTTGTAAAGTGATTAAATATAAATTAAATATTATTCTACGAATATTGATAAAAGATGAGAATTAATTAATTCTAATATTTTACTTTTTTTCGTTATCATTCTTCAGCAATTAATAATCGAATAATGATACTAATATTGTTCAACACGCATAATACACACAAAATATATACAAGATTACTACTTAATAACTGAAATTATACTTTAATGCAATAAAATTACAAAAAGACGTGGCCTCATTACAACAATGAAAAAATTATAGCACTCACAAATCTAATCCAATTCATGAATATCATTTAACTGGATAAAGGAACGAAAAGAGACAACTGCTTTCAATGCAGGAAACATATCGCGGCGAAAAAGAGTGTGCTCGATATTCGATAAGTTTCGTGCTCGCGCGTTACAACATCCTCAGATACAAACACCCGTGTGTTTATAGAATAGAATTTCATTTGCTGAACGAAAGGGAAATAAAAACAATCCGCCCTCGCGTACATCAGCTCGCAAAGCCGCTTGCGAGCTCGCGCGCGCGCGCTCGGCACTCTTTGATTTTCACTCTCGGCATCCTTGACCCAGAGACCACGTTCGATTCCAACGTCAGCTTCAATTTTTTCGCACGGTTCTTTTTATTCCTCCGATACCTCACCTTCCTCTTTCTCCATGCCGCTCCTTCATTGCCGCCTCCTCCTTCACCTTCTCCCAACCCCGGGTAGCTTCCGTCCTCTCTTTCTGCCGACCAAAAGAAAGACAGAGAGAGAGAGAATCATCTTCCTTCCTCCTCTCGTCCTATCCTTTCGCGTCGTCGCCATTTTGCGCCCTTCATCGATCCTGCGCCCACGCACTCCCCTGCTTTTCCCGCCACTTTTCTCCCTCCCGGCGAGTCGGCGTGCGCCTCATACTCGCTCTGCCTAAACTTTTCCGTCTTCTTCATCGGCGAAATATCGAAATCGCTTTCCGGATTGTCGCCGAATCGCGCCAGGCGACTCGCTCAAGTCGCTACCGTTCGCAAACTGATTCGTCTTTGCAGCCTTCCGTTCCATCGACGATCTCGCACCCGGTTTAAACCGATTTGCATAGAGCTACGGAGGACCGGATTGGAACGTTGCCGAAGAGAGAGAGAGAGAGAAAAGAAATGTATGGAGCACAACGCCTTTTATGGTGGAGAGCAATCTCCATTGTCAGACCCCCAGCAGAGCTGCAGCTCAGCCCCCTCCAAATATCCCCAACGAGCTGTAGCTCTTTGGCTGCAGGAGTCCTGCAGGATCCTGCAGAACCCTGCGGATCTTCCGTCTGATCGAAGCTCGCGGAAACTCGTTTACAGAATAATTGAAGCACGTTTGGCTGCATCTTTGCAGTTGTAAACGATATTGTCTGTTTTAGAAACATTTCTACTGTGATTTGGAAGAAGTATGAATAATGCTGATTGCGAGACTAATTATGAAATCCAGACATCAAAGCAGGCGTGTAGTTCTATTTAATATTACGTTCAACAATATGTACTTTTTAACGATATAAAGCTTACTTTACAGAAAAATTAATGTATAAAACGGTTTTATGTGCATCACATCTCACGTTCACTACTGCTATCATCTACTTAATTTTAATAATTAATCCTAGCAATATGTCGAGTCTAGAAAAAAAATGTTCTGCAGCTTTTGATTGCGAATTATGCAACACACATTTATGATAGCTTCTCTCTCACACACACACACACGCGCGCGCGCGCGCGCGCGCACGCACACAACACTGGTGGACTCTTACTTCATACGTATAATCGTTCTCTATATTCGCGAATGTAATATAACAGCAATAAACCACACGGTATTACGTGACGCGGACAATTTTCCTCTTTTATAACATCCGGGGATAAAAAATGGCCTTCTTGGTAACGTATGCAAGCAAAAGTAGGTTCGGTATCTCTAGGGTTAATAACTCTAATCGTTATAATATATCGTTGAACAGAGCGTTAAAAGAATGGTGGTTATGACAGAAAACGGCTTTATGCGTGTAACTGTCTTGCGGCGGTTGAACGCGATCTAGCTGAAGTGCGCTAGAACATGTAAAAACATCCCTCGAGATGATATATTTTTGCGACAGAAGCAAAAATGCGCGAACAAAACGAGGATAAAAATATTTATGCAAGGAGCCGCGATTGTAATTCATATTAAGCATTGCAAATGAATTCAAAAATCATACTCCCTCCCCCTCGTCCGGTAGCACGCAAAGAGCCGCGCGCGGGTCCCGGCGAGCGGCGTGACATTTATTAAGTTGTTACGCGAGCAAAAAGCTATTTACCTTGTTGCGAAGTAAATTTTCAACTGAAAGTTTCCCGAGAACGCGAACTGTCATGTATGTGTTTTCGCATTCGAACGTGCACGCCCAGTTATCAAGTTCCGCTTAGCAGCGTCTCGCGACATGTCTGTAACAGTTTTCCGCGGGCGATTTCCTAGTCTATCTCCCCATCTCTCTAACCGTCCGAAAGTTTCGTTTGACGTCAGTCTTTTCAGAAGTTAAATCGTAGCCCCGGCGTTGACGAACGTTTTGAGGTCGACGTGTTAAAATACAAGCGTGTTTCACAGACAACTTCCTCTGTATTTTCCCTAGCGAAAGTTCCGCCAAGTAGAATTTATTTCGACTGAATTTATAATCATTCGTAATTACATTCTCCGTAATAATATCTCCGGACGTCAGCTACCCCGAACGATAAGCAATTCAGTCGTACAATCTCGCCCGACAAGACCCGCTGCCTGATTAATGCATAGTATTCAACCCGACGTTCCACGATCAAACAATCAGTTTAGAGCTTCGCTTCAAAGCTTTGTTCATCCTCGCAGACAGCTGTGCCAGCAGTTCTATAGAGAAATCGTTGGAGGAGTTTCATTGGTGAAAATCCCACGATTTCGTATGCAGGAGGCGCTCGCGCGGCCTCCTTCTACCATTATTTCATGAATCTTCCGAGCGACGCGCGTCCGGATCTTTGACCAAACCTATCAAAATTCCACGGTTATGTCGATAATGCCAGTCTACGCTTACGATTCGCGCCTCTGTCCTACGTCGTGAGAATATTCTCCTAATGAATAAAGCTAAGTTTATTTTTAAGCCGGCGCACGCATTAGACCGCGAACTCTGCAAATCCATTTTTCTTAGAGAGCTGCTCGAAGATCCCTAGCAAAGAACCGGTTACAGCGGACGATCGGATGACGAAACGGGAACTACTAGGTAAATCGATCTGGGACTTGTTTGACAAGGGGTCGCACTGGCGAGGCCAGCAGGTTGCTTCAGAGCACGAGTCGAGGTCCCGACCCAAAGTTCTCACCTTTGACCCTATACAGGTATTCAGCGCGAATTGCAAACGAAAATTTACTCAGACTGACACAAAGTATTCTCTCTGGTACGTCCTGGCGAAATATCGTTTGAAACTCTCATCTTGAGACTATTTATGTTAAGGCTGCCAAAAATTCGAACGCGATCTGACATTTAAAGATTTACAACTATTTATGTTGAATCGCCTATATTAGACCACAACATTTTAAACTGTGAGAGCATCGAGGCTCTCCGAATTCTTCACGCAATTTATAGCTCATCCGATATTGTGTTTCGTAGCGATAATAAAGAGACGTTATCTATCTCCTAACGAGGCGAAATAATTACACCGAAGATTAGGTTTCCAATCACGGTACGTCAAAAGTCCGTATTCCGCGAAGAATTTCTGGAAGATACGGCAGCGATCGAGTAATAATAGCGAAGCGTTTGGATCGCGTAGTCGGATCGTGAGGGCAAATCGCCACTGCGCCTAGTCCCGATCCACGTGATATAGGCCTATTATGTAATCGGCGTGTATCAGACTGTGTATCAATATGTCCAGCGTACATACGCGGGGGCGTCTATACGCGGCGCGACGTATCGCACAATGCGCGCGAATGTGTGCCGGCGCGGCGCGGTGCGGTGCGGCGCGGTGCGGTGCGGTGCGGTGCGGTGCGGTGCGGTGCGGCGTGTGCCGGCGTTGCGTTGTGCGTAGAGCATGCGGCACGGAACACGTGTCGATACGGCCACATAATGGGAACATAACCGCTATATACGTGTCCGGGAGTATTTAGGTGTCATGGTGTCACAGGTTAATTGCACATGATTGGTTATTGTCCGTCTGCCGGCCCGGCCGCGTCCAGCCACGTCATCTACTTTCGTTTTCGACCGATTCTACAGCATTGCGCAAGTCAACCGTGCTCGCGTGTGTACACATGTATATATATATGTATAAATATATATATATATATATATATATAAAACACGCGTGTCTCTATTTTTCTCTCTCTCTTTATCTCTTTTTTTTTTCTCCGCTCTCTTCACGGCCACGCGCGACGTCCGCCTCGTCTCGTGCCGTTCGTTTTGGGATCGATGCCGCAGCTGACACCGGAATAAAAAAAAAATCGGACGGCACGACGGGAAACTGTGTCCACGCAGGGGCGAGCGACAGCACGGTCTGACCGATTTATTGCAGCGACCGCGGACGCCTCGCACGTTGCGTTCCTTTTCTTCGCTTTTCGCCAGCACTCGTCCGCTTCCGGACACTCTCTCCGAACGTAATCCGCGACCTTCGTCATGACGGACGTGTGGATTCAATCGGGCAAAAGACTACCCTGATGCATCGAAATCCATCTCCGAGAATTAAAGCTGAAAAACTGAATCCTCTATTTAGAACCGTAAATGATTATTTAATGAATGCTTGGAGTTAAAAATATAATTATAATTTATAATTTTAATAGCTCTTAAAATAATAGATGCAGCACACAATCTTCATGCGATACCATATATATCGAAATTAACTGTCTGAAAAAGAATAGGATTTTCGTCTGCAAAAAAAAAAAATATTTGTACACGCACATTAGCGTGTGCGTAAATAATTATACATATAATGTATCAGATATAAGAGATGCTTCGAGATATTTTTAATTCAAAAACGTTAAATGCTATGGATATTGATATTTTAGTAAAATCCATTATAATCCATATTATGGATTAATCATAAATGCAGTTAAACATCGAACATATCAGTTCTGACGCAGAGAGGAGCGACCGCATTCGATGGCACATTCGCTTGAAACTAATCATATCATCATTTTGCTATTAAAGCCGGGATTAATATCGTCATCTTATCGATCCATCCGCTATCGATTCAATACACTTCGCGGCGGACTGGCTCTCTGAGAACTGACCAGGGGATACGTCCAATAATCGATGATAATGCGATGACGCGCGAGAGAGGTTTGACCTTGACACTGGATCAATTAACGCGCATTGACCCCCTTCGCTCGGACCCCGCCCCCAAACACCCCCTCACCCGAATCCCGTGGTCCAATGCTACTGTGCATACGCATGCCACGTTAACAGCCGCATACGTGCAACACAACTGCATACTGGGTGGATCGCATCGGTAGGTATGCAATTTCACGACCATTCGACACGAGACTCTACATGCTCTAATTCCGCCTGACACGATAACCCATCGTCCGATCCTCCGTAAGAAACAGATTCGTCGGAATACGATAGCCTAATGGTATATAAAAATTCAAGAAATGTATCTAAATTTTGTCGCGATTGAAAATTTTTTCCGTGTACTTTTATACATATTCTGCGTATTCATTCGATATCCATTTCGATATGAGAAATTAATTGCTTCCGATGCATTTTGCGTTTGGAAAACACATTCGATGAAACACCGTCAATGAGTATGTCAACGCGCGACGGAGAAGGAATTCAGATCGAGTCCTCTTCGCGTTTCACAGAGGAGCGATACTCACTCACGTTGGGGAAAAAGTTTATTCATCCCGGTCGGTTCGATCGGGCGACGGCCGATCGATCGACGAAGCGTTCAAATTCCGTCGACGGCGGTCCGTCTTCATTAGTAGGTCAGCATTAACGTCACCCGGTACGTGTATGACCGTGAACGCACATTCTCCGGAACGTTGCGAAACACTATCGCTGTCAATGACCGATATTACGCACAGCCGTATACGTCCCGTTGGCTCCTGCGAATCCCCTATGGTAACGCGGCTCGGCCCATTTCGAGACCCGTGCACCTGTGAAATTGGCACTGCGTTAAACACCCGTGCTTGACCGCTTCTCCTATAGCGGGCCCATTGTCTCAGGACCGCGCCGCAGATTGCGGAAATGCGCTTAATATTGATAAAAATTTATTTACCAACGTCCCCCATTGAGGTACGATAATTAAATTTAAACGAACGTCAGCTCTTTAACCCGCGAAGCGTGTAATTTCTGTTTATATAAAAGAAAAAATATCCTTCACAGTGTGCTTTAACACTTGACGCGTTAAATTAACAAATTCTACTTCTATAAACGTGAAATTTTAAATGTTCTTGTATTGTAATTTATGTCACTTTTGATACGAGAATGATATTTTACTTACATTCTGAAATATATACACAGAGTGTAACGTGAAATATATACACAAAGTGTAACTTCTATGTGCAAAATAGGAAATTTTTTTATTAAAAATTAATGAAAAATTTTTATTTAAAAATTTATATCAATAATTTATATATTTTTTATATAAGTCTCTCCGAAAGAGTCAATCTCAGAATATACATCTCTCTTAAGTCATGTATATATCAAAAGAAAACTCACAGGTGTAGCATCTAGCTTTTACGAAAAACAGAGGTAATAAATCATCATTATACCACATTTGAGAATGCAATAGTGACAAATGGAGAGAACGGATGGCCGATGGAGATAACCGAAAGGGAAGAAAGAAACATTGAAGAATGTGGGTGTTCGAGAAACCGCCGACCTCTCATTCACAACACTCCCGATATCGGTGTCAATTCAATCAATGGTTTATTAACCATCGTGCGAACTATAGAGACAGAGAGAATAAAGAGAAAGGAAGAACAGAGTGGCAGAGACAGGCACGGGAGAAAGATGCACGAGCGAAGAGGAGGGAGAGGATGATATCATGAAGAATCGGTGAGAATCGATGGTGCGAGGAAAAAGGGATGAAAAGAGAGAGAGAAAGAAAGAGCGCGTCCACTGTTTGTTTGGAAAGAGGACCTTAAACACGTGGTCCCGTTGTACACACGGATCGTACGGGGATCGAGGCTCGGAAAAATAAAATAAAAAAACCGTCTATTGGAGGAACGGAGACAGTGGAAGAGTCGGATGGTGCGCGGGAGAAGAATGACGTGCTGAGAGAGACGAGGAACCGAGACGAAGGAGGATGGACAGAGGACAAGGGCGAGTAGCAGACCGGCGGGGCCGAGAGGGAGGGAGGAAAGCACCCTCTTCCTGCCGCGCGCGTGCTGTATTGTTTCTGTGTCCAGTCCAAGTGGGAGAGAGACGGCGGATGGAGGGTGTCGGAGAACGGCGGTGGGAGCGAGAGGACCGCTATCGGTTATTGGAAATCTGTATTTTTGTAGGCCATACCTCTCTTCCGCGTTTAACCCCGTGCTTCTGTACTGGGTGAATCGCACCAATGGGTCACCCCGATCGTCTCGATCGAGCGACACGATGGGGAGACGCGGGATGCTTTCAATCTGTGTCGTCGCGGGCTCGCGATGACCGGCCACCGCCGACGATTCCAATCTACCTTACAATGCCCGCGTATTAAGGGTTCCATTTGCGAGCCCGCACCCCCCCCCCCCCGCCATGGCGAATCGCGGTCCTATCGCGGAATTACGGCCGCGTTTCCGCCGTATGTCTTTCGCGCGTATACGACCTCGTGCGTTATACAACCGATCGGTGCTCGCACAGCGACGGATTCGTTTGCGCGATTGCTTTTTCCACCGTCGCTCGTAGAATTCGTATGGATTCACTTCGCTCAATCCGCCGTTCGTTTGACCGCGCGCGAGTTTATAGAACGGAGAACACATATGAATGTAAATGATGAGCGCGTCCACTATTTCGATTTTCTAATATTTTACCTGTTATACGAAATATGAATCGTTATTTCTATTCATCGCTACGTTGATTTACTACAGTGACCTTTTCGATGCGATATTACATAAATTGTTCCGTAATGTGATCTCTGAATGCATCTAATATTTTAATAATCGCGAAGCGTCCTAGATAAAATAAACATGCGGACTAAAGTATATACAGTTCGAAGCTGCATCTCGTGTGGGGCTGCATCGAATCGCATCGGAACTTTTTCGTCGGAGAACAGAGACGCGCGCCGTTGGTTACTAACCGGAATCAGTGCGCGACATCCGGTGTCCGCAAATGAACGAGATAACGACGGACGGACGTACGTAAAAGGGGAAATTTTCTCGAGTATAAAGCGCAACGCGCGGCAATTATCGTAAACCGGATATCTCCGTCAGTCGATCTCCCTTTTTCGCGCCGATTAGCCGGCTGAAATTTCAAGCGTGAATTCTCTCGTTTGCAAATTTCCCTAAAAATCGCCGCACTTTGACCGGTGCCTGGAAGGTACACGTAGGTACACGGCAGCGCGCCAGGGCGACGTTATTGCGCGCATACGGCCTTTCCCGCGGTAACTGCGTTGCATCGCCGACCGAACGACACGTTGCTCAAAGAGGTCCAATTTTGCATGGCGTTAATCGCATTATCTCGCCCCGCCCGATCGAAAACTCAAACGGCCGGGCTATCTCTCATCGTCGCCTCGTCGTCACCCCTCCCGCCCCCTCCCCCACCCCTCTCTCCTGAAAGCTTCGCTTCATTAGGAGAGAGATACACCTCTCCCGAGATCCCGCCGGCGAAATGTACGGCTCCTCCAGGTGCCGGCGACGTGCACCGTTTTAACGCTTCTCTCCAGCGTTCTCCAGCAAGCCGGTAATGGTATTCTTATTAGCCGCGGCATTATCCGATCGGTCGGGGTTAATAGAGATCGAATTATGCCGATGGACGCTAATGGAAATTAATCAGAATTAAATAACCGATCGTTTATGCCGTAATTCCGGAGCGCGAGCCACTTGCGTTAGTAAGTGTTTATTACCAATTCTACTCTCTTGTGTCTAGTCTTCTATATGTCTTCTATATGATAGATTGAATGAATAATTCTTTATTCACTATATATATATATATATATATATATATATATATATATATATATATATATATATATGTATATGTGAAATATAACAAATAATTTTGAAAAAAGATTGCAAATCGCAACAGTCGTTTCCATTGCCGTAGCCTTGAAAAGGCGAATGAAACAAAGTCGGTCACACGCGTAGAATCGTTTTCAAACCGGAAAAGAACCAATGGACAAGATCATCTGTGTTTTTCACGATCGACTTAACCGCCGAATGAGATTTTTTTCGTCCATTACGGCCAAACGTTTCGCGCTCTCGCGATAGATCAGATTGACACAATCCGCGACACGAATGATTTCCCTAAATCAGGTTAACGAGACAAACTAGCTGGATCGATGAACTTTTTCTCGCGGCGTAACTACGTCAGGAAGTATGACAGATCGAATGGATAATTGCTAATTAGCACTTCGAGCTTTGATATGGGAAACGTGATAATTAGGCATCGACGAGCATGCGTCTGCATGGTTTTGCAATCATTAGTCTCTATTTATTATATAAGAGATTATATATTTAACGACTGTATGATTCTTACATACTTTCTGCATATAAACACATTTTGCACACAATATATAATTTCTAAAATTATACATGATACTGTATACTGGCTAAAAAGTTAATGCAGATTTTATTTAATATATATATTACAGTAACACACGTAGTTCATTATACTTTCATTAATTAATTTGTGTGTACGCAAGAGAGATGATTGTGTTTGAGTTATCGTTCGTAAGATCCACGAAGCAACAAGAGATTATCGCGCGGAAAATATCACGACCGATGTCCGTTAATGCGCAATCGTAGAGCCCAATTAATTCCCATCTTAATTAACGCGCAACGCGCATTTATCGCGACGTTTTTAAAGTAGCTATATCGGAACCGAGCGTTACCAAGTCACTTTCGTTTGCACGGAGCGTGCCGCGGCAATAAATGGTACCCGATAAATTTACGACGAATTTACCGATAAAAATAAAGCGCCAAAAAAAGAAAGAGAGAGCGCGCGCGCGTGCTCTTTTTCCATCTATCTCTCACTCTCCTTTTCTCTCACTCGCGCGCGAAAAAATACGCCCGGTAAATCCGCGCACCGTGAAATGGTGCAGCGCGGCTCGGCGCAGCGCGGCGGAATGTGTTCGGCGAACGATCGACGACCATTCAAAAGCCGCCGTCTGAAAAGTTTTTCCACCCACGGCTCCGGTAAACACCGCCACGGTTTTTCTTCAACTTTTCAAACACCCGCCGCCTCGCAGCCTCCCGCTCGCGCGCTACGTCCCGGCGCCTCTTTTTTCTTTTCACGCTCGCTCTCTTCCTCACGCTCTGGCATACATAACGAACGAGCATCGGGCAGTCCCGCGAAATTTATACGGTCGTTATTCGCGACGCTTCCACTATTTTCAACTACGTTGCCCGGTAGTTAGAATACTCTGAACGCGCTGAATAACTTGTTCGACTCGTCGCAAAACAGGCACGGTAATAAAGAGGCGTCCATCGTGCCGATCTAATTGCCGTCGCGACTCGTCGCGAAACGAGCGGCCGGCTATCGGGAGAGATCGTTTCGAGATTGACTACGTCTCCCTATTTTATACGTGTGTATGTGTGCGTGTGTATACGCATATATCAAGAATTGGTCGCCGTGCGACATGTCGCGCGAAATCCCGATTTGCGAGCAACGCGATATTATTAGCCGTGTGACTCCGCATTGTCGCCAAAGTTTGCTGAATGGTCGTCGGGACCATCGGATAATGAACCTGTCAAAATGCACATCGTCTGTGTTATAAAAAAAATCTCAAGTAGATTCCTCTTATTGTGGAGCCTATTGTCGGTATATTATATCAAAAACCTACACATATTGTAGCGTTATACGTTTAAAAATCTCTCATTGCCAAATTATTTTTAAATAGTCGTTGATTCATATAGGTATTCTATATGTACTTATCTTTATCTCACATAAACGGCATATTTTTTTATCATCGCAAGAATGCATTTTTACATAAATTAATCAGTTCTTTTACATGCGAGAGTTCTCAACCGAGCCATTACTCTCACGTCGGCTGATTTGACGTCACAATTTCACGTGACGTGCCCCTCGCGAAGGCGCTGAAGAAAACCCAGTTAGTGTCGAAAATTGTCTCATCACGAGAATAAAGTAAAGGGCGATGCGTATGCACGTAGGACAACGGGGCGCGTCGTCGGATTTCGCGGCGCGGCGCGGGAACAGGGGGTGGTCTCTGAAAAGCGTTCCTCGCAAATCACGTTGTTTCCTAGCTCGTGTGCGCGCGTCCTCTATACAAAACGTCCCCATACATCTCTCGGAAAGCAGACCTTAAATATTTCCGTACGTACGCTCCTCCATAAAACGCCGACACGGAGAAAAAGGATAATCACACGCGCGTATTAGCGCTCGCCGAGAGCCATTCGTACAGCATGGCGGCGGCGGCGGCGGCGGTACTCCGTTCCGTTCTCCGAGAGCTATTTTTCGAAATGCGAAGCGGGAAAAAAATTACGCTCGGCAAACGCGAACGAGGTCCGCGTTTCCTCTTTTTCGTGCATACGCCATATAGGAGCGAGAAGGGGGGAAAAGGCGGAGGAGAGAGAGAAGAATCGCCCGTGTTCCGTGCGTGTACGTGCTCCTCTATGAGAGGCGCTCGCTTCTATAAGCACCGTGCGCACCGTCGTGAATTTGGAATGTTTGCCGCGCGCACGTCGAGCAAATATTAATAAAATGTAATATCCCGCAAATGAACTCGCCCCCTTTGCACGCTGCACCGTGCTCCAATAGAGCCTTAGACGCATCTTTGATTACGCGACATCACCGTCGCAGACGCAACTTTCTTTCCGTTAAATAAATCGCATCATTCGCAAATACTGCGTTATACTGAGGTTTACGAAAAAAAAAGTAGCGATATAATATTTTTTCACATATTATCTCTATCTAAAATATATAAAAAATACTACTGTCAAATGTGCGATGATGATAACGATTCGTTTTGTTTGGTTTTCGCGAATTCTTGATCTCGTATCGCGCAATCTAATCTTTTATTTCCCCGGCAAATGCGATTATAGTCTTGATCTGAAATCATTTTTATTTCCTGCAAAATGTCTGTGTGTGCACGTCTTGCATTATGTACGTGTAGAAACAGGTGGTACGCGTGCTTTCAGCCCCCCACGAAGCGGAGACGAACTCGTTCCCTCCGACGTGTCCCATTGGCTGTTCCCACAGAACAGTATCTGGGTCCCACGAAAGTTGGGACCGACAGCATTCTTTACAGTCGAGAAGATTCACGGAACCAGACAGTGAGCCCCCTCGGTCCTTCTCAGTTTGTCTCGGTTGTCGGAGAATCCAAGTAAAAAGCGCGCGCGGGTGATTTTCCAATCGCGTCATGTGAATCAAACGATACCGTAAAGTGTGCACATCCCTTAGACGTGATTTGTGCTTATGTGATTTCTCATCGATATATTATCAACAGGAAAGACGTCTTAATTTCAATCAAATTCAGTGCAAGGAAAAAAAAAATATTTATAATATATATTATAATATTATCAAACTAATATAAATAAAATAATCAAATAATCAAGATATCTTTGAATAAAAAATAAAAATACTAATACATAAATATTACCAACAAGAAGAATTTAATATGAATAATAAATTAAAATATGCGTGCGTAGTCGATCAAATTGATGGAGATAACAAAACAAATATTGAATTTTATTAAATTTTAAGCAATCTAGATATCCTCTTTCTTTCTTTATCTCTCTCGCTCTCTCTCTCTTTTTTTTACCATTGAAATTATTGCTAATTGACCATGAAATATATTGCTGTTAACTTCTGTGTTATAGCTATTTGTCAGCAATTGATATATCATATCTCCGTAGATTTACTCAAATTTCAAGAAATTGATCCGCGACCTTCACCAGTCAGGCACTGATAAAGCTTGTACAAGCGTTGAAACGTCCCACTGCACCGCGTTCTACGGAAAAAAATATTTTTTCTCCGTTGAATCAACATTCCAGTATTTTCCATGGAAGTACGAGTCGCTTTTCACCGTCATGGCGTGCTCAGTATTCTAATTTCTGATTCTGGACAGAGAACGAGGCGCACATTTTTTATACAGCGCGTAATTATCATACGGTCGTGTAAGGATGCCGGGAATAATATTTTACAAAAAATATTAGGATTTATGCAAGCTTGATCGCGTGTGCGTCTATTTTTTCATTCGCATGTTGAATAAATCGCACTCAGCTCTTTTCGTAGATGTAGAAAAAATTTTCACATTGACACGTTATTTTATTGAATAAACCTATGTTATATACATATGTGTGTGTCGCAATCTGTATAAAAGATTTTTGAACTGTTATTCGATATAAAATTCTACGTAACATCTTTTAATTTTAGGATATCATATTGATATTTGGCAAGAATGTAATTTTTAAAGAAAATAAATTTTCTAAACATTGTCAACATTGTTAACTTCAAATAAAATTTACCTTAATTTTAGTATAACTATTTGTTTCTTTCTCCGGAATTTATTGTATATATAGGATGTATATATAATTATTGGCAAGAGAGAGGCAAAAGAGAATTAATTAAGCTACGATTAAAGTTTGCAAATGTTGATAAAATCGATCTTCAGACTGTGTGTCAGGCAAAAGACTAAAATCAATTCTTGTTTATCGGAAAAGAAATTTACGGCACGTTCTCGTTGATCGCAAGTGCGATAATATTGATGATGGTGCTCGCTCGTTTCTATAATAAATCTCATATTTTATCCGTCGTTTCGAACCTTATCGAATCATAGGTATGCGGTTGAACGTCAAACCAATCGCGGTTATCGGTCGATGAAATCGTCATGAAGTTCGTTTCGATGTTCGGTGTATTTGTGGTGCCGGGCGCGAGGGCGACGCAGAGCAAATTTTATTTCGGGCCTTCGCGATTCGGTGCTTCAGTAGTTGAAAAATTTCGTCGGACTTTCCATCGACGCGCCATTCTCTCTCTCTTCCTCTCTTTCTCCCTCTCTCTCTCTTTCTCTTCTCTCGCGATATTCCGCCGAATTTGCCTAACTTGTAATACTACTCACACACACACGCGTGCGAAGCAAACTAAACTTTGAAATAATTTGATCTGCATTAAAATACTGTTCTACACATTGGTACTTTGTGATGTATAATCATATGTTTTGTTTTCGTGGAGGAAAAGAGAACGGAATATGTTTTTGCAAAAATTACGTGATTTAATTAAATATATCGATCGAGCTATTACGATGACAGTTGAACGGCTCGTTTTTATCGTACAAAATGTGTCGTTTTAACATGTTAATTTTGCATTCTCTTATTCTCATTATTCGAAAGCGAAGTCCGATGTAATTACATGCGTTTAGCTTCGCAGTCCGCAAAAGTGCTTGTACGATCGGTTTTCTGTCCAGATTGTCGGACATCCGCGGAATCACCTAACTTTTACCGAGCCCGATATCTTTTTCCACCCGTAAAATGTGTTAATAAATTCGCGATCTGAAACAACGAGCGCGTCTTTCGTAAAAACCACAACGGTATTGTCGCGAACTCGTTTTTTCTCGTTTATCGTGAATAATTTAAATTGCGCAGAGGAACAGTTCAATTAATTGCAATCAATCGAAATAGAAACGTAATGAAAATGTGGATCGCGCAGTTCGTGTTTCTCCAATTCCCCCTTCCTTCTCTTTCTTTTCTCTCTCTTTCTCTCTCTCTCTCTCTCTCTCCCTCTCTCTCTCTCTCTCTCTCTCTCTTCGTTTCTCCGTCTCTCTCTTTTTTGTCGGCAATCGAAAGTGCGCGATCCACTTTCCATTTCTGATCGCGGATAAAGCGAAGGAACGCTCGCTAATCGCCGGAGGTCATCCGCGCTTTTCTCGGACTTTAGATTTCCGCAGGATTTCCGTCGATTACTTTTTTATTCTTTTCTGTAAGTAAAACGGGAAATCCTCTTCTTACGCGATTAAAACGTTAGTTTTACAGCGGAGAGAGCTCAAGTCGCAAAGTCGGGCACAAAGTGAATTACATAATACCCTACGCCTGAGAATTACACCAAAATGAAGAGGTGCTGGCAAAAGAATGTCACACGAAGGAATGTTGTATCTCTCAGTCAACCTGTTTGCGCAATAGAAATCGAAAGCCCAATTTTGCAAACGAAAGATATAAATGTTCCAGTAATTATTAACAATACCACGTGGAGCATTCAGCGCAGCGCGCTGAAAACGGAAAGTGATCGGAAACAAATACGAAACTAATAATGTATGTAAAATTGGCAGATATTTATTTAAACATTTAAACCGGCCGAGATAAAAAAAATGTAAAGGAGCGATGAACCGTGCACGAATTATAACGCGAATTCGAAGGTTAAAGTTCGTAGTTACCAACAAAATAATTACGTTAAATATAATTTTCGCTACGATAACCTGAAAATGGGCCAATATCAGACAAAATTACGTTCCGCGTCATCGGCTTGTAATTAACTTTGAAATTTAACCTTTATTACTTCATTATTACTTAGGATCGGTTTATACTTCTTTGCATCGGAACCACGTATTTTGACACCATTACCATTTTTTTCACATCGCGTTTATGAAACGTACGTTCGGTCGTCGCAAGCTAAAAAAAGAAGCCATTATTATTCGATCGTTATTTGATAGTCGTTGAATATTTGTTAATCGAAACATGTAAGTTGACGCGCTTCAAATTGTCGGTAGAACTTATGAAAGCAAACGAAAAGAGAGAATTGAAAAATTAATAACGTCACAGTGCCGCGATTATATTTTATTGCTGCGGTTATTGATATAGTATAAATCCACATAAAACCCAACAATCAAATGAGATTCCGATATGTAGGACTTGATTATAAAAACGTATGTTTGCCCAACAAAATGGAGATATTTATACGTATAAATATGCATTAGACAGATATGACGTGCGTTCGATACAACTGCAAATGTATGCTCACTGATGCGAGAAACAATAAATAAGATTTTATGGAAAAGTCAGGTACAGTTGCCAATTATTTAATAAAAAAGCGAAGAAAAAGCGATTTCCCTTTCGCAACTTTTTCCTGAATTGATCTTCATATGAAAAATAATATTAGGGATGTTATTTTCCATATGGAACGTATGTAGCTTACTGTCTGGCTTAAAAAGACCAAGGGAGAGACATGTTATGCCGCGCGAATAAAAATGGAGGAAAGTGCGAGTGCGCATGAATCGATGCTCGAGACGAAAGAAGACCTTGCCTTCGCCGTCGGTTGAAATCACCGAATTTTTATGGCGGCCTTAGCTCACGCAGGCGCCGTATCTGTTCACGATACTTTATAAAGAACTCGTTGAAACGTTTTACGATAATTCTTTCTTGATGCAAACCTTTCATACGCGTGATTTTCGTGTAAAAAGACGACGCTAAAGTTTCGACGTATTCAACAAACAAATAACAAAGATATAATTGCTTCAGACAAAAATGAGCAATTGTTTCTAAGAAAGTTGACAATATTTGTACTATCCTTGATTAATATTTTTATGAAATCATACAATATATCGTAAAATATGTCAAAATAAATCCGGCAAACATTTTCGAAGAAAGAAATTTGCAATAATTTTGGAATGCTTTATATAAATTTCTGTATTAGTGAAATAATCCGATGATGTGGAATATTAGCTAAAAAAGCATTTTTCTTAATAAATATTAAATAAAAAGATAAAATGTATTTTTGTCACGCAAGAGCCGTTCGCCTTCCGTCGGACATTTTATGGACGTAAAAATGGAGGCGCGCACTTCTAAACACATCTTCGACATTCTATATCTCTCGAATCATAATTTGCATAAAGAAACTTTTAAATACCGAGTAATATTAAAATGTATTTTACACAATATGTCTTTATCATTTGTTAAAAAAATATATTTTTAAGTAAAAAATGCAATACATGTATTGCACTTTTTATTCAATTGTTAATTTTTTTTCTAAAGAGGATTCTTGACTTTCTTTTTGTACAATCTTTTATAAAGTCATGCATATAAATTGTAATAGAAATAAAATTTTCTTCGCGCAAACACATTGCCTGATGTAAAATTTAATGAAAAGAAGAGAATCTTTTGTATTTTATGCTTAGAAATAGCTTTGATATATTGACATAAATTGCATTATATATGAACTATATTACAACTATATTGTACTTTGATAAATAATCAGCAAAAGTTAACATTATAAGTTTGAGAAGAATATATGTACATCAATTTCTTTTTTATCAATTTTTTGGTAAAATATATAATACAAAGAATAGCATGAGAATTCTAATATATGTTGTGTAATTATAGTTATCTTAAGACACAGAAAATTATTACAATTTTTAAAACAATGGCATTCTGCAATCATTTGAAGCAATACATTCTTTTGCCGACGGTAACGCTCTCGTACCGCAGCAATATCATAAAAACTATTGAAAAACTAGTCTAATTTTCTTGTTTTAAAATGGTTCTATGTTGCATTTGTGCAAATCGTATATAAACCGTAAAAATAAATTTTGTCGATAATTTTTACGCTAAACTTTTTATTTTTTCTTTCATGTGATATCTCGCGAAATCAGCGGCTCGCCGTCGGATCGCGTTTCTGACTGTGTTTTTCATTATTTTAAGTAGAATGTGATAAAATAATCATTTGCAATTTAATACTAATTACTATTTCTCTACAGCATATTATAGAGTTCGCTATAAATTAAGTATAGTTACACTAATTGTAAGCACTGATTCAACTTTGTTCCATGGCTTCATTAAAAAATACTGATCTATTAACGGACACACATCCATATAATTTAAAGGAAAGTGAACCATAAAATTTCTAATAGATACAATATATTTAACATAAAACTGTAATTTTTTAAAAATGTTATAACGTTCTCCATAATGGAAACGATATTTCTCTCTTTTATAGTTACGACATAATTTCCTATTGAATCCTCTCAAAAGATAATCTTAAATAAATTCGACAATGTTAATAAAAAAAATATATATTATAAAATATTTTTTCACTATTCATAAACTATCAAAGCTAAACAAATGCAACTGTACTTATATTCCAAACACAACATGGAAAACATGTGCGTAACAAGCAATCACGAGTTTTTGCACATACATTAATCCACGATTTCTAACAGATTTTATATCATCTAAAAGGCATATGCTATTAATAAGATATATGCAAACTGCTCGCGGTTTGAGAGATCAATAATTACTTAAGCAGACGTCAAATCGAGACAGATGAACATAATAAATTGTTGATCACGCGTACCTCGAAAGTTTTCCATGAGGCATACGACGTTAATTAAGTGCGCCATTGCTGCTGGTTGACAGATTTTTGCTTATTAACCGCCCATCGCAGGCGCGGGTATTGAATTTCATTTATTTTTTATACCGCGCCGGCTGTCAATAGCTTCCTCTTCCAATTTTTCTACCGTTTGATTAATCTGCCTGGCTGCACACGCAAGCGTCGTCCGTCCATCCGGTTCCGCGCGAAACGAAATTTGGGAAAATTTATCTCGGCTAACCCTCAAAATGTTTAGTCACTCTCGTGAGTGCATATGCAATGTAACAGAAATGCGATGTAAGTAATGCAAAGTAGACACACCAGAAGCTTGTTTATTAGCGCGCGTAATAACGATCGTTTCAGCATTGTTTATATATGTATGTATATAGCGACATGTGATGACTGTTTACGAAAAATTTTATTTTACAATGTAAAACAATTGGTTTGAAAAAAAACATATTGACAGTGGTGAGATAAATTTGCAGCTTCGATAAAAAATAAATTGTCATTGAATCAGAAATACTCTCGATCGGATATATAAATCAACTTCTAATAATCGACGATATATAGGTCGATATCCAATTTATGAGCGGAATGCATTTGCCGGGTAGATATGTGAATTAAGACTATTCATCTCATGTTTACATCATTTTAATATGTTTGATACGAAAACGCTTACATCCATTCGAAAGTACAATATATAGTACTATGAACTACATGTTTATGATAATCCCATTAATTCCAAAAATAATTTGTTATTAAAAATACATAAAATTTAAATTTTTTGAATAAGAAAATATATTGGTATATAATTGATAAAACCTTGTTCCGCGAGACTAACCATTGCGAAGGTAACACGCAGAAAAACAATACGAGCAAGTAAACATGATGGGAAATATTTTCATTGAGTTTTTCGGAGAATTTATGTTTACATCAATCCAAGATTGCATCGGGAAAAGGGAGAGGGGGAGAACGCCGATATCGAGGAAATTTCGTGTTATACAACGGCAACGCACATGGATAGACTTTTTGATGTCAAGCGAGAGTGGAACCGGAAATAGTAGAGATCGATGAGAGCGACACAGGGTCAACTTAAATACGGCTGCTTCGCTAATAATCGATGTTCGTTAAATTATTTCTGTAAAATCTCCACAATGTGGTAAAATGCGCATTAACGCGTTGCGTTCATAATGACGCCCGCAAAAAATATTGATTTTTCATTAACCGGCAGGTTTGTAAATCAATGTGTATCAATTAGAAGAGATCAAAGTGATAAATGCCATTATATATAAAAATGGGTAATATCATTTTATCGTTTAATTTTTTGGCACAAACTTCCGGAGCTCGTTAAATCGCAGTAAAATACCTTCCGCGATAGGATACGTATGTGTATACAAATTATGACCTTGACGCAAAAGATAATGAACATATTAGCAATAAAGTATCTACTACATTAAGCCACGCTGAATTATCGTTCTGTGTGGTTGCTAATATTTCTTCTTTGCGAATAATCAATTGCCATTCTCAATAGACCCGATGCACTGTATAGTTTAAATCTCTACATATGTTTCTCTCTGTTTTTCTCTCTCTCTCTCTCCCCCCCCCCCCCTCTCTCTCTCTCTCTCTCTCTTTCTCTCTCTCGCAATATCAAAGTTATAATATTCAAGCCAAAAATAAGTTTTACTTATAAATTTTTGTTACAGTTTACTGTTAGAAAATAGCAGTCAAGGGCCGTGAAGCGATCCACTAAAAATGTTCGATAATTTTACTTTTCCATACAATGCAGAATTGGCTCGCGATATGACGGCTTCTATGTAAACCAACGTGAAATCGTGTTGATCTCTCCTTCTAAAAAGCCTATTTGCAAACTTTTTATCGGCATTTCGTTTGATCCGTTCAATCTAGCCGCGCTATGTATAATGAAATCCGATTCTCCGTCAAATGAACGAGCATAGCCACGGCAAACTGTACCTGACCGACGCACTAGTCACGAGAGATACGTTCACGATTCTATGCAATGTGTGTGCAGATAAATGAAAATGTGTATCGCGCTAGGTTTCCTCGCGGCTTATTTATAAAGCAATTTATAGCGACTGAGACTTGATCTTTTGCAAGGTAGAGATTCAACAATGTTGAATGTAATAAATATTGTCTCTTTCCTTCTCGAATTAAAACTTTTATGTTATAATAATACACGAATAATAATGAAAGACAATAAAAAATAATCGCATGAATCGAAAAAATAATAACAGTGAACTACAGTAAATTAAATGGAACTTTAAATTTCTAATAAATATTTAAAAAATTAAATATACGTATCGAAAATAATTGTAAATAAACTTAAAATTAACTACACTATACTTGAATACAAATATTTATATAATCGTAAAAAGTGCCATTTTTATCGACATGAAGATACAATTAATGTCTCAATATAAAGAGGATACGAGAAAAGCGCTTGGGATATACAACGCAGAAAAGAAACAAACATGGAGAAAAAGGATAATAATCAAAGTTGATACCGTGCTGCGATAGCATCGATATTGGAATGCAAATTATTGACGTGTGCATTTCGGAAACCTGATTCGCAAACTTTTCCCGGACGTTGCGTTTCATCCAATCGATCTACCCTCACCGATGTTTAATGAAATACCGATTGGTGCAGAATGAAGGACCACGGTCTTCCGATGGAATAATACCGATTTTTGCCCATTTTGTACGATATGATGCGATAAAAGTTTATCTCGTAGCTGAATACGCTAGTACGCGTTAATGTTAATAAAGTTGTGACATTAACCCCTTGCACTCGAAGAGACCGTAGAACATCATTGAAAGATTCTTATAGAACTAGAAATGCGTCCTTCAGTTTATTCGGGTATCGACCAAATGAAAATTCTTCAAAGACGAAATTCAACCGCAGTTGAACGGTATCGTCGACTGCTATTCTCATCAACGCGATGTCGCTTATCGCCGACGATTCTAGCGTATATAATGTAATAGACGCAGAACGGGCGCGTAGGTAACCACCGGCGATACGGTCGGCATAATATTTCAAAGTGCCTAACCAAAACGGGCGGGGACAATGGCGAGCAGCCATCTTTCGCGAGGTTCGCATCAACGACGAGCACCAGGCTACCCTATCAGCGAGGCCGTACAACGCGGAGAAACACGAGGAAAAGAGGGTTGCCGAGGGTTGGCCTGAGGTTGAGGGATCGTTTAGCATTCGTCGTCGTTTTCGTTTCTGTTGGGGTGCGTTCCTCTGGCTCTATCTCCGACCCGCTCTATCTACATCGCGTCGCTTTCTCTCTCTCTCTCTCTCTCGCTCTCTCTCGTTCACGGTTCACCCCCTACGCCCCCGTTGCCGTTCGAAAAAGCAAGTCTCCGCAAACAAAGGGCCGCAGCGCGTCCAGGCAGCCCTAGCCTGGATAAGCGGGCCGATCGCGCGATTATAAACGGGAGAGCTAATGCTTATTATGCGCCACCGCACGCGCGCGGCTTCAGCGTCCTGTGCCCTCCTGGGAACGGAATCCTCTCGGAGGATTGTGCGGCGCGGCGATATCGAGCGGCCTCCTCAAGGATTAGGCCATGACTACCGCTCTTTGTCCGCTTGTCGCTTTCGTTGCCGTGGCGTCCGCCTGTTTGGAAGTCGGCAAAGAAACGCCGGGTAGGATCAGCACGGATCGAAAATCCACATGGTTCCCTACGCGTGCGGTTTTAATATGCGCTCGGGTGTTTTTGGACACACTCTCATCAGAGAAAACCAAAGAGGGACCATCGCATACAAAGGCTACCGAAGAGTATTGCGGTCACCGGTTTCTAGTCATCACAAAATCGCAATTGTCAACGATATGACTTAATTTCTAGAATTAATTTTTTCTGAGAAAAATTTGTACTATTAGTTATAAAATCCACATTTTGAAATATGAGAGTATAAGTATCTAGAGTAATATCTAGAGAAATATCTAGAGTATAAATAACATTTAATGAATAATCTTCTTTTTATGATTTCTTTCTATATCGATAAAGCCAGCTGAAGATAAACTCCATATTTTATCAGATTTCTACAGTAATATGTTCTTAGTTAATCAAACTTTACATTTCTCTTTTAACTGAAAAAAAATCAATAGAGATATTAAAAATATTTGAATTAATTTCTTCGGATAAAATACTCCTTTTCTCTCCATAAAAAAAAAACAATAATAATCATACTCGAAATTCCCACAATGGTTTCTCATTTAAGCACGCCATATTTAAACTTCCATCTTCTCCCGTTTCCCCATCGAAACCAGATCCATAGCTTCGTGGGTTTGTTACTGAAAACAAAGCCGATCTTTATAATTGGCCGATCAAATCACGAAATATAATACTTATTATACACTGTACTTGCAGCGCTTGAAGACCCCATGGTCTTCAAATGCTGAAACAGCCCTCTTGCTAACAAATCCTGGAGAAGGCAACCAGGCATCCCTGCTGTCGAACTCGTCGATCCGCCCACGATATATATCTGGGTTTGGATCGACCCGCGTATGATTGGTGAATTCTGGTTACGAACAATGGCCAGGATTAAATTCAATCCGTTACACGTGCGACGCCCGTTACTGGGTTAGATCGATCCGGAATTTTTCGAAATTGTTTGGCATTAGGTCCTCCCATGCTTCCGAGATTTCGCTAGCAATGCGGTAGGATTTGCCAGATCTGTTTAAAATTTTACGGTAATGCTTTCAAAACTTAGTTACGCATACGGGCACCAAAATTTACGAAACACTCCACCCTACGCGTGTATATATAAAACATAAACAAGCAGCCAAAAAAAAAATGAAATCAGTATGACTTAATCCGGGAGAGATGTTTGACCTTTTTCAACTCGAGCTAATTATTACGCACAATATTTGCGCCTTTTGTCGATAATAAATTTTTTTTTAATACGTAACAACCACCGTACGAATATAAGAGTTAGTAATACGACGATTATCATTATAATATCCTAAAATTTAAAAATAAAATAAATCAATTTGTGTTGCAAGGATATTGCATCTATTCAGAAAATGTTTGCATAATTAATGCGGTTATCGCGATGCGCTACCGCTCGGAATCTCTTTCTCGCTACTTATCCTATCGCGGAAATATATCCGATGAATAATATCTACGACGCAGTTGCCGTTTTCGAGCAACATTAGCTTGAGCTTCCAGTAGCCTCCGGCGTTTATTGGATACGTATAATCGTAGTATCGCAGCTACAAGTAACAAGCCGATTTCATTTGTTTCGTTACACATGTACACATTAATATGTCTATCAATGAACCGCAAGCGGATAGAAATACCGGAAAATTTATTCCCGATATTGTTTCGTGCGTACAATCGAAGTATGCGCATTACAAATATTGATTTGGGGTTAACGCAAATTCACACCGACGCGAAACAGTTTTCATTTGGCTTGTATAGCAATAAATAAAATAGAAAATACGCGACTCCGATAATAATTCCATATATACGCAAAGTTTTCACACCTCTCAAAGATTTCTCAAAGAAAAAAATTTTATATTTTAATCAAGATCGTGAAGTAAATACGCAACAAGATGCTATATCTTATCGCATCTTATAAATTTAACTACACACGCGAGGGCAAGATACTCCAATATCATCAACCGAGCAATATTGTCTGGTAACAGTATCAGTGTTTGTGCGAGGGATTGACTTCATTCATTTCAGAGTTCATGCACCGATAGTAATGCACTTGCCGATCGATAGCCTAATGAAGACAAAGGTCTCCATGATCTCTCATAGCTCTCACGTTTCACGGTTCCAGATATCGAAATTGCATAATTGTTAGCAATTGATTGAATTATTAATGAATAAATTATTATTCATTACATAGAAAATATATAATCTATTTTTTATATGTAGAAAAAATAAGTGTATAATATATTATAAACATTATTAGCATTATATTTTTGTAAAATTAAAAGGAAAAGCATCTTTTTGTTTATTATCACTTTCAATAAGATACAGCACGCAAAAAATGCTGTATGATAGATCAATGCGATTAGATGCAAAATTGTTCGCACACGAATAAAAGATTTCAAAGTTGATATTGTATTAATTTTAACGTAATTTTCAAAGAATAATTTGATTCGACAAAATTTTGATAATAGTTTGATAAATTTTTCTCACAGAGATGTCTTCGTCGACGCGATTTCTATCCGACGGCGCGTGATTTTCCGATGCTCGCGCCATTTTTGTTTTTGTCAGTGTTGCTGACAAAAACAGAACATCAAATCCATAAAAATGTTGTTAAATGTATAGGTACCATCATAAAATCAAAGTTACATAAAGGTGCCATATTTTGCTTTGACGCTCAAACAAGAGCACGACAATTCCATCAATCATTTACAGGGCGCATATCGGAAACGAATCTTTTTAACAAACAAATCTCAAAGAAATTGTAAAAATGTAATTCTTCCAAATATTTTCTTTTTGACTAATTATTAACAAACGCAGACGAACATAATAACAATGAATCGAATAAAAATATACAACTTTATTCATTCACTCTTCCATTGTTCAAATAATTTATTTTGAATGTCAGGATTTTAATCAATGTCGCACTTGCAATAACATAGGCCAACACTGAACAAGGAAAATGGACGTCCTTTTACACCTCATTTACATTTAAACAACTCTTTAAAATTCGCGTACACGTTGCGCTTGAATTAGAAAGTGAACACATTGTGTCGCAATTATTGTTAAGAGCGTTAAATGCAAATAGAGTATCATTTAACAGTAGTAGTACAGGAAACAGCTGTAAAGTTTCTTGAAAAATTGTTAATCAGCAATTTTCATCACATTTAATCGCGCAATAATTGCAAATAACATTAGATACATTATATCCAAAGTAAGTAGTTTTCTCCATGAAATTTTTCTCATACTTTTCCCTATTATGTATAAATTATTATATTGAATTATATTGAATATATTATATTGAAAGTTATACTGGCAATTGAATCATTATTAGTCTAAACAAAATATGACAGAAATACAGACGAGATTAACCAAAAGTTTACACTTTAAAACTCAACCTTCTATCTAAAACGATAAACTTTCATTTCTTTGAACGAGCGTTATAATCGCAACAATAAAAATATCTCTTAATGCTGGACAGAAGAATGATAATAACGTTAGTATCACTAATAACAGGTCATAAAACCTAATGACGATATTTGTCGCAAATTATAAATAATCACCGATTTTAAGAATAATTTACAGTCGGCAGAAAACCCATACAACGCGGGGCCAACAAGCAGTTGTTATCAATAACATTTCTACAGAGCCGTAATATCCCGGGAAAGTAATTAGAGTAAATTCAGGGGCTCCTGGCGACCCTTCCAGCCGCACAAAATGGCGGCGGGAACCGCCCTTGCGAAAAAAATTAGGCCTCCTTCCGCCGCGCAGTACAATTTACATGAAAAAAAAAGGAACGCCCAGCCTGGCATTCGGGAAACGGAGTTTCGACAATGCGGCTATTTTTATGGATAAATCGAAGGGGTCCGCGTACGTGGCTAGGAAATGCCTGTAATTTATGTCACTGGAGAAAATGCAGAAAGAGTCATAAAAAATATCTCGGCGCGTAATAAGGCAACACCAAAGTACGATCAATATCATGGGTATATTCATTATAACACTGTTATTAAATCTACCCTTGCGATTCGCCCAAGGACATTTAGACGATATTGTTGATGCAAGAGAGCATCGAATTAACACACTATTATACTTCTAGATGCAGCCTTTCAATATCAATATTCTTTTGGAAACCTCCAAATACAAAATCCCCAAATTATTGGAAAACATATTATGTGTCTATTGTTTTACAAAATTATTATGAGACTAGAAGGATTCTGAAATCGTGTATTCAGAATATATATCCGTATTCGGATATCAAACAATGCACGTTTATGTAACTCGATAATGGTGTGCATTTATTTTAATCATAATATAACATAGAAATTTTAGAAATGTACATAGATCGACAAACGTGATAAATTTCACCAGCAGTGTGATATTCTCGCGTCCTCGATAAATCTCTATAACGTATCAATCGATATAAGCGGCTCTCAGAGCTTTCTTATCAGCTCATTGAACCTTTTGATATCTAGTGTAGTATATTCTATATATGTTACATATTATATATAAGGTATCCCAAAAGCTTTGAATGTCCTTTCAATAGCAAATTCTCTGGCCAATTTGAAATCGATTTTTCCTTAGTAAAAATGTCATTTTTTACAATTTTTTAATTTTTCTATATATATTTGTAATTAAGCCTCAAATAAAAATTTTACCAAAATAAGCTCCACCTGAAATTAACTGAAGAATGTGTGTGTGTGTATTTTTGTCAACCCTTTAATTCCACAAAGTATAGTTTGCGAAAAGCTCTTCTTTTTCAATTGCTTTTAATTCGGAAACTATTGATACCTCGATATTTTCGCAAAGGAAAAATCATCTTCAAATTGCACAGAGAATCTGTGCTATTAAAAAAAACATTCGGTGATTTTGAAACACTCTGCATATGGAACCAAATTTTATTTATGTATTTTCCTTCATTAGCAGAGTAACATAGCGTACAAAATTTTCCGATATATCCCCTGAGAGAATCACTGATCTCCACCGATACACATACGGTTGTGTGTGCGAAAACCGCACGGCAGCTGTACCACCGCGATGAAAAATTCCTCCGCGTCTACACCAGTCTTTCGCACCGACACATATAGATCGTGAAGAATAAGCACGCGTAGAGGAGCATCCTAATTGATTCCCAGAAAATCCAATTCGCGCCTCCATACCCCGGGATAAGCGGGGGAGTCCCTCATCAAACCGGAGATGACGGAGGAAGGAGGTCGGGGGTATCGTGGAGATATTTTTTTCACCCTCGTAAATATTCCCTTCAACCGGGCATATTAGCAAGCGGTACGTTCTTGGCAAGGAGCCGCTGCTACTGACAGGACATTCATATTAGCAAACGACCACACGCCGTCCACTCTTTCTCTTTCTCCGTCTCCGGGTCTCCTCTCCTCCCTCCTCCTCCCCCGGCTCTTCTCACACTCACTGTGGAAACCGTACCTACCTCGAGCCTCCTAACTCCCGTCCTCGAGAGAATCCAAGTGGGAACTGCTGATTGGTAATCGTTAATTACTCCGAGGCAACTTCCTCTCGAGGAGCTCCTGTTCCGACGATTTTTGAAATATAGGCACTCTCTAAGAGATGGAGGGTCAGCGGCCGCAATAGAAAATGCGATCGAAAAAATCTTTGATGGAACGGTAGGCGGTGAAAGTACCGTCGATTTTCGCGGAATCTGAAGCTTTTACATTCTCAAGTGTCACACTTGTGTGTGTGCGCGCTTCGTCCTATTACTTTCCACTAATGATATGAAAAGAAGCGACCAAAAAAATCACGAAATTGTTAAAAATTTAAAAAGAATTTTAGATAAAGTGGCAAAAAGACTAATATAAAATTATAGTTAATTTATTTTCTTGCATTATTTTTTTATATCCTATTAAGTTGTTATAAATTGTTTATATACATTATACCCATTTATGATCTTATGGATGAATACTGCAACAAAGTATCCAATATAAACGGAAAATGCAAAATACAAAAATGTTCTCCAAAGAAAAAAAAAACGACGCAACGCTTTAATATATTTTTAATCCAATCTTGTTCCCTTTTGATGACACTACGCAACAAATCAATCGCGTAAAAATAAAGTGACACATAGAGATAGTGAAGAAACAAACGTTGAAAAGCTGAACTGCTTGAAATCGGAGCAACGAAACTACAGAGGTGACGGCGTTCGCCAAAGGAGAGGGCGATACGTTCTCCATTATTACTTTCGCGGATGCCAGTCGCGATAAATCATCGCGGTACATTGCTCGATAGAATTTCCCATAATTCCTGAAATATATTCCTGTGGAGAGGGCTACCGCGCGCCAATGCTATATCGCACATACAGGCGCACACAATGACAGTAGCTCCCAGGCGCCCTCTCCCTCATAAGATCTCGGAGGCAGCGGGACAGGAGGACGAGGAGGCTGCAGGACATTAAGGGTAACAAATGAGGCCGCGCGCGGTCCTCCCGCAGGACTCTCTTCCGGCTGAGGTGGCGGGAATGAAAATAAGTATACCCCTCGCTTCTCTCGCCCACAGGCGCCTTTTTTCATCATTTCCTCTCGCCCCCTGTGCGCGCACCTCCTTCGGTCTCGACGCCCTCCGTTGAATTTCAGGTATTCCTTCACCCTCCTCCTCCTCCTCCTTCCCGTCGGCCCCTCTTGTCGTTCCCCGGGATTCCTGTTTTAAACGACACCCCCGCAACTTCATCCGGAAAACGCCTTCCGAGATTTACGCGCGCGTACAGTCACGTCCTTGCCGTTGCCGCGCAACTTTTAGCGACCGTTACCGGCATAAGCGAGGGGTGACTCGCGATTATCGCCGGTACCAGCCGTTACCGGCCGCTACAACGTTGCGGCGGATACGGCACCAGAGGCAAATGCGGAAATATTCAGCAGTTACCGGGGATTAAGGAATGCGTTAATTGCGAAATACTGGCCGCCGCCGTCGAGGCCGCCGCCGCCGTGCCTCTTCGTTGTACGAAACGGAAATGTAACTTCCTCGGATTCGCATATTCACATGTTGCGCAACTTCTGCCGCTCGGCTGACATTTTTTCGCATTTTATCCTTTTTTTTTTTTTTTTTAGCACACCGCGCTTTATTAAAACTTCTCATTTATTTTTCAAACGGCTTCCGCCGTCAGACTGATGCGCCGCCTCGCAAATGAGAAGCGCGACTGTCTTTAATAGACATCTGCAAAGGTAAATTAAGAAGCCAGAAAAAAAAGAATCTACGATTCTTAAAGGAGCCAATCTATCATTTCGACGTACACAAAAATATGCGGTTTTTCCGTTTACTCTTGTGCGAGGAGGATAAACCGAATAAAACGGAGGATACACGGAGGATACGTATACGAGGATACACGTGACAAAAAGAATCGGGTCGGATATGTGTATGGGTAGATATACATATATGCGCGCGCGCAATGTGCACGGATGAAGTGACGCGATTGACACTACGTCCGAACGACCGAGATGCGCCAATATTGGTACGCGGGCGTTCTGGTAGAAGGACGCCACAGGTTGATACCGAGGCATCGCTCTTTATCGGTCGGAAGATTTGATGAAACGGACACGACGTGATGCGCTGTAACAGGATTTTTTTATTACCCTGTCTATACCGGTTCGTGTTCTTCAAGGCTCGTGTCTTTTTTTTTTTTACCAGCATAATTTATCGCAAAATATATATAGAGCTAATCATAATTTAAAAAGGAATCTGTAAAATCATTATTTTTTTATTAGAGCTCTCATAAATAATAATCGATTTTTTTCGACAGAAAAAAAGAGTTATATATTGCTACTTACGAATATCGGAGATTAATAATAATACTTTAGTAAATTAATTTGATTTAGTTAAAATTAGAATATTTTTGAAAAATACAACTTTTGATAACTTTATTAATATCAAAATGTCTCGTATTTTATAAGATGTTTCGCTTTTCTTTCTATTTTCAAGAGTATTTGCCTCGCAGATAAATTTGGAGATTCTATCGTATATGACATAAATTAAAATATGTAATAAATAAAATAGATTAAAGGCTCTAGGAATGATAATAATAAGATGAAACGGCTAATAAGAGTCAAACAGCACAGGTGAAGGCGCGAGTAAATACAATCGTTTAAAATAAACTACGCTTTATTATGGAATTAAAAAACTTTTTTTAGACGTTTCGGTTCCACTTCGGGCCATCTTCAATAAATTTGAAATAAGACGATAATTGACTTACATGCTATTGTACTATTATACTATTAAAATATGTAATTTATAATTATTAATATAATTAACAATTAAAAATCACTTCCTATTAAAAAATAAATATAGTTCGAATATAAAAAGTAAATAATTTTTTCTGTAGAAATTGCAAAGAAATTGCAGACTGTCGCGAAGTAAACGAAAGTAGGGCAGTTCAATCAGTTAGCAGATCTGCAAAAAAAAAGGTTGAAATACTATCGAAAAGATAAAGAATTTGTCATTAGTAGAATTGAAAAACCTCGAAACCGGAACCGTTCGACTTTGATATACTGACCTATCAAGTGTATACAGAACGTGCAACTGATGAAAAGACCGATGAACGCCAAACAAAGGCGGAATGTAACTTTGGATAATCAATTGAACACAATCGGTAAATCGGTCGAGCGAATTGACAGGGATCGTAGGCGCGCGGGGGCGCGTTAGCAAAAATAAACTATCGCCGATTATCCGACCCCGTTTGTAAATGCCACCCTTTTCGCGCGGCCGTAGGAGAAAGAGAGAATTCCGCGCGCACGTTCTCATTTCCCTCCCTGGCCGCGCAACCCGCCGCTCTGGTCTACCCAAAACAAATTCGCGGCCATTTTTCTGTTCCGTGCCCCGCATATATCCCGGCGTTTCTCCTTCCGTGGAAGAGTGCGTGTTCCGCGCCGCGAAAAAGGCGCCGGGAGGCGGCAGTCGGTTGGTCAGTTCGCTTTCTGGACGTCGGACCGAGGCTGGTTACGGGGTGAGGCGAGATGGGACGAGACCGAGAAGGGGGTGGGCGGCGGGTGGTTAACGGACGACAGGTAACGGCGGTGTGAGTTGGTGGACGCGCGGCACGGTCGGTTCCAGGGTTCGCCGGCAATTTTTTCTCCTCGAGTTTAGCAAGGGAAATGACCTACGATATATTTCTAAGGGGTTTTTGCTGGTTGGTAAGCGGGTGAGACGCCGTTATCCACCCACCGGAGAGGCCACCGCACGTCCTCTTCCCTCTTCCACCCCCGTCCCGTAACGTTGGCCTCACCACCAGCCCCCTCTCCCCGGGGGTTACCGGACAATTTGCATTTCTCAACCATTAATCTAACCTTCGTCCAGCTCTTTTTGCCGGGAGACCGACTGCTCCTCCATCTCGCATGTCCCACCTTCCTCGTCCTCCTTCTCGGGATCCCGCGCGACCGCAAGTCACTTTCTAGCTATCGCGTTTTCATTCCGTAAACTCGACAGAATGCCTTCGGTAATTAAGAATCCGCGCTGCACATATACGAAGAAAATTCAATGCATGCCTTGTCGATGTATACGTCAAAAAAAAAAGGCGATCTTTCGCGTCCATCGTTAATCGTTTTCTTACGACAGGTTTCGATTAAAAAATACTTTTAAAATTCTAATATATATATATAACATTGGCGTGTTAAATATATGATACAAATACGGATTACACGGTACAGTAATAAAAGATAAACGTTGCGCTCTCGCTGTCGCGTAATTATGGCTCGATCAGCACATGAAGAAGGGAAAGTATGTATTTCTATCTGTAGAGGCAACGCGAATTTCCGCAGGTAATTATCCAGCCGTCGAAACGAAGGGAAATATTTTGACAATGTTCCAATCTATCGCAAATAACGCCGTCGAATCGTAACATCTCTCCCGGAATTGTAAAGTAGTTCGAGAGCCGCGCGCATAGAGCATACCGACGCTTTTAAAACATTTCGCGGATGTAACGGCAGCGCCGTAACATTTCATCGCGCGAATTATCCATGAAAATATTCAGTCTTTTGCCATGAACCGTTAAATGGAATCCCAGATTTTAATAGTTGCCGTCGCGGGGCCGCGCCGGTCGTGCCGCGGGGGCGGCGGGGGGGGGTGGCAGAGGGGGTGGCAAAGGTGGAAGCGACGGCGAAGAGCCGGGGGAGAGGAAACGGCGAGGGGAGCGGGAAGGGAAAGGGGGGTGCGCGCAACGAAAACGGAAGGATAGAATTTCCTATCTGCGATATGAGACCGCGGGCGGCGGAGGGCGGTGGAGGGCCGGGAGGGCGAGGAACGGCGGCGGTCCCGACTATGTGCGATGGTAACGCACGGCGATGGCCATGGCGGACGGGAGAGAATCCGCGGGACGCGGTCTCGGATATCATTTTTCAGCAGTTTTACCTCGCAAGCACGTCCCAGGTATAAATGAGCTTACTATCTCCGAGCAACTCCTCCCCCACCACCCTCCGAGCGGCCGCGCCGACCCTTTTCCACCGATCTATGGTGGTGGGTGCGGCCGAAGCGTCGTTCGGACGTCCGCGAGAAAGCAAAGTGAAGGGGGACACCCGTTGAAACCGAGCTATCTTTCGCGAAGGGACAGGGATCGCCGGATATTTCTAGATATCGCGCGAGTACATCGATATACGTCGTCGATATCTTCGAGTTCTTCCGATCGGTCGAGATCGATATGCTCGCACGGAATCGCACATATGACACGGAATATTGTTTTATTGTGTGAACATCGAACTGATGTTTTTTTCCTTATTCTTTTACAGATGGAAGAAGAAACCGTTTGATGGAGACAACGAGAAAGCAACAAAGTGTGTCATAGATGACCGAACAGAAAGTCGCAGCCACTAGAGCAGCGATAAATCTCGTATTTAGCGTATACGTTCCGTGATAAAGATATATTGTAAATTCAGATGTGGTTATACAAACTCTTGGCACGCACGCAATCACGCACGTACGCACACGTGCATGTCCATTCTTTCGCGAACAGATGAAAAAGACAGGAAATGAGATGTGCTTCGAGCTTGTAACCCTCCCGTAGAGATGACCAGTAATTTGTTAAAGGATTGACGTCTCGGAAATTGGATATTAAACGAATTCTTTCTTTTTCCTCTTGCGCAATCCTTTTTTTTCTCTTCCCTCGATTTCAATCGTCCTGTAGAGAGATCGCCACTTTATGTTTCTAATTAGTTATTGACTCAAAAAGGAATATCGACGCGATTAGCATCATTTTACGATCGATTAGGTCTATTTTTTATTCAAAAGAGTCCCATGATAATATAACATAATTATTGTGCGAATTAATTATTATCATATCCAAATGTATCGAATGTTTCTAGCATCGAAATATCACGATATTTATGTTGATCTATACAGTATCGGTTTCTGTATACGTTGTTTCCTTTTACGAAATTTAATTGGCATGTAAATTATTAAATAATATTCCGCAAAGTTCAAATTTGTAATTAGATGTACGGTATTTAAGGAATGTTCCGAGATAATGCGCACACGAGCGTTTAATCTGTGTAATGAATAAATAAATGTATGCGACACACACACACACATACACGCACACGCACACGCACACACACATGCATATACCATCTATGTAAGTGTGCTTTGATAAAAACTGATCTAAAGCAATTCCTGTCTCTTTCATAAAACAACGATTCTTCTGAGTAAATCCATCTTTCCTTTTGCAGAGTTTCGATTTGGCCGTCAAACGAAGCGCACGATTTATTACTAGTACACAACTAACACGAGCTTGTCGCGTCCGGTAGTGATTAGCGACGCTATTGGTTAATCTGTCGGCGATTATGTCGAATTCATCGGTGCAACGTGCGGAATTCGCTCGACTTCCGATTTAATTATTGCTATTTACCATTTCGAATTCATGATGGAACGTTGCTACCGATCGAATCGCTACCGTTCTACAAACCCGATGCTCACACGATTGCAATAAAATTACACGACACACACAAATCAGTCATCTTAAAATCATCAACGGACAAATCTCATTACGTGTGATTGTAAAATTAATTATTAATCTTTTATATCTTCAAGATGCAGTAAAAAGTGATCGTGCAATGTAGCTAGTCAATTATTCGAAAAAAATTAATTATACAAAATAAATTCCTATAATATATTCGTGGAATATTTATAATATTCAAATATGTATACGAAATGCTTAACATACTGTAACGTATATATTGACATTTCGCGACATTATCGCATACCGAAGGTGAACAACATGATCTACTCGCTTCTCACGAATGATCGCGAACGAGCTGATCGAAGAACGATGCGATAATTCGAAAGGGTAAACAGGTGAGGGGCAAAAAAAAGAACCGGCAGGCCGTAAGGTCCATGTAAAATGCATCAAGCGACTAGAAGAATCCTTCGTACGCCGTGTCCTTTCCCCGTGGGGGACCTTCGTTCTCCAAAATGGCGTGCCACGCGATACGCCCGACCCTTCCCTCCACGTCGTCGCACATGGGTGGAGGCTAATTTATTCATTCGTTCCTTTTTACCCGACGGTAACACGTACCGTACTTTCAGGGCACCCTTTGTAAAAAGGGTGGCTGGGCGGACGCTTACGGCGCATAGCAACGTGCTCCGTATTTACGTTGCCCGATTTCCCGCCTTCCCACTCCCCTCCCTCAACAGCCTCCATACACGCCGTTACTACTTTTCCATCCCCCTTCAAACTCACCACTCGTCCTCCCCCCCCCCCCCCCGCCCCCCTCTCTCTCTCACGCTTCCGACGTTTCGTCCGGCCATCCCGGTCTCCCGCGTGGAATCCCACCCTTACGCGGTCCCTTTCAACGAGCCCTTTTTGTAAGGAGACTGATTTTTCAACGCCCTCGTGCTGACACAGGGGTGGTAGTGGGTGGTGGTCGGGGATGCTTCGCGACGGAGATGGAGCGGCAACTACTTATTAACCCCGGTACATATGTGGCCCACCTTCGTACGTGAATACCTACTCCGAGCGCGCACGTGGTCGTGTACCGGCCTGGATCACGCCGTATTGGTTCGCCCTCGTGACGAGGCCCGCGCGTCACTGCGTTCGATCAGCGCGTGTCAATACGCGCACGCGTTCTCCGCGGTTCGAGACACGTGCGCGATGCCGATTGCCGCCGCCGTCAAGGAATGCCACCGTCGTTCCGGTATTTCACCGGATATCTTAGGATTGCTTGCATCGATATCGTTCGCAAATAGAGCTTGTTGTCAGCCTCATCTATTAGCACACAATTGTGTGTATAAAGTACTTTTATAATTATTCAGCATCTTTAAATAATCTTTAAGAATCTAAAAGTATAGAGATATAACTGTGAATGAGAAAAAATATCTTCGTCGATAAAAATGTATGTGCAAAAGTATTGAGGCATTAAAAAAATTAATACTGAATTCAATCTAAATTCTTCATATCGCTATTAATATTCGTAGAATATACATATAAAGAGATTATATGTAATAACGTGTAGAACATATTAGTCTAAGAAAAAATGTAAAAAAAAATAGATAGCTGCCAGTTGAAATTCTATCGGAACAACATGTATCAGCTGGTGCGCTTGTAACGTGATCTAAATGTAGCTCTTCACCGTGTAGTCGAAATGTACTATTGTACAAGCGCGATGTCTCGTATAAATCGCGTCGGTCGCATTTCGAGAATTGCTAAACAGGTACGCGCGAGACACAAGTTACCCTTAACGAAGAAAAGGACGAAGGGTCTGTCTGCGTTACCAGCTGCACGATCACCTCGCGTCTCATCCCCGTGTGTCAAACAGCCCCCGGCCATTCCATCCCCCTTCTCACCCCTTTTCGCCGTTTGCTGCATTTTCTCTCCCTTTCGCGAAAGTAATAGAGTCGTCGATTGCAGCGCTGCAAAAGGAAAAGCGAACGAGAAGATGGAGACGAGGGGCGCTGGTGTTCGTCGCCTCCGCGTCGAGAAAAATTCCCACCACCGGAAATCGACCCTCGTGTCCCGCAACGGAGAGACGGAGACCCCTCGACGCTTATCGGCGCGCTCGAGGATGTCCCCCTCTTTATTGCTCTCGTCTTTGCCGTCCCTTTTCGCGGCGCGCCCTTCCACACCGTTCTTCGAGTACGAAGAGCAGGAGGAAGCGGAGAGCGGTCGCCGGAACGAGGACGGAAAAGGGACGAGCGCGAACGAAGCCGAACGAGTACGGGTGGAAGGGTGCGCGAAGGAGGGACAGTAGGAGGAAGGGGGGTAGTAAAATGGTAGAGGAGAGAAGGCAAGTCGGAAAGAGGAGGAAACGAGGGGTAGAAGAGAGAAAGAGGACAGCAGTTCCGGCGTCGACCACGCAGAGGGAGCCAGCATCTGAAAAAAATTGGCGGGGAATGATGGCGCCGTCGCCGTCCACCCCTAGTAGAGCGGCAGGTTCGAGGGAAGCTGGCGGCGGCGGCGGCGGTGGCGGCGGCGGCGGCGGCGGCGGCGGTGGTTGCAGCGGCGGGGACGCCTGGCATCCTCCCCGTTCTTCTTTCCTCTCACACATGCACACTGGGCCGTTCAGTTCGCAATGTTACATTACTGGCGTGCCGGGTCCTCGGAAAGCCCAGCTGGGGTGCTTCACGCACACGTGCCGAGAACACCCCCGGCGCTCGCGCGGCCGGGGCGGTGCTTTTGCGCAAAGTTTTCAACGAATAAGGCGCCGAGACGCCGACGCGTTGCCACGCCTACGCCACCTTTCCAGGCACGCACGACCGGAATTTTCCCTCTTTCTCGCGTAATCAATGAGAGACGCAGGCCTGGACCACCGTCGGTCGGCGGCGGCGGTGGCGGTGGCGGCAAGCAGAACCTGTCGTCGTCGACGACGACGACGACGACGACGACGACGACGACGCAGCTACCACCGCCGTCGCCGCTGCCACCGCCGTTGCCACCGCCACCCCCCGACTCGTCGCTATTATACTGGGTTACGTACCCGAAGATATACCAACCTAGAAAACCGTACGGGCCCTCGCCAATTCTCTCTCTATCTCTCCTCAATCCTATCCAGTCTCCTTAGATGCAGCTTCATTCTGGTTCATATTAGCATATAGATGACAATTCGAATAAAATATAACGAGCTAACTTAATTCTATCTCGAAAATGTATGATATCAATTCTTATCTTGATGTCGACATGTATCTTTTTTTTTTTTTTTTTTTATCAATATCGCATATTACCCCATTTTCGCAGAGGAATAACCATGCTTAAGAACGTGTCGGCTGAAAGGTTTAATAGTTAGAAGTACCCAACAAGAGAGATATCTCGCCAGATAGCAAACGCAAGATACTTCTTTCACATACGTAGGCGGAAATTGCACACGCGTGGCGAGCAAAGCGCACAAATTCTATGTACGAACACATACGAAAGTGCCGATGGATGACCGAGCGGCTTACTCGACACGAATGCGCGCATGACGCGGGTGGAAGGGAGAGAGACAAACGGTAGGAGGACGGGGGATTCGTATGAGGGGACTTTGAAGATAGAACGAGCGAGCTCTTTCCCCTTGGGACGTCGGAATATCAAAGTTCGCCTAGCGCGTAAGCCGCAAAAACATGCGGGCCGATTCTCATGGACCATCGTCCTGATGTTATCGAAGATTAAATCGATCTTAACGCGACTGTAATATTTTTATTACGATAATTTAAAGGTATGCTATCGATGAAAATTCGATTATATATTCCTGTTTGATAATCTCTACTTATCCGTGCTCGGTAAATTTTCTTTTTTTTTTCTATATAAGAGTACTATTTATGTTATTATTTACTATATCGATATACATGTATATATATTAAAAGAAATAAAATTTAGATTCATAAGAACGCATACAATTTTTATATCGTAATAATAAATGTATGTGTATATTATATTAAATTAAACCATGTACAAAAAAAAATAAAAATATTGGTTAATTTACTGAAAAATATATTCATTTAAGTAATCATTATAGCGAAATTTAATTATAATCTGTATAATTAGTTTAACAAACTAATTAAGGAAACATACTATTCAAAACTGGTTTTATACAATAACAAATTTTATAAGCTAAAACTAAGAGGGATTAATATGATTTACTTTTTCATAATTATTACCGTAATGTTAATAAAAATTATTCTGAGAATTATTATTCTAAAAATTGATGTTTGTCGCTTTAATATAACTAATGAATTAACCCAAAATAATTTTGTCCATTGACAATTTGTCAGAAAAGATTGCTTTCAGCGATAATCATTTATATAAAATTACATGAACTATTTCAGAAATACAAACAGATTCACGATTGCAAAAAAGTATAATTAACAATGTAGAACTCTGGTCATTTAAAAATAAGCTGTCCTATAACATTATAATATCGGAAGACATATTTGCGATTGATAGTCCATTCTTGCATGATTCGGTCAGAAATCTAAAGAAATAAAATATACAGGTTAACAAGAAAATTTACTAAAAATACCCCATTTTATTTTTGTTGCATTTAATGTCCAACGCCAATAAAAAATCCGATATTCATCGTTTGCACGATACGCTCACCTTGCCGTTTACAGAACTCTCGAATTCGTCTACTTGAAAACTAGCTAGATCATTTTTCCGGCAGCTCCATGCTATTCAGGAATAAATTCGTTGCTTAGTCAAACATTTTTTTTCGCCTAGTAAAATCGCTATCATGTAGGAACGGCATTAATGCACAGGCACGCAACTAAACGTGAGGGAAAAAAGGCAATAGACGCATGATATGTGTGTTGGAACAATTCTCACATTATTAGACGAATAATATGTTGAGAATAAATGCAATGTATATGTGCGTGTATCAAAATTGTAAAAATTAATTTTATCTTCAGAATCGAGATATATTGATAATCATGAAAGATCTTATGACAAATATATATATACAGAAAAATATTAACTTTGTATAATTTTTTTTCCAAAATTGTATTTTAATATATTCCTACTGTGTGTATTCTATTGCATTTAATTATATTTTATATATAAAATTCTAATTTGAAAAATGTTCATAATATTCATAATGCGATATTTATTATCGTACATCACTATATAATTATATGCAAATTTTTAACTGTTACCACCACCAAGCTTTCCTTATTTTTTCAAGACTCATATTTTTGTATCGGTACGCAGTTTCAGGAAATACAATCCCTAAATAGATGCATTCACGTATATTTGTCACACGTACAAAGGAGTCCTAGGTATATCCCGCGAAATTCCACCGCCAATCAATATTTTCGTAGGATTCAACGGGTGTCCTGTTTGTACGACGTCAGTTTACCGACGCGCTCGCTTCAGGATGTATGAGTTTGCCGAATTAGCGTGCTGTTTAATCAGGCGCGAGGATTGTGTCCTTTCAATGCTCGCGTAACGCTGCGGAAATATTGGGAACCAATGACGCTCAGTCCGGGTTCCCACATCCGCGTCGCGAGACGCGTGATTTTTCGATGATTCCCGACGGGGTCCGGATTCCCTCCCCCTCATCCCGCACATGGCCCTCAGGCTAAATAAAAATACAAAAAATAGCGGCGCTTCGCGCGATGACCGATCTGGGAAGTGCAGTTCGGTGTCGGCCGCGTCGACATCGAGGAAATTGACCGGCGTTTGCTACACGCAGCCGCGCGCTGAAAATACTGAAAAAAAAAGTTTTCGAGCTCGGACAGCCAAACACGAGCGAAAGTAAAACGATCTTTATAAATTGGCCGATTAAAACAATGATGCAAGTTATATTTATCACGAAAACATGTACATTTTATTTCTATAAATATATCGTTTATCTCGTTCCCGCTATAAAGCAAATGCTCGCTTATATTTCGCAACAATAAGGCTAATGTATATAACGAATTAATTGTTAAATCTGCTCTAATTATGTGCAAAATTTTTATATAAAAATCGATTCGTCGTTTATATTGTATACAAACTTTATAACAAATATATGGGAAATTCCACATCAAATCAGACAAAAATCGATCTCTTTTGACCTTGTATTTTTTAAATCGAACGAAACTTTTTTCACGTGAAATACACATAAAATGAGGAGATACGTATTTTTTTATTTGTTTGAAATATTTGTTTTTCAGAAGTTATAAATAACAAAATTTTCGTGAAAAATGAAGAAGTTGCCAACTTTAAAAATTAATATCTCTGGTTATATTTGTCGTAGAAATATTTTCGAAAATACATTTTAAAGCTAAGGAGACAACCTTTTTTATAATAATAGTTTGTTACAATAAATTGTTGATTCCAATTGTTATAAATAATTGACATGTTTAATACATTTTTTCATCAAAAAGTACACTTTTAAAAATTTTAGAAATAATACTATTTCATTTTCCACATCATTCTTAAAGTGTACATATTTTTTATTTTATCGATAGATTTTATTTTTTATATATTTTTATCAAATGAGACGCCGGTGCCGTGCTCGCGTCACTGGCTCGACCAAGTAGTATGGTACGCGCTATGGCGCGCCGATTTCTTAAGCGCGTAGCATACTACTTGGTCGAGTCAGTGACGCGAGCACGGCACGGCGCCTCATTCATTAAAAATATATTAAAAATACAATCTATCGATTCTCCATAAAATAAAAAATATGTACACTTTCAGAATGAAATGGAGAATGAAATTACATTATTTCAAAAATTTTTTAAAGTGTACTTTTTGGTGAAAAAAATTATTAAACATTTCAATTATTTAAAACAATTATAATTAGCAATTTCTTGTAACTTAAACTATTTTTATGAAAAAGGTTGTTTCCTTAGCTTTAAAATGCATTTTTGAAAATTTCTCTACGACAAATATAACCAGAGATATTAATTTTTGAAGTTGACAACTTCTTCATTTTTCACGAAAATTTTGTTGTTTATAACTTCTGCAAAAATATTTCGGACAAATAAAAAAATACGTATCTCCTTATTTTATGTATATTTCACGTGAAAAAAGTTTCGATCGACTTAAAAAATACGAAATCATTTCTTGTCCGACTTGACGTGGAACTGCCCATATATGTATATATATATATGTATACAATAAATTTTGCAACAAGTTTCCAAATCGAGAGTTAATTTTATTTGGTTGCTATTCGAAGCGCAAAGAACTCAGAGGAATCGACTGCGAAAGAACGACATCCGTAAATCGATATGATTTAAGCTGAATGCACATTATACGTAACGTCACCGTCACATGAACGTAACGTCAAATATTCTTACATGGGTTTTAAATATCCGGTCCTGTGATAGACAGTGTGTATTGCTCCATTTGAGACTCATATAAGAATATATGACGTTACGAGATAGTGACATTACGTATAGTGTACATCCAGCTTTCTCTCGCGGATAGAGAACAGTGATTGTTTGCGGAATAGAAGAACGCAAGGCAGAACGAGCCGACGAAGGACATTTTCCTGAGCAACAAGCGAATAATAAGCCGAATGAAGCGGATACATCCATTTCCTTCGACCGATACGCTTCCTTTTGTTATTCCAAACATTTTTGTATTTTCTCGGAATTATTTCTCTTCTTCGTCTTCTTTACCCTCTTTGAATCGGCCGTAACGGTCATCGTCGTCGCGGTCGAATCTCATAATCGTGCGGCACTAATCGGACAAATTCCCACGACGATGACGGCTCGACTCTGCGGCTGGCCGCGCGGTTTTCGGCGAATCCGCGAAAAAACCGCACGTCGGCCGTGAATTCGGTCCGGTCGAAGATTTTCGAGCGATTAATCGGCGTGCGGTTTGCACCGAAACGAGAACGATAACAGGTTGGTCGTTGCAAGAAAAAAGAGGAAAGCGAATTCGATGTTTTGATCATTCTTGTTTCTCCCGACACCCGATATTTTTGCGGCGTTGCAGGAGCCGCGCGAGAAATTAACAGCGGCCAGCGAAGGTCACGGCAATTGAACGTATAAATTCCGATAAATTGGTGCTCGCGATAAATCAAGTTTTCCGATGTGACCGCGATGAATCCCCGAATTTCATCCCTTACCGACTTGCTACGGCACGGCAGAAAATTCTCTTACCGGCGTTTGTCAGGGGATGCAATGAATTCGAGGTGGACGCGAAAGGGTCGCTACTGTCGAAAGAACGTGTATAAAAAAATTTCATTAACTTCGTTATATATATATACGATAATATTTATATATGTTATTATATTAAATACATTGGAAAAATAAAGATAGAGACTAATAGGAGACTCTATACCTACACAAAGTATCTTTCATACATAATTAAGTTATATTCTTTATAACAAAAAATCTAATTAATAACTAAAATTGATAGAAATAAATCGGAATAATCATATAAAATGATAAAAATTATGTTAAAATTATATAAAAATTAAAATCATTTAGAATTGTAGTCGAACAAACTCAAAGATAGTATTTTCTTATCCAGCAAACTAACAAAAGATGAAGAATAAGAAAATTGATATTAAATTCTATATATTATATTCCACAATAAAATGATAAACTATAAATAGCATAACAATAGCATAACAGAGATCTTTTAAGATTAACTTAGTAAATATCGCATGGTATAATTTTGTCCGATAACTGGCAGAAAATGTAAATCATAGAGAGATCCGGCGAAACCACAGCTCGAAAACGCTTTACAGATTTTTTTTGTCATCGGTTAAATTAGCGCGTGTGGGAAGTCTCAAAAGCGCGCTAATGCAACTTTATGGCAACACGATCTCGTTGCCCCGCCACCGTTCACGAACCGCATCCATCCGAGGCCGGGCACGAATTATATCCCGCGGCGGAACGGATAACGCGCAAATATATTCGAAAAGCCGGACCGATACAAAAAGGAAGCAGAAAGAAACGGGAGAAGTTCCTCCACTGACCCAGTGCACGCGTGGCGCGTGCGCGTATTTACACGCAGTGGTGACAAGCGCCGACGATACATCCGCCCATTTTTTTTTCGCGCATCGCATATCGAAGCGATCCGCACACACACGTCGGTCAGCGCGAGAAGGACAACCCCCGCGGGGGTGAGCGCGAGAAGGACGATCTGCGTGCACACACGCGTGCGCTCGCATGATGTATGGTCCAGCATACCAGACACGCGATATATAAACGTCGAGCGAAAGAGCGTTGGTCGGAGAAAGAAAATGCCGCAGAGCGACAAGGACGAGAGAAGAAAAGAGAAACGAGATGGAATGTGAAGAAGGGAGAAAAATAGAGAGCAATTCCGAAGTGGATAGAGATAGAGGCAGATTATCGAAAGGGGTGGAGTGCGAGAGCGAGAAGAATGCGAAGATACACGTCCAGCGGGTGGCGATTCGACGAGGACCAAACGAGCCGCGAGGGGTTCGATACGTACTGCGACGGAAAGAGAAGTCTCGAAAGAGTAACAGCGACGCGAGAAGAGAACGGAGGACGCTCCGATACGAGAACGAGAGGAAAGGCGAGAGGAGAGATGAGAGCGACGAGCGCGGGAGGAGACCGAGAGAGTACAGGGCAAATGCAAACGAGGGAGCGAGAAGGAACGAAGGGGTGAAAAAGAGAGAAGGTGCACGGGAAAGAGAGGCGGAACGAGATATCGAGTGGGAATGCGAGAGAGAGAAAGAGAGAGCGCACGAGGGTGAAAGCGGGAGGACGAGAAAAAGAGAGAGAGAGAGAGAAAGAAAGCGCGCGGCGGCGTGTTCGGCAGAGGGAGCGAGACGGCCGCATATGTGTTCTGAAACAAACGTTCGATCAGAGTGCCGATTGTTGCCAATCATACGTTGCCGCGGCGTACCCCTCTGTGCCCGTGGCTGGTCCGCGGATTCAGTTCCGCGTTTTTACGCGGCGCGGTAACCAGGGTCCGTCCGCGCGCGCGGCTACCCGCGAAAACCGCGCGCTAAATGTGTCGCGAGCCGTGGTCGGCGACCGTGTGCGCTAAGTCTCGAACTTAGCCCTCGCCTCAGAGTCACAAGCCTCAAGGGTCGGGCCGAGTGACTGCGGGAAGGGCGCGGTACAAAGCACACCGAGGCCTTTTCGGGGTAGCTCGATACCGAATGAACGGTGTGCGTGCGTGGCTGCGTACGTGCGTGTGCTTTCTGCGGAAAATATCGGCGCTGGCGGTGGCATTCGATGATTGATGACGACGGCGGCGAACTACGGACAAGCGTGTGTGTGTGTGTGTGTGCGTGTGCGCAAACGAGTGTGCATACTTCTCAGCCGCGCGCAGTACGTACGTAATGCGTGTGTGTATGCACATGTATGTGTATATGTGCGTGCGCGAATAACCCTGCACATACGCGCGCGCTCTCGTGCGCGCATAGGGGTGTGTAAGTGCGCGCGCGAGAGGGCACGATGATTTCGGAAAACACGGCGGCCCGCACCGACCAATGGCAGCGCGTTCATTCGCCGGCCGGGCAACGACGATACGCGATGACGAAGAGAGAGGGAGCGAGACGGGAAGAAGGGAGAGAATGATCGGGAGGGATGACGGAAGTGGAGGAGAACGGACGGGGTTCGCGACGAGTAATAATGAATGTTTGTTGCCGCCGGCTAAGCCTTCATTTTCGCTGCTTCAACCCGCGGAGATCTCCTCGCGCGCGCCTCGCCTTTCTACCTATGTACCTACCCTTCGTTTTCGATCGCGCGCCGATTTCGCTCGACTTTCTCGTCTGAAGCGCGAGGAAACGCAATGAGACCGGCGAATTTGAATAAGAATAACAAAACCGGTTTAATTCCGGTCTATTCAGATTTTCATGCTACAAGTTTTGACGATAATTCACGATTATAAAGCGTAAGATATGTTTATTTCTATTTAGTTCTAGCATCTCTCTTCTGCTTTGCTAACATCAAATTTTGGGAGATCCATGCAGATCTTACTTCCTAATTTAAATCCCTTGGTGAATATTTTATTAACGCGCGAAAACAGCATGATCGATATTCGCAAATATTCAAAATTACGAGTCAGTGTAGAAACGCATGATGCTGGCAAAGCTAAGGATGAGGAAATCATCGAGCCATCTATAAACGAAAGCATATTCTTGAAAACTTCCGCTAGATTCTATGTATACATTTGATGATCCAAAAAAAAAACCCTTCTAAAATAAATGACCGATTAAATTGATCGGTCAAATTTTTTAATCTTCTCACTTTTTACTATTTAAAAGTTTTTAAGGAAAAAACAAAATATCTATAAAAAAAAAAGTATTTAAATATTAAACCATATTTTTCAAACTTTGTTATCGTGTCGAGAGATACAGAATCATGTCATCCTTGTGTAAAGGATCATTGCTCTCTCACTTGTCATGCGAAAAACCTACACGAAAAGTACAGAAAACATGTACCTGTAAGAATATGCATCTTTTCGGAGAAAGTTAAAATTATTAAGTCAGCACTGGGGTGGAAAACAGCGCACGCGCGTAAGGAAAGCGACTCCAACTTTCTCGAGAACGCGAAAAAAGGCGCGCGGGAATTAGCGAAACTTTCTCCACTTCTTTCTGACGATTTTCAAAACACGAAACAGAGGGGGATGGTACAGCAGGGTGCAAGTTAAACATTGCGCAACCCGATAGCACTCTAAGAGCGCGAGAGCGCGAGAGGGATGCTCATGAAACGAGAGCGAACGAGAGAAACGACTGAGGGACAAGGATGTTGAAGTGGACGGCAATGGGGCGAGGGGGAAGGAGAAGAAGAGAACCGGAGAGCGAGAAAGAGTAGGGGGAGAAAGAGGGAAAGAGAGGGTGAGACATGGATGGTGGGGACGAGTGCTTTTCACGACGTCGGTACAGCTCGTAGGCGATAGTGCGGAGGGCAGCTCCGGGCGCGCACGCGCTTTTTCGAAAAATCAATAAAACGAAAAGCTTACCTAATGCTATGTTACTACGGGGGTAGACTCCGCCTTCATCTACTAGCTATATAGATACGGGCCCGATCGCCGCCTAGATACTACCGCGACCCGACCAGATGACCATCTGCAGATGAACGCGACAGCGTCGTGTGCGCGAGCGCACCCAGGGTGCATCATTTCCATACTTAACTGGTACACGCGCGACAAAGTTCATTTCGCGCCCGATCAAGGAAAAAAATGTTTCCCCCTCCCCTTCCCGTTTTCCGCGTGTATCGCGTCACGTGGGAACGTTACACGTGCGCGTTAGATCCCGTGTATATTTGGAGTGATTATTTAATATCTCGCGTCGCAAGGAGAGAATCATTTCTTTCGGCTACCATGATAACCGAACATCCTGACGAACTTTCTTGCGCTAGCATTAGTCTAATACTTGAATTAGTCTAATTTGCTTAAATAATTATTGTTTGAAGATATATTAAACTTCCGAAATAGCATTATTTCCTACACTTCCTATATTATTTAATTTTTCGCAGTTTCGACACTGGCTTTCAAATATATGTTCCATATTTTAACATACGAGTCATGTTGCATGAATTATCCAAGGCCCTGGCGATTAATGGTTAATGCGATGAGGTTAACATTCGCCGATATTAAATGATATATCTTGGTATCATCATAATTCCCTTAGGACATTGGAATCTCATATGTGCACATTAACTAGGTATTTCGTGCACAGTGCAGTTTGCACAAAAGGTATATAAATCCCGCAAGATAATATATACATAGCTGACCAGCCGCGGGCAGATAGTGCAAATAATCAATTTCAACGACAACCTTAAATAACTTTGAAAGATTTACATCTCGGTTTTTGTGCTATTCACAAAAATTAAAATTTGTTTTAAAGTTATAAGAACTGTAATAAATAATTTTGAATCATATAAAGCGATATGTAATTAATAAAATTATAATAAACAATAAAAATTATATTATAATAAACAATCAGAATTAGTTGTATTTCTAGTTGTTTTCCCGTGAGAAGAGGATGGGGAGATGTATTCTCGCGAAAAGATTTTAATTATAAGCCAACGAAAACAAGATTGTATCTAGAATCCAAACCGCGAAGCGATCATCGAGTGGCCGATTAATGGGCTTCGCGGCTTCCAAGAAACGAAAATAAAACGGCACCGGCGAAGAACCGGTACAGACCCCACGATATCCTGCGAGCTACTGTAAAATAGGGGCTTGCGAATGCGGCGAGCCATGATTAGATTGTGGCTTGTGCTCCAGGCGTCCGACTAGGTTCAGCACGTTAGCGAATTCGGTCCGTTGAGTGTTGACAAGTCCGCATCCTCCTCTCCCGATGCCTTTAGCGCCGGCCGTGTAACTCTAACGAGCTTAGGGCGCGCTGGCTCTCTGCTCGAGTGCATTATCTGAAACCGCGAGGTGTTCTTGGCCAGAGTGGATGCGTTTCCGGTGCAACGACATTCCGCGCGAATGGCGAACTCGTTACATTGTCAACGGTCAGGTCAGGTATCGCCCTGACAGCGGATCGATCCGTGAAAAAATCTCGCCGAAAGATTATTTTTCTACGAAAGATTCACTTTTTCACCTTGTCTCTCAAACATTTTTCGGAAAACATTTTTCGGTTTTCTACATAGTGCGTTTGATGTATTCGAAACCTGTTTATCACGAATTTGGTTAACTAACAAAAATTAGCGTAATTTTATGCATTAGGATTTATTATACGCATAATATTATATAATTAAATCAATTATCTTTCATATATATTCAAAGTAGAATAACATGTTTAAATAACTATAATAAATAACTGCGAATAATTAATTTAAAAAATCTAAAAAGATAATTTATTCAATATAGCGAAAATGATAAGTGAGTTGTAGATGATATCCAATTTCAAGAATCATTTAATAAATAGAAATTTTGCAATTCGGATTGAATAGCATAGCATCGTAAATAAATGAATAAATAAAGTATAGAGAGCACGCTATTATATATTTTTTACTTTACACATTATAAGTAGAACCTCAAATTAAAAGTGACTAAAATTAAAAAAAGATTTTATAAAAATATATCCCCGTTTAAATAATAAAATCTATTTTACACAATTCAAATAACATTGAAAATATTTTTAACTCTATTAATTTAATAGATTAAAGATCTGTAAATATCTCTAAACTGGAAAAGAGACAACTAGTGTATTCGTAAAATTTTATCTGCGTTGTCTGACTATGTCTGTCTCTTATCTACTTCGTTACTATCTACATGCCGTCATTTCCTTTGCGAGCATAACATCTGCAGATATTACAATAGTAGCTCCCTTGTACCCCTCTCCTCTCTTCTTTTTATCCACGAATGAATATTTCTACTTTGTGCCAACAGTGGCGAAATTATACAAACCGGATTCTTCACATGGTCCTGGAACATCAAGCCGCGGTAATGTCGTTATTTTTTACTACTTTTGTCGCTAATAAACATAATCGTTTTCATAACTGCCTACCCGGAATAGCCGTCTCGACGAAAACAAATCAAAAAATATATCTGACAGTTGCCGCAAAAGTAGAAGAAAGTAATGGAAACTATTAATGGAAATTTTTTGATTAATAAATATAAAGCCGCAATATATGTATGTATTTTGTGAATATACACACACGCGCATGCATGCACATATTTTGTTGCAACTATAATTTACTCATATAAAATTTGAAGATGCATATAAAAGAACGCAAATTTTGTATAGAATTTATTTTAATAATATTGATTGATGAACGCGACTTTCCCTAATACGAAAGATAGAGCTTAGCATCGAAGCATTAATAATATTAATATACGCTCCGCTTTATTTTTATCTTATAATAACATTTATTTATTATTATAAGATAAAAAGCTATTATATTAAGCATGAATTTCTTAAATTAGTAAAAAATTTTGCTACATAGACTTCAATGTGTTTAAACAATTTACGAAAAACTATGATTATGCATGCGAACGTAGCAGGACAAACGCGAGTCTCGGCTAAGTATCACGGGAGAAAACCCCGAAAACCCGGTCATTAATTGTCTTAGACGTTTAAGCGGTGTAAACACTGAAGGTCGCGAAAGGGAAAGCCTCTGGGTAAAAGCTTCGGCAAAAGTACGGGGGCTGTTAGCGGAAGTTTTTCCGCGTAGCGACGCCACGTTTCGCCGGCAGTTTTCACAATTTTGCGGAGACTGTACCGCGGGGGTAACCCTTCAAGTATAAACCACCCCCTACGGTAACCATGGCAACACGGACGTGGTGTTCCTACCCGGCAACTCGCTCCGTCCTACCTCCTCCTCTTCCTACGTCCTTCTACCCTCCACCCCCTATCCCGACCCCGTGCCCCTTACCCTCCACCACCGATACCCGAGCCTCCACCCTAAAAACAAGAGTGTAGTTGCCGGATCACGTGGTTCCGCCGCTCTCAAAGGGTGGGAGATCGAAGGGAAGTGAGGATAGAGCCAGAATAGGATAGAAGGGGTAGTTCCTAATTGCACCGGGTGGGTGAGACACTAGAGGGGGTCCAGAATTGATGCTGGAATTTTGAGGTTAGGTTAACTCGCTCTCGCTCCCTCTTGTTCCTTTTCTCTCTCTCTACTTCTCTGGCTCTTTCTCTCTCCTCGTTCACTCACTCTCCATCGTTCAGTCGTTCTCCACCTCTCTTATTCTCTACCGCGCGTACCTATCTCTCGCCGGTCACTCTCCCTCGAGTGAGTCCAGAGAAGCTAGTAGGGGTTGGTCCTCTAGACTGAAAAATGCTGCGGTATACCGGCCGGACATGGGGGTCCTTTTCGAAATCCTCCCGAAACTGTAATGAGAAACTCGCCCGCCGATTTTCAACCAACCGAGCTCTCTGAGTCCACTGAGAATCGCCGAAACGACCACGGCGGTCCGGTCGTAATTCCATTTGCTATGTATCGTACTTAGCTTGGAAGCTCCTCGCTTTTTTTCATAAGTTAGATGGAGCCGACGGATATTTGAACGACGAGACCCAAATCATTCTCCTCCACCGGCCATAATATAAAACATTCAACAAGAAGAGTTTCCACATCTTGCAAAGTTTTCTATGATTATATGATAAATTTTGCATCATCTCTATATGTCTCTAATAATACACAAGCGATTCGCGTATATCTTATTACAATTATTATAAATGTAATGATTTATAGCAATAAAAAATTCATCTTTTTCTCTAGTTCTGACCTTTTTTTTTTTACCAAAAAAAAGCGAAAAATAATAAGCAAGATTTTTTGCAATTTTCTACATTTTTTTTTTATTTTAAATTTTTTAAATTTTTTTTTGTTACGCTAGGAACCCTCAGAGAGATTCCTGGGCTCCGCCCTGAAAGTCGAGAGCGAACGAGTCCCTCTTCGGCTGCCCGGCCAACGAAGAGGGTAGTTTGCATACGTGGTGCAGCGGAGAGGGTGGTAGCCGGACACAGCCCCCCGATCAATGAAGGCGAAGCGCGCGCAGCCTCTCCGGTTTTTTGAAAATCTACCCGCCAACCTGGTACTGCCCCTTGTTTATCCCCTCCGCAGTGTCTACATCTGAACCGCATACCAAGATGGGGAAACGTTGCGATGCCGTGAATACACCATTTTGCTGTTGACTTGTTCGATTCACCTAGCCATCGCCATTTTACGCAACTATTTTCAATAAGAAAAATTGGTAGCAACGCGTCGAAGAATTAAAAACGAAAAAATTGAAAGAATTGAAAAAATATATAATTGATTTGAATATAATTGATTTTTTTCTTTCTACACGAAATAAGCAGGAATCAGGAAAAACTGCTTTCTTTAAAAAATGACTCAATCGTATGCATTCGCGCGCAAAAAGAATTGCACAGCGACGCCCTCTCGTTTTTTGCAAACGCGATCTGCGCATAAAGAGTACAAAAACACAAAAAAAGATACTTTCTTCATCGTAGGAAAGAACCTGGCGCCATCTGCCAGCATTTTTTGCACAAATCGTTCTTCACCCCTCAACCCTCGCGTATATTCGTCGAGAAAGGGTGCGCATGGGTTCATGCACCACCTATAAGATGGCGCCACTAAGCAAATTCCACTATAAAAAAAAAAAAAAAAAAAAAAAATACAAGCAACATTTCCCTCGTTTCTTTCTCATCAATCAGATTAACAGATTAACAGATTGCTTTTCCAAGAATAATATAAATATAGAATAACATAATCAATGGTTTGATGTAGTGTTACAATATCGTTTCAAATATATTTTCAAACAATTATCAAATTATTTATTAACGAATTATACTTTTAACAACAATTTAGAAAACATATATATATATATATATATACATTTTAATATTTTATAGTCTCATATTTTTAAAAGATTTAAAATGTTTCCTAAATATTATAATAAAAACATTGATATATGGTATACTATATAGTAACGTCTAGTAGGAAAACTCCATCATTGATCAGACAGAGTACCATTTAAAGATGTATGTGACTACTTATTTTAATCAATTATTTTCTTTATTTTAATATTTTATATTTTCTGCTATGCTAACCATTTTATTTTATTCGCAAAACTTCTTATGATTGTTTCATGTATAAAACTTTTGAAAAGAAGATTTGTAGAGCCATATAATGAATATCACACTAATATTATCGATCTTTATGCTTGCACATCAATCGAGTTGATATTTGCTATTAATTTCCGTTTGATGTGCACGTCTGTTTATTCTACGTATCTACTGCATGCGAACTCTTGCTCTTTGACATCATTAGATAGATTTAAGTCTAAGTTTAGATGTGTCACATGATTGTATGTGTGAAACATGCGACATTAATATCGGAACATTAATGTGATCATTAATGACAATCAATCGCTCTTCTTCTACAAGTACGATATTTTTCTGTTAAATAATCCATAGTAATATTATGTCATAATATTTCTTTTAAAGTCATTAAAAATTGTGATCGCTCTATTTTTAAAATAAATTTTTATCAGTATTAAATTAGGAACATTTCGCGCGTGTGTTTATCTCGACATTTAAATAATACTAATGTAATTAAGATTTTTAAAATTAAACTGTTACTTTTTATCGTAAAATTATCATGTTATGTACTTCGATAATTGAAATAGAAACGTTAATTTGAAAATCCTAAGTCATTTACCGATAAAGAACAAACAAGTATCTTTCGTCCGAACGCAACGAAGGTTCGCAACCTCGAAACTCGGCTGATGGAAGGTCGAGGGTTGGCGCATATGCACGGTACTCGTTTCCCGGCGTTTGTAGTTCCTATAGTTGCGTTCTTGTCCGGCTTTCGAGAGGACGCGGTAGTCGCGCGATAATAAATTATTCGAGATAGATGATGTTGCCACGCCACAACGGGTCTGGGCTTGCTCTCTGCTCCTGCAGTGTTCTGCAACCGGGTATTTATGCCGAGTCTGGCCGCCATGCTTCATACCACTGGGATAGCAACCCCCCTGAGTTATGTCGGCCGCGTTGGTCTTGATAGATTTTACAATTTACGATCGCCGTGTACACGCGTCGCCGAAATATCAACCTGTCGCGAACTTCTCCGACGACTTTGCGTTTTCGGTGATTGTACCTTTCATCGTCGAGACAGGGCGTGCGATGCTTTGACGTTGTTGGACCACACGACCGATACAGCAAACTTTATCGCGATTATCCTTATTCATATTCACGAACGTTTATACCTAACTACATTATTGCGTAATATCATACATTTGAATGTTAATAAATATAACTACAAAGTATACTAATTATAATAAATAAGTATATATATATTACTTTCTTTTTATATTCATTAATTAAAGTATTGAGCATTCGTCGATTGCCGTAATTATTTGTCTCAAATTTCGGTTGTGTTTGCTAAAAACTCTCTTTGAAAACAAGATATGCGTTACGAAAATCTGAGTGACCCGTTAAATTTCAAAATGACCACAAATTGCTCGACTAAAATTTGAAACGAGTTTTGAAACAAGCTGTAGACTGATATCTAAGTAGCGCTCGTCATCAAGCGTAGAACGGGTTAGTTTTATGGTCCTACAAAGATAAACCTCTGGCTGTTACTACCCCGCCGTATTATCTCTGGGTGCGAGGTGGAAACACACTATACCCCGGTATCTCGCCGGACTAGACCGCCATTTCATAAGCTTTCACATCATTTTACTCGGATAGTAACCCCCGTCGGCTGATGTTTCGTACTCACCCTTGAATCTCTTCCGATGCGGCACAAAGTGTCGAGTCAGGCAGATAGAATAAATGCAGACGGAACACATAGAAACGCGGTCAAAGACAGAAATCACCTTTATTTTTCCATTTTGGTTTAGGAAATGGAGTGCATTAAAGGAACGAGGAACCTCTTTAATATAATTATGATATTTGTATCGAGGTAAATAATGCACAATGTATAATTAAAATATTATAATATATAATAATTATACAGAGCTTAATCTAGAACTGTTTTTATAAACCTTAAACTATATGCAGAATTCAAAGCAAATGTCTAATCACATAAATTGACACTACAATGTGTCATTTTATTAATAAAGTTGATGCAAAAGTTTGTAATAATAAAGTCTGTAATTACAGAAATTCACAACATATTTAAATGAAGAATATTTTACTTTACTTTATTTTACTTTACTTTAACTTTTTTCTGCATATTCTTGCGCAATATCAATTTCCGTGAAGTGATAAATAATGAACCGAATAACTGGCTAATATCAAATATTTTGCATCTCTTACAAATTATTGCTTATGTTCTTCAAATAATCTTACCTCTACATTAGAAGTACACCGTTCAATCACTGGATTATCTGAAACACAAAATAATTAATACTAATTAGTAATAAGCATATAATAGCTTAAACAACAATTTTTTCATGTATTAACATTTTGTATACATTTTTTTCCTTCAATTTATTTATATTGTATTTTTTTATATCATTTCATAATATAAACAATTAATATGTTCAGTGTATTAGTTGCACATTTTTTGATAATTTATCTCAAATTACGGAAATTCTGCTTCAAGCTCTATTTATATCAGGCTTCGCGGATATTCAATTTCAATAACGCGAGAGAACTGGTAAACCTTTCCCCGATTTCGCACGAGTTCGATAAGGGCCAGCTTTCAGTCTCCGTCCCTATCGCTGCACACATGTCTAACTCCACCAAAGGCTTTCTCCATCGGCTGCTCCACCGACTGCGACCCCAATTGAAAAGTCTCCTCGGCGTGGACTCTCGCGATGAAATACTAACGCAATTAAATGCCGCCGACGAGCCCACGCCGGATATTGGCACTCCTCGGCCATGCAATGGTATTACCCTTCCGCCTCGTCGCAAACACATCGGTTCGTCCCCGCCATCCTCTGCAACCTACATCGTATCGTAGCCGTCACCACGATATCTGCCCCCCTCCATACCACCCATTCGTTTCACCCACTTTGCGGCACAAAGGAAGTGCCTGCAAATCGTCCAATATCGAGTGAAGTTCTCGAAATTCTCGATATCACTTTCCAATCGTCATGGATTGCGCGACGACACGGAAATGCAGGAAGGGCTGAACGGGGATAAAGGTCCAGGATCGCAAGTATGAAGGATACGACCCGATTAAGCGACGACGCATCCTACGACGCTCGACACTCTCCGCACGTACAACGAGGACTCCCTCAGCTGCTCGGGATTCCATTCGCGCCAATTTCGGGAGAACCAATGAAGACGGAAGGCAGCTCCGGCATTTGGCGTAAGAAGTCGATTATCATCCGGCTCGCAAAATACGTGCGAGAATCAACGCCATCACGAATACGAAAGCAAAACATACGTATCAAGCCTTGTGAGAATTATACAAATTTTATAAAATTTCAAACACTTTCCTTGTATCATATTCAGAAGAAACTAATAAAACTACAATGAATTAATAGTTTTACAAAAGATGGCTTAAATATTTAGCGAAATAAATAAACGTGAAACATTTCAAATGCCTATTCAAAAAACAAAAAACAGATCTTTTCTTCTGCTTTACAGATACAAAATATGACACTTCTTATAGCGAGTTGCAAATTACGTATCCATTTAAAGGGTTAAAAGCTGAGTTTCCTCAATTTCTGGTAAAGGTTCGCTGGGATATTGTCGCGGGAATAGAAAGCATGGGTGGAGACGGAAAGTGTCGTGAGGGACGATAGGAAGGAGAGATGGACCGAATTTGTCAGGCTAACAAGGTGTTAGCTTCTCGCCGCGGCGCGCCTCGACATCTGTAATGCTCAAAGTTAATTTCAGGCGCTTCGAGAGCACAACATCGACCGTTCGTCCGCAAGAGACGAGGTTCCCTGTCTGAGACTGTCTTCTGGAGAACGCTTTCGAAACATTCATGATATTGCGAAACATTCATTAAAATTTAACTTTTATTGCAGTGAGAAAAATGCACTATATAGATCACATGTGTGCTAAAAAACATTTTTAAAATGTTCCGAAACAAATGTCAGAATAAATAAACGCTTTTTTTATTATTTGGACCATTAAAGAATCATAATAAAGCTAGGGAAAATAGACAGTCCTTTAAAATAATATGTGATTAAAAATGTGACGGGGGATGTAGACTTTTAACATAGCCATGCGATATTAAAAACTCGATCATTTAACATAATGATGTTGTGGTTAGAAGAGAATCGCTAATATTAGACGACGAATTCTTGAGATACGCTTCTATAATTCACTGACTACATAGACAAATATCCAGGATTTTCCAGGAAGTCCTTTGTTCGATCGAAGTTATCTCCTGCTGAGAAATGACCACAGTACGAGGTTAACAAAGTCGATGGAAATTGGAAGCGTCACCTATCTTGTCGTCACTATGACCGAAGCCGGGCATCGTACGTGCACGTAAAAGGGGTGGCGACGACGAAAGGGGATGGAGTTGGATGCCGAGCGAGAGGTGGTTGGAAGAGGAGGAAAAGGAGGAGGAGGTAGCGGTTTGGCGAGGACACCGGGTGGAGTCGACGGCGTTGCCCAGCATCGACCAGAATATTATGGACTTATCAAGCCATCCTAATAGTCTCATCAGGATGCAAGCCTGCAGATCTCATCATCCTCGGCGTCCCTGGACCACGTAGGAACGAGCGAGCAATGGCGTTTCCTGGCGTAGATAGCGTTATAGGAAGTAATAGCGGACTGGCATGTGCTGTCCTAAGGCACGGACAGCTCCGAAAGACGCGAATTCTTAGTTCAAGGGTCGCGACGTACTTACATACATTGCATCTCCTTCTTCCGTCGTCACATCGGAACTGTCCTCGCACTGTAAACGCCATTAAACATTCATTCGAAAATTGAGAGATTCAAAGTAAATAATAACGAATATTAATAGTTTTACAAGAACGAATAAATATTTTTTAAAACAATTTTGTTTTAAAAAGAAATTTGTTTGTACTGCTTACTAAATTTAGAAAAAAGCAATTTAAAACGCCGCGATTGTTTTACAGTAAAGTCTATAGTTACCCTCCCTTCTTTCCCTTTCTATCAAGCAATTATTTGCATAGATATTTCTCTCTCTCTCTCTCTCTCTCTTTCATTATTTTTTCACACACTTTATCTTCAAATATTATTTCAATACGCAGTTATTATTATCTGACGCATCCAAATGAATTAATGCGTAAATTTTATTCGAAAGATCATAAATTATCAAAAAGGCAGCGCAAAACAAATTAGTGCCGCAACCAGTTTGCAGCCCTCGCTGCAGCATATTGCATACCGTGTACGCGCAAGCACGAGGAATTACATAGTTTTGGGATATATATTGTTGTTTAGTATGGTTTAGAATTTCCATAGATAACGGAGAATTATAACGGAGGGCGCTGTCACGGGACCGAGAAATCGTGTACTGTATAGCTTTGCGTGCACACGTATATATTGAAGCAGTTTCTTTCTTTCGAAGTTCATTCGCAAACAGGAAAGGAGAGAGTCTATATACTATATACATTGCATTATCCCAGTTAAGAGAAAATCGAATTGCATATTGGTCAAAGTATCTTCTTGAAATTAGATTGAATTTAGATTGAAAGATCGAAGGAAAAGAGGCGCGCGCGATATCTCCAAGATATCTTCTCTCATATACATATATAAATTTAAATATCACCAAAAATATATAATTAATCTAAGAATATGATTCGAGAAATATAGTTTGTATTTAAATTACAAACAGAGTTATCAGTCATTAATCATTGTTCTTTTAAATATAAAGGAAGTTCGGTAACGCGCGCGTCGCCTAAGTAAGTAGTATAAATTGCGTAGGAAGTATGACGACGAATCTGATAAGCTTGCGCTAAATTGCGCGCGCGAACACGGGCCGCCTGACCTCCTCATCTTCCTGCTTGACCCTTCTGAGCCACAACTAATAACTCGGCTTTTTCTTTAACGACGAACTACAAACTAATCTACGGCACACGCGCGCTGTCGCTCGGCGGATATACTATTGGCGACCCGAAACTACCGCTCGCGCTGTTTTCTCTCCCACCGTGATTACTTTCCGGCGAGTCTTTCTCACGATCGCGACGAGAACGAGCGGAAGCTACGACAACGCAAAAATAACGCACCGCTGCCGGCCGTCCGAGACCGAGTAACCTACATTCTTTCGGCCGAGCCGCGGACCACACTTGATCGTCCCGCGTACCCGTGAGAGGAGGTTAGATTTAAGCAACTCTGTGGAAGTTGCGGGCAGGGTCGGTTGGCCCGAGGGCGGCGGCAACTATTATAAACTGTAGCACCTCGAACTACCGCCTCCAGCCTTCCTTCTCTAACACCGGACGGACCGCCACCCTTCTTCGCCCGACCGTCCCTCGCCACCGCCCTTTACCTTGCTTCTACCTCGAATCCAACACCGTTCCCCATACTCACCCGCCGTCGTCGCTGCCGCCGCCGTCGCTCTGCGCCAACCTCCCCCTGCCCACCCCCCCTCACCCCCGCTTCAACCCCAAATAACCCAGGAGCCCCTTACCGAACTCTAACCCGCGCCCCGAAACTCTCTCGGTTTCTCTCCTACGCCGTACCCTCTAATCAATCAACCCCCAGGCATCTCGACTGGTCTGCACCGGGGATCGCGGCTTTCCAGTCTTCACAGGAACGTCTCTCTATCTCGAAAGACGAAAGTATCGGGCAGAGCCGTGGGTAACCCTGTTGCTGCACACAGTCCGCTGCAACCGGATAGTGCGCACATACATATACGAATACACACAGGCGTGCATTCATCGCGCGACGAGGAATCTCCATCTGCGGCGAACGAAGATCGAAAGGTTTCTGGCGAACCTCCGATCGACCTACTTGCCGGACGTTCCTGATTACCGTCTTGTCTATTGATTAATGCTCGCTGACTAATGCGAACCCGCTGCACGAGTCTCTCAAAGGCTTCTATGTTTAATCTATGTGTATTAAGGTGTAAATTATTTACACTTGAACGATCAAATTGGTCAGTTTGGCTGTTAAATTCTTGTCTCTCAGCCATAAAGTATATTTTTATAAACTTTTAATTAGTGCTAGCAATAAAAGATATAAAAGGAAAGACTAAAAATTTTACGTTGCACGAAAATAGTTTCCTATTTTATTTAATTTAGAAATTGAAATTTTAAAAAATCTAATATTCAAAATTCTGCTTAATAATAATTTAAATAATTAATTAATCCGTTCAATCAATCAGATAATTTATAGCACATTTACTGGATGACATAAATTTTAGCAAATAACTCATTTCTCCAACTTTTACCAGACTACAAAGTACGGAGAAAGCACTTTGGCATTTATCCACGTGAGCAAAGATGAACGTGATTCTTTACGGCGGCAACGGTGCCAGGTACAGTGCTGTTAATAGGTAATTATCGCGGTGCAATTTTGCTCGGCAGCCATTCCCATTCATTTCCTCGATATCTTCGGACGAGCCGCCACGGCCGTCGCCGCCGCATTTCGCTGTCCCTCCATCGTTTGGTTCCGATCGCGCATCGCATTCCAATATATATATATATACCGTTTTCTCCTATCGAGTCCCATTTAGTCCTACAGGCCTCGGTGTGATTGTACGCGCGCGGGAGGAAATGGAGTAATTATAAGGAAATAACAGGCGTTGTCCGTGTGGTGGGCATTGAAACCTTCGGGAGGATTTTGCCCCTCTTCGATGGGCGGTTCTCGAACATGAGAATTCCAATACCGTGCAAGGTTATCGACATACCATAACGTATCGTTATTTATTAATCCGGCGATGCATACTTACCGTAGTTTAGCTCGATCCGGTTATAGCGCCGTAAATATAAATTCTATTTACACGTGCACGCGAATCGACTATCGATGATCGCGCATCCTCCATCTGAAAACACAAAAGGCAAGATGTAACAAATATAGAAAAAAAAAAGTGGGGAAAGACGTAACAGAACATCGCAGCGAAAAATACGTAATTTGTATGCCATGTTTACAGAAAATTAGTCGTGAATCTCAATTAATTCGTCTAGACAGAAACGGCGACGTTCCGCCGCGCTGATCGCACTTTCTAATTACACGAGTCCAACCGCGGACATTTATTTAACAACTCGACGCTCGCCGTAGTCTCTCGCAGAAACGTTAATTCGTTAACGTTTAATTGCGCAACTTGGCTCGTCCACAGTATCCCTCGATTCAGTACCTACGCGCGGAGCTGCGTGAACGGCGCATTTTACACGCGTGTACTTGCGTGGAAACTAATCGACGGGCCAATACCTCTCGTAACGGTCCCGGGGATGCGCGATGCAATTAATATAATTACTTTCGATTACACGGAACGAATAGGAGAACGACGAGAAAAGGAAAGGGGATCTGTCTCTCTATCCTCCCTTTTCCAAGCCACCGTTTCGGGTCACAAGGAGATTGCGTACGCTTCGCACACGGACACATGCATTTTCGTACGCATTCACACATTCTCCCTTCGCTTCATCGGTTCGATCTTTTGACTGCTTTATCGAATCAACGGGAATAAAGAGAATACTGTGAGTAAAAATGCTGTAAAAAAAAACTTTAATTGCAGAATAGATATACTTCGACGAATAATCTATTAAAGAGTACTGTTAATAGGTCAAAATGCTTTGCATTTACTTATTTGTGCTGATATACTGTATCGGAATTTATTTTTCAATAGACAGATTTTCTCGCTACTTCATCGATATATTAATTGAGATATTAATACGTCTCTTTACTTGGATGAAGTTAGAAACTACATACGACAGAGTATCGTATTTTTATTTATTTTTTTTTTTCGTCGATTATAACACGTAGAGCTTAACTGCGAACTTCGATAGTTTTAGCATGATGTACGCCACGTCGCTATTTTCTGTCTAAGATTGCTTTTACGATGTGAAACACATACTGACCTTTACTCGAGATCACTATTGTATGTACGACCTTTGTCATTTCTTTACGTATATGAATAACTCAAGGTAAGCCTTAAGGTTTACCCTTTGTGCGTACTAAGTTTATCTCTGTCGCAGACTTACTTAATGCGAGACGAAAGCGCAGATTAATCGGTAAACGCTATTTAATCGTTTAAATTATGGCATATTTCGCGATCAAGCAGATTTAATCGTTCTATTGCAGCCATCAATATTCAATTGGCACGCGGCTACAAAGAATTATCTGCGCAAATGGTGCACCTGAAATATGTAACGGGATGCTCTTTGCGTTCAACCGAAGCGAATCCTACTTCGCACACGCTCGTGGATTGCGCGGACGCGCGCGCAACAACCACACTCGTGAGTTTACCAGAACGAAACTACACGCGTGGTCTAGATGTATGCAATTTTGACTAGATTAACGCTGCATTATTCAGCTAATTAACTGCTAGGAACCGGCCCAGCCCGCTGTTTTTGGTATCCCCCCATGGAAACAACGTCGTTTGTCTTGCACCTCTCTGCTCTCAGAGATACTCGTTCGGCATCGTCGTATAAGCTTCTTGCATTATTGGTCTTTCAAATTTGTTTTGCACTAGTGAATGCACTTCCAAGACGGAAAATGATATTGCTGGTTTTCGTTTCAAGGTTTATTAAAATATATTTGAGATTGCGAGAATAATTCCTCTCTCTAATTATTGGTTAATGACAAATATGACAAAAGAATATTAAATAATATATTTACGTAGCGATAATCTTAAATAACGCGATCATTTGTCACATAATTATTAAGACCAAGTAGTTTTCAATAATTTCAAAAAATATAACGACCTTGTTACAGTAAAGAAAATATTCAGAAATAAAAAGAAATATATACAGACATGAAAGGAACTAACTGGGATCAGAATATGGAAACCTATATTCAACCTGCCATACGCTTTTCGTATTGATTCGAAGAGCAGCGAAGCACGAGCAAGCTATTCCGAGTTTGGCAATCATGTTCAACGTTGCGACCATCTTCTTCGGGAACACTACGCGATATTGCAGTGACGTTCGGCGTTCCTCTCAAGCGCGAGCTCTCTAAACTTTGGTCGAATCGAGGAGATGGTAAAGGAGGATAAGAGAAGAGGGAAGCGGTAAGGGGAATGCGGCCGCAGAGAAACGAGAAAGGCGGTGCTGGAAATGGGAGAATGGCTGAATATTCCTCGAGGACGAGCACTCCGTCGGTAGCGTCAACAGCCGAGTCTAGGCGTAGCCGGTCCCAGAAACTAGAAACCAGGTATATAGCTTTAATACAGAACTATCTTGATAACGCACGGATGAACACGTGAGACGCCTTTGCCGCATTTCCGAGCTACGCATCCGAGTTCGCGAAATTATATTTATCTCGATCTCATTCCCCCTTGCCAATCAAATCGCGAAATGATCACTAATTATAATAAAGGGCGACGTTACTTTAAAATATTCAACAATGTGACATTAAAGGCACGGTCAATCTATCTTTCTTGAGACAATCACAGTTCGTTTGGTCTTCATTCGTACGAAAATATATACCGTACTTTTCTACATCATTTAGTACTAAATGTCATTCTCTAATCTCAGTTTCATTTATTTAGTATTTGCATTCGGTGTTAATGTAAGATAAAAATTATACACGGCCACACTTAGCGTTAAACGCGCCGTGAGAACACGGATCATCACCTTCGTTATTAGTGTAAAAGTATGGCTTAAGCTGCGCATATCTCTCTTTTTAAACATGACCTTCGTAGAAGCTTATCCTGTTTGTCTTGTATAAAGATAACAGATGCAGAAATATCTCAGATTTCTTGCACTCTCCTTAAGATGAAAAAAGTATAAATAAAAATATGTTTTTTTTTATTGCAATGTATAATCGAAATATAAAAATGTTATTTATCAACAATATTATCGTGCAAAAACAGAACGTCATAAGAAAAATTAACATATCTTTGTAACTTTTATATAAATTTACTATATAATAAATAAAAATTTACTGTATATTTTTTGTTTTTTCATTAAATAAAAGTTTGTAAATGTTCATAAAATAATTTTATATTTTTCTAAAATATATATAACTTAATAAAGTTAGGATATATTTATATATATAATCTATAAATTTAAAATATATATAATCTTAATTAAAGATTCAAGTATGCGCGCGTGTGTGTGTATGTGTGTGTGTGTATGTATGTGTGTGTTGTATGTTCCGCGGCGATACTTCTTATTTAATAATACACAAATTTTCTGAAAAAAGTAACTATGAAAAAGTTGCACCCTGAATATTCGTGTAAGTACTTGAATTGCTTCTGGCAATCATAGAACAAGAAAATAACGCATATATCGTTATCGGCAACGCGTCTCATCGAAAGCTCTCTCGAGTCATTGGTGGGTGAAAATCGACGACGACGGTGACGGCGATAACGTTGCGAGCCGATTGGCGTCGCGAGTAAGTTCAAATGCGAAGGTATGCGATGGTATACGAGACCAACGCGGGCATTTCGCCTCCGGAGGGCCCAATGGCCACCACCCCCTCAAGTAGCGCGATCGCGTTATGCCGCAGACTGGAACTATCGTTTGCGTAGATGTGTGCGCGCGAGTATGCACACGGAGAGGCTCCACGGCGCCACACTGGGTCCCCCCCTTAGCCCGCGCAGCATCCCCAAGTCCGTTTCGCCTCGCCAAGCCACCCTTCTCCTCCCCTTCCTTTATCCTCCACAAGAGCCCCGCGGCCACCAACCACCCGCTCGCCGTTCACCCTTCCTTATTGCAAGTTCCACGGTCCGTGCATTAAACTATGGAGTTGCCCAGGCATCGACCCGACCCAACCCGCCCACCCACCATCTGGATATGCGGCCCGCGCGCATATACGCTATGTACATTTCTAATCAAGCGATATTGTAACTGCGGTCTAACCTCCAAACACCACGGCCTCCACTACTGGCAACCACCCCCGCTTACTACCCCGATCCTCCCTCTCAGTCATTCCCACCGGTCGGTCCCACCCCCTTTCCTCTTTCCTCCGTTTCCCTCATTCCGAGTTTCATTCGGTCCTCCTTCGTACACTATCGCGTTCGTATTAAATTGCCGACTTGCAATCGTCGCTATCCACCACGCGGTTCTCTACGGGGTGGACGGGGGAACGAGGGGAAGGCGATTGACTCTGCGGGATGCAGTCACATGGTCGCGTCGATTAGAAAGATCGTACATGATGTTTCGAACTGGTTCAATATTGGAAAGTGAAGAAGAATCCCCGAGCAATTTACCAGTACATCTAACACTTTATAGTTATAAAAAAGAGAATACGCACACATCGCGCACATTCTCATTGATATAAAATCTATCAACATAATGATTCATTGTTTTTTTTTTTTTTTTTATGAAAAGTTACTTTTTTATTAAAATTACAAAAATTCTATATTTTCTTCTAAATTGCATAAGATTGTTCTGCAAAATAAAATAATATTTTTGTTTTCGTATAAACTCAAAATTATATAAAAATCACATTCAACGTTAAAACATATGCAACAAGTTGAAATATTTCTTATAAAAACTAATATACTTTCTCCATAATAAAAAATAAATGCTGCGCTAGTACATTCATATATTCAAGATTAATATTATTAATCATACTGATATTAATCTGAATAGAATATGCTACCTTTCAGCATATGGAGTTCAGATGTCTTCGAGCTTCCTCCGCACGGCGCGAAATTCACGGAAAATCAGCGGTCTCTGTAATCACTGTTCCAAAACCACGCAAATATAGCTTGAGTCTCGTGACTATCATTAACTGGAAATAGAATTCATACCCAATCGTAATTGAAGTTACCGGAGCACTGTAATCCGTGGAATAAATTTCCATCAGTTGCAATAAATATATATGCTATGATATTAATGTGTGACGTGAATACGACCTGATCCACCGGAAAAAGTATATTAGAAAAGTCAATGAAACGATAAAAGATACTAAGAATAAATAAAGAGAAACGTGTCAAATCGCTGCAGAATGCTATGTACACATTTACATCGTAATGGTATGTAGACACGTGATTTAATCGCGCGTATGAAATAACCGCTGCTTCCGTCGAGACGACACGGGATTTCATTTTACGGAAAATTCCAGCGAGAATGAACTCCATTTCGTGCCAAGTTATTTGACGCTCGATTAATGATACGTACATTACGGCATGTAACCGTCCCTAAGCCGGCGGCGGCTCGAGCCCTTAGATGCTTAAACACCGACGTGCAGTAACACGATTTTGCAAACGATAGATCCGTATAATCCTCGAGGGATCATAACGCGCGGAAGAGAGAAGAAACGGAGTGAAAATTTGGAAGGGACAGCGTGACCCTTCGATCTTCATTAACGACCGCTTTCAGGTCGCCTCGTTGCTTTAGAAATTTAATCAACGGAATTAAGTGCTTATAGAAAACATATAATATCTCAATCTTGCCGAATATCTGACTGCTGCGATAAAAGCAAAAAAAAACAAAGTATTCAGAATGATTATTACTCTAATTTCTAATTAAGATAATTATATATAATTATATATAATTAATATATAATAAATATATTATGTAATTCTAAATACATTACATTAATAAATTGTCATACATTATATGTACAACTCGAATATATTGAATTTAGCGAAGGAACGAGATAGATGAGAAAACGTAACACTGGACCAAAATTTTGAAAACCTGTTTCGCTGAGAACTGCTCTCAATAGTGCGGAGCTTTCTCACGATACCGATGACCATCGGTCATCTTACGAGATGCACGAGTATCATGCGGAAAGAACATATATCCCCTATATCAGGTCCAGGGGATGAAACTGGTCGGACCAGGTTGATGATAATGCGGATACGTGACTTGAGCGGTAATATTCGCCTCGCCATATTCGAACCTAATCGAGTAGCAAATTATTACAAAAAAATATACTGCACAAATAGTAAAAAAAAATCGCGCGTTATGTAAAAAAATAAATAACTATAAATAATAAATAACCACGCGACCATTTAACGGACATTATATCTAAACGTAATAATTTAAACTAATTTATTGTACAAGTAAAAATTTTTTGTCATATTTTAATTTTTACATAATTTATTTTCTTTTTGCATAAATGCGAATATTTTGTACAAATTCACTATTATAATAAACTCTCCTTTATACAAACATAACGAATAATCTATATATATAATTTTAATATTTGTCGAGCATATAATACATGCCGTGAGAGAAGTTAAATTAATATAAAGATCACACGCTATTTTAAGGTCACGTAAATTCACATTTCACGTCAGTGAATAAACTATCCATATATTTCCGCAATACACTAAAACCTGTTTTGTTGCATCTTCCCATCATCTCGTTACTTGACCGCTCCGCGTTCTCACGCTAAGCCTGGACCAATGGTAATCTCCTGTGCTCTCACTGGAGAAGAAACGAGATCCTGAAAAGAGGAATGGCAGGTTCTCGAAATCTAAGGACGAACTTCTGCATCGCAAATGCACGAGTGCGGTAACCCGCGAGCTAGTTCCGCGTATTTCAAGAGACGAAAATCTGGGTCTGTCGGTCAGTATTGGGGATGCTGCGGTCCACGCAGCATCCCTCCTGCCCGTAAAGAAGTTTCTCTCTCTCGGCGAACGACTTCTCAAAATTTACGATCGTCGAAATTACCATCGCATGCTACATCCCTACGGATCATAAAACATTTCTCTGACGTTCGAAGGATTCTCATCGAGTCAAGGCAACTCGTCGCACATTAAGTTCATCATCATGTAGTTTTTCATCCAGAAGCAATCATTCATAATTTGACGGTTCCTCCAATTTTCATCATTCTACAACACGCACGCTGATTCAAAAGTCTCACCGATGGAAGATTAATTTTTCTCGTTTCTACTAAGCACGGTAAGCCAATCGTTTTTATATTACATTTATAGATTTTATTTTTATTATATTTTATACGCACATATCATATAAAAAAATCCTACTCTATTCTCGGATTTCGGCCATTTCTCTTTCGGCATCCAAGTGTATTATTCGCGTATAGCGGTTACCGAACGACATATCCAATTTTACTACGAATTATTAAATCGCCTCTAGAGAGAGCATGAAGTAATATTCAGGACGAAGGAATATCGAGTTACATCCGAGCGTTCGACGTCCGTGACCAAGCCAGTTTGAGGCTAGAATTATTGATCTAATACTCGAGGAAGCTAAGCCGGGTGTCTACGTTGGTTCTGAACGTATCTTATACTTCCCATCCCACGCGCCGCGCTCTCGACTAAGCTCAAAGCCTCGAGGTTCGTAGCCCCAAAAGGAGCCTCATAATTAATCGCGTCCCGGGCGAAACACCCCGAACGGAGGTAGTCTGTCGCTATACCTAAATGGATTCCCCGTAGAGATTCGCGAAGAGTCTCTGGAGTCTCAATGGAACGCCGGATATGCGGTCCAACTCGAATCTTCGTTACTAAGAAAAATTATAATTAGTTCTATCAATGTCGATTACCTATAATTTAATTAATTATACATCTTTCTTCACGATTAAATCTAAAAAGTGATAAGGAATCAATTAAATTAATATTAAAATTAATTGACATTAATAAAATATGATAAACATTGATAAAATATGTGAACGACATATTAATGTTAAATCAAATTAATATAATAAAAAATATATCAATAAAATAAAGAAGATTAAGTAACACAAGAAAGGGATTATCGTTCTCAGATAGGACACGGATCGCTTCAAGTTAAATTGCCACCCAGCATGTCGTCCGTCATTTGATATCCAATAATTTCGTAGGTACTAAAGGTTATCAGTCGCTCACCTAGTAATTAAGCTCGTTTTAACGAATATTCAAAGCTAACCGCTTTCAAATTAAATAACCACTAGGTTTGACCTTTGATAAACTCATTTCCAAATCATTAAATGCATATCTTTAAAAAATGAAGATTACGTATTACAAAGTTATGAGAATCTTTATAAATCACATAATTTCCATTTTTTTTAACAACATAAATTTAAGATGGTTTAAAAGTAAGCTCTTCAATTGTGAATATTATGATAGTCAAATATAATTATCGGTTCGCCATTTCGAGAGTCCTCGTCCCAGAATCTTCTTCAAATACTGAGATGTATATGTAGTTTTTTTTACTAACAAAGTTCTCTAGAATCATTGATACTTCTCGAGAACCGGTAAATGCAAACGTCCATTACCACCTCGATGATCTCGAAGCCAGAGCATCGACAAACACTCGTAAACGAGGTACATACGCCGGAGGTGGGACCTTAGAGCGAAGTGTTAGGTCGGTCGGTCGGTCGGTTGAAGGGAAGGGTGGAAGGGGGATCGGGCCAGGTTGGAAACTACGTGCGGCCGGTGATTACGTCGATCGTCGAAAGAACAAACTCCGGATTGGATTAAGCACACGGTGCTGCACGGCGCGGCACCTTTCCCATTTACCGGCCGTGGCCGGCATCGCCCCGCCACGGTTTACCATAAAGTTTACAACTTCTGTCAAGCTCCGCGCCCGCTGTAACCGTACTAGAATGACGACAGACCGACCCTTTTGGTCCTCGGCGTCCCTCCACGATCAGCTTCGCACTCGCGCCCACGCTCGTTTGCCCACACACGGGCGTCGCGAAACGAGTGCACCGGCCAAGTTAACGACTACGTTTTCATTGTGCGCGCGAAAACACTACGATCATTGAGTACGAGGGAAACTTTAGCATGTGGGATAAACAGCCCATAGTTTCGAAACTCGCTGCGGCTTCCGTCTACGCACCGTAAGTTTGACATTTTGAGAGAGAGCTCGTCTCAAGATATTTTCGTCCTGTTACGTTACGAGGTAAATGTATATCTAATGCTTTAAAAAATACAAATTAATTTTTAAGAAATGAGAAGAATTTTATTAAACATTACATTACGTGATTGTATATTCAAGAGACATATTCTTAACGAAAACTTAAATTTTTAGATTTTAACTCAAAAAAAATTATCGATTCTGTCTCAGTATTTATCTCAATTTTAGTTTCAGTTGTTTTATCCAGTGATTTTGAAATATCGCAATATAGACAAACGGAAATACAATTTATAAGTTATTGTCATCGTTAAAATAATCATCTAGAAATTAATAAGCCGTTACAAAACATATGCGTTAGTTGATTTTCTGAATTTCCGAAAATGACATCCATCTCCGTTCCTTTAACGCTCTTTAAGGCTTATCAATTGCGGTGGACTTTATTTCAAGCTTATAGATTTTAACTTTAACACAAAGTCATAAATGTAGGTCACTAATAAGCCAGCGGAATTAAGTACTGAAGTATTTTTTGTTTCAACAGAAGAGAGATTTTATCAATATCGCAAAATAAAATCATCATCTTTAATTCATATATTAAATCGTAATTTTATTATATATTATTTATTCTTCTAATATTAAATACAAACTGATACGCGAACACAAATGGACGCGGCGTCATACCCTTCGATGCAAATTACATCGGCTGTCCCTCCCGAATATTTCAGGGGTGCGTCTATCTACGAGGGTCGTGCCACCCTTTCCTTAATTCGCAACTAAGATGGCAGCCGACTCGCCGGCCATTTAGTTTCCCTAGCGATCCCGCAGGACTTCTTGCTCGTCGCTCGTAAGCTCCTATCTATGTGTCGGTGGACAGAGAGAGGGCGACGGGAACAGCGCGGCATCGTCTCCGCATAACGTGGGGTAGGATAATTTTCTCAATTTCGCCGTGTCTCTCGTGGGGTCGGTCGTTAAGGGTTCGAAGTGAGATTCTGAGGGGGGAGGGAGTTGAGGAAGGTTTCGGGGAAAGGGCTGGTAAGGGTTAGACCGTAAGATAGTTTGATAGGCTTGGTTGCCAGGAGACCTCTAAGGCCTTCGCCCGGCTACCTAATGCCGAGAAAGGCTACCCAGGAATACATATGTACAAGCCCGGGCTTATAAGTGATCCTGCCTATGTACTCGCCCGTTCGCACTCGCATTATTCGCCTTGTCTGTCTATCGCCTTGACACTTGAAGCGATACGCATCAATAAGCGCGAGGTGATAAGAATTTAGCCCGGAAGTCGCTAAAAAATCCAAGACTGCTATTTGCATATAAAATACGAATGCGCGATACAAAAAGAAGATTTTCCTTTATATACCATGTAGAACATATAAAAAATTGTCACAGATTTCTTCGACTATTTTTTTGAAATCAATTTTCTAATTTTTACATTATATTCAAATTTTTTATGATTATGGTTTCGAATTAAAATCTTATTAAAAATAAAGCAATGAAAGTAAAAGATATTCTATAAAAATTAGAATAAAAAAGATGTTGATTAAATTGAATAAATTAATCCGATTGACTACGAATCTCTCAGGAACATCTCTATAGTAAGCGTGAGAAAATTCAATCACAATCAACACCAGATAAGGAAAATGTCGAATGGCTGATTGTGCACCATGGACAATTGTGTGAACTGGAACAATTCCTAGGAAACTTGTTGAAGTTTCTTCACTGGAAACGCGCAAATGTTCTCCACAATCAAGCACTTCCTTTAAATGCTCGAAAAGTCGAACGGGCGAACAGATAACTGATTTCCACAATGCGAAATCGAAGTAATTCAAGAAGACAAATTCGTTTAAATTAAGATGCTTTTATATTCTTTCTTTTATTACATAAATTGTCATTAAGATAATGATGGCTAGAAAAAAAATCGCCAAAATAATCTAATCATCCTATAATTTCTATATTTTGAAATATTATAATATTTACAATCTCGAAATATACATTTTACATCGAAAAATGTAATTTTATGTAAAAGATAACTACCTCTATATTTGTGTTATCTGTAACGAGAATTACGAAAGATATTTTGATACGATTAACATTCGCGATAAAAATTTTTTTAATTCTGTGAAAAGTCATTCGTGTTGATACGCGAAAAGAGATATTCTGTTGCCCAATGCCGGCGTGGCCAGAAAGTCTGACCTCGATGCGAGCAAGCGTGACAGCTTAAGCAACGTCTCGACAGGGTTTACAGGGTTTCAGCGAGTCTTCGCTTCCTGCGAACGATTTTAGCGCGCGGGCATTAACGTCGCGTAATGTACCTCGCATGCATACCTAGCAGACAACGAGTATAAGGCCAGAGATACTCTCGCGGCCAATGGCTGAACGTGGTAGTCCTGTACAGAACAGTTTTACCGATAAGACCCGCCGTGTTTAACAGCCCCCGGCTAAAGCACCGCTCAAGCTCGCCCTCCACCTCTCCCATTCCCTCCGCTCTCTCTCTCCTGCCGCGCGACCCACACCCCATACTCATTCACCATAGAACATAGACCGTGTTATATTATATACGCGTACCTATGGAACTACCATGCAACATCCTACGTAATCGTTGCGATCTTATAGCGATCTATTCTGAAATGTCGACAGTCCGAAGAGAAAGCGCTCGCTGAAGAGAAAATCATGAAATCATATGCGAATAATGTCGCAGGAGAAAACGATTCATCACTTGCTTCTAAAGTTACGGCAATCACTGCTTCATATACATATGAATTCTTTGAACAATTTTTCGAATGAATTATTATTTCAAAAGCAGGATATATAAACATCTTGTGCGATATACTCGATGTATATTTTTGAAAAATAGCGCAAAACTGAAATTAAGTTGTCAAAGATGAACTACGAATTCGTAATTACGTCACTTAGAAAGAAATGTTTCTACGTACAACTTGAAAAATAAATTTTTAGATGAGATTGATGAAAACATTTCGCGATTAAATTCTTACGTAATACGTATTAATTATATAAAGACATGCATATTTAATCGCGAAATGTTTTCATCAATCTCATCTAAAAACCGATTTTTCAAGTTGTACGTAGAAACATTTATGCCTTAAAAAAAAAGAAACATTTATATACGAGTGCTGCATCATGCATGCAAAGCGTCCGCCAAAAGACGGGATACGTGCAAAAAAGCGCCGGCGGAGAACATTCAAGGTTACGCGGCGTGAAGTAAGGGATGAAGAAAAAAGAAGATACGAGAAAGCTTTCGGGCAGCATTGCGAGATCTGTGTAGCGGTCTCCGGGTGGGCGCAAGAAACCACCTTAGTGCCGGATCAATAGAAGAAGGGGGGTCGGTATGCTCCTACCGTGAAGGGAGCAAACGGGGTGGCCGAGCTACAGAGAGAGAGAGAGAGAGAGAGAAAGAGAGAGAGAGGGAGGGAGGAAGAGAGGGAAGAAGCGAAGAGGGTAACGACGGCGAGGGTGGTAAACGGGAGGAAAAGCGGGACGGCGGGGAGACGAAGTGGAAAAATCTTAGGTTCCCGGCACGAGGAGAGACCGTGCGGGGAGAGTTCGTATCGGTGGGGGTAACCTTAGACAAGAGGCGTGGTCTGTACGTCGTTCTCACCCCACGGTTTTCCACCGAGAAGCAACCCTTATCGCCGACGTGCTGGAGGCCACTATGGACGTCGGTCAGGACGATCGCAGAGAAACACACGTATAGGTGGCGGGCGGAAAGATGCCGCTTGCGGAGCATCCGCCGGATTTTCGTCTTCTTAACACTCTCTCACCACCCTCCCCACCCCCCTCATCTCTTTCTCGCATCCGCGTCCGTCCACTCCCGTATGGACGCACTTCTTTCCTCACATCCGTTTCCCCGTCGGAACCGAACCGCATTCTTCTTCCCCCTCGTATTCCTCTTCTCCTCATACGATCTCGTTTCTTCTCCCGAAATGAAGATCGACGATGATGAAGAATTTGCACGACAGCGACAACAATAACCACGTTATTTCAACGATGAAAACGACAACAACGATGATGAAGACGCGAACCGCGGACGAACAGTATGTCCGTGACGAACGAGAGCCGCGCAAGCGGAGCTTTTTTATCGGGCAATGGGTAGACGAACCCCGAAGAGTGAAACGAAACTCGTAGCGGCCGTGCTTTTTTACGGCGCATGCGGCTGTTCCGCGGGAAAGCCAGTGGTGGGGTTGAAAGAGAATCGAACTCACCGCCCGGTTCACCCTTCTTCCCTCTCGTCGTTCCGCACGTCGTACGTTCGGCGTTTATTTTCCGGAGAAAGTGAACGATCGATTCATCGACCGTGAGATACGTACCGAAAAAAAGAGACGCAGTTTTTCGCGCAAATATTAATAAGTCCGTTTTTTGTATTATCAATAGATAATACAAAAGGCGACAAAACTAAAGCATATTATAAATTTTTCCTTCAAGCCATTCAACAAGAATTTAATTATTTTATGTATACAAATTATATATTGTATGTGTAGATAAAATTTGAAAGAATAATACTAATAATAATATCTTTATATCACATTTTGATGCTGTTTGAATAATTATTATTTATAGAGTCTTTACATTTTTAAGATCTTAATATATTTTTGAGTCTCTCTAGTCACTGAATTTTTATTTATTTTATTTAAAACTATCTACTTAAAACTTATATTATTTTAGTCTGCTAATTCTGCATATTATATACAACTATCTAGGCAAAACCTCGCATTCTTTTATCATCAGTTTTCCAACCCTCTTTGCTTGGTTTCACACACATACATACATACTCGTCGGCTGATCACAACGTTGGAGGTTTAGCCGTGCAAATGTGGCAGCACGAAACGTTCATACATTTCGGTTACATTACCGTAGACATCATCGGATGTGTTGACGGGAAATACGAGCATAACTCAGTCGATGCTACCTGCCAGGATTTCGTGAAAATCCCCCTTCGCTCTCCTCTCTCTCTATCTATCTAACTCTCTCCCGTCTCGTATAGCTCCCACGACCATCGTCTCATCCTCTCGCTACGCACCTCTCTCTCTCCCTCTCTAACGTTACACTGAGTGATGACGTCATTTCCTACCGAGTATTATACATCTCGCAACGTATTTCCGGCGGCCGATTAAGATTCGCTCGACATTCGGCGGGAGAATGAGATTTTCCGAGAATCCGAACGCATTGCGAGTGGACAGTAAAATTGTTAAACTTGAGAGCTTAAGAATGTGAGCAAGTGATATTCTATCAATGTCTTGGGAGACGAAATAAGAACCACAAAAATTATCGTCATTTACAAATCAAGTAATCTAATTCTTATAGAGATATTGCTATGATTATTTATTAACTATGTTGCAATTAGAGTACAATTTTTCTCAGATAAATTGCACCTAAGCAAATTATTTTTAAGCAATAAATATGATAAAGTTTTCCCGTGGAAATTCAGATAAACGCATATAGTAACACACAAGTTTTCACGAATTTAAAGGATAATTGTCGCGAGCGTCCAAAATTCTACACAACGGATAAATTTTGACAAGGCGATATATCTGACCTGAGCAAAATGAACGAGTGCACGTCTTGATTCGTGAGACTAAACATTTTTCGCGTATCGAAAGTGGGCAACAAGTTCGGTCTATAGATCGTTTAACTTTTGTCACTAGATTCTCTCTTTTTTTTCTTTTTCTTGTTGATTCTCTCTCTCTTTCTCTCTCTTGTACGCCGTAGGAAACTTATCAGCGTGTAATTAACGGCGAAGCAAAGTCGTGTCGTTGCCGAGCAAAAAGCTACTCGCGCGGATACAATCCCGTAAATTTCCGGGCTGGCACTGCCCCCCTGTCCATTGGCGAGCAAGAAAACCCGTTGTTCGGTGTTTTGCACACGGTGCGCGACGCGACGTGTTCGCCGGAATCAATTGTTGTTTCGGGGTTTGTTTGCGGCCGAACTACGCCGCGGCCACGCAATGAGACAAGCCGGAAATATTACCGTTGCACCGCGAGAAATTATGCGATCAACGTGGCTATAACGCAGCGTCGAGCACAGTTCAGTCCGGATGGCAGCGAGTTTTACTCGATAACCTGGCTAGCGATTGATATCGATCACTTGGAATGTAGCGGCCGCGATCACTACGCGCGATTACTAACTTAATTTGTGTTGTGAAAATGTTGAAAGTCCAATCGCATTAACGGTAAATTAATGACGTGCAATCTATGTTATATCAGATGAAGAATACAGATACTGCGTTCTCTCAAACAGTACGCGCGAGAAAACAAATTGATTTATTTAATATTCACTTAATAAAGAAATTATTACTATTATATAATTTAATATATATTGTATTAAATTATATAATATATTAAAGTATATATATTAAATTATATAATAGTTATTATAAATTTAATGTATATATGTATGTTATAAAACCAAAAAAATATTTCGTTATCAATTTTCTTATATCAGTTTTTTTTTAATTATTTATTCATATCTATATTTACTTTATAAATATTAAAATAATGTAAAAAAATAATGTAAAAAAATAATAATTTAATGTAAAATATGTCTTGATCTAATATATAAAAGTGTCTGTGAGATGCTTTCTTATATAGAATTGAAATCCCTCGTATCTCAGGGGTATCTTCTAAGCAATACAGCCTCTGGACCGCAAGATCCGGATTTCAAAGCAGAATAACTTCTCTCTTCGAGAAGGGAATATATTTTAGAGGAGTTAAAGGTCGTGGGATAGATTCTTCTTCAGAAACCGGTTCAAAGGATCCGAAAAAATTTCATTTCACACAATCATTGACTCTATTATATCTTTTACATACGATCTATCGATTTAAATATAAAATAATTAAACATCTCAATATAAAATTTATCTAGATGAGAGATAAGAAAATAAATTTGAAAAATGAATTATGATATAAAATATTTCTATTTTACGTGATAAGAAAATGAGTATCGTGAAAAATATCAAGATTAATCGTTATCGCATCACAAATATAAAATTTATTTGCTGCGTGAGATGGTAAAGCGTACTAAATTGTAGCACAACGGCCGAATGTACTCGTTAATCGTGTTTTCACCCCTTCACATCATCCCTGCTATCCAGTCAGCGCGACGGTAACGCGCGAGTTTCGGTAGAATCCAATTAATGCCGACATCTCTCCGCGTGTCTTTCACCGTTTTGAATTTTAAGCGAAATAATTCGCCGACTGACACAGCTTGTCAGCCTCTCGAAGCACCTATCATGTCTTTTTTCGAATAAAATCGCATCCAGAACATGAAGCGGAATGAGTATAAAGAACTTTAAACAATATTTCGAAAATTGTACTTAAAAAAATATTCATATCAGATAGCAAAACACATTACTTCTTATAACGTTACAGGAAGTTAAAGTTATAAGAAGTTATAACAGAAGTTTTTACGATTTCCTATTTGAAATATATTGAACGTACCGAATCCGAAAAGCGCTTGATCTGATGCAGCTATGAATTTTCATATTAGCATTATCATTCACGCTACGCATGACAGTACGTAATATTTGAGTAAAATTAGTTTTTACCGCATTGTGAAAAATCTCCCAGGACATCATATATTTAGCGCTAAAAGAGGCTGCTTTTAAGTTTCGCTGAAGTGGACACACAAAGTACATATTTGATGTAAAGTGAAGGATTACAGATAAAAGGATAGGAATTAAATAGTCATGTTTACGTTGTTAAACGTGCGGTGAGAATGGAAGGCTTGGAGTATATTGTACGAAAAGTGTTCGGTCAGGAATTCAGAAGATAAACTGGAATTTCTGGCTTGCGGATGTAAGCTCGTATTTAGCGCTCCGCGCTCCGTCGAGGAACAACGCGCGATAGTTTAATTCGAACTTCGTACGAAACCCTCGTATATGTCACAGCAATAACGCGGAAAACAACGGACCAATCTAAAACGATTGTCTAAAAGTTCGGTTAAACTCGCTATTAAACTTGCCTGGGAACTGTTAATTAATTCGAGGCTGACGCCGTTGCAGCTGCAATCGTTTCAAGGCCGTGCGTCTATCGTTAGACGCGCTTATAAAAGAAAGCGTAGGACGTGTTAAAAAAAACTGTCTGTGGCCGAGGGTAAGACTGGAGACAGGCATTGAAAAAAAGGCGCATAAAAAATTATATAAAAAACAATAGCCATTATAGAACGCGGGATAATAATAAAGTAACTAATATTAACTTATATATTATATAAAAATACGTGCAGACGTGCTACGAATAAAAATATTAGCATCGCGGCGCATCGCGGCGCATCGCGGCGCATCGCGGAAATAGAAATATTATATTATTTAGATCTTCACTTCAATTTTCATCATTATAAGATGTAAGTTTCCTTAATTTTCAGACAAAATGATGAGACCTATGTAATTAACACATCGCCAAGCGTATTCTAACTGACTTTCTATTCACGCCAATGAGATTATTTTATATTCCGTAAGATTCCGTAATATGCACATGTAATCATTTTTTAAATTTTAATAAATGAAAATATTAATTTGTTTACCAATGTACTTTGTTTGTTACGCTTTTCTATTATTATTAAACATAGTCATAATCTTGCAAATATAAGTAATTGCAATATATATGTATATCGTAACACATCATCGTATGACGGTCACCGGTAATCGACGAGGCGTAAACGGAAAGCTCGGTGCCAATCGGTGAATGTATTAAACAAGACGATATTTTTTTTTATTCGTAACCATTCAAAAGCAAAAATATGGAGTGTATTAGAATCGGTCAGATCATAAAAATTGAAAGGGCTTAAACGTCATTTCGTGAAATAACCTTCTATCTACGAGCAATTTAAGATGCGATTCGTTCCGCGTAATAACTTCATACGATAGAACGGTGAACAATACCGCGATTCCTTACCTAATCCTGGAACAATCCCTTGGCCGAATGGCGTCGGCGATTCTGTGGGGAGGTGAGAGGATGCACGATTCTCGAGGGCGAGAAGAGAGGCCCCTTTAACCGGTCGGATGTGGCGACGGGCGAAGGGAGAGAGGATGGTTCGGAGCAAGAGGGTGGAAGGTGGAGAAGCAGGAAGAGGCGAAGGAGGCGGCGGAGTAAGAGGAGAAGAGGAAGAGAGAGAGGGCGGTCACTTGGCGATTAAGAACACGTACTAACCCTGCCTGGTTTTCCACCCCTGCAGCCTAGGATCAATACAACTTAGTTTCCCGTCTCAACCCTCGCCGTCACCCCCTCCCGCCCCTCTTCTCAACCCCACCCCCCCCCTCTGGTAACCCCTTTGCGCCACTATCGCCGCCGCCGTCACCGCCTCCACCACCACCATCAGCGATGTTCTTATGTCGCGAACCAGCACGTCGGCGAAGCTGCGCTTCTTACGAAGCCGCGGTCCTGCAAAACCGACCTTTGAATCTGGCGGATGCAACGGGTGGTCCAAGATAAAGGGATTTAAATGTGGCAGGAAACGCCAGCAAGCGCGCCGAGAGCACGAGTCGTCTCACCGCGACACGACGCGACGTGCTCGCACAAAGTGATTTAAGAACGTTTCAGCCGGTTTTATGCACCTACGTGCACCGCGCCGTAGACATGCAGCATCGTAATTAATAGTCTAGCCACTTTACAAAAACGAGACACGTTGCACTCATAAAAGAATAATCGACCACTTGTTACCATAATAAATAATCATCTAGTTAAAAGATTAAAGTAAGAAGTACAGTATAGAAGTACAAGGTAAAAGATTTTTGTACACACGATTTCAAAATAAATCAAATAATCATAATACGATCACTCGTCACGATTTATATGTATGTATTTCATAAATAATAATAATAAATTTATAAATTTTCAAAATTACATATATATATATATATATATATGTAGCAGTTTTTTATAGTCATGTGCATCTTTCATTTTGTAGCTCATTTTATAAATTATAATATCGCATGATTTAATTTTTAGCATTAATACTGATCTAAATATACGTTCAGTTTCCATTATAAGCGTGAAAGTTGAGTAACCTATCAGACGGCGAGAACTTGCGAGGTGCGAAATCAACCGGGAAGCTATGAAGTAGCATGAGTAATGGAACGCTGCGTGCAATCACGCGGATGGGCAGCCGCTCAGGTGCCTCTGTCGGTTTATTTATTTATACGCGATCCACCCAGTATAGGACGCGCGGCGCGAGGAAGTGTGAGGTCCGTAGGTGTGGAAGTCTTCTTACGATCGATAGAGGTTAGTCGCGCCCAGTTCCGCGGATGAAAGCACCCACCCCCTTTTCTAGGCGCTGCTAGATGGTGGTAGTCAGCCCCAGTTGCCTTCCCGAAGTAGAAAGTCGTACGTCGATTCTTCATTCTCTTCTTCATCTCTTCTTCTTATTCAATCCCCTCCAAGCGCACTGAAAACTCGACCGACTCGCTTACCTCGTTATGTGTCGGAGAGATATATTTTTAATTCTTCCATCTGTACATTTCTCATATATGTCTCGTCTGTCTTATTATCCTCTACTTACATTCCTTCAATCCTATTATTCGTTTTCTTTTACACGTCTTTTATTATCTTAAAGAGCTCTTTTCATTTTTAACTATTAAACTGTTCTTGTCTTCACATTTCTCAATAATATCGCCTTGCTTTTTCTAATACCATTCTTATAACTATTATTCTCTCTATATTCTATTAATTTAATTACTTATTTACTTCTTCGTGTTTTTGCTATATCAGACGGTTTTATGGTATCGTCTAAGATATTTATCCCCTGCCCGATTACATTCCACGTGTGCGCTGCTTCGTTTACTTTAGGTTCTCATTACGCCAAGTCTTCGTCTTCGTCCTTTGCTTTCCCCCGTTCATCCCCTTCCTCTATCTCGTCCGATTGTCCTCGCCACGTTCTCGCTCACACCGTCGCGTCTACTTCACGCTGTTGAGATCAACCTCTTCGTTCTCCACTCGCGCTCTCCTCATAGTCTGTCTTAGTCATCCCCGCACTTCCGCCCCTCGCTCTTTCGTGCCTTTCGTCCAGCCACCCTCTCGTGACCGGGGGGAAACTACGATCAGCGCGCATGCGCCCATCCTGATGCAGCTTCCGCGAAACCACCGCGATGTACACGCGATGCCTGCGGTAGGATCTCACGAGACGCGGCGTCTCCAGACGAAGATGCGCCACTACCTATCAAACGTCACCAGGGACGAAAGCTAATTTTCCAAATTGCTCCGTTCTCATCCTCTACAAAATTCAAATCGCAAGCCAGAATGACGTTTCACCTACTTTCAAGACTTTATATCTGCCCATTATTATTATCTATTTTTAGTAGCGTATTGCTAATTAATGATTTTGTTATCTAACTGTCTCTACTGTTCTAATCATGATTGACGAATAATAATGATGCTTGTGTGTGTATATATATATATCCAATTCCAGGTAGCAATTCTTTTGAACATAAAAGTAGGCGAAATTAAACGCACACACAAACAGTGCAAAATCCTTTCAATATAAGATCATATGTTAGAATTATAAGATATATCTCTAATAGACAAAATTAGTATTATAATAATACTAATTTATTAAATTAAACTGATAATTAATTCTTCACATATATTTTTATATCTTTACACTTTTTATTTATCGTGTAAAAATCGTGCATCTCATTATTGTAATTTTCATTTTACAAGCACAAAAAGAAAGCAAAATATTTGTCAACATGAAATTAATCACACTATTGAAGCGAGAAGTAACATTTTTCGCAAAAAATTATGAGTTTTGTTCGCATGATGCTTTAGAAATAATAATAAATTATATGCAGGAATAAGTTTTCAGATATATATGTGGCAAATATAAAGTTTGATGATATCGAGTATATCGCACATTAATATAAGCTTGTAAATTATTTATTCGTTTATAAAGTAATTTATACAATTACTTTTTTTCTGTTTTAATATAAATACTATGGAAATCACACATCAAAATTTATTATCATATTTTTCTAGAGATAAGTACTTTAAAGATGCAAGAGAGAGAGTACTGTATAACATGTGCAACATAACAAAACTTATCCAGAATGAGTTTATACTACACGAATGGAATAAAACGATATGTAGGTTCAAACCGCCCAACGATGTTCCGAAAAGTTGTGCGGCGGAAAGAGGATAACGAGTACTTCAAACTTTACATGTCCGATCCTAAACCGATGTACAAAATTTCTAACACACACTCATCCGCGATATTACCATACTTTATATATATCACGTATGTATAATACATTCTAAACATTAAAATAGCCACCTAACATTGTAAATGTAACATTATAAATGTATAAACGCACATTAATAATAAAAGTTATAAAAGTATGATATCACACACATAAATATCTATTGATCTCATATTAATGCTTATAAATAAAAAATGTTAAATTGATACCTTATTACATTTTTCTTATCGTCGCGAAATATGTAATAACACCCAATAGCTTTAAGAATTAAACGATCGATATAAAGTTACTTGGCTGATTGTAAAGATCTTTAGAATTTTCTTGCCTGATGATACCTTATTTTATTTTATACAAGACACATTCTACTACTTGTTGCAATAAAGCTACCAAGCGACGGCCTTCTCCTTACTTTGGAAGCCGACCGATCCCGATGTGTACACACACGGGCTTCGGTTATTGTCACCCGGGCATTTCGTCCAAGCTAGACGCTAAGTCGGCCATTTTAAGCGAGTCCCTCGATAGCTTTTCCTGGGGTACCTGGTGCCACCCCTCGGATGAGCTTCAACCGGCAGCGTGGCAAGCCAACCCGGCAAAAGCGATTAATTACTTTGAGCAATTTGCTCACCAACTCCACTCAGCTCGTAGACCGACACTATTCTCATTTCTCTGTCCGGGCAGCTACCACCACCCTCCACCCTCCCGTCTGCCGTGCGCCACTACGTACGTATCCGTGCACCAACACACGCGTACACGCACGCACACAAAAACGCGCGCTCCGTTGCGCCAATGCGCGGACACGGAGAAAACACACACACACACACACACATACACACATAGACACGTCGCAGCGGCCACGTGTGTTACTGGTCATTCAACGAAGGTACAGAGTGACTTCCTGTAAAGCTATGTACATCCAACCGGGCACATTCTCGTTCGAGTTGTCGAAGGGTAGAGCCGCCGTAGTCAACATCCACCGAACGCTATTTTCCGCCCGAGTACCGGCTGGCGCGTTACCGGCGGATCGATCATACCGCTTGCTTTCCGCGCCTTCTCGCGATCGCAAGCTGGCGAGAAAAAGAAGGTCACATGCTTTCTCACTGCAGCGTCACGCTGCTTGTCCGAGAGCACATAGACAAGTACATTCGCGTATAGAAATAAAGAACCAATCTGCTTCTTTCTTGAAGTCGTAAGGAATGTTAAAGATGATAAATAATAAGAAATAACAGAAAAACTATGAAGAGGACAGCCACGAAAATATTTAATAAAGTCACAATTAGTGTTACGAAATACTTATTTTTTCTCACGTCTAACGCGATAAAAGTTATAAAAGAAAAGAATAAACATATTTGCCTATTGAATATCTCCGTGTCTGTTCTGTACAATATCTAAACATAGAGCTGTATCCGAACTAGTGGAAACTTTTGCACGCACGACTGAGACGAAATTATCGAGAGGCGCGTTCGGCTACGCCACCGTATTACGGAATATTACGAATAGCGCGCTCTGACGCGCCGGTATAATTACGTTTTTATGCTAATGCGATTCTGCCGCTCCATAATAAAGGATTACCGTGCCGGTAGTTATTAACCAAAATTTGGTGTAAGCTGACGTAGATAATGTGCTGGCAATAATCGGTGTAACGCGCACGCATTGGTTCCTCGAGATCGCGCGTTTTGTGTATAGTAATCAACGATCGATTCTCCTTCTCATACTTTGCGTTTATATTCTATCATGCGTCATAAAAGTCATTGTCAAATTAAGGCACGTGGCAAGTTGCAATTTTTGCATAAGATATAATAAGCATCTATTGGAAGATGCGATATAATTATGCAATATTTTGCCTAAAAATCTTTATATTCTTTTGTTTGTAAATCAGTTATTTTCCATAAAGAACTACGGACACAATATCGTTCGATATAAAGAAATAATTTCTGAATAAATTTTCTGACTTTCTAAATACGCGTGTTGTGTAATACACAGAAATATCGTGCGTTAACAAATGCGCGATACGAAAGGTGAGAATTTTGGACAGAAATATTAATACAATGAGATTAATTAATAGAATAGAGCCGAGAGTTAATTCGTCCACGCGTGCATGTGGAAGCTGACCACAAGGTTGCTCACATCTCTGAGATGCGCCGACAATATCTCTTACAGGACGCTTCAAAATGGGAGTTTACAAACAATTAATACCACGATTTCCTATGTATTGTATTAAGTAGGACCTGTAATATCCGATTATTATGCGCGAACAGACATCATGTGCGTTCTCGAGAAGAAAATCCTATTACCATGAAGTTGCTTAAAGCTATCGCGTTGAAACATCGCCATCGTAATCATAAAACGCGAAGAATGTTGATCTAACGGGGAACTTACGAATGTTACTTTTTCCGGTACCGATAAATATATCGAATAAGAGAGCAGCCTCTTGTTTACGGATAAATGTCTTACTTCCCCTACTTCGCCGGTAGCTGCGGCCATCTTGTTACCCCCCGCCTTTCCTTTCGAATCCCCCTCGTATTCCCCCTGGAAACGTTAGACTGCCACCACCACCATCACTACCACCACGTAACCCTCGTAGTCCCTCGTCTTACCCTCTCTGGAAAATGTGGCTCCCCACACCATTCGCCCCACCCTCTTCATCTACCATTCTGACTTACCCCCTCCAGCAGAAGGAAAGACGCCAAGATAGCTCGCAAAATTTCTTATCGCCGCAAGTCAGAAGAAATATCTTAATTAGACCCTTTGTTGTACGTGTGTGTATTTGCAATATCATATATATTTCTAGTATTATATAAATTATTTATAAATATATATAAATAGAATTTATATAAAATTTATATTTAAAGAGTGCAATCAAATCAATTGTTTGTTTCAATAATGTTACAATTCTGCGACTAGTTAGACATTATTCACTTATTATAAGATCAATGTCTATTGTAAAAAATTATCTCAAGTCAACAGAAATAGTAAAACCCTAAACAAATTATTTAGCCCTTATAATTGATCACTTAATTCATCGATGTTTTCCAGTAATAAAAAAGCATTATGCTTAATTCACTTGATCATGAAATAACACAAGTCTCTTATATGTCCTTATGAAAATATAGTATATTAATTCACGCAAGCACATACCATCCAAATTAGTCTATATCTTTCAAGTAATAATTACTGTAAATATTTTCTATTTCTTGGTAATCAATGTAAGAAGATACAAATTTTCTGTTTAACTGATTAATAAAAATTAATTAATAAAATACCCGCTACTGTATTGTAATAATAAAATTAAGTCATTCTTTTTGTCTACATATTTTCTTATTCACTATCATGAATTACTTAAGATAATGCCGACTGCATCGTCTGAAATTTTTATTCGAAAATTTTCAAATTGATTTACTACGATTACATTTTAAGTGTCTGATTTAATTACGGAGACTTTGGTAATGCTTAGTTTTACACCGAAGAACTGTTGCGAATAGTTTCTCAGCTAACCCACGTCAAGCACATATTTGCATTTATTTGCGAGTGTAAGCATCTCGTTTACGCATGTAAGAGAAGAGAGAGAAACGGGGAGAAATAGTGGTGGCTGCAGGACACACGGAGTCAGATTGGAAGGATTAGACGGGTCCTTAATCGGAGAGACCCGATCCTGTCAGAGAATGGAATGTCCTCATTTCCATTGGCCCTTTCGCTCCCGAAGATACGCGGTATTCCGCCAATAAAGATAAGAATCTTCGATTACGGCAAATTTTCGCACCCTTTCTTTGTTGCACCATTATTTCTCTCCTTCTCTCCCGATTCTCCGGATTTCCGTTTGACTTCACAGATATCTACCACAAATGACTATGAAATTCCAGAAATCAGTCTCTGTTACATATCTATATTTTTGCTGTCTTTTTTTTTAACTCTGTAATCTCTGCTAATCTCAATTTCTAATTGTCACACTGAAATTCTTTGCACATAATTTATTTCATCGTTTCGCATGTTTCTTTTTATATCGATAATATCGTAATTTGGAATTTAATTATTCTATATTTAATATTAAAAAATTGCACGCTATTATTCTAATAATAGTTCTCAGTCAAATATTCGCTAAAGAAAAATTGATTCTAAACTTGCGAATAAAATCTATAAATATAATTTTAAAAAAGGCATTTTTTTTTATGTAAAGAAGAAATTTCTAAGAAATCTATTATTTCGAGTGACATGGCACTTCGAAGATACAAGTCGGAAACAAGTCCCTCGTCGAATCGACGCATTTAATCGATATCGAGCACCACCCGGCCTCGCTCCGGGCAATTGGCATCCGTACAGAAAATCGACTCGTGGAACGGGACGGTACGGGATCCGACTCAGGCCGCGGAAGGACGAGTAAGGATGTGTAAGGACGCGTTACTGCAGGTGAAGGAGAAGTAGGTAGAACGTGGTATTCTGGAGCCAACGACGATCAATACCCAACAGCCCGGCACGTACGAGTCTGTATAACTATACCAGTGTATTCGGTGTATACCGTAAGGGGGTAGTTGGTAGAAATAGGGGTGGAAACATCCCCAAGGAGCCGATAGTAGCCCATAGCGCTGCCAACCCACCCCATAGTTCTGGCCAATGGATGCCCACTGCGATCTCTAGGTCTGTGCTACGAATGAGAAGTCTTCTCTCTCTGTTCCTTCTATCTCTCTCTTCACTATAAATATATAGTATATATATATATAATATATATATATATATATATATATATATATCGAAACATACACACACACACACATACATACATATATACATACATATGGGTGTATATATATGTATAGATATATGTATATGTATATGTGTACATACATATCTATCTATATTACACAACTCCCGGAGTTTCTCGCTGTCCTTGTCTTTCTCCTTCTCTCCTTCTTTCTTCCTTGCATCTCTAACGTCTCTTAACATTTAAATGTACCTATTCGTTTCCTCGATGGGAAACGAAGGAGCCCTTTCATAATGCACGAAGATGCGCTCCGTTTCTCGCTTCCAACGCGTACATCTCGCGCTCCTTGCCAGCGAATCGTACGACCATTGTTCCTTTGATGCACACGTTTTGAATCTTATGCACATTGAAGCAACATGAACAATTGCTAGCTCTTGGAGAAACATTCACAAATAAACTAAGCTAATCCTGAAAGAAGCGAAGTGGTAACCAACTGAAAATATTATGCATGTTAAAAAGAAGAGATATAAAAGAAATTAAAAAGAGATGATTATATACTATTATTACTACTCTTCAAAACATTAAACATCTCACATAATTTTTCTATTTAAATTTTATTTTTTTAAATTGGCCGAATAGAATAATTCTTTATCAATAATGATAAAATGAAGCGCGAAAAATGGAATGAAACAGAAGATTACAGAGAAAATGATGAAGAGGGTAGACATGTCATTTGTGTGAGCTCAAGAGTATCCTTTCTAAATATAACTATCGGAGTTCACCCCCTTATGAATACAAGGTATCGCGCAACTTTTCTTCACGTTGCGTGCGTGCGTGCGTGCGTGCGTGCGTGCGTGCATGTGTGAAGTCACGTAGGAAGATCTTCCGACCCCGACCTCCGACTTCCATCACCCGCGTCCCACCTTTGACTTTATTACTAGAGGCCGCGAATGAATGGAAGGAGTATGATAAAGCGCGTTAAAAGAGGGTGGTGGTCCACGCTCCTGAGAGCGCGGAGGGGTGCGAGGTTGTCTAGCGTCGGGACGTGCTGCACAGGATGGGAGAAGGGTACGGAGATGGCCAGAGAAGGGTTTCATTCATGAATGTGTTTTATTGTTTCCAGACACAACGCGACTGGAGAACAGAGGAGGCCGGATAATAACGACGGGAGGAACCGGAAAGCATAAACCTACGCAAAAGTGGAGGCCACTTCAAGCGTTTTCTGTGGCGGTCGCGACCCTCCCGAAAATTATCCAGAACGACCTCGCAGCCGCCGCGGCCTTACCGCCGAAGAAATGACTCGGGGGAAAATATTTTCGCGACAATGAGACGTGAGCAAAAATATTCGGGAATAAATTGCGAAAAATGGACTTACAAGATTAGATTGCTGTAAGTTCTCTGCAGAAGGGAATAAATGTATACCTTTGGACAGCATTTATATTATCAATACAGTGAGATGATAGTACACACATCACAATATATAACTCAAGAATCGAAGCAGGAATTAATCGAAAAGAATAAGATCAATGTCAAAAATTACTTTTTGGAGAATATTTAACAGCAAAAAGCTTTATAGAACATATATATGAAAATTAATTGTCTGCAAAAGTATATGAAGATATTGACATTAATGCAGATATAAAAAATGCAGATATAAATATATTTCATCGTTTTCAAATATTCATTAAAATTCAAATCAAATATTCATTAAAATTAAAATTCAATCATTAGCCATAGAAGAGTTTTGAAAATACAAATGGCTACAAAATGGACAATATCCTTCTCGCAAGAAATATCTATCAACAAAAACTTCGGAATTTCATCAAGAAAGAAAAAGTTTTAATTTCCAGCAACGACATCTTTTTCAACATAATACGACAAAAATACTTCTAGTGCTTTAGCTATATTATTCGAACATGGTCATGCAAGAGGAAAAATTTTTGCCTGCGGAAAAACTTTTAACTTAATTTCCTTACCAGCTTTTATTTCTCTTGCAGTGGAAAACTTTAATGAGCGCAACGAGAATGTGCACTAAAAGAAACTTTCATTATCTTAAAATAATCGCATATGCATACCGAGTAAAGAAAAAAATGACTTTACAGCATTCTCTTATTTTGTTCTCAATTTTTATTCTCATCAGCAATTGCTTTTATTATTCACTTATTTATAAGCATCATTTTAAATCATAGGAATTTTAAAATTCCTGAAAATGCAAACTATTTTTGACCATGTTTTTATTAAACATTTTCTTATAAATTCAGTAAAAATATTCCGCAACTATAACTGCGATTTTATCTTCGACAAAAATGTTCAAAATTTATGAAGATTTTGACAAATATCGATAAGCGAAATAGTTATTTAAATCTAATTCTCTTCGCGTGATAGTAAAAACTAATTAAAATTGCTGCAATAAAAGCGATAAAAGCAAGTTAGAATTGCTCCATTTTCTAAGTGTACACCATGTCATTGAACAAATTGTGGGCCTACAACTTAAGGCCCATGCCACGCCCCTATATATATATAGGCAACGATCTTAACTTCCGGTACTGCCTATATGAATTTTTTAAACCCCTGCTGCAGTGCACCCTCCTTCTTTTCCCAACCCTCTGCGTCAAGGATTGACCAAAGTTCAAACCCTTTCAATGGACAGAACTTTTCCTGTTTCGAAATCTCGACTACGTACAGTCGCTGAAAGAAACATATATCTATAAATCTGTCTAACAAAAAAACTTCATTCTTGTATTAATGCGTTTGATTATTGCATGTAGGTTTTTGGAAATATACGCAGTTTGAAAATTAGCTTTCATATAATATCACTGAGTTGTCATAATATATCAAATTTAATATACGAAATATCATATGATAAACGTATGTAAATCCGATTTAGAATATGCGTATCATAAATTAATATAATCGCTTACATATAGCAACTCAAATTATTCACTTCATTGCAAAATGACTGAAATCTCCCATGCAACAATTTAATAGTTTACATATGCTCGCTTCTTTTAATTTAGATTAATCTAAGAGATATTTTATATCACTTAAATCCACAAAATTATCAAAGAATCCGAAATATATAAATTCTCGACGTAGAAAATCTATAATCTATTTTCTTTAAAAACTTAATTAAATATTAATACTTAACTAATTCAATTTTTTTGTTCGTTAATATCAAAGCCCATATTCTAATAGAATATGTAAAATGTGCACATACTTTAGGGCTCATAAAGAAATCAAAACAATTCCGTTTATCTATATTCCAAAAAGGAGCAGTTGAAAAATAACTTGAGAAGCACGAGCAATGCGTTAAGCAAAATATAAGCCAGACTCTGTGTTAATCGCGTATCTCAAAATTCTCTCCGAATTAACATGCATATATTCAAATTAACGCGAGCCGCGTAAGTGAGCGCGCGAAGGACTCGGAGCCTTAATCTGTTTTAGCGGGGGCGTCAGTAAAAAACCGGCAGACGGCAGAAAGCAGAGGGCAGAGGGTAGTCGCGCGCTTTTTCCAAGACGGGTAGAAGAAACGACCCCGGGCTTCCCAATTAGCGTTCTTACCCCTGCCCGCGTCTCAACGGGCAACGCTGGGCTTCAGGACGGCGTCGGGATGCAAGAGAGCGAGATAAACCGCGCGATAAAACGGTACACGCTCTCGCATCACCCATACTCTCGCCTCGGTCGCATCTTCTTTTTTTCCTTTTTTACTCATTCTAGCTTCACGCGCGCGCACGCTACCGGAAGGGCGGTAAAGTAGAAACGGCGTTGAAACACGGCCAAGAAAAGTTCATATCCCGCGTCGCATTCCGCTGACTTAGGTGACTCTCAGAGATTTAACGTGTAAATAATATGATGCAGATACACGCGAGAGAAGCTTGCAAATATTTTATAAATCTACGTGAGAGAAATGTCACGGTAGAGAGATCTTCGTAAAAGAAATTTAATTAAAAATCATATATGTAACTTATAACTATTTCTCAGCAAGTTGTTTTCTGTTAAATTATTTTTTAAACATCAAATATCTCAGGTTTTTCTTCGTCTATAAATTTCTTCTTAAGAAATTTCTTAAGAAGAAATTCATAGACGAAAAAAAACCTAAGATATTCAATGCTTAAAAAATAATTTATTTATTAGTACTATTTAACTATTTATTCTTTGAACTTCCTTGAGAATATTAAAGTGTCCATAATTTTTAATTGTAAGCGATTGAAAATCTAAAATATTTCACAAAACAAATTTAAAAATACATAATACTTCATATTCTTGATTTTATTACATGTAAATATTCATGTAAATTTAATGTGAAAAGTTCTATTATCTAATTAAAATCTTTGAAAAGTCACATTAAAATAAAAAAGAATACAAAAATTCTCTAATCCAAATCTGTCCATCTACATTAAAGCAAATCTGTCCATCTACAATAAAGCAAAATTTTTATATTATAAAATTTATTTAAAATACAATCGTGAGAGAAGAGAGACATTATTATATTAATCGTGACAAGTTTAGTAAAAATACACTTTTAACACGGCTATTCAAATCGAGATGTTTCTCTACAAAAATATCATTAAAGTACTCTTTATTTTATCACCAAATGTCGGACTTAACTCAGCAATAAAAAATCTCACCAACACTATGCAAACGCGTAATTTGCATTTCCGCAAAAGGGCGAAAATTCGGGAAGACGAAGGGTTGAGTGTCACCGGACGCGGGTGGCTCTCTATTTTCAGGCCTTTACGAGAAATTCACGCCGCCGAGGTAACGCGAAGAAATTGTCCTCAGTCTTATTGCAGCGCGCGAATGTAATACGGTCAAAATACTTTCCATCAGACTCTACCAGAGGCACTTCCTTTTTTTCTCACTTTTTCTTTCACGCCGGCGACTGTTAAACGCACGCGACTGAGAAATGCACGACAGTCGGCGGCGCGGCTGCCGCGCGCTAATTATTTAATTATTTATTTACCGGCTTCATTTCACCGGATTATTCTCGCGGCCGGCCAAGTTTCATTCTTCATCGCGGCCTATTAGCACTCCACCTATGCTCCACCTTCGCGGCTCCTGCAGACGACTAATTGTTTACAAAGCGACTCTCTACTACTCGGTGTTTACGTACTAATCAGCCAGCCCGTGCACATTTTAAACGAGTTTAATTTCGTTCTTTTGACCTTCGGGACTGTGCGCTTACATTATGCAATGAAATTATTGCTTTTGAGAATTTTTGATCATCGCTAGCTTGCCTTTGTTAATTACAAATGCTATAAATTTTACAAGGTGTCTGTGACTGTATATATGGATAATATATTTGTAATTAGTATCGTGAAAAATTATTTTCGGGAAATGATTACAGAATGTTCAGGTAAATGATTACATTTTTAAAACAAATCCAAACTGTTTCTTTAATATATACATATATATATATATATATATATATATATATATACATACACACATATATACATATATACAAATATATATATAATTTTACCGAGATATAGTTTTCATAAAAAAACAAAAGTAATAAAAATCACAATCCTTTAGAATACAAAAAGATATTTTAATACACATTGCTTGAATTTTATTTTAGCATGCATGAATATAGAAGAGTTACTCACGAGCTTCAGATAATATATGCATGTATATTATTTTGAGAGTTATGTAAGTCAAGTTTTTTGAAACATAAATTTCAATGAAATATAAATTCGTGTGCTGTATCAATTTTAGTTACATTTCTATCTCATATTTTCAATTACCTAGATGAGCAGTAATACATATATACAGCTTAATCAAATATTTAATGTAAAAATAAGCTTGTAAAGAATAGCATAAATAGTTGCATCATTTAACAAATTAGAAAAAACCACTGAAAAACAACCGCAATTAATTGGATATGCAGTATTTATGACTAATTACGTCATTATATCTCTTTATAATAATATGTCATCTCTAATAATTTATATTACGCACCGTTTCTGATTTTAATGTATAACAAATATTTATTTATTTATATATAATCATAAATCCGTTCTATACTGTATTATATTCATATTTGTGAAAATAGATATCAATAACATTGTTACTATCGAGACTATGTCAAATACCGATTAAAATATTACTTTTATAGCTTGATTTGCACTTCAAAGCTAAACTATCGTATGTTCGAAAAAAATATAAAGTTTGGAATTTTTATTTTATTGCATTATATGCAAAATTTGATGAACTTATAAAATTACATATTATATATTTATTTCATAATAAATTTCATTATATTTTACTAAATCACTTTTTAAAATAAAATTTTCTTTGATTATATTTAAAATACTATTTTTAAAGATTTAACATGATTGTTTGCAATTGCTATTATATACACACATATATATATATATATATATATATATATATATATATATATATATATGTGTATGTATATAATAGCAACTGCATAACAAGCAAAACTGTGACACACATATACGATAGCATAGCTGTGTGTGAAAGATATGTATAAATTATAAATTATAAATTTTATACACAAACGCGCAGAAGTAACTTGTTACATATTATACGAGCAACAAAAAATGCATCGATATATTTTTGAGTGGACAAATAAACTAATTTTTACACAGGCTACAGAGGGAGAATAGATAATAAAATTTACCCTACAAAACGAAATCCGTATCCCATTCTTTTGCTTCCTGTCTCATTTCGTTTATGTGTAATAATCACAACTGGTCCAGCAGCTGGAACAACATCTGCTGGACCGGTTGGTCATCTCGATGTCCGGTCTCAAAATGTATCCTCGATATTCTTTTCTCGCGCAACGCGAACCGGTCGCTGCTCTGGTCCATCAAGATGCTTTACGCATGCTGTACGCAGACTAGTTTGTCGGTTGCGGAACTGAACGCGTTTGACTAGCCTTTAATTCCGGTAATGGGCAAAGACTGGTTTCGAAAAATCGCATCTTTGCGAGGGATTCATTCCTCATTTTTGCAGCAACCTATAGTTACGAGATCAGTAAGTATCGCGACGTCGAGTAAGACAGGATTCTATTCGCAGTAACGAGTGAAAATTTTAATAATTATTTAAAATTTAAGGTGTCACAGTATATAAAGTGCTCTATATAAAAACGCAAATAAAATTTTAAGAAACTTTTTATAAATTTTGCTCTCTTACAAATTTAAAATCGAATTTTGCTTAACTATTTTCTTAATTAATTTCTCCATGCATTTCGCAATACTTTATATAGTAATCTTCATATAATCTCGGAAATTATATAGAATCTATCGTGTGTCTTCACCAGAATAGGAAACTATTTGGAAAAATATTTATTCACGGATAATCATAAATAAATTCCGTAAGAAAAATATATAAATCTTAATTAATTAATTAAATAGAAGTATGTAAGTTACCGACCAGTTCAGAGAGTGGAAATCAGAAACTTGCCCCTATATCGCGTAGGTGGCTGTAGCAAAGCGTCGGAGTCTACGATCAATAATTAACCCTCCCTCCCTACACATTTAAGCAGTTCGCAAAATGGCTCCATACGCCATCTCTGAGAAAATCGCTGGACAAGTTGCATGATTTGTCTTTAATCAACAAATGCGTTTTCTTCCGAAAGTTTCAAATAAAATTGTTATTTTCTGTCGTAAAAGTATCAACCGAGCCGTTTTAGTGTTGTATCAAATGAAAAATACTTTGAAAATGTAGTCAAAAGTGTAACGCTAAGTGTCAAGAACATGTACTTAATGAAATAATTACACAACAAATACGACGTTCTATACTGGGACAAGTTTCTTTCATCAGCTTCGCGCCAAGTTTGCGTAAGTTCTATTATAGGGATGCAACAAAAGGGGTACGTATTTTCTCGGTGGCCGTAATTTACTGAAAACGGTGTGGCACGGACATCGAGATTAATTCAGTTGAAGTCGGTCAATCTTAAGGCGACAGCTGCCGCTGAAGGAATCCATTAGTAGGCTTACGGTCACCGTCGTCTTTCCCGGGGGTGACCGGCACCCACCTCCGACGAGGGGAAAGCATAACTCTGCTTTTGTTCGAGATAATAAGCCACCATTGTTGAGATACGCGGATCCATCCAGCCTTATTGTCCATCGACCCGTTTCGTCGAGAATACCCGCGATAAGAATGAAATTCTCGAGATTCGTAGACCAGTCGCGTAATAAACGCGAGCCATCATTTTCTATCAAGAATGCTTCAATCGATTGTCTTTAAATCCGAATGATCGTCTAGTCAACGCATCTTTTAAACGATGCTTTTATAGGCATGATATTTCAAATGTTCGATATACTAATTGAGTTTACCAGTGATTTTTCATACAATTCTAAACTCTCTAGCGTCATTTAAAAAATTAATTATTAAAACGTAATCAAACATCTTATTTATGTATGTGTGTACTTTGGTAAAATATCATTGTAATTTTTAAATTTTTAAGTTTGAATAAAAATATACTCGATATAATATATTGTCGATTAAATATTAATTGTTTTATTCCCTCATCATTATCTTGAATAACTTTGAATATATCGCGTGAATAATATAGTATAATTATTGAGAATTTCTAATCTGTGTTTAGATTATTAAAATTAACTAAATTTACAAATAATTTAGTATTAAGTACACATGAGATTTCATTCAAAGAAAAGACATACATTCCTGACATATGCATAATAGGTAAAATTGAAAAAAAATTCTATAATTTAAAATTATCCATATAAAATATACATCTTTATAAAAACAGCTTAATGTATTATATTAAGCGACTAATATACAAAAATTTGTGATTTAACATACTGCTTGTAAGACTCTCAACGGTATAGCTGTAATCTAAAATGATAAAATGATAAACTGAATAAATTTATTTTCATTTCAGCATTGTCTAATTTATTTTCTAATTTTTTAATATAATACTAAAAAAATACTGAAAAAGAGAACAATAATTTAATTCTCTCTGAACGCTTTCGGAATAATGATAAATACCATCATAAATAAACACGCCTAATACGATGTTTTGTATTAAAATCACATTGTGACGCATGTCGCCGATTGAAAAACTTATAGCAGCGTAAAAATAGATAAATTTTCTAACAGATTTTTGGTTGATTTCATATAAGAGAATAAATGATTTTGTTGATTTCATATAAAGAGAAGATCCGATACCGCAATCACAGAATACGTTTCAAGTAAAACGCATTCTTCAAGACGCGAAATATGCGTTACAACAATAATATAAGTAGCGCAATAGAAATCCATCGCGAGCATCATGCCATAGCTATGGAATCGCCTTGGCTCGTGAAGCGGTACTGCACCCCTAGGAACAAAGTTATATCGGCTCCTGGTGCCGGGATCGGAGTCGTGGGGTGAGGACCCGCTGCCCGTTCCCGAGGGAGCGACGAAGTTCGGTGATTACCTAGGACTCTCCTAGGAGCCGGGAGTTCGTACTTCGCTGGCTTCGGGTACCTAACAGTCGAGCAAAGTAACTAAAGTTATTCGGGAGTGCGTGGACGGTGCATGAGAGGTACGGGGATGGCAAGAAGCTCGCGGAATATCGGAGTCGGGAGAGAGAGGAAGAGGCCGGAGGGATGCATCGCACGATACGTCTGCATCGATGTACCCCTGGTCAAGTAATCGCACTCCCGGGAATACCGGAAGATCGTGATTGAACGGAATCTCCCATGCGACGCGCGTCTCAAGTCAGTAAGTTCTTACTGTGGCAAGCACGCGTTGAACGAGCGCCGAAGATGATGAGTAATGTCGTGTACGGATTATTTCGATCTCGTGGGTATTCGTGTTAGATCAGACAAAGCCCGCAGCTTCTCGAAGGAGATTAAAACTTTCGAGATGCAAAATAAACCGGGTTTAACATAAGAGACATTCAATATAATAAGGTCCTATCTCAACTGCAATAAATTTTGAAGCGAAAACCGCAAGACAAATTTTCGAAAAGAGAAAGAGAGAAAAATAATTCTTTTATAATTTAAATTCTTAATTTTCAGTAATTTGCTTAGTCAATTGTGTGTTAAACATTTGCTATATTATTTAAACAATAACTATAAAAACATTCATAAAACTTTATTATATTAATATCAATTTTATTTTATATATGCATACTTTAAATTTTGAAATTATTATAATTACCAGCGGATTTCAATTATAACTTCAATCATATTCCTTGTTTTTATCTAATTAAGTCAGTTTTATCAATTAAATAATTTTTATCAAAATTAAATCAATATTTGTAAGACATATACATATATATATATATATATGTATATATATTTATTAATATGTTATAAATATCATTGTATCTAGAAAACATTAATATTTCTAGTTGTATTCAATATTTAATGGCTTTTTTCTTATTAAGAATGTAAATATTAAAGGGATGATATATTTGAATCGTAAAGTCAAAATCTGTCAAGCATACGAAAGTCTGAGAACGTGCAAGAACCTGCATTCAAATTCTCTTTCAACTCATCAAACGGTTCTCTCGACCGCAAGCAAAAAAGCGGTTAGATCTGCCGAAATTGAAACTCCCGTGACTTCAAAGGGTACGAAGTATCGTAAGGACGAGACCTCGTAATAACCATAATTCAATATGGCTGGTAAGATGGTAGGCATCCCGAAACGATCCGGGCACGGACTTTCATGGAGGTCAGAAATGGGCTGTAGTAACCCTTCCTACATTGACCGCCCCCGACGATATAGATGCTATCTAAGAAGGGAATCCGGCGTCTACTATTGTTCTGTTGCGAGAGATCTCGATGCTTCGGCACGACTGCACCCCGTTATCCCTTAAAGTTTGCGAGAGAAACTTTATCTTGACGTGAACTTCTCGGTACAAGTATATACGGGACGGCTCCGAGTCGGTATGTGCGTTAGAATTCGATCATCTAAGATCACTTCGATCAATTTTATCTAACGTAATATTTAAATTTAAAAATGTCGATAAAGAGATTTTTTCCGTAAATATATTACAAAAAAACATTATTTTAATACAAGAAAACATTTGTAAAAAAATTGATTATCACATATTTGTATACAATATGTTTAGTCTTGTATATGTCTTGTATACATATAAAAACTGTTAAATACTCTTATTTTTTATAGAAAAAAAATGTAAGTAGCTTATAATTTTTATACGCAAATAACATATATATCTTTAATCAATTTATTTTTATGTATATCTTTTATTTATTGTAGCTTATATTATACTTCATCTATTATTTTTGATTGTAATCTTTTTATGTTTATTATATTAATTAGAATATTATACACATTTGTAATTCTATTCTGCAATATTTCTCTTTTACATAACCAAGAGTAATCAAAAAGAGAAAGAGAGAGAGAGAGAAGGGGAAAAGAGGAAATAGACCGCAATTTTAAATTATATAATAATTCTGTAAAACTATCGCCCGACTTTCAACTTGCATCAAAAGTCTATTTCCTATAAATGTTTTTGACAGTTCTCTTAAATCTGTTATTCATCGTGAATCTTATCGAATGGAAAATCAATATTTCGCCTCTTAACGATAACTACTCTCCCCAACTTCCTTATCCTCTTTATTCGAGCCGCAACCACTATTTGGCTTGATTCAATGCTACAATTTTTGTTCATTACGCACCACGTTCAATAAGAAGATTGCTCGAATCATCAGAATCTAACAAAGGCTTTTCTATGTCATATAATTTGATAATCGAGTTTGACGATTGAGTCATACAGAGAATTAGTCATACCATTACAATTATATATCTCTGTTCCATATATAGAATATTGAGAGATAGAGAATAGAAGAATGGAATTTCAATTCTTCAAGTTTCTCTAATATGTTTTTCAGCCTGATACATATTAATATTACAATGTTTTACTACAATAATAATAACATTAATATTATCAGGCATCAAACAGTTTTTCAAAATAATAAGTCTTGATATCTTTCATCCAATATCATGAGATTAATAATTAATTCACAAAGATATCATATTATATATATATATATTGCAAACATTTTCTAAGAAACGTTTAGAATCTGTCGCCTAAGATGGTCCTGATATTGCCTTATCTCGTTCGGCCGTCAGATCGAAATGTTCGGACCCCTTCAAATTGTGTTTGGTCGGCCATTTTTTTCTAGAAAGCTTACGGGAGGGGTGAAATCGCTTTCATCATAGAGAAGAGAAAGCGAGATGGAGGGCGACGTTGCCGGGCCACCAGGGGTAGTAAGGGGTCGCCCAATCAACCCCCAGCAAGCCATGTCTTACCCTCTCTCTACAAAGTTATCTTTCTTGCCCCTGCCCTGAGAACACAGTTAGGATACCCTCGAAATTCTCAACTATTGACCGAACCACTCTAGACCATCGTAACGATCAATCGGTGCTCATATTACTAACATAGAAGACCCACACAAGTTTCTTTAATATCATTTATCTACGTTATTAATGTTACGGTAATTCTATTGCGACATGATGCGTTGTTCCGTACGCAAAAATAAAACATTATTTAAAATGAAACTAAAGTTATTAAAAATTATAGAGTAAGTAATTTTCTAATATAATACAAAAACAATTATAACTCTTATAATAATAAAAATACGTGTGTGTGTATGTGTTATTGCGAATTATTTTTAATCGCATTGCTATTCATGGATTATATTATCAAATACAAATCCAGCTTCTATTTTTCTTGTTTAAAAAATATTTAATATCAAACGATATATTTGAGACCGATATATTTCTATTCTGCGACATGCTAATATAATGTAATACTTGCTAACATGCAGAATTTTTCAAACCAAACATATTTTACATCGATTGTTCATTCATGTAATCTATGAAAGCGCACTTTCGATTTCGGAGCAAACCTATTACGCAGCTATCGATTTTCCGCATCCAATCAGCATGAGTGGCCAAACTCACAGCGATAATGTCAATCCCATTTCGCGAGTCTGTCGCAAAGTTATCCCATATAAACTTTCGGCAGCTTAGATTGCGTATGCCCGATGCGTTTTCAATCTCATTGAACCTTCGTACTTTCGCCATAGATTTTACTACGTCGAGAAAAATAAGGATGGCCACACGAGCCAGACGTAAACAAAGTACAAAATTACGCAGCGTCCTGCACAGTATTTCGCAATTTGCGTTTCGATTAATTTGCTACTGTAATTTTCGCGAGTAATAATTCATCGTTACCATAGCAAGTTTATGGAGATCGTACGAAACTGTCTTTTCCACGGCCGTCTTTGTCCAATGCGCAATCTCGTAAGGTTTGCGTATACTACGCGACGTATGCGGTTTTTACGGTTTGTAAGATCGCACAGAGGCCGCAGATAGGTATAATGATCGTCAGGATGAATCACGATATACCGATGACCGTATGTCTATTCGACGGAGCGTCGATAATTCGGGCCTGCCTACTAACGTCTCTAATTTCCTTGATATTCGCGTCGAAGGGTCCTTCCGCTCGAAGTGCCTAAGGATGCCAGAAATATCTCCGCGAAGGTATAAACGCCTTGCAGGGTAGGCCTGCAGGACTTGTATTAATTTCATATCCCTTCCGCCGTCTGACGGCGGGACTGCGTTCAATCATCTATTTATTGCCGGTCGCGTCCAATTCGGTAATACTCTGTCTCTCTATCTCTATCTCTCCTTCTCTCTCTTCTCGAGATATCGCTTAGATGTGAGGGAGTGACGACTGGTCATTAATTTCCACTAGCACCCTGCTAAGGATCCTTGATGGAAAACACATCACAAGTTTCACCTGTAGAGTGACTAAATTACGTGACCGTATCAAGATTTGATAAGTATATCAAATAAGATTCTCGCCACACTATTTCAATATACAATTACAGAATATCTAACGCCACACAATTGCATTAATATGAAATAAATTATGACTTTCTGATACGAATAAATCATTGCATTACTAACAGAAATTAAGCAATAATGATATTACTAATAGAACTACTGTCATTAGCAATATTCTAGATTTATATAACTGACATTAGCAATATTTATATTTTACATTCAAGAAACTAATAATAGGAGATATATTTCTTTATATTTTTCAAACTTAATAGAACGATATAAAAACTAAGTCGTAATTAAAGTTAAATAGTAACTTATAACGCATCCTTATAAAATCGTGTAATATATTGAGAATAATTTTGAACGTTAATCTCGCAAGATAAGATAAATAAATAAGATAAATAAATAAGATAAATATCTCATTTTATTGCAATACTTGCAACTTAATATCCGAAGTTAGGAACGCGCGAATAATGTCTACGTAACGGACAGTATAAACGCATTCGACGAACGAAACTCGCGATCGAGGTGGACCACCTCGCATGCAGCGTCCGCAAGCGATCCCTATGGAGCTTTGTGTGTCCGGCGGCGCGGTAAACGTAGAAATCCCGAAACGGAAATCTCGAAAGCGTAGCGGAGAATTGGGACAACGCGCCCTTCGAAGTATCACCGGGGCGCGGGGTGCTCGGCGCGCGAAGTTGGACGCGCCCTATTAGCGAAAACGAGCCGGTTCCTTGCTCCTAACTGCGAATGCGCCGCACGCTGAACACCGTAAAGGAATTTGCGGTTCGAGTTGCTACGCTCTCTCCGAGATCTGCAGTGACCTTCCACCCTGGACCCCTGCCCGTTCCTCTCGCCCTCGCGCCGCCCATCCCGACGGTTTACTTCAGCCCCGATCATCCGTAGCCGCCAGTCACCCCAAGGCTAGTTTCTCCCTGGAACCCTTAAGCCCAACTATCCGCAGAAGTTGGAATCTGTACGTACCTACCCCGCGACGAAGCTACAAACTTGCCCCTTTTCGTACCAAGCTTCATCGCTCGATATAGCCGCACCGAAGATCTCGCGACGTGTAGACAGTATTAGTTCTACTGACTTCGATGATCAAGAGGTTCGAATTACCATGACAGAGACCGTGATGAGAGGAAGCATATACATAGAATAGAATTCCTCGGTAAAGATTTTGATGTAACATGTTTACATTATGCGCGTATGGTATAATAACGTAATCAATAAAATTTTAAAAAATAGATTTAATTAAGTTTCATATTAAAATAGAAAAAAGAAACGCAATAGCTTATTACTTTATAAAACATTTCCCATATTAAATTTCTAATTCTTAAATTTTTGAGGATCTATTTCAAAATTTAAAATCTATTATTCTTAATATAATATATATATTAATAGTTTTATTATAAATAGCATAAAAATTTTCTATCTCCTAGGATATTTTTCAAATGATTTTCTGTATGTTCTAATTCACATATTACCGAGCAATCCCGTGAAGATTATTTAATAATATTCAAAGATTTTATAATAATCAAGAAAATTGCGGAAACATAATAGAAAAACCGTTTCATCATCATAAATACTACAGAGATTTAATGTGATTCCGGTTTTGATTCTGGTTCTTTCTTCAAACCGGTTACTCTACTTGAACGGAACTATCTAATTTACATGAACTACTTACTTTAGCTCGAAACCGTTTTTCATCGGCGTCGATATCAAAAGATATTGTCAAGACTCGCATTAAGTCGATAAAATAATTAAAAAGTACATGCTAAAAAAGAACAGCTAAATTCGAAAGACTCGTGCAAGATTTTGAATTCGCACAAGATTGCCGCAGGCGAGTCGTCAAGAAGGGTGAGCAAGAACAAGAGGGCGAGAAAATGATAGGGGAGAGAGAGGAAGAGAGAGAGAGAGAGAGAGAGAGAGAGAGAGAGAGAGAGAGAAAGAGAGAGAGAGAGAGAGAGCTTTCATCCAACCAGCAAAGACGATAAACACCCGCGGGATTTCCTTGAAGGCTAGCTAGATTATTAAGTCCGACGCAAAACTGACATCGGGCAATTATGGATGCTGATTGCCGGTATCAATAATTTCATATGAACCACCAATTTCTATATGATCTAGCCGCTCGACTTGGACTTAATTAAGCTTGAGTTACGAGCGGGAAGCCCTCTTGCAAGACGCAAGGCTGTCAAAGATTGTCCGGAATATCACCGAAACTTGAAACAATTTAGAGGAATATGAAATCAATGCACTAGACAAACGTTCCGCGTCGAGCTCGATACTATATCTCTCTTAAATAAAATTCATCATATATACCAAAACTAAACCAAATGATATGCCAAATCTAGCAAAAATATCTTATTCAATATTTCGATTTCGGGATAAACAGTATTCAAAGAATATCGTTTTTCTTACTGTTTTCTTAAATAATACAATAATAAATAACTTGAAAAAAGCTAACAAAACTGTAAAATATATTAAACTCTACCCAGGTTTTACAAAAAAACTAGTTTTTTTAAACTAGCTATAAAAAAATACTAGTCTATGTATAATATCTACAATATAAAATCAAGAAATATCAGTTTGATATGAGATATACGTGTAAAAATTTAAATCCTGTCTTACTAAATAGATTTGCATTTATCGTAGTAATAAAAGTTTTAGCAACACTATATTTGATAAATTGAATATAAAATTAAGTTGAGTTAAACTTTCAAGATATATACAAAATAAATAATATACAAAACACATATATAGTATATAAAAAACTTTTCTAAAAAAAAGGTAAAAATATGCCAAGTACATAAAAAAGGATCCATACTTGTATGCAATAAATAGAAGACAAAAAAACAAAAATTTAAGATGCTACATATAAAAATCTACTACTTATACATACTTGGCGTTTTTTACCATAGAATAAAAATTTATTACTCACCGATCGATGCATAACAGCGGAGTGTTTTAGATGACTACGTAGATCTGTAACATACAAATATAAGATCTAAATTACAGTCATATTCAAAATAAATATTTTAAAAATTATTATTGTACGCATCAAATTTTGTATTTAGTGCATATAATAATAAACAGATATTTAATGGAATAGTTATACAAGAATTTAAAAAAAAAACTTCTTTTTAAATACAAGCTTTTATAAGATTCCATATATAAAAACCGTTTCCTCTAATTCTTGTTTAAATTATTCAAATAAACGAATCAAATAAACGGAAATATGCGCACACAATTAAGAAAAAATAATATCCAAATAATAAATTACCACGAGGTTGCTCTGCTGTCGCCCGATGCCTCCTAGACCTCTCAAACTGTCAGGTTGTCCTTCTCTAGAGTTCATTGTACTCACGCACTGCATTTACTCACAAAAAAACGATCGTTAATGACGATCGCGCGCGAATCGTCCGCGGCACGATAAAAACGCGCGAAATTCGCACGGCACTCCCGAATTCCGCGATCGCGAATCGATATCCTGATATTCGCGCGAGTATCGTCCGACTATCGTCAAAGAGTGATAGAGGATATCGATAAAACGGATCTTTTAAAAGTTCAACGTTAGTGCGACGTAATAATGCCATTGCACGGCATTCCCGAAATTAAAATTAAGATAAATCCTTCACGGCACAATAAAAATGGACGCGCGACACTTTCACGGCACTCCCGAACTCAAATGCGCAAAATTTTACACGGCACTCCCGAATTCCGCGATCACGAACCGATATCTTGATATTCGCGAGAGTATCGTTTGACTATCGTCGAAGTATGAAAGAGGATATCGATAAACGGATCTCTTAAAAGTTCAACGTTACTGCGACGTAATAATGCCTTTGCGCGGCATTTCCGAAATTAAAATTAAGATAAACTATTCACGGCACGATAAAAATGGACGCGCGATACTTCTACGGCACTCCCGAACTAATTAAGGCGCGAAAACGCTGCTTGGCAAAGACTTGAAAGAGACATTCTTTGTAATCTTTAAATGCCGTTAATTAATTTTTAGAAATTAATCGCGCGTGTATTTATAAATATAAATATTAATTTAAAAAGTTAAGATTATAATAATCTGTCAACCATAAGTAAAATTTAAAAAATATATTATAATTCAAACTTGAATTCTTATTTAACTCGATTTAAAGAAAACGAAAGAGAGACAGACGATACATTATAAAATAAAAAACACCTTTTTACAAAAAGGTGGAAAGCACACGCCAAGTACACAATAAAGTATCTAAACTTGTATGCAACCAATAGAAGCTTAAAAAAATAAAAAATTAAGGCAAACAAACTTATATGTACTTGGCGCACCATAAAATAAATTTTCTCACTCACCGGTCGATGCGCAACAGCGGAGTTGACGCAGAAGCTACGTTGATCTGTAACATAGAAATATAAAAACCAAATTATAGCAGCGTCTAAATCAATTAATATTTCAAAAAATTATTATTGTATGCATTGAATATAAAATTCAATGTGTATAATAATAAGCAGATATTCAATGGAATAATTAAATAATTTCCGAAAAGAATTCTATTCTTAAGAATAAACGTTTAAATGATATCATATGTAAAAATCTTTTTCTTCATTTTTTTCAAAACATTGAAATAAACGAGAGCGATTAATAAAAAAAATAATATACAGATGATAAATCACTCACCCCAAGGTTGCTCCGCTGTCGCCCGATGCCTCCTGCTCCTCCTCACAGGTTGTCAGGGTCGTCAGGATCTGTGTTGACTCACACGCGAACGATACTCTCGAATTCGGACGCGCGACATTTTGCACGGCACTCCCGAAATAATGAAAGACGATATCGATCGGAAACGTTAAAAACCGTTTGGGTACTTGGCTTCTCCTTCAGGATAAACTGCAAATCTAAGTGTATCATATTAACACAGCGGAAAACGCGTAAAATATGACTACAACGAAAAACGCACTCAAGTGTGTTAATATGACACGCTTAGATTTGCAGTGAACCTTCCAGGTACTGAGCCCTCCCACCAACGTCAAGGTGTACCCAGTGAGAGGGTTTTATAGGGCAAAAATACGATGCATATCCTAACGATAAATATAAATACGCTTCAAAACGCTTTCAAAAACGAGCATCGATCGCCGCCAATATGCTTCGCAGCTACAAAATACTTTCTTAATTAAAATAAATAAATTTTAGAATTAATTAATCCTCTAAGCTGATAATTGTTCGTAGAGAATGTCGCATTTCAAGAATTTCAAGAAAGAATATACAGAGCGGATCGTGCCACTACCTGCCGGTTGGAGTTCGCTGCGCAAATACATATTATAGCACATGTACGTAGCATAGAACGCTAAGGTCAGCCCGAATCAAAATTTTGCTCCTATTTTCAACCTCTATATTTTTACGTTTATGAATGTTTATTAGACGTTTCTTGGACGTTTCCGGAGAATTTTGATAGGTTTCATTTATATAAGAATTATATTGTATTGAGTTCCTACTTTGTATATATCTCGAATAGACAGTAAACAAATAGTTTCTCCATTTAGAGATTTAAAAGAGGAACTTTTGGCAAAACTATAGATTAAATAATTTTAAAATAGAGGGTATTCTGATTGCTGAAAGTATAAAAGTAGATGTTAGATTGAACATTGAAGTCGAAAGTAGGAGAAAAATTTCGACTCGGGATAATATATGTATACAGGTCAAAAATATATTTTCTATTTGAATTATAGAAATCTTATAAATTCTATTTCAGCAATCTTCGTATCTGCAATTCACAAATAATTATCAATAATCAATCAACTCTTCCAATATAATGAAAATGAATCCAATTTTTATATGGAAATGTACACAAAATAAAAAATGTTGCCGCGTAATTAAGGTACAATTAAGTTCATACCATAGAAAAGAAATGAGATAGAAAAGAGAACTCGCATAAGAGAATAAAATTATCTCGCGAGAAATTTGCCTCCAACACGTAACAGTCCAAATGCAGAATCGCGAATCTTTCTCGGACTCACGGTCTTTCAGCGAAGAGGCAAGGGAGAAAAGGGGATCTTGGTTAATCTTACTAATCTTCACCCATTGTTTTGACTCTAGTGGCGAGACTACACAGTAACCGGTTGAAACCGCAATCTAACAATATTACAGATCCGCCAATCGCCTGCCCGAAAAGACGAAGACAATAATATTCGACCAACAAACTAACTGCTGGTATAAACTGACTAAATTCTGAATAAATTCTCTTTGTACAGCTGAATCGAATCAGAAGTCATCTGATTAAATACAAGTTCTTTCATCGTGTCTTAGCTGTATATATCTACATCATTCTTCGCACAAATGCAGTTTCAATTCATAAGAAAGAAATAATTAATAAGTTTTATTTTTTTATCTTTAATTATTACAATAGATATCTTTATATTTATTTTTTAATTTTACAATAAATGTTGCAAAAGAATTTGTATTTGTTACTTCATTTTATTGATAAATATATTTTCATGGAAAAAAATTATAAAAAAATTAGATAATATCGTTGAAGATAATTGGAAACGCATTTCCAAGAATATATTTAATAACATTCTATCTATGAATTCTAATTATGATAAGTAAGCATCGTGTCTGTGACGTACGAGATAACGAGTGATGCATTTAAATATGCATCTCACATACTGTGTGTGATTGATCAAACGGTTATCACTTGATTTAGGCAGCTTAATTGTACAGATTTCCATGTAACAATAAATAATGCATTTCATCAGAATTAATGTTTAAATACTAATGTAAACATATTCGACAGTATCTGCAAAAGCTTCTAAGGAAATCTATACAAATTATTATTCTATCTATTAGATATATATATATATTAATAAATTATTCTAAATTATTCTATCTGTTAGAAATCTATGTAAATTAACTTTAAAATATACAAATTATTTGTAACAAATTAAAGAGACATAAACTGGGAAATCTGTATAACCTATGCATTAATAAAATCACTAACTTGAATCTAGAATTTTACATCTGCGTATCTGTACAGTAAATTTTAAAAGTATTTTTTATTTTCGTGTATTCTATTCTATGATTATCCTATCGAGATTCCCAAGTATTGTACTATTTACTTATAGTATCGTATAAAAAAATAACATAAAAAATATCGCGAGTTTGTGCGATATTATATATATGTAAAAATGTATGTATATATGAAGCATGTATTAAATGTAAAAATCTGTGAAAATTTGTTGTATAATCACAGTTCAAATGTAAGATTGATTGTAAGACAAGTCAAAGTTTATCGCACTGTAGTATATCGTACAAGGCTGGTAAACACATTTGATATTTCTCAATATTATTTTTTGCAACAAAGTTGCATCTGTCGACGAAAACGCGAGATTAATACATAGTTATATCGAGTCACTCGATCAAGTCATCTTATGATATCGAGAGCTCTTAAGTAAGGTTACCATTAATTTAATGAATATTATAATATAATTAATATAATATAATTAATATAATTTAATGAATATTATTCTATAATTAATATAATAATTTTTATATTAAAGAGATTTCTCTTTAAAATTAAAATTTGTGCATTAAAGTTTGCATTAAAAATGTTATATTAAAATATTTTATAAAATTAGTGAAAAAAGAACATTACACACAAATATATTAAAAAATGCGATAAAAACTAATATTTTTAAATTTATAAACATCTTATACTTAAAAACTATAACAGAAAATTTTATAAAATCTTTAGAAATAATTTTATGAATCATACAAAGCAATCGTGATTTTAAAACGTTCTTGCGATGAGATAAAAACCACTGAATTGAACACAAAGCGTAATCATAAAAAATATTATGAAAAAAACTGGGAAATATTATTAAAAAATACAAATTCAGGTAGGAAACGGGCTAATAAGAACCAGGCGCAGAAATTAGGCGCAACAAATTTGTTTTTAAAATCTTCTTTATTTAATTTGAACCGTTTCGGTCCTTCCTTTAAACCATCTTCAGCAGATCGATTAACAAAAAAATTCATGTGTCTTGATCCACATTTCCGTTTTACGTCTTTGGTAAGTCCTCAAAGCGATCGAAGACGAGATGAAGAACAAGGAGCGAAAACGCTTACGTCAGTACTTAACTATTTGTATATCGCTGAGGTCATAACGTACGCATTTATCGCTCCTTGTTTTAAGGCGGAGATAATGTGGATCAAAACATATGAATTTTTTTATTAATCGATCTGCTGAAGATGCTCCAAACTAAGGATTAAAACGTTCAAATTAAATAAAGAAAATTTTAAAAACAAGTTTGTTGCGCCTAATTTCTGCGTTTGGCTCTTATTAATCCGGTTCCGAATTTGTATTTATATATCAGAGCCTTTTCGTTTTATTATATTATAAAGAACATTTTGGTCTCTCATTAATAATGGTGATTTTACTCTTTATATCGTGCATTGTATAAAAATCATAGTATGCGTGACACAACACAATATAATTATAATAACTACGTGCATAAGATGTCTCGAAAAGATATAACGATATGTTTATCTGCTTCAAATAAGATTAGCAACTCTTTCTACAAAAATTTAACTTGAAGTAAACAAATTAAAGTAATAAAGGAAAATATAAAATATTCTCTTTGAATTAATTTTGAAAAATATGAACAAATAAAAATTCATATAATTTGATTAATATACATATATAAATTATTTCTTTAAAAATAATTTAATTAAATATTTTATAATAATAAAATTACATATACATTAGATTATAGACAGATAAAAAAATTATTTTTCTTTTTTTTGTGAAGAATCTAATATTAAATTCATTCAAGTATTTTGATATTAAAACATTCGTATTTTTATGACACCCTATATAATGCTCGAGACCACTTGTAAACCGGTCGGGAACACTAAGGAGATTCATTCAATCAACACCAGTCAGTCAATCGAGGCTTACATTCGTGAGAAAATTCATCCATTTGTGTATATCAAAAAAGTCGTGCTAACGATCTATTCTTATTTTTTTCTAAAATTTCTTTCTCAATTAAATCAGCTTCAAAATTATATAAACTGAAGGTTCTTTTAGATTTCTGAACAGAGCCATGTCCACGGATATGAGAGGAGTTGTATTGTCCGGAATAGAATTAGCAAGGTGAGTACTACTTATTTATTTCGAGAGACTCGCTAAGTCGCGAATTTACTAACAAGAAGATCAATGAATTATTGAGAGAAACAATGACATCATAAATTAAAAACGTGCCACGAAGAAAACATTAAAAACCAAATATTGAACAAATATTAAATATTGTTTACAAAGGATAACTCCTAGTAAGCATAATAATTTGATCAAAAAATCATTAAATAATATGCACACATGTTTTAAAAATTATATACATAATAATATCGTGTATCTTTACTTCTTTACGAGGTTATGTAGCATTTTAAAGTATGTGAAAATATACTTCTATGATAAAATATAAAAAAGATAAAAAATAGTATAAAGTGATAAGTATTGAAACGCAATTTATATATATGTATATATATGGCAATTTTCTATCACTTATTATTTACATTTAAAAAGTAGTTAGTAGATCTTTTATGTCCATTTTATTTGCACTTTCTACACTCTGATTCTTCGCTTTCTTTCTCTCCAAATGCCCAAATATATGTTCGTCCTGCTTCAAATGTAGAAATTTCTGGTTTTGTGTAAGCAAAACAAACGAACCTGTTATTGGACTAGGATTGCCCGCGAAACTCAAATGTCTAGAAAACTAAGTTCAGTTATGCATAAATATATTTTTATATTGAATAATCGCAAACAATCAAATCAGAGTCAATTTAAAATAAATTCACAAAATAAGTAAGAAACAGCAAAGTGTACACACACACACACACACACACACACACACACATTAGAAAAAAATTTTAAAAATTATATTAAACTTTTTAAAAATTTTTTAAAAATTAAATTTTTTTTCAAGAATACTTCTTCTTAAAAGCTTATTTTTTATTTAAAAAATAAATAATTTTTGTAAATCAATCTTGATGTATCTAACAAACACATGTTCACCAAATTTTACAGAGAAATCCGTGAGGAGTTAACCAGAGATGTGAGAACCTTAAAAGAAAAATTGCGTAACTTTGTTCCCGGCCTGGCTATCGTCCAGGTAGGCGCAAGGGAAGATTCGAATGTTTACATAAAGATGAAAAGTAACGCGGCTCGCGAAATAGGAATCAATGTCCAACATTGTCAGCTTCCTAACACCACAACGGAAATAGAGCTCATCAACAAAATTAGCAAGCTGAATGACGATCCGAATGTTCACGGAATTATTGTACAAATGCCGCTCGACAGTGTCAATAAAATAAATTCTCATCTGATCACCGACCTTGTATCACCGGCGAAAGACGTTGATGGGTAAATACATAAGTATACGTTTATCTGATATATATAGGGTGTCTCTGAAATAAATCGCTATTTGACAGCATATTCTACTAATCTTGAGGATAACAAAAGATTATATCTTATAAATTCTTGTATAGATTCGCGCTCTAACGTACGCCTATTTGAAATATACCCTATAACTTCTAACAATATATAGAAATTTATAATTATTAGAATATCAAACTTAACATCTCAATTAATAATTTCAATTTTGAAGTTATTAATAATATCTAAATATAACATAAAACTTATTTTATGACTATTTCAATCTTTAATAATTATTAATTTATCGTTATTCTTACACAATATGTATGGCTACATAGATACATGTGTATATCCGTAATTACAAAATCGCGATATACTGAAAAGGCAAAAGCTTTCATGACGCAAAAACAGTGATAAACAAGAGAGAAACTAATATACCCTTTGACACACTGCGATTTGATAAGAATAGATAGGCGTCAATCTGAACAAATATGTTTTGCTACACAAATTTAGAATATTTAAAATATCACATATCACAAAAACATAAGAGATATAATCATTTATAATTCAATATATAATCATTTAATCGCAGATTAAACACCATTAATGAAGGTCGAGTTGCGATCGGTGACCTATCTGGATTTTTGCCATGCACTCCTAACGGATGTATTGAATTAATTAAAAGGTATGCTTTATCGATAAATCGTTTTAAAATTATATAAAGTATAAAAAATGTTTGTGTGTATGTATGTGTGTGTGTGTGTGTGTGTGTGTGTTCATCATTATACAATTAAAAATCCTGAAAACAATCTTTAGGAGCGGCGTACCTATTGTCGGTGCTCAAGCTGTTGTTTTAGGAAGGAGCAAAATTGTTGGCACTCCCGTTGCCGAATTATTAAAATGGCATCATGCCACTGTCACAGTCTGCCACTCGAAGACAAAGAATCTTCCTGATGTCGTAAGTAATCAAATTTAATAATTTCTTATATTTGTAGGAAAAAAAATAAGACAAAAATTTGAAAAAATTTTATTTTAGGTACGTCAAGCTGATATTTTAGTGGTAGGTATAGGGCAACCTGAATTAGTTAAAGGTAATTGGATTAAACCAGGCGCCGTTGTTATCGATTGTGGCATCAATCCCATATCAGGTACATAGCTTCATCTTTATGCGATAAATTGGTAAAACGAATTAATTGAATCCAAATTCATCAAAACATTCATCATTAAAATTAAACTCGGAGAATTCAGAAACACTTTATGAAATCATCTTTTTAAACAATATTTGTTTTCTATAAAATCTTAACACATTCACAATCCACTGTTCTACGGGGGAAACATTTTTTAAACAATTTCGGGTCCCCTCTCGTATATGTGAATCAGGATAATGTGTCGCAGGAGTCCAAAAATAAAAAGTATATATATATATATATATATATATATATATATATATATCACAGCGGTAATAAAATTTTTAAAAAATGCGGAATATAATTTACATTGTTACGCGCGTTATACAGAAGATCCTTATAAATTTATATACATAAATGTTATATATAAATAACACATTAATGTACATAATTTATTTTAATATATATATATTATAATATAATAATAATTTATTATAAATATTTTTATAAAAGTCACAGACAAAATATATTATTTGCCTCTTTTAATATACAAGTAATATTCATGCTTATATGTACGGATTGTAAATGTGTTAATATCCGCTTATATATATCGCGCCTATACGTTATCACTTTCTCTCAAGTTTCTTCTCTTTGCCCTCCTCTGCCCTTTCTCTTATTACGATAGAAAAGATTGTTGCTATCTATCTCGGATACTCGGATACATTTCGGATTATGAAAGATTCAACAAAAGAGTATAGTGTGACATGGTCTTCTCGATTCTTTAGTTCAATTTCAGTCGCGTTCAAATACGTCCATCATAACGCGTTAGTTTTTGATAACATTTCTCACTAATGCACAGAGAATTTATATTTAAAATATGTAAGGCAATACATACGAAAAATAACTTATTATCAAGTAGTTCTATTACTTTATATAATTTATAAACACTACATATTTACAGATTTATAAGCATTAAATTATAAACATTAAATTTGATTAAAAAAACAAAGTTAACATAACATAATTTTTAATAATTTATTATCCTTTGATAAAAATTATAACTTTTTCTGTTGTCTATAATAATTAAAATATTCAAAATAGAACAATTTTATTGTTTTATTTAATAATTATATAATTTTAATCTATTCTGTATTTAATTTCTTTTTTATAATTTTTTGATTTCATTGTCACAAGCAGTAATATTTGACGCAACATAATATTTTTTAACCAAAAATGCTTTTTTAACAGAGTCATTTATTAAAAAATAAAATTATCTGCGTCCTAATTAGTAGCTGGCATCTAAACATGGATTATCTAAATTGAATTTTTTACTATCCCATCGTTACAGCTACTATCTAGAGTAAATCACTAAAATAGTAAAAACTAAACAGTTCCTGACTTGTAAATAGTTTTTTCCAGACATTTTTCTACTCGGTTAGTCTAAAGAATTGTGAGCGTATGAAAATTTTTTGTTCTTTGAAATATCATCAATGTGTTTTTCAATTCGTTTTTCGTGATTATTTATAATTTCATATATTTTTCATACAATAAACTAATATTGGGCAGTATTATTAATCTTCTGCATGTAGCAAAAACATTAAGGCATTCAAAATAATCAAAAAATTGCCAAGCACAATCGGCATTATTATAATATACTGCGAACATTTTAGATTCGACGAAGAAAAACGGACAACGTTTGGTAGGCGACGTAGCATACGAGGAAGCTGCCAAGGTAGCTTCATACATTACACCGGTACCAGGCGGCGTTGGGCCGATGACAGTAGCGATGTTGATGAAGAACACCGTGATATCCGCGCAGAAATCGGCGCAAAAACTCCTGAATGTCCAATGGAAACTACGAATTCTTAAACTGAATCCTGTGAGACCTGTACCGAGCGATATTAACATCTCCAGAAGTCAACAGCCAAAACCGATCGCTGTACTAGCTGACGAAATCGGACTATTGTCAAACGAGTTTAGCCCTTATGGCAGCAAAAAGGCCAAGATCGGTCTCAGCGTGCTACAACGTTTGAAGGATCAACAAAATGGAAAGTTCGTCGTGGTGGCGGGCATCACGCCGACACCGTTCGGCGAAGGAAAGAGTACGACTTCCCTTGGATTGGTACAGGCACTGACAGCGCATAGAGACAAAAATTCTTTCGTTACCCTTAGACAACCTAGTCAGGGACCCACATTCGGTGTTAAAGGTGGAGCTGCTGGAGGAGGATATTCACAGGTACGAGGAATTTCTCCAAATAGTATCTTAGATACTTATGAAGACATAAGTATTTTTAGCGTTAAGTTGGGCGTTAATAAGACCTACGTGCAGTAATTTAAAGCGCAAATACATATATCTCAAAAAACAGTAACCGTACGGTTTACCTTTTATAATATTGTTTTTTGAAATATATATACATATATATTTGCGCCTTGAATTACTGCGCGTTGGCTTTTATTAGTTCGTCTTAACGTTAAATTGTTTTATTACTCAGAGCTTTTTTACATGTTTTTTTGCTAATTATTTGTCACTTTATTTCATCACTAATCTAATGTCGGCGTTGACTTTCTAATAGGTAATTCCTATGGAGGAGTTCAATCTACACTTGACCGGGGATATTCATGCCGTCACCGCCGCGAATAATCTTCTCGCGGCGCAAATCGATGCGCGATACTTCCATGAAACGACTCAGGGCGATAAAGCCTTATACGATCGGCTGGTACCGAGTATTAAGGGTGTCAGACAATTTTCGAAAATTCAATTAAGACGATTGCAAAGACTTGGCATCACGAAAACTGATCCGAAAACGTTAACAGAAGAGGAGCAAAGTCGATTTGCAAAACTGGACATCGATCCGAGTAACATCACATGGACACGAGGTACGACACACATAAAAGTCTAAGAATAATATATTCCGCGAAAGAAAGAATTTTATTCGCAATAACATTTTCTTTTTGCTACAGCGGTGGATATCAACGATCGTTTTTTGCGAAAGATCACCATTGGTCAGAGTCCAACCGAGAAAGGCAAGACACGAGAAACCTCGTTCTGTATTTCCGTTGGATCTGAAATAATGGCCATCCTAGCATTATCAACTAACGTCGAGGACATGAAGAGACGACTTGGTAACATTGTTGTCGGATTTAGCAAAAGCGGCGAACCCTTAACTGCTGACGATTTTGTTAGTATATAATTATAAAATTATTACACGAAGAGAGTATTGAAGATATACATATATTGCTATGTAATTTTTTTATCTTTATTAATATTATATAATTTTATTTATTTTTCATTATCAACGAAAAAAGAGCAACAGTTATTTTTGTTATATATTTCATTAAACAATGAGCAAGTTGATAATTTTAATCATTTAAATTGATTATAGTTAGATATGAATACACAGTTCGCGTACACACAACAATATTTATATCTTCATAATTTTGCGAAATGAAAACAATTCGTCGCTTATCTAAATATCTGTTAATCCTCAGGGTATGACGGGGGCAATGGCGATTCTGCTAAAAGATGCTATAGAACCGACACTTATGCAATCATTGGAAGGTACACCAGTAATGGTACATGCTGGACCATTCGCCAATATAGCCCACGGTTGTTCATCCATTATCGCGGATGCTATTGCTCTAAAATTGGTCGGGCCACAAGGCATTGTAGTAACGGAAGCCGGATTCGGATCGGATATCGGTCTGGAAAAGTTCTTTAACATCAAGTGTCGTGCGTCAGGACACGTACCGAATGCCGTCGTACTCGTAGCGACTATCAGAGCATTAAAGATGCACGGCGGCGGACCGCCGGTGACAACCGGGGCACCCTTGAAGAAAGAGTACATCGAAGAGAATATCGAACTTGTTAGAAAGGGCCTACCAAATCTACAAAAACATATTAGCAATGGCCTGAAATACGGCGTGCCCGTAGTTGTCGCCATCAATTCTCACACGTGAGTCTTTCTCTCCTCTAATTTAAAAAAAAAAAATCACACTTTGATGGTAACAAGAGCGCGCTAAATAATCTGCAGATGCGAGAGCATTTAAATTAAATTTGAAATGGACATATATGTGTCTTGTATACAAAAAGAATTCTTGTAACTTAATCAATTATAATCTTAAAACTTTGCGCGTATTTTTTAATGATTTAACATTGTCATATTCGTATATAAATATTCGTATATATAAATATATAAATTCGTATATAAATCCTATAAATAAATACGTATACGAAAAACTGTAACGTTTAATTTAATATATACGATCGATATAAATTCGATAGAGCAAATTATAAATATATTAATCTTTCAGCACCGATACCCCAGGGGAACTAGAGCTCGTTAAGCAAGCAGCGTTGAAGAGTGGTGCATATGATGCAGTAGTATGCACTCATTGGGCTGACGGCGGACCAGGTGCCATAGCACTTGCGGATGCAGTGATAGCAGCTACTGAAAAACCTAGCAATTTCAAGCTGTTGTACAATCTCGAGGACAGTATCGAGGAGAAAATTAATAAGATCGCTAAAGAAATGTATGGCGCTGGCAAAGTTGTTTTTACGGAAATGGTAAACAAACACGTTCCTACGTCATACGTATAAGATACACTATAGAGAGTTATCAATCATAATTTTAAAAACATTTCTACACATTACTACATAGACAGACACAAATACGCACACACGCATATGCACACACATACACTCGTATCTCGTACACGCACTCATATCTCAATTCGTCACGAAAAATTAATTTTATTTATCCCATTCATTACAGGTGCAAAAAAAGATTGAAAATTATAACAAGTTAGGGTACAACAAATTCCCAATATGTATGGCAAAAACAGCGAATTCTGTAACTGGAGATCCAGCTATCAAAGGCGCACCAACCGATTTCACTCTCAATATTACAAACATATTCGTTTCGGTTGGCGCCGGATTTGTTGTTCCTATGGTGGGTGAGGTGAGTGCAACGATTCTCTTTCAATTGTTAAATTTAAAAAAATTATCAATTAAATAAAACGTTTACGTTATCTCACATTATAATAATGTATTCTAGATTATGATGATGCCTGGACTTTCAACTAGACCAAGTATCTACGACATGGATTGGAATAGCGAAACAGATGAAATAGAAGGCCTATTTTGAAAGAATTATTTTTCAGTAGAAGAAGCATTTCCGCAATGCGTGATGTATATTAATAAATTCACAGCTGTTTTCTTTTTTTTATACGTCACAATACATAACTATCAATAAATTTTTTGTATTCAAGAGGCTATTTTTTATTGTTTATATGTACAACATGATAATATATATATATTCTATTAAAATAAATGTCTCATGTATGTATATACATATATACACACACATACATATACACATACACAACACACACACCATAAGTAATACAATCTCAACATATTTGTATAATAATAGGAGAGCATGAATTATTGCAAATTTTAATACATAAAACAGATTTATTTCACTTTCGTAATGGCACGCAATTTCGCCGATCGTGATCTCGGGTTTATTTTAATTTCCTCAATTGTAGGTGTTAGAACATGTTTATGCATCATTTTCCATGGTGTTTCTGTCAATACTTCAAATTCACTCCTATTAAACACTTTACCATAATTCGCATACTTTAATGCCACAGTATTAGCAACATTATCTGTTATATTTCCAGAGAGATGTCTTTTGACTATAGTATCTTCGAGCAAGGTAGAAGAGATAGTTATTAAACGACCGGACAGTTTCAAGTATATATTTGCAAGAAGTAGACCATAATTGATTTCATTTAATTCATTATTAACAAAAATTCTAAGTGCTTGAAATGTTTTTACGGCACTGTGAGAATATATGTTGAGATTGTCCTCCCTAATTTCATCACCTACAGCAGCCTCAACCAACTGAACCAGCTCCTGCGTTGTTTCTAATTTTCTAAACATATATCTAGCTTCAATAATAGCACGCGCAATTTTCTTAGCACGCTTTTCTTGCCCATAAACTTTTATGATACGAGCCAAATCCTCCTCTGTCGCTTTATCTAACACGTCTGCGGCAGTAGGTTGTTTCAAACATTCATTCATTCTCATATCTAATGGTCCGTTCTTTGATAAGGAGAAGCCTCTATTCGCAACTTCAATTTGCATTGATGAACAACCAAAGTCAAACAAAATGCCATCTATGCTATTTCTTTCAATATTGTATTGTTTAAGTAACTGTGGTAATTCGGAGAATCTACCTAACAAAGGGACTACTTTTCCTGGATATTTTTGCGATAACTGTTGCGCATATTTGTATGCTACAGGATCTCTGTCTAATGCAAATATCTTTATATCAGGTAAATGTTCTAAAAGTTTAGTGGCATGCCCACCAGAACCAAATGTCATATCTATATATGTCCTGCCTGGTGATAAGTCTATATATGTTAATACTTCCTGTACCATAACAGGCATGTGCAAATATTTGTCAGAGCAGACATTGCTGTATTGTGTCACATTAACTAAGCGTACTAAACCTGTGTTTGCCAGTAATGTATGTTTTTTGTTAATAAAACATCTTTTCTTACTAAGCTTATCTACAAAATGTCTAAACTTAGTTCCTATCATGTTTTACAATATTTTGGATCTTTCCATAAGCTCTACGAATTATTCCCTTATCTTCTTCCTTCAAATAATCTAACATTTCTGGCGTCAGCGCCAAATTACACTGCTCCCTGTTCAATCCACTCGCAGTACTTAACAAAGAGCGTTTATAAAGTTGCCCATAATGATTTGATGAAATTCTTTTCAAACTTGAGTAATATCGGTTACACTGTTCCGGATTTGGTTGACTAGCTGCATCACCTTTTGCAAAGGCAATCTTTAACTGGTCACGAATGTGTTGTCCCAAATCGCTAAAAATTACCCAATCATAAGTTAATCGAGACAGAAAACAGAGAATTTAAGTATAGCACACAAAAAATAATCAGTATTAGTAATACGTTCTATTTAACGATAATTATAAAAAATACTTATTTTATATATCAATGCATGTATATAAAAGAATTTTCTAACCTAGCTAATATTTTTTGAAGTAAATACTAATATGTTACCAATAACTAACTGTATATTACAAAAAAATTTTATATATGTATACAATGTTTTACATTGTATTCTTTTGTAATTACCTGCCCGCTTTGGTTTTATCTAGTGGCCACGATTCCAATAATTTCATAAAACTTTTGTAATTACCAGCCATGACGGTCTTCACAGAATGAGCTCAAAATATGATACGACATTATCATGATTTGATAATGAAAATTTTCATCATAACCTCCTTTACCAAGCAATCGTGTAATGTCTACTAATTGTAGATAAATTTAATGACAAAAATGGAAAACCTGAATTATTATATAGGCTGCGTTCCAAAATTTACTGTCAGTACTGGAAATCTATAGTTCACGTTACGTATACTATTGATTTCCAATACTGGCAGTGAATTTTAGAACACAGCTATAATAACACCATTATTTTATTTACGAGATATATTTTAAATTCCTCTGTCTTCCTACTGATCTATTTATAATTAGATGGTTTCTAGATTTCTGTGGATATGAGACAACACATTTGCATGACTAGCTAAAGAAATCGAAGCGCACAACTCAAAATACATAAACTAATCAAATAATATTACTAAAATATTATATATTTTTGATAGAGATATAAGAAGGCGATATACATAAATGGACGAAACAGCTTATAAAAATATACAGTATCAAAATTATATAGCGATATGTACATACATACTTGGCGATGATTCTGCATCCGCTGCAATTTTGCGCTGAACTTGAACGAAAAAGGTTAATTTAAAACATGTGAAGAAAGATTGACTGACTCCGCACACAGATGCCGTATTCCTGATTTTGGCGTACAATAGCGATTATGCATTTAATTACAACAAACATATTACAACAAACGGCCGATACTTTACGAGACACTCGCGATAATTATTCGCGCGCAAATATTATACGACGATACAACGCATGACCGTTCATTGTGACGCAATCGCATGCACTTCGAGATATATCGAAAGGTGACATTGCGATTCTCAATGTATCGAACAGTCGAAGCAACGAACCAATCACATTAGAAAGAAAATTCGAAATATTTTAGTAAACGTAGAAACGATCGAAACACACACACACACACACACAAAACACACATACACACACATACATACACATACATACATATATGTACAAAAAAAGAAATTATTACAAAAACTATAATTCGATGCAACTAATTGCAGAATGATGATATATACATACATACCTGACAATAATTTTATATTCGATGCATTTTCGCTGCATTTCGGGGAGAAAATAGCTTGAAATATGCGAAGACGATTTTGATCAATTCCGAGTGCGCGGGAACGAATTGATTGCCGACACAATCGATGCCGTGTAGACAATATTGATGTATAATAACGTCATGCACACTGTGTACTTTATAATGAACTTTACGAGACACTTCCGACAATTTCTCGCGAACAGAATTTAGTTTTAGACAACAACACTCGCGGGAAATACAGAACTATACTCACCATCACCTTTGACGCTAACTGACTGCGACCTGCGACTGAGACTCTCGATTCGATATTGCGATTCTCGAAATATCGAAATTGTGAATTTGTGACGTAGTGAAGTGTAGGCAACACCAAACATCACAGTATGTGTAGTTATATGGAAATAAAAGCCAAAATATATTTCGGTAACTATTAAAAACAGTTGTGCGCAATATAGTAAATTATAGTTATAATAATTCGATTAATATATAAAATCTTTTAATATTAGAAATAATTGGAGTAATTGTAAACCGTAAAATAAATAGAGAATTGTAAGTTAAAATTTCATATCACGTTTGTACTGTCGCTACTCTTTTAAACTTCAATTCATATACTACAGCTTCCATCTTATCAATCGAAGATGCGATCTCTATCTCTCTGAAGAATTCGATAAAGAATGTGTATTTCAATATATATATAGATATATAGATACTTTTCTTCTATGCACCTAACCATTCTAACCTCTATATAGTCGTAGTTACATATATAAGGAATAATTTAAAGTTAATAATTTACATTTGAAATTTAACAATCAAATTTGCAAGAAAGCGAGTATATATTTTTTAAATAGCATGTAAAATTATTAGATATTTGCTCCAATTCTCTCTTTTCACTTTATATTGCTAGATGTTGAGCACTTTACTTAGAATTCACAAAACAACAATCAAAGATAATTATTTTCATGATAATTGTAATTAATATATATTATGAATGTCGGCAAATGTGTTTTGCGTAGATATAATCATACATTTCACATAAGATTCATAAATTTTCAAACTTTTTTCTGTTATTAGGTAATGATAACCTCAAAAAAGTATTGATGCCAATATTCGAAGAAAATATGGGAACGTTACATCTTTCATAAATAATCTAATAAGAAATTATTATAAAAACAACACAAAGTTACAATTAAAATTTGTAAAAATGTCAAATGATACATTGATATGTCGTTTGTGTGGTCTTAAACATGAACTTGCAAAGTCAAAGTATATCTTTGACGAGACGACTAATTTAGCACAGAAAATAAAAGACACACTACCAATCAGGGTATGTTAATGCTTTGTATATATGTGATTCATTAAACTTAGATGATTAGTAGTAAACTTCTGTAAATAATCAGTATTCTCTCTATTTTTTTATAGATTTCGCAAGATGATTATTCCAAATATATATGCTTGGACTGCTACGAAAGAGTTACCACTCATTATGACTTTATTCAAAATATCTTGCAATGCTCGAAGGAGAACGTCAATATGGCAAAAAGCAATTCTTTGTTTGAGGTCAATAAAAGTGAAAAAATGGAAATTGCAGCAATTTCCAAACTATATAATGACATGATATATACATGCCCAAATTGTAATATAGATTTAATGATCCTAGTAAAGAGCAATCCTGAGGATTGTAATTATGCGTTTCAAATTTCATTGGCCATAGTAGATCAAATGGAAAAATCAATGGAAGGAAATATCCAAACCTGTGAAGAGACAATAGAACTTGTTAATACTTGCATAAAAACATCAAGTGTAGAAGATAATTTGCATGAATCATCATTGAATCATAGTATCGTCAACGATATGTTGAATGATAAGAAACAAAATATCAACAAAACAGATGAAAACTTACCAATACTACAAGAAGACATAAATTATATTGATACTAGCATTACACTTCAAAAGGCTAATGAATCACAACAACTGAGCAGAGGTACAAAAAGAAAACTTAAGGAAAATATTTCTTGCGAAACAGCTACTAAATCACAAAAACTGGAAACGAAGTTAGATGCAACAGATAGTGATATATTGGACAATGATTATGTAGATTGCGTAAATAACTTGATAAAATACGAGACTCTAAATGATGGAATAGATGAACGCGTGGAATGGCTTAGTAGTGAAATAAACTTCAAAGAAGAAAATAGTACAGTGTATACGGAAACTGAAGGAGAACACATTAATGAAAATGGTACCAAATACGACGATATCGACAGTAAGAATTGTCCAAAAATTGTATGTGATTTATGTGGAGCTCGTTATCTTTCACAGTTAAAATACGAGTTTCACATGGAGAGACACAAGTCAGGCAAAATGGATAGATATGTCTGCACAGTATGTGACAAAGAAGCTAGCAGCGAGAACTTATTGTGGGATCACTATTTCCACACACATAAAAGCTCGATGCGATATGCTTGCATACAATGCGGCAAGTTGTTCATGAAGAAACCGAGATTAACTGGCCACCAAAAAAGACATAAACACTTTGGTATCAAAGAGATATATTTTGAGATGGGCGCGGATGAAATAACTGTCAATCAAGCACGGAAAGCTATCGCGGTCGAAATACAGGAGCGAGTTGCTGTAAATTGTAGTCTCTGTGGAAAATTAATAACAGATTTAGATCCGGATGCTATCAACGATTTGGCAACATGCGCGGCCTGCGAGGACTCCACTTTATCGCTAATGGTCGACGGAAACGAAATGAAAGTGATCTCGCCGCGACAGTATCATTGCTCGAAATGTCCTAAACATTTTGTGCGCAAGGAGAGACTGGAATTCCATGAGATGAGACATAATGAAAATATGAACGAGTTTGTCTGCAGCACATGCGGCAAGGAGTTCAGTGCAGAGAATTCTTTGTATGAGCATTATCTCTTCGTACACAAAGGAGCTAGGCCACATATTTGTGAGCAGTGCGGCAAGTCGTTTCAGCTGAAGGCGCGATTGAAGGAACATCATCGCACGCATACAGGCGAGAGACCTTATCAATGCGACGTATGCGGTCTGCGCTGCATGACTACCAATGCACTCAAACTCCATAGGAAGACTCATTTCTCTCACAATCGCTATGTTTGCAACATATGTGACAAGTCCTTCAGCAAAAAGCAGAATATGAACGAACATTTAGAGAAGCACTGGAAAAACGATAAGAATGTATCGCTGCCGCAATTGTTTACGTGTCCGGTATGTGCCGAAGATCTGCCGACCTACCGTATGCTGAAGTATCACATGATGGAAACCCATCAGATCGACCGTCAAGATCCCTTACTAACAACACAAAAACCGTGGTACGAATGCAACGAATGTCACGAGAAGTTCAAACATCAAATGTCACTCAAGGCGCACAAAGAAAAGGTGCACGAGGGCAAAGTCAATCCGATATTCCAGTGCGATATGTGCAACGCTACATATAGAATCAAGCAGCTGCTGATAAATCATATCAAGAGCAAACATGATGGCGAGAAACGATACAAATGTGCGCAATGCGGCAAAGGATTCAATGATACTAAATCCTTGTACAATCACATTTTACTACATACTGGTAGGAAGCCATTCACTTGTGAGTATTGTCACATGAGCTTTAGGCGAAAAGACTCCAGGGACCATCATCGCCGTAAGCACACAGGCGAACAGCCTTATCAATGTTCGGATTGCGGCCAATCGTTCTCTACCTACAACAATCGCTCAAAGCATCGCAAAAGGGAACATGGAGAAGGTGAAATTGAATGTCCAGAGTGCGGAGAAAAATGCAACAGTCAACAGGAAATCAGAATTCATCTGAACAAGCATCTTGGTGAAAAATTAAACAAATTACAATGTGAATAACATTACAGGTAATATTATACAGGTAATAATTATACAGGTAATGTAATTAAATAAAATTTATAAATAATTGCAAAATTACATAAAATAAAATTATATACTACACACCAGTACTATATATATTTACAGTAGTATTATATGACATGCATTATTCATTTTATATATATATATATATGTATGTATGTGTGTGTATATATAATATATATATATATATAATATTATAATATTTATAATAGAATATATATAATATTTGTGACATATATATATGATATATAATATATAATACATATACTATATATATATATATATATATATATATATATATATATATATATATAATATGATGTATATAATGCATATATACATATGTACACGCATACATACATAGAGCACGTATAGCCTTTTAAATCATATTGAGTAAATGATTTTTTATGTATACATTCATATTGTCACGGTTGATTGATTTTAACGTAACACAAATACACGTTTTTATACATTTAATGATACTTTATGTTAATTTTTGCTGTATTTCTATATTAAATTCTATGTTTTGATTATAATGTAACTCTGTCAATGTACATCAGGTGATGACTATCTATATGTAAATATAAGATATGTTTATGTGGAATGAAAAAAATTATCTTTTCAATATATTCTTTCATATATCTGTTTATAAATATAATATTATGAAACTGACAAATATTGTTTGTTTGCTTGATTTATTCGTTTAGCTGTAACATGTTATCTCATATACAATTTTACAATTTCAAAATTATATTACAATTACTATTATCTATAGTAATATTGCTATTATCTATTTAATTTTTTACTCTGTATGTAATCAGATTATAAATATTTTTATTTTACTCCAGAAATATCTCCTAGGGAAATTCTTATGGCTACATTCTAATATCATTAATACGTCGTTGTAATATACATATATCGTGCATATATTTATGTATTAACATCGCACAACATTGCCGAGAAAATAAAGCAATGTGATCATCGTCATTCAAATTTAAATGGCTACTGTCGTGCGCGCGTCACGCAGAAATTTAAATGGACATAACGTTGGCGCAAAAATCAGGTGATCGCCCGTGCCCTTCCATTGACAATCGAAAGGAATTCTGAATCGTCGGCTATAACAGCAAAAATATCTTTAAATCGTGAAGCGACTGAATTTGCGACATAATTGCGAGACCTTCGAATAGAATGATCGAGTCTTAAAAATTACGTGCCATTTTTCGAAAATGGGCTAAAAATAATGCGCGACATGGAACTACTTTTCCGCGGAGTGATATCGGCGAAGGGGTTCGTTGTCTAGTCGATATTCGAACGATTTTTCGGCCGAACCGATCATTCTTTTATCGCGAATGTGCTCGAATGTGATGGAAATGTGTTGCGAATTCTCATGCCGATTCGTCGTGAAAACTCGCCAAAAGTGGGCGATTTTTCGCAAGATTCACCGGCGTGAAATTTTTCAGAAGGGTGGCATACGAGGCGCACACAAGCGCGCACCGATTCGCGACGACGAGATGATCGTTGATTGGACGAACTCGAGGGGGAACGAGCGCGATTCGCGGCACGCACTCACACTGCCGCGCGATCGCGAGTATCTACGAGCCGCGTTTTGTATTTAATGCAGGATCGTCGCGATTCGCCGCGAAACCCCGGCGTTTCCCCCTGAAATTGCGCCTTTGATTTTTCGCATCAACTACAGTCAACAAACATTCTACCAATAATCGTAACTTATCAACTGTTTTTTAGAAGCTTTTTTTTATTTTTAATCTCTCCGGAGCTTTATTTTCTTCGAAGTCTGAGACCGGCGAATTTCGATAAAAGTCCGGGCACCCGAGACTCGTCAATACGGATATGGTTACCGGGGTACACCGGGGCGCGAGCCGCGAGCGGAGGGGGGACCGCGAGAGTTCGCACGCACACACCGGCGAGCACACATTGGCGCACGGCCAACAGCGAATTCGTTCGCCGGCTCTCAACAGGGACGCGTCGTCGCCGACATACACAGCGTGAGCGCCAACCTAACCGAGGGGGAACACCATACATATATAGATATACCGTTATTAATTCTACGGTCGTGGGCGAGTCATTCGTAGAGAAATGGCCGGGGAAAAGCGCAGCCAGGATCAGGACGAGACCGCGAGGACGGTGCTCGTCGACATCGAAGGCACCACCACGAGCATCAGCTTCGTGAAGGTAAAAAGCACAAAGACGATAAGGCATGGACAGCGCGAGCGCGTCTCGCGAACTCGGCTGCGCCGTTGTCGTTTCGCATATCGCTCGATTCCCCGGACGGTAGATTCTCGCGGATTTTCCGCGGACGGATATTCCGCGAGCGACGACGGCGGCGGCGACGATGGCGATGGCAGGCCCGATCCCCGCGCAATCCCGGCAAGTCCGGGAAATCTGTCTACAGAAAGGCTATCGTATATATATGGTCGAATTCCACGGCGGGTTATTGTCCTCGCGTCTGGGCGGTGTGCCGGCTCGAGTTTTCGGCAAGTCGCCGCCACCGTCGCCGTCGTGTTTGTGAATCGGGCAAACGACTGGAAAAAGAAATTCAGCTCGGGTATTTAGGCAAAAAGCGAACCCGCGCCCCTCCCGCTATTTCACAGCGGGCGATCGGAAAATCGAGCTTGCAAATAAACATTGTAATCTTTCAATAGATATCGGTCGCGAATGTATATTGACGCGGCGCGCTGAGACGCCACCGAGCGTGATTTTTTTCGCCACGACGGCATTGATGCTTATGCGCGGCTTGTTTCCCTTGCAGGAGACCCTTTTTCCCTACGTGCGCCAGAATTTGAAAAATTACATTGAGACCAAATGGGAGGATGAGGAGTTCAAGCAGGATTATGAAAAATTAAAGGAACAGGTAACTATAAGGTTTTGATCAGAATTAAAGGAACTGGTAAATACTAAATTTTGACCGAGTTAAAGAAATAAATATGAGATTTTGATCTACAACCAGTTTCACAGGATAAAGGAAATAGTCAGAAGAATATTTTTGTGTGTCTCTTTGTTTGAAAATTTGTATGCTATGAGAAAAAATACACAGTCATCGTTTACGTCACATTATGTCAAAATCTTTTTCTTGGGTGTGTTTTTTTTCTCTCTTCTTTTAGATAAAGCTCAACATTTTCAATAGAAAAATTGAATAATGTGTTAAAACAATTTTTATTTATGATAGTGAAAATCACTGATTGCAGTTAATTAGAGAAAACCAATTTTACTGATTGGCTGATTGTCTGATTGTCAAGCTTTAAGACAACATTTTTTTGTTTTAAAATGCTCTATATTTGAGATAATATTGTTAGAAAATATCATAAAATAGTAAATGTTCATAAAGAAGACTATGTTGCAATAAAGAAATTATTGAATGATTATATTGTTTTACATGTTATTCTTACGATAAAGAGGGATTCATGGGATTTCTGATATTAATAACAAATAAGCCTAAAGTATCCCTGCCCTTTTTCATCTCTCTGACAATGTTAAAAACTATCTTTTTGCACAGGCATGATTTTTTTTCTTGGTTTATGCAAACTTCTCCATATCCAATATGAAACTTGATATCCAATATGAAACTTAATTTTGTGTTTTAAACCTTAATTTATATGTTTTGTAAAATACAGTAATGTGTATTTTTCTTTACATTATGTATAGATAATTATATTCATTTTAAACCTAGATCTAATTCAAACAAATTTTGAAGTTTTATGATTTATTTTCTTTGAATAGTATTTTATTATATTTTACATATTTTTTTAGGCAAAAAAGGATGAGAAAGATAAATTAGATGGCTTTGTAGCGATTACTGGTGATAAGCCTGAAGAAGAAAAAGATTCACTTTTGAAAAATGTTTTATGGCAAATGGATAACGATCGTAAAACAGGGGCATTAAAGCAATTGCAAGGACATATGTGGCGTGAAGCATATAAAACAGGCGCAGTTAAAGCTCAGTAAGTTGTTCTATTTTATTCTTTCTAACTTGTTTCTACTTGCAATAAATGAGATTGATTCTTTATGCATTGCCTTTACAAAATTTGTGGCACATAAAGATCTTTTATAAAATATTAGTATTTAATAATCTATACAAGTTGTATCATATACTTGGATACAAAAATAAAGAATGACATTGTCTATTATATATATATATATATGCATATATATAAAAGTTTCTATTATATACTATACATAATATACTTCAATAAATAGTGAGGTGAATATACATAATATTGGGGCTCACTTCAGTTGTCTTGTTTATAATTATTTTTTGTATAAGACTTGTCATATTAGAGATCATGCATAAATAAAAAGGTTTTGTGATACTTATATTTTATAATTCTATGTTTAGATTATTCTAATTTGTGAATTTGCTTGCACATTATAATTGTTGAACCATATTAAAAATTGCTTTTTTCTTAAGCAACTGTTATGAGACATTATTTTATAAATAACTATCTTTAATTTTTTTATTTCTTGAAATAACATTCTTAAATTGCTATCGATTATGAAAACTATTATCCAATAATAAATTAAAGTTGTAAAAATTAAAAGAATTCAAATTATTGTAATTATTGTAATGTAAAGCTTCAAGAGTACATATCTTGTTTAGTGTTTATGAAGATGTTCCTAAAGCGCTTGAATCTTGGAAAAATGATGGCAGAAAAATATATGTCTACTCAAGTGGCAGTGTTGAGGCGCAGAAACTTCTTTTCGGACATTCTGTATATGGCGATTTGCTTAAGGTATTGCATAATAATACAATGTACTATAATTACAGATAGTCAACTAGATATAAATTTATATAGAATCTTGTATAAAAATTATGCAACATTATTATCTTCTCCCTTTTTTTATTTTAGTATTTCAGTGGTTTCTTTGATACAGAAGTAGGTGCCAAGCAAGAAAATGATAGCTATAAAAACATATTGAGCAAAATTGACGAGAAACCATCCAATGTTGTTTTTCTCACTGATGTTGTAAAAGGTTCGTATATTTCTCTTCTTTTTAAATGTAGGAAAGAAAGAGGAAGAGTCTTATCATATTGCATAGATTTATTACATTATATTTTTAAACAATGTCTGCAAATTTTTCTTTGCTCATTCTTGTTTTCTTTTAAATGATGACAGAAGCCGCAGCTGCCAAGGAAGCAGGTTTATCAACAGTTATTGTGGTACGTGAGGGTAATACAGCCCTCAATGATGAAGAAAAAGTTACATATACGACTATTAAGTCCTTCTTGGATTTAACATTTCAAACGTCTGCAAAACGACAGAAATTAGAAACAGCAAATGAAAAAGTTGACGAAGGTACAACTGATGTCAGTGAGCCAATGGACACTTCTGAAGATGTGGAAATACCTGATATCAATGATCAAAAAATGGAAAAAAACGAAAATGTGAAAGAAGTGACTGAATCGGAAGGAACAGAATGTCTAAAGAGTCAATTGTCACAAGATGCTTCAATTTCTTCGCCGCAAAAGGAAGAAGCAATGGCAATTGAAAAAGATCCTTTAAATTCTGAACAAGAAACTCCAATTGCAGGAGTAGTAGAATCTGATGTTAAACCTAAGGACATGAACGAAGATACAAGCTCATCTGGAAATGCAGAACAAACTATGAAAGATGACAACACTACAATCCTAGCCACAAAAAACAGTGATCAAATTGCTATAACAGAAAAGACTGAAGAAAACTTGGATACACTCACAATTGAAGTTATTCCCACTGCCAATAAATCCATAGATGTATCCATTTCAGAGTCTATATCAAAATCTGAAAATGCTCCGACGTCTTCCGAGAAAAAAATCAAAGACTCAACAGACATTGCGAAAAATATACAAGCTGAACTTGTCGACAAAACTCAAACTGCTGAAAGTGACAAAAAAGACGATATTGAAATGCAGTCACAAAATTGTGATAAAACAGCGGATAAACCTGAAGAATGCTTGACAGCAGAAAAAGATGAAGTAAAGAAAGAATCAAAGATTGTTCCCACATCTGAAAGCGAAAATGTTTTAGTAAAGAATGAACAAGAAGAAATAAAAAATGTAGAATCGACTGCAGTAGACTTTACGGAAAATGGGGAGACTATAGAGACAGCTGTGGAAAAAACTATAGTAACAGAAACGGAAGCAACAACTAGTACGACAGATATAAAGAAAGAAGTAACAACACCGATTGAAGCATCTGCAGAGAAAAGTTTGGAAGCAGTTGCAAAAACTGAAAAAATCGATGAAAAGACACCCCAAGAAACGGAAGAAACAGTGGTCACCGATGCTGATAAACGCGAGAATGAAACTACGAAACAGGAGATAACAAAAGAAGAAGAGACAGTGAAAGAAGAGAATGTGGTGGATACGAAAGACAAAAATATAGTGGATTCGGAAAAGCAAAAACTCAATGGAACCGCGCAAAATGGAAATACAGATGTGCCAGTGTTGGATGACAAACTACACAGTAACGGACTGAACGAAGGACCGTCGAAGGAGACGACGAGCGAAGATGCGGCAGCGCAAAACGGTGAGCCCGAGAGTTCGTCAGAAAGTAGTGCGGAGTCCATCAAAGTTAAAAAGGTCGTCGATTCTACTGTAGTCGACGGTACCGGAGAACCCGACGTTGTTCCTCCTGTAGTTGTAGCGGCGACGTCTTAACTTTGTTCTTATACAGTTTAAGGAGCCCTACATGCATAACCCTAATCCACAAGTACTTATTCACAGGTATAAACTGATATAAATTGATTCCATATACTTTACGTAAATCATACTACGCGTCAAAAACGTGACGCGCTATTTTAAAATGCAGTTCGTAAACTACTGTTCCTTTCGGCGATTATAACGAGAGAAAGAAAATAGCGGAATATGGAAATTTGATTGCTCGTTAAACACATTACGATAGTTGTATATTTTACTTTCCGTGATGATGGTCAACTTCTATTTATATGATGTCTACATCGTTAACGTTTTATGTTAACTCGTATATGCGCTGACTGATGCCTATATCGCGGAAATCGGCTTCTATCGTTCGTTTTTTTCTCATGTTTGCTTTCCCTAATAACAATCTATCTTCGATTATTGTGACAATTCTCTGAGGGAAGGTTTGACGTGACATATTATGATTAAACTTGCAAAACTTTCTTGGCTGTAATTTCGCACGTGATCGGTCTAGAAGTAATCGAACGTGTCGTCCACTGTAATCGATTACTACGTGTTTTTGAAAGTTTTTTTTCCCCCAATACTATTAATATTTACATGACATGTGTATTATCTTTTTTATATCGTCTAAACAGAGAACAAGATCATACATGAAAAAACTGATAGGTTAGATAATTCCAACATAGTTGCAGTATGTTAAAATGTCGATTGTATCTGTGCCAAATGAATTTAACGATTTGAAATCTTGCTTTTTTTTATTTTACCTCTTCAGTTTTCTTTTCCTTGGTAATTTGATATACGATATTAAAAGATTTGGTCGATGTTTTATTTTAGTGCTGCAACCAATTATAATGAAAACTGAATAAGAATTATTTTAAGACTGAATTGGTAAAAGAAATGCCAAAATAAGAACACAGTCGATGGTTTTTTAAATTAATCATAGATTTTCGTTGCACATAGCATATTTAACTTTTTGTGAATTAGTAAACAATGCACATTTCGAGTTTAAATGATTGTAGATCGCACAGTAAACTTTACTCGTTTTGTTTTGCTTATTGCGTTTTATAAAATAATTAGAAATTTTTTAATATTAGAGCTTACATCGATACGCTTTCTACCATCGTTCTGTCTGCCTAACATGGTTCGCATTTCCTTTTTAACGAACGTTTATACGATACAGGAGCATCGAGTTCAATCGCTAAACATTTGTCAAAGATCTTAAGAGCTTACTTTAGCTTTTACATATGCACTATCATTTCACGATTTATAATTTTTTCAGCCTTAGAGGTGAATTGGCTTTAAATGGTTACTTGAATAAACTGATCCAGTGATTACAATTTACAAAGATATGTAACCAATTGGATCCAGTCTCTCCTCTATGATTGAATCATGACATGATTTTAAAATACTCGCGGAAGAGCATATCGATTTGTAGATTTACTCTGTTCATTCCTACAAACTAATATTGAGTTGCAAAATCCATGTGTATAATAACATTTACATTATCGCTTTGCACATAATCTAAGCAGATAAACGCCGGCAAATAGATGCTGTATGAACTAACATATTGTTAGATTACAATGTATGATAATATAAATGCAGTACACACATGGATTTGCTCATTTTTGTGACGCTCAACATAGTATACGGAAACTAGAAAATAATAATAATAATAGTGGTTAAAATCGTTTTTTCGCCATTATTATTATTATTATCATTATTATTACTTTTACTGCTATTCATGATGCCCATTCCTGTTAAATTGACTGTGATTTAAGAATATTGATAGACGTAGGTTTTCCCCGAAACGATTCGTTGTTATTAAGGGCGCGAAGGCGATAGTTTTTGTCGACGAGTGATATTCCGTTGCGATTATTATTTTTATTCGGATTAGCATGCCCGCGTCTAGTCGAAGTCACTAAGAGGACTTCTATAGATCGATAGACGATTTTTCGCGTCGTTCGCTTATATTACGTTCGCCAACTATGCTAGGGAGACGCGATGAAACGAAAGAAACGCGCGATACATGTCTCGTACGTCTATGTTAGTGCGTGTATAACAGGAACGAATAGAAGACCAATACAAACAAGCCACGATTTGATATTTTACGATATATACTCTTAACAGACCTCGCATATTTTATTTATAAGTCGTTTATTCGAAGAAAGATGCGAACGTGTATTGAATACATGCGACGATCGCTATTACATTACTCATCTCGAAGTAGTCAAGGTAAAAGTGAACTCTCACACTCTCCGCCTCGTCATCACGTTCAGCGACAAGTTCACCGATAGTATAAGATCAGCTATCGAATGATTTTTGCACATGACCGAAGTGACTCGCTCTCACTTATTCCATCAAAAGAATGTATACATGTTTTAATAGCGATTTTTAAAGTCTGATCTAAGAGGGGACGAGAATGGAAGGTATTATGCCTTCAATCGTGCAGATTGACTGAGAAATCAACGAGAAGAAACACAGAGTCCTTCTCTACTGACTGATCATTAATATTATCGCACACTACGAAAACCGATAAACTGCCATTGTTTATGACATAATAAGTTAGACTCGAAGGTGAGATGACGATGTGCTCGAAGCTTTCTTCGGCTGACTTTCACGACATCGCCTGAATCATCATCCCCATATCATTCATACTACTGTTTTACGTCAATAGTCGAGAAAGCCGAAGCGCACATCTTGATCGCACGTTCGAGCGCGAATCATCACGCTCATTTCTCGATTACAAACGATCCCTACATATTCATTGTGTAATCTCTTAATACTTTCAATGCCGCGGCAATCGTGTCAAAGAGCAATGTGTCTCAGTGACATATATATAAAATCACTATACTTAGAAATTTGTATATAAATACGAAGAAGAGAGAAGACCGATTTGTTTACATTTACATTTGATTTACAATTTTACGATATACAATTCCTAATTAGACTTCCTGAAAAATTAAAATTCATGCGGCATTGAATGTGTTAATGTTAATTCTAACGACAGTCGAACTAATTTATCAAGTTTCGCGTAACGTGTCAAGTTACGAAACAAAGAACGCTCAATTTATTGACTGATTGACTATTTTAGCTCAAGAATTAACTCGAAAATCAATACTATCGCGATCGGACTTCGCCTGATTTGTAAACGATAGAAGACAAGAGCTTGGACAATACAAATTTTTTAAAGTCATACACATTTTTAACATTAGTCACATACAAATACACAAATATCTATATAGCTTAATTTCAAATTAGGACTCTGAAAATACAATATACGTATTTTCTTGAAATTAATTATAAATAATATCTTATTAAATATAAATGTAATTATATATGTATAATTTTCAATGTTAAATGATGCTGATGATTTTAGTTTTACTTTTGTGTTTTTTGAAAAAAGAATAATTTGATAAAAAATAAAACACCTGACGTGTCATCAATAGGTTTTCTAAAATACTCTATATATCTATTCATCGTAAATGTTTTGTGAATGTGTGTTACTATTATGTCTTATTATATTATTCCAATTATGAAATTTTTTGACACAGATTAAAGCAATACAAAGGTCCGAGTGCATTGAATACAATTTTAACTCGATTCTAACAAGAATATAGACGATCGAAACCTAATATGATATATTGCTTCATTATATCGTGACAAAAAATAGTCTGATTAAAATCTATCTCGATCTTTATATTATCGTTAAGATTCGAACTATGTTTCGTTTTAAAATGAAGCGTGCAACGTGATTCTGCGATTCTAGTTTCACGATTTCTCGATCGATTGTGACTGTGGCGAAAAATAGAGAGGATAATTCTATAACATCGCGCTTTTAGGATCGTAATCCATAGGAGACTTTACCGTCTTTTCGAAACGTTAAGATTACGAGCGAGACGATCGAACAAAATCCAATATTAGACTATTAACAAGAATAATCTCATATTCATTAGCGATATTATTGTTTATAATTCATTGGCTATATCTTCAATCAATATAATTGTAGGAGAGACGTATGGACTTTATTAATACTTTTTAATTTTTAAGGATAGATGTCCTCGGGAAGAGTGGAAGTCAAATATCAAAACAAGTTTAAAATTAAAGATAAAAGCTTTTTTATAAAAATCTCAAATATTTTTATTATTTTAATTTATTCCTGAATCTAAATGTATTATTAAATTATAATTCTGTTAATTTGGTATTATATATATATGGTATATTTATCATTGATGTATCTATTGTGAGCATTTAAAGAGAAAATAATTTCTACCATTATGATTTATACAAGATTATCTAAATATTTCTAAGATTATTAAAAGCGGAGAAATTTTCAAATTTATAAGCATCGATAATTAAAAATATACATGGTAATTAAAAGTATACAAAAATCTAATTTATAGAAGACTTCATTTTTTAATGTTTTTTTTGTGATTTCTGATTTAAATTTAATGATAGATTAATGATAGATCTTTCAGCATCATACTTGTATATTCAATGATTCTACCAAAGTAGTAGAAATGCATTTATTTTTATTGAAAGATTTAAATATTAGAGAATTTTAAAGAATATTAAAGTTTATTAAATTTTAAAGAATTTTAACGAATATTTTAATAACAGTGAACGTCACAAATATTGAACGTAATTTTTTCAACTCGTGCTTCTAAATGTCAGGTTACATTAAATATTAATTGAATATGTTTAACGTAAAAATTTCAAATATTTTTATCTTTTTATTAAAGTACAATTCAGAATATCTTGAATTCTCTTTCAAACATAGCCGATATTTGATTTTCACTCTTCAATTGTTCCTAGGAGCCCATCGCATTTTCCTTTGATTTTTTTCGCTTATATTTTATATATATTTATATATTATAAAAAATAATATCTATATATATATATTTATATATATTAAATATATATATATATTTTTTTTGGCCAATCAAGTATGAGCGATATATTATAGTTTGACTTGATCTATAATTTGATTTAATATTTCATCACATACACACACACACACATCGATCGTGCGATTGATGGATTCCGTTCTCCCTATTTATATTTACTGAATATAATACGAATTCCGAAAGAGATTATGCACTGTACAGAACAAATTAATTTAATAAATTTTGTTCTCCCCAAATTTTGACTGCATTCGTAGAGCAAAATAAATAAATTTTGCAACTAGAATTATGACGCTCGTTTTTATTTCTATCCCGTGTCTGTAACGTGTATGTATGTGTACAAATTCGAAACTAAAGAATGATGTGTGTGATTTTAAGAACATGCAAATTATACACATGCTATGGAGTTGAATAATTACATATTCAATATACGGAAGATAAAATATTTTTTTTCGTAGAACTATTTTTTATTGGACTATTAGTTATTTATTACTCGTATAATTTCTTGTGACAGTCTCGCGATATATAAAATGTAAGGATAGTGAATTATATATATGTATATATAATTTACGTGTATATATATATATATATATATATATATATATATATAATTTATATTTATATATTGTCCGTCATTGAGACTATTCCATAATTATCATGAGCTTATTGTGAGCTTATAATATTTGTATTATGCGCATTTATGTATAACACCAATACTTATATATAATACAGCAGAGTGTTAGATATGTTAAGATGTTTAGATGGTGATCTCGTTTTGGTCCTATATTCAAATTGGATTTTGTTCGTAATCAAACGAGTTGAAAAGCGTTACTTTGTATAAAAATTGCCAAAAATCTCCTTTGAATTATCACAGCCAAAATAATATCACTGAAATTGTGAGCTGGTTTTACACAAAACGATATTTATACATCGTACTTGTGTTACAATCGCTAATGAAATACAGAATCATTGATGTATCACCCTTTAATTAACAACTCTTTGATGAACTCGGTAATTATTCGTACTTAACTAAAATTCTGACAAAGAACAATCTTTGCTATAAATTTTCAATCTCCAATGTTAAATATGCAGTTAATACTAAAATTACACATTTAAAGTTTACTATAAATTGAGGGAAGAAGAAAAAAATTTATTTTCAGCTCTGAATCTTAATTTGTTAAAAATGAAATTTTTGATTGCTTATAATTCGGAAACTCTAATGATTTCTCGATATTTTTACACAAAAAATTAACTCTAAATATATGACAAACAAATTTAACATTACACAATGATATGGTGAGTCATATTATTCACTAAATATCAAAAATGCTTACAGGAATAAAAAAACCATACGTGCGAATATAGTTTCGAGAAGAAAAAAAATAGAAGGCATTAAAGAAGCAACATCTATTTCAAGTAGTTTAATATAAGTTAAATGTCGTTAATTGATCATACATTTTCGGTTCTTTGACTCATTCATTCGACTATTGTCCCCCTGTTAGTTTGTAATATTAGATTAACTCATTAGATGTAACTTATCTCGCGATACGATATAATAATAGTTATAGCAGCATACTTTACACGAACTATTACGTTAATCAATACTTTTATTATCCACCGATTAATGCGCCGATTTTAACAGCTATTAGATCATGTACAAGTAAGATATTTCCGATGTGAAATTCGATAAGTTTCATTAAATCGATGATAATATAATAATAAGCAATAAGAGAAGTTATAATTTATGTATTATGTACAAGCATGTACGATGTTGTCGATGTATGTCTTTTAATCGATTTAGTCGATGATTTTGTTTTTGAGTTGCTTTTCTGAATCATTATATGTATATATATAATATCACCTAATCTTTATCGCGTATTTAGAATAAAATCACCTATATATTCTAGATTTGAAATGCATTTTGTTTTTTGTCGGAAAATGCCAACTTTAAAGCTAATCTAAGTTCCGCAATATAACACACTGTAAGAACAAAATGTATTGGATATTTGGTACTGGAAATACAGGATTTTAAAATGTGAAATAATCTCGCTTTTCTTCTCGTATGTACATATACTACATTTCAATATTAAAATTGTTTTATTAAATAAAGTGCAATATAATTGTATATTTTTTACTTAAGCATTTATGTATATATGTGTTAATGTAATTGTAGAATTCACAAGATATATTCTGCGATGAAGAATTTCTCAAAGTATAATATGTATCCATAAATATGATAAATATGATAAATTAAAGTAATCAAAAGTAATAAAATTTAGTGCTAAAAAAATTGGCACTGTTGTATGGAATTATTTTTACGTATCTTTATTTGAATTTTAATGTTTTAATACAACATCTGAAGATAATAATAACTCAATAATAATAACTCAATAAAGATAATAATAACTCAATAATAATAACTCAACATCTGAAGATAATAATAACTCTTTATCATCAGTTAAAACATTATTATTTATTGTCATAGCAGCGCCAAGTTTTTTTATATTAAATTTTATTACATTTAATTACTTTAAATATATTATATTGTGAGAAATTCTTTATCAGAGATTATATCTTGTGTGTTCTAGAACTATATTAAAATATTTAAGTAAAATACATAATCATATATTGCACTTTATTTAATAAAATACAATAGACCGAAATAAATGTTTAAAGAATATAGCGAGTATCGATTTGTCTATTAGTTTACGAGAATATTATAACGACTATGATTAGCTATCGACATACGACAACGTACGGAGTGTTATCAAATCTATACATTTATTTATTCCTATGATTATTATTATATTTCAAAAAAATAATTCAAGTTAAGAGAGTATCATAGATAAATATCGTACAGAGAAATATCATAGATAAATATAATATCATTTCTTTTCGTAGATATCTTCAAATTAATGGGCTAATAAATCACGAAAAATACTGCGACAGATTGCAAAATTGCATTCAATCGATTCGTATCTTTTGTGATTATTATTTAAAAATAAAATTCACACACATTGATGTTACCAACAATCGACCAGACTCTTCAATTATCATCGAATCAAATAATAATTGCGAAGCATTAATCAGAGTTGCGAATCTTTAATATTATTTCGTCAATGATGAAAGTTATCTTTAAAAAACCAATATATAATAAAGCTAGCTATTGCTTATTGAATATCTATGATATGAGGTATGTCGGTAAAATATTTTTTGAACATGTGTATTTGATATTATGTACTATCTTAGACTAAATTATATTCTATCAAATATGTCCTATTATTACTGCAAATAATTATTTATATGTCATCATCATGAGTATAGAGTTATGATTTTCCAATTATGATTTAATTTTCCAAAGATTAAACAAAATCGTACAAAATCCTATCATGCTTCTGGATATCTCGAGAAGATGTCACTGTCAAAACCAATACAGAGAGAACATTCGATTTATAATAAAAAAAAAGAGAATATTCGATTCCTTGTTAATCCCGTAATCATGTAAATTTTCACCATAAATTTTTAATTATTTCTGTTTAAAATTTCATTAATATTTACGTGCGCGAATAAATTATACATTTAAACTAAATATATTTAGCGGTCTTCTTTATTATGTAGTAGGAATAATATTTAATGCAAGCGATATACCTATATGTATATTGCAGGTTTTTTTGAAAAATCAGCATTTTTATAAATAAGCTTAATCTTTCTATAAAGAGTCAAATTTCTAGAGCAGAGTTTTATGTATGTGTATGTTTTATAAAAAATCTAGACTTTTTATAAAAAAATTGAATTTACAAAAAGCTCGTGCGACGTATGCATGACATATACAATGATAATCAAACATTCAAAAAATGATTACATTCAAAAAATATTTTTAAAAGTAAATTCTATAGAGAGAAAGAGAGAAAGAGGAAAAGAGAGAATTTATCAAATTAACGGCAATAAATATTAAAACAGCCTAAGAAACAATATGCATATATACAATATATGTATACGTACAATGTTTCGATTAAAAATTATACAATACGCAGAAATATATGTACAAAGACAAGTTAATTTTTTTTAACAGCCAGGCTTCAAATGCTCTTATTTTTACAAATAAAAAGAACCTATAAGATCTTTTCCTATCGTTTTAATTTCAAATTCAATCTATAACATCTCTCTCTCTCTCTCAATTGATTGTAAATTTTTATGCTAAATAGTTATATCTCAGCGCAAATAAAATCTTTTGATTGCAAAAAGACATCGGCTAATTAAGGGTTAATCGCAGCATCATAAAACACAAGTATCGCCGACGAATAGAAATTCATTGCAATAGCGTCGCGCGTTTACAGTTACTCCCATAGGTTTCGCAGTATTCTTAGTTCTCAGGAGCACGACGCGACAGCGTTCTCTCTCGCATACAAAACAGTCGATCAGAAAACCGAATCCCCATTCACAATTATTGGAGGTTACCCTCACTTCCCGTTCACTCCATCCCTTTCTTTTTCTCTTTCTCTCGAGCCTTCTTTAACTTCACAGCTTCCCTCTATCTCTGTTCCTTCTCTCCTCACCGCCTTTCGTTCATTTTTCCTTCACCTTCTCTCTTTCTCTGTTTCTCTCTCTCTCTCCATCGTCACCGCTTTTAACCTGCTCTACGTCCCCCTTCTCCCTTTTTCTCATCCTCTCACCTTGTGATCCTGTCACTCTCCCGCTTTCCCCCCGCTTGTCTTCTTGCTCGTTCCCCTTTCCGCTCTTTCCTCCTACTCTTCTCTTTCTCTTCTCTGCCTTCTCTCTCTCCTCTCTCATTCGTTCTCTCACTTCTATATTCTCTATCTTTATTCTAAATTACGCTGGTTCATCACTTTTCCATAACTCCTAAGTATTGTTTTATTTTATATGACATTTTGTGTGTGTGTGTGTGTATTTCGACAATTTTTGCTATAATTAATGAAATTATAGCATCCAAACTTTCCATTGAAGAATTTGGAGATACGAATAGATCACAATAATTAATTTAATAAATTTATATGTATAATTTGAGACTTGTCCAACTAAATATAATATTTAAAGATTAGATCAAATTTTATGATATAATATAAATTACTACGATATAAATTATAAATTTCTACGATATAATTAGAATATTATTCTGTGGTATACATCTAATGTGTACAAGAGTGCGACACCTGTTCTAACTTTTTTTTTTTTGAAGCTACAGATATTATATATGACATTCACACAAGATAAAACTGGAATAGTGCATTCTAGGTGTAACAGTACTGGTTCGTGCGATCATGATGATAAGCTACGTATCGAAAAGATAGGATCAGTTTCATCCCGTTGCCTCACAAGAACTCTTTTTGAGTTCTCTCATTAACTTTCTTACAATTACTATTCTCAACACAACTGTGTCATTACTTTTTAACCCTTTCAATTTGCGTTTTATTTGAATTGCGATATGTGTGTCAAGCTACGCAAAGTATATATTTCGAAATATGAGAAACTACAAGAATTGCTTATAAAATTGTACATAAAATTATATCTTTCGCTCTACGTGTCTGTCCATATATATCGTATAACAATGTGATTGCCTGTAATCTAGTTTCTTGAAAGAAGTATGTGAATATTTATTCAACTGCATCGAAATATATCGGTCCGGATGATCGTATAAGTTGTCACGCGTCATCGAATTTTAATATAAAATTGCTAACGTATATATATCAATTTTTTCTCGCTGCTCTGATTTCATCAAAGAGTCACTCTTATTTCGAACTCGTTCGAAGTACGAAGTCCCGGCGAACGCGCCAGGACGAGCGCCTGCTGACTTCATCTGGCCGCAGCAAGCATGCTCCGAGAGGACGGACCGGTTCCAAAGGATGCTCTTCCACCTTTCCGTCCTTCGAGCAACGGTCGCCGTAAGTTGCTTCTTCGTGGTCGGTCCGTGTCTTCCCCCGTTCCCTCCACTCCCCGCCCAACGTTTTACTCGCGTAGCTCGCTTCTTCGGTGTCTTCTTCATCTTCGTCGAGCTTCGTCCTTCCGCCACGTTTACCTCATCGCAGCCTCTCCGTCCCCTGGTCCTCGGAGTTTCCTGTACGCGGCCATGCACGCGCGAAGGCACGCGGTATAACCACCCCGCCCGCCCTCCCTTCGCGCCTCTCTCTCTTTCTCTCTCTCTCTCTCTTTCTAAGATCCTCCTCTTGATAATTTATTTTTGATAAACGACGCGCCCCGTCATACCGCCACGCGGCATGGGAAACTCACCTTGCCACTTCGCGCATTCTAGCCCCAAAGAAAATCGCTGTAGGATGCGTGCGCCCACATCTCTCTTCGGTCGCCGCCACGACAAAGTCTCTTCTCTTCTCCCGAGCGAGAGATTGTATTCGCGCAAGGTCGAGACCTTGCGAGCTGTAACGCGGCGAGTTGCGACCACGTATACCGATTATCGCGTCAAGACAGATCTCGGCTCTTCATCCACAGAACGTTTCGATCGAGATCGATGTTTAGCCGTAGCTATCTAGATATTGCAACATAATTGCTCGCACGCACACACACACGCGCGCACACACATACACATATACATTATATATTTTCGAATATGTCCGAAAGTTCTCATTTTGTTTTCAATGGCTGTTTCTTGAATAAATTTATCACGCTTTTATCATTCTTTTAAGAAAAACTAAAGAAAATAGTCATCGACAATTTTATTTTCAATTTGAGCGGAAATTTCGGCTTCTAATCCAACATATGATTTATATTCTATCGGGGATCTATGGTAAAATAAGTTATTTATACTATTAAAATTTAATAAGAGGACGAATATTAATATTTCAATATACATTTATTTATATATGATCAATTATTTTAGAATAAACTAATATTATTACACACGTTTTTTAGTTATTAGCTTATTGTGTGTTAGCTTGCTTTATATTTCCTTACAGTTAATATCGCTAATCTTATTCTTTTATTTTATTGTGTTTCTTGGAATGTATTCCTTTTTTATTTATTACATTTCGATTCCATCGCGTTTTGCAGCCGGGACGAATATTCACAGGATGGGATACACAAAATCGTGCGAGTCTAATATAGAAGCACAAATCGTGAAAAAAGGTATCACCTTTCGACTAAAGGTACGACCTTTCGACTAAACGAAAATTTATAATTAATTCAAATTTAATAAATGTGGAATTGATTTAATTAGTGCAAGAGAAATCTTAGTTAAACTTGGGTTTCGAAGAAATGCTCTTTAAATTTTTAATACTTTCAATGCAAACCATTCTAAAACATTTTCCTAGAATCGATAGCAATAATATAATTGTATATGCAAAGCCAATTTTGAATTTCGATTTTTTTATCGACAAGTGGCACATATCAGTTCGCTATCTCTTATCGTTGGCAGCGCTCAAACATAATAAATCGGTGTGCTGCTGAAGAGAGGAGGAGAGAGAGTGAGAGTGAGAGAGAGAGAGAGAGAGAGAGAGAGAGAGAGAGAGAGAGAGAGAGAGAGAGAGAACGAGGCATTGATTGAAATTTAATATGACGAAAAAGGCACTCGAGAAGGCATTTTAATATCACAGACCTGTCGAAAGCAGCATGGTCCTACTCTCGGTGGCCACACGATTAATAATTTATCACCTGTCAACTTCTGATCAAGGCTGATGAGTGCGCTGTCGAATTAATATATACATCTATATGCGTTTAATTCGATTACAAAAGCAAAGAAAAAAATTCTACGAGCGTTCTATTATTATTGCATCCTGCCAGTTGTCTGGCGAAACGTAAGCTTCACGTAAAAAAATGATTTTAAATGGGTGAATCGCGTCGATTTGTCTATTATTCTTGATATTTGTTTAATTTCCTCAAAACTGGCAAATATTCTCACAATTTAATATTTTTATATTCGATTTTCTATATAAAAATATATGAATTCTACGATATATAAATACGTAAGACCATGATTATTTTATTATTATAGAATATTTCGTTAAAAGTGAAGCGTCCATTTATGTTTAACAATGCTTGGAGCTATGGTCGTGCGGAGTTCACTTAATGAAATTGTCGCATGTTTCCATCGATGTGATATACTATATCTGGGCATAATACAACAATAGCCCAATATTTTTCTCGGTATTCTCAATATTACACGCTTACTTGCAGGCAATATTTATTTTCGATAACTTAATTTTTTGGTAATTTTATCAATATTTACTTTAATAATATTTGGAGCTATGTCGCGCAAAGTTAACTTAAGAAAACTCTCACATTATCGATGCAATGTACTGTCGTGATATACACTGAACACATATTTATTATAGAAAAATATTAATTATTATAAAATTATTTTATTATAAATATTTTAAATATTTTAAAATATGATCTAAAATTTTTATATACATTATATTATAGAATAATTTAAATTGTATTAATCTTGAATTTATACTCGTGTCGCCAGTGAAGTAAAAAATTAAGGGGGTTTATTTTAAAAAACGACCCAACTGGCAAAAAATAGTCTTTATTATAATGATGTCATAGACGACGTTTCGACCTTTGGTTTAGGTCCTTTTCAAGTCTTAAATGAAATAAAAACATATACAAAAATTAATTAAATTCGGAAGATAGCAAACAATAATGGAAGAGTGAGATGACAGACGAAGAAAGGAAAACGAAAACAGCGCAAACCTTAATTAACACTAACCTTAGATGAAATATTCATATAATAAAAATTAGTGAAAACTCAGCATCGAAATAATAGATGTCAAACAACGTTCCTGTCAAGAGCAATGATACAACACATACTGAGAAAGAGAGCAATGTTTTAAACGACTTTGATGATGTTATCGTAAATAGGGTTTAAATTATCTGTGTCTTTTTGTAAGTTGATCGTGTTGTTATGTTTTTTTATGAAAAACATTTCGGCAATTTCTCTCTTTCTCGTGTGCCTTTCACAATGTAAAATATTCGGAGATGTCCAATTAATGTCCAAAAAAGAGTATGTACTTTAAGAGAACGGAAAAATATGACTATTAGTGCTGATAACAACAGCAGAGCGTTCGATATCTCGTCATGCATTTTATTACCTTACATAAAAAATTTAAGTGACAATATTAGCAGAACAATTAAAAAAACAAGCTTAAAATTAATTTATACAATACCGAAAAAACTTGACAAATTGATTAAACGAGGTAAAGACAAGTTATCTAAAACGGACAAAACTGATATAGTATATAAGATCGACTGTAACAAATGTGACGCCACTTACATAGGACAAACTAAAAGACATTTGAACACTCGAATCAAAGAACATATCAATAATATTAAAGTGCATACGAGTAACCATAATGTAATTAGTAAACATAAAACTGAATATATGCACGACTTTAATTGGACATCTCCGAATATTTTACATTGTGAAAGGCACACGAGAAAGAGAGAAATTGCCGAAATGTTTTTCATAAAAAAACATAACAACACGATCAACTTACAAAAAGACACAGATAATTTAAACCCTATTTACGATAACATCATCAAAGTCGTTTAAAACATTGCTCTCTTTCTCAGTATGTGTTGTATCATTGCTCTTGACAGGAACGTTGTTTGACATCTATTATTTCGATGCTGAGTTTTCACTAATTTTTATTATATGAATATTTCATCTAAGGTTAGTGTTAATTAAGGTTTGCGCTGTTTTCGTTTTCCTTTCTTCGTCTGTCATCTCACTCTTCCATTATTGTTTGCTATCTTCCGAATTTAATTAATTTTTGTATATGTTTTTATTTCATTTAAGACTTGAAAAGGACCTAAACCAAAGGTCGAAACGTCGTCTATGACATCATTATAATAAAGACTATTTTTTGCCAGTTGGGTCGTTTTTTAAAATAAACCCCCTTAATTAAATTGTATTATTACGGAGATAAACGAATAATTAATTTTACAAGTAACAAATAATATAAATAAATTATAGATTGCTCGTCTCACGATTGCTTTGCTGTTGCTCGCCGTCTTTCCGGATTCCTGGACCTCCTTCTATTCTTCTTTTGTCCATCTTTTGTTGCTTTTGTGGAACAAAATTCGTGCTCTACTCACTGTGATAAATTCTTCGTTGCTAATGAGTGATATATTATACAATGAATAGCTCGATTGGATTCGATCTGTCCCGCTATCATTTGTTAATGACTGAAAAGAATAATAACTGTAATTTCACATTGCAGTGCTAATATTGCACGGTACTATAAGAGTTAATGATTTATTAAGACGTGATATATTGTCCGAAAATATACAATTAAAATTTAGTATGCGATATATCTCGAATATATAATTCGTGAATTAATAAACGCTAATTGTGATAACGCTAATTACAAGGAACAATCGCGCTTAGTATTTTACTTGTCGCGATCGAGTTTCGATTAATCGCGTTTCGATTAATCGAGTTTCGATTAATCGAGTTTCGACACAGCAGCTTCGGGCCACTACCTTTCTACCTTTCGAGTCTCGCCGGTGGCCTTGACAAAGTTACCGCGTGTAAACAATAGCACGCTATGCCAGAAACGCTATATCTACGTCGAGTGACAGTGATTTAATATTTAACATAATGTAAGTTTATGCGGGATATTCTATTTCTTTTGAACTTCTCTCTCATTATTTATTAAACGGTTAATGCATCACGACTATCGTGATCCTTATTTCATCCTCTCAATCCGAAAATAATGGACAAGTCACATTTAAATCTACGAAAAATTCAAAGCGTAATGAGAGGTATTTTCAAAAATTAAAGTACCGTTAACAAAATAAATATCGCAATGAAACAATAATTTATAATTCTCGTCTCCCGTATTATTTTGATTCCTTCATCAAATGAATATATAAATCACGCGAAATGTCTGCTTAACCTAACCGTCATCTAGACTTATACACGAATCTGAGTTAATTAATCGCGCGGGCTGAAAATCGCCAATATCGTAGAAAAAGATCGCTTTTATGTGTATGTATATGTATATGTATGATGTCTTGCAATACTTTTTGCAATCGTATTCTGAAATGTACGACAACATAGAACGGCTCGATAAACATCGTAAACACAAGCGTGAAATTTGCCGCGTATGGCGTATTCGTGCTATATGTTTATACGCACTACGCAGTCATCTTGTGTTGCCGTTGCCATTCGCACGACGAGACTCGAGCGGGAAGGTTAGCGGCGCGTGGCGCTGCGACACGCATCGACGTATTATATCGACGTATTATTCATACTGAAATTCGATCGCCACAAGTATCAAAAGATGCCCTCGATCATTCCCTGTAATTATTACAATTAGCTTTTGTCAATCCGCGCGATTAACTACTGGTAAGCCTAATCTAACCTAACTACTTCTTAAACACTTTCGGAATATACTATCTCACATCGCTCTTTAAAATTATTGCCGATTCAGATATAATTTGTTCACCATTTTCGGATTGAGAACGTGAAGTAATCACCGGATCGAATGATTCAAGTTCATTATTCAACAGAGAACACCGTGATATGATCTACATCGATCGTAATAATACATTTATTTCTCGCGCGTGCAACATTGAATTTTGGTTATATATTTCCGAATAATATATCGCATCTTAGCCATTGACTCGATTTTTATAGTATTATGCAGTATCAGGATGAAAAGATCGATATTATTCTCAAACTTTTCAGCGATTAATAAAGCATATCGCAGGTACGGGACGGTCGATTTATTTTTACGTACTATTTGTTAGGTTACATCTCAAAGGTTAACCGGGCGGTCATACGCGATACGCGGACACATAAAAACTCTGTCGTCCATTTGTCGAACGCCAAACGGATCGTAGCTTTCGCATTGTTTTTCATTGTAATATAATAAAATCGCGCGTCACACGTGCATCGATTAACATCGGGAGTGCCGTGCAAAGAGTCGCGCGATCGTCGTATTCTATTGATTAGTGCGCGCGCGATTGTAATTAACAGTATTTTCGTGAGTGTTATGTGTCATGAAAAAATAGCGAGAGATGCACAAGAGAGAGAGAGAGGAGGAGGAGGCCCGGGGAGGTGTCAGGTTACGGCAATGCAATCGTGAGGTGAGCACAGTTGATAACTCATTTATTATTCGTTACTTGTAAAATTAATTTTTCATTTATCTCCACGGTAGTGATCCATTATAGATTTTATTGTATAATGCATATAAAAATATTCTAGATATATTCTAAATATAGATATATTCTAAATTTTATGATTTAATATATTTAAAAGTGTATTTTTATAATAAAATATTTATAATACAATTAATATTTTTATATATAAATACATATATAAAATATTTCAACATTGCAAGTTTAAGATTTATAATTATTTCGATATAAGAATTAGATTTTTGTTTATTATATTTTCTAAACAATTAAATTCAATAAGAATTTTTTTCGAGAATTATATAATTTGTTTCATTAATATTTGTCTTAAAGAAAATGAATAAAAAATTTTATTGCGCGCAATAATTATGTTTGAAAATATTAAATACTTTGAACATTATAATTTATTTGTATTTTACAGATCAACGTTATGACTGCAATTTCGCCGTTGCACATCGTACCGCGGTGAGTGATAGATAATTTTTTATTTTATATAATCTTGAAATTAGAGAGAGATATTAATATTTTTGTTGAAATAATTAATTAAATAACTTTTCTAAAAAAAAAATGCCAAGCATATAAAAGTATTCAGAATATCTCGTCATACGTGCATTCATATATAGTTAGAAATTTAACTTTAAATTTAATTTCGAACCAGCGAGTCTTTTTGTACTCTGTACTGTACGTGCAGTCATTTCTGCATGCCTGCTTAGTACTAGCAAGTTTTAAATTTTTCCCTCCAAAAACGCTTTATACTTCAACAAGGTTACAGAGTTACATTTTCAATTACACAGCGAATGGTAAGAATGTCCTGTATTTCTTAAACTCTGAACTATATTTCCTAGATACACTCCTGTCGTTTTTGCGTCTGGCTCAATCCTCGAGAGATTGGGAAAAGAAACGAGGTTTCTCTAAGCAATTTCTGGATTTCTCATTGCTTCATTCTTACCATTGTCGAAATAATTTTTCCTTTAATCATTTTTAATTTTCTCTTTCTCTATCTTTCTCTCTAAGATAATTTGAAAAAGCATAAATTATTATATCATGAATCTTATACAGCAGTACTCTCAATAATATTTTACAGTAATGTATATAATTAGAAATATATAAAATTCGTAATTAGTTTCATTTACAATTTGGAGAATATTTCTATATTTAATCCAAATACGATTTAATTTAATGTTGAGTTGTTAATGAATTTTTTACATGGTCTTTATGAGCGCTTTATAGTGTACTATCATGCATTACTGTAAATACCGCATTAACGTGAGAGAGGAATCCCGTAAGAATGTGTCCTGGGCGGTGAGCGGATAGCGGATAACGCATGATTCACTCTCTATGACTCAAGATCTAGTCGCTTCGGTCGCTCTATTCGCGCGGGAGAAGGCGCGCCCGGATCACAGCATAACGTTTTCCAATCCGAGTCAGCGACTTCTCCGCAGTTAATGTCGTGGAAGAAAAGAGTCAGGCGCGGCTATATGCTAGCAAATATTACGTCACCAATGTCGACGTTTCTTTCAATTCTTTGCGCACACACACCACCCACACATACACACACGCACACCACACACATCCCACACCCCCACAATTAGCAGCAAACTCAATTCTGAGTTTAGTAGATGTAAATATCACAACATATGTATATAAAAATTTATTTTTATATTTTTATGGAGCCCATTACTACGCGCACGCGCACACATACGTACATACTCGATCGAGGAAAAATTGACTTCAAATATTGTAGTTATTAAAAATGTAGACTGTGTAAAGATGATGAAAGGTCCTAATACGTATAAATTATATAAGTATTTCACATATAAAAGTGAATAAAATCTAGTCTTTTCACTGAACACCGTCAAATTGATATTAGATTTATCAAATTTAAGGCTAATGAAATTTCTGAGATGACTAAACGAAATGAGACTTTTCTCTGACTCATTTTTTATAATAATCGCGAATGCATATTGAGTGAATAACGAACGAAATTCATAACGCACACGTTAACGTGGATTATCCACGAAATTCCATCGTTTACATTTCAAACATCATTACTAATTTATCTCTAGGTCAGAAATTGTGCAATAATAAATCGTCTGTTTTTGAGACACATTGACAACAACACACTTATAAAAATTAATCTGTTCCACTGTCAATTATGATATACGTGAGCATCTTTAAAACGATTGCAGATATTATTTTTACTTTTCGAGTTTTATTATTGGATAAATTGGATAAATTTGGCATTAAAATTTCTTGTAAAAAGAGATAGAAGCAGTAGATCAAAATAAAAATATCATTTCTTAAATCTGTTATAAAGATTACGAGTTAATGTAACCAAAATCAAAAGAGAGAGAGAGAGAGAGAGAGAGAGAGAGAGAGAGAGAGAGAGAGATTAATAAAAGAGAATTCTTAAATGTCAATTCGCGATTTCAAAAATATAGAATTCAATTTCGCGAAGTGAATTTCCGCCGATGCCTTTTCATCCATATGTTCCTAGGGTTTGGAGGATTATAAATTAAAAAAGAAAGAACACGAAAGGCAAAGGATAAAATTATGATGTAGAAAAGAATCAGTAGAAAAAAAAGAGGTGAGCGCTGTTAGGAACGAAGAGTAGAAGGGAAAAGAGAACGACATAGTTGCTGAGAAGGGACGAGAGGAATGGAGCCGTAGATATGAGGACGCGTTGGAGAACGGCCGTTAGTTTGCTAGGTTTGGCGGCATCGTCGTCGTCGTCGTCGTCATCGTCGCCGCCGCCGTCGTCGTCGAATATCCTCGGACGACGGTGCTACTGTCGACCTCGTGCAGGCGTCCCTCGCTAAAGTAGGTTAGGTCGATGAGGCCACGACGATGCTGCCGTGGTTTCTGCGCAGCGCTCTCGATTCTACACCCCCTCTTCTTTCCTCCTCTCACTATCATCTCTCTTTCTCTTTATCCCACTATCTCTCTTTCTCCTGCGTTTGTCTTTCTTTCTCTCTGCCACTTTATCTCGCTCATTCTCTCTCGGTGTTTATAACTCTCTATCTTCTTTCCTCTTCGTCGCTCCTATCTTGCATTTTCTCTTTCTCTCTCTTTTCATTTTTCTCCTTATCTCTCTTACTCTGTTTCTCTATATCTCGTCTTCTTTCTCTCTCTCTCTGCTATCTATTTTTCTCTGTTTCCCTTCACCTCTCGCTGCCACTATCACACACGTTCTCTCTTTTTCTCTCTCTTTTTTTGCTTGTCTCCGTCACTCTGACAATTCTGCTACCAAGTTGGCGATTCCGCAAATCGTCACTGCCAGCTACCGCACGATCGATTTCTCACAATATTTCTGTTTTTCACAAATTCCAAAAATTTTCTCGAAGTTTGATTCAAGTTTGGTTTGACTTTTTAGTTTTAAAAAATTGTTTATTCGTTTGTGCGACACAGAATTGTTAATATACAACTTTATCCATGAGCTCTATAATCTCTATTCGAGATAAAAATTTTATAACTAAAATAAAAGAAATGAAGAAAAAAATAAAAAAGTATTACAATTTTTTAAAATTATCTTTGAGATTCTGAAGATACAGAGTTCATAATATTTTGCGGAATAAATTTTTATCAATTTTTATCAATTTACTTGTTACAACGTAAATAATATATATATTGCATACGGATACTTAATACCACGATTAAGATATTAGCAACTAACTCTCTCTACTTTTGGGATTACTCTATATATACATATAATACATATATGTACATAATATTAGTAACTTATTATATACATATAAGTAACTATTGCTTGGGATTTAAGATTTACTTGCGAATAAGCAATATATCATCTACGTTCTCACTGGCTATTTAGCTTCTCTCTATCTAGAGCTACAAGGAAAATGCACGCATAATTTCTTTCTCGTGCCCGTTTCGCTTCTAGATAGACGTTTTCATTTTACGCAAAAATACGATGCATCTCAGACACGCAACAAAGTGCGACGTTTTAGAGTAACATTTCGATCGATTATATGTTACTAAAACTGAAATATTTTACAATCATACATTTTTTATATGCATAATAGATAATACAACGAATGTAATTCGCGAGTTTTTAAGTTCTTAATAATTGCATTATTTTAATTGCATTATTTTAAATAAAGGCATTTTATTTTAATTATTGATGAATTTAAGCCAAAATTGTGATCTAAACATTTAAAAATGTATACAATGATCAAAATCTGTCGCATAAAATAAAGCTTAAAAAATGTCGACTTTTTTGGGGGGTAACCTCTGTATTAAAATATTTATATTTCTTTTTACAATGGAGGAATTAAATTAGAGAAATATATTTAAAAAGTAGAATTATATTATATTATTTTATATCTATTTATGCTGCGAAATGTAGCAGACATTCTGTCGAATACGCACGTTGGAAAAATCGATTGGATTTATTGAAATTCGCGATATTGGGGGTGTTATTAGGGTATTAATGTATGCATTACGGCAAACGAATAAATATACGCGCGCAACGGCTGTGGATTGCCGATGGAATTAGTCCCTTTGTACTCAGAGAGAGGAATTTTGCGTGTTTCAATTAAACGATCATGAATTTTTGAAAGTATCTGACATCGTGTGATTTCTAATTATATTTATCTTTGTCATCTCACGTCATCGATATTCTTGATTTGCAAAAATATTTTTTAAAAATTAATTCTTAAAAATTATTTGATAGCTTAAATATCACTTTGACATTTGTAAACATTTCGAGTCAATATCATCCAAACTTTAAGCTTTATGTTGACATATGACATATATCGTTTGGGTTTAAAATGCTTCGCTAAAAAAATTTATAGAGAGAAATGAAAAATCAAATTAAACGCTCTAACGAATAAAAATAAAAATGTTAGTATCTTGTAAGATTACAGCCCTTTTCTCTCAAGATTTATTTATAATGTCTTAATTACATTATATTATATTACAAATATTATGCATTATATCAATATATTAATCTTAATACTATAATGAAATAATATTAAATAACAAATTAACATCGATTATTAATAATGAAAATATTAAACTATTGTAATTAGTGTGTCAATATCTAACATATTTTTCTATTGTTTGGATGTATTTTTCCAAAGTTAATTTATTCATATTAATGTGATGGAAATTATTTAATTCTTCATTTCATCTGCTTGTAACTAAGGATTACTTAGCATAGCAAAAACTAATATAATTGATATAACTAATGATTAAAGATAGAATATTTAAGTATTGACCATTTGGTTTATTTATTTAATTGCAACCACGTTTGGAAAAAGACATGTAAAGTTTTGAAGCAGGGAAAAAAATAAATTTTTGACAACGCAGCTTAGAGTTTTAGAAAGTTAGATACTGAAAACACAAGAGAATGACATACCTGGTGGCGACACAGATGCCGTTATGTTTCCTACCGGTAATATGCCAGCAGGGAGAAATTCCACGCACGCAAGAACCGTTGTCCGAAAATCGACAATGATTAAACAACGGGAAAAGTCTCCTTCTCTCAATTGCAAATGATAGTTATTTCATAAGATATTTTTTTTCTACAGCGAAGCTTGATATATCGGTGAAAATTGAAATTATATATTGTGCTCTAACAAAAATATTTTTTCATTTAGTAAATAGCTTACTTAGAGAGCAAGACAGTCAATTTCCGCGAAATAAACTTAATAATTGTTTGTCAGCCTAAAAAGAATATAGCCAAGCAAGGAAAAATTAAAAACAAAACGTGCATTCTCCTGCTTTATTATATATTCAAGTTTAAAAAATTTGACAAATGTTTTTAAATATACATACACTTTAAAGCTTTATATTTTTTTTTGGAAGTCAATCGCGCGCGCGCAGTGCAGTGTCTTTCCAGATTTTACGCAATCTCATATTCCTGTCTTCCTTGCGGATAAGATAACTAAGACCAATTAACTTTCGGAAAAATCAAGTTATAATGCGCGATGAAGCGTTTATCGCGAGTGGCGATCGAATCGCGAGGTGACGCGAGAGAACGATGAAAAAAATTCGACTCCCTTGGAATTGCGCGGCGAGAGAGCAGATGGACGTATCGATCCATCGACACTCGGAGCTCGAAGCCCTACCGCCGGCTTGAACGTTATACAGTGCGGGCCAACAAATAATACAATTACTATGACGAGTATTCGCGACCGGCTACTAATAAATGTATAAAATAGAAATAAAAATTTATTACGATCGCATGCCGTACGCGACCACGCGGTTACACATTGTTCTATAAACGCATGACGATAAATAAAACAGAAATCGCGAAATACTATCGTGCCGAATCTCGGAATATGCGGCGCGCGCGCTTGCTTGCCGCCAAAATCTCGCGAAACACCCTTCAATTTGTATAATCTATACCACCGGTCTGTTTTTCATCTCCATCCTTCGCGCTGCTCTTTCCCGTGTGTTCTCTTTTCTCTTGCTCTTATCTGTATCTGTACTTGTACCAATTGCGATCTAGGTGAGCGCATATGTTTAGCTGTCCCAAGTTTCCCGCACTTTACTTCAGTATAGATTTATGAAATAATTTAAAGCGGTTTTTGTTTGTAACAAGAATGTCAAGATATACTAATAATTTTGTAATTTTTTGTTTGCATTATTTTAATTTACAATGTTTATTAAACAATGAAAAAGTTCTTAAAGAAGGAGAGATAGAGAAAGAAGGAGAGAGAGAATTATTTTGTGCATATTTTAATTCAATATTATTATGGGTATATAGGGTATATGTGTTATACCCTATTACATGTTATATATTTTTTGTGTGTGCGTTGTATTTATTATAATAGTCCATATATTATAGTAGCTCACTTAAAATATTATTAAATATGCATAAATAAAAAATATTCTAAATATGCAAAATAAATTTACATATAATTAAATATAACACGTACACACACACATACAAATATAGTAAATACTACATTAAATTGAAAAAAAAATCTAAGAAATCCAACATCTCAGGAATTTCATTACTGATTCGATAACCTCTTCTCCTAGTCCGCAACTATCGCGCTCGCCGTTATTTTTCCGGCGAGCTTCCGAACGCGGACCGCTCGGAGGTTCAGCAGTTTGCCGCCGATTTCAACCAGTCGATCGCCATAGCGAAATAGACTCGCGAATTGTCCAGCCGGTCGCGCCGACCGGATGTCGACGTATATCGATCCATCGAACTGGACCCGCGAGCTACCGTGTCGCGCGGGCCGTCAGACGTAACGGACAGGATAGTAAAAGCCCTCTGGTTCCAGTTGGTACGACGGGTCCGTTCGTACATCCGTCCGTACGTCCATCCGCTCGTACGTCCGTCAGCCCGTCGGATAATACCAGAGTTCACCTAAATATAACTCAGAAGCGGGGAGAAACGGAGGAAAGCGCGCGCGCGCGTGAGCTAGTCAGTCGGGTGAACGCGAGAGGAGAAACGGGAGGGAGAGCGAGAGAGTAAAAGAGAGAGAGAGAGAGAGAGAGAGAGAGAGAGAGAGAGAGAGAGAACGAGAGAGTAAAAGAGAGAGGGAGAGAGAGAAATGGCGGAGCAGAGGGTGGTAGGGAAAGAGAGAGTGAGAGAGAGAGAGTGAGAGAAGGGAGGATGGGCGAGACAAGGAGCTCCTGATTCACCGCTACGCGTTCAGCTTGCACGGCCAGTTGCAGCTGCATGGACATCAGCATGGCCATGTATTATTTTGTAGCATGCTTAATATATACGCCCGGAGAACAGATCGGGCCGAATTTCGACCGCGAAACGACGAGAATTCGACTTTCCGTAATTGAGTACATACATACGTTCATACATACACACATATATCGCACCGCTGATGAACTCCGAGTCGATCGATCGCCACGTTAAAATCTTGACGAAGCACATTAATATTTCCCGCGTGTACAGCGCAACGCCGCGAGTCGAATCGCCGATCGATTCGACCGAGCAAAAATGGAAACATGCGGTCACCGTTGTCCTGTATTCCCGAATTATCATTATTCTACGTCCAAAAAGACGCGAGCTTTCTCGAATCGTGCGCTTTAAGGATCTACGGCGTTTCTAGAAATAGTCATTATTCGAAAGAAATCATTGAAAAACTCAGTATTAAATTAGGAATCTCGATTAAAAGGAACAATAGCTTTATTCCTTAAATCTAACACTTAAGCTTTAGATAAAATCTCCGTTAAAGTGAATTAAATTCTAATTAGATTTAAATAAAAAATAAAGTCTTACTATTCGTTTACATATACTTTCTTAATAGCCAAATATATATAACAGTATATAAAAGAATGTATATAATATATAAAAGAAAATTTATACACACACGTGAAGTATTCGATACTATCTTTGTTCTTATAAAAAAAAAATTGAATTTTATATACACATATATGTGTGATGCGATAGGACGCTAAGATTATGTGAATAATTAGGCGATAATTTCGATAATGTGCTGCGTCGCTTTTGCAATCATGAATATTTTATCTGTAATTATGACCAATATAAGAGGGAACTTGAGTTCCCTCATTAGCGTAAATTTGCGGGGATCGATTATCTATGCTTATACGCTAAAATTCTTCTAGTTTCATCATTCAGTGAAATAGGCGAAATATTTCATAAAAATAATGATTGGAAAATTTCAAAAATCTTTTGCAGCTTTTCTAACCATTTCCAATTTTTCTGACTTTTATGTTCTTCTAGATTCTCATAAAGATCCTGTCAAGCAAAGAATCGCATTTAATTTCTTGTCGTCGATATTCTTTCTCGTTACTTTAGTAATCGTTTGATTGCCAATCACATACATTTATTAATCATCCGTGAAATATTTTACAAAATGACACGCAAGAGAAGGAATATCGGCCATAACATATGAGGAAACACTGCCAAAATATTTACCCGTATAACAGCAGCGGACGTACGCGCGATTTTAAATTAAAAATTCATGCACTGAGTCAGTTTAATTTACTTAGATTAATTCTATTAATTTTTGTGATCGCCTCGAAACAGTTACATTTCTGGCCAATCATTATACTTTCTCCGAGAAGTTCTCGAGTTCAATCCGATTCACCCTCCAATTCCATTCACCTGCCATTAGTATGGCGCTAAGTAACTGGGACGAAAATGCTTGCATATTTATGTGAAATACCTTTAACAACGAAAAACGAGATCAAATTCGATGTAATAAATTCCAACAATTCGCTGCGCATTGCAATCGTTGTCAGCAAATAACAACGTACAAAAACGAACGAGCGCATCGTTTCTTCGCGACCAAAAAACAATGCGATATTGAAATTTTGATTTTTAATTCAGTTATCGAGTTTCTCTCTCTCTCTCTCTCTCTCTCTCTCGATCTCTCTCTTTGATATAATAATAACAAAGAAAAAAATTTCTCACTAGATACTCTGAAAGAAAATTTGAATCTTTCCTTTTTTAAGGAGCGTATGCACGTGCATATTGTATTACCTCCGCAGGTTTGCTATATATTTTCATATCTACGTCGCGAGAGATTATAATATTCATTAAGATTGTATAAAATTGTTTTTCATCGCGAGAAAGTATATAATCGAACCTTTCTTATTGAGATTAATGTCGAATGCAGCGCGCGTTAGGATCAACACTAAACAGTATTAAACCAAATTTTCTTCCCCCCTTTATCGGTGCAATCTAAATCATCTTCGAGAATATCGAATCGATAAAGCAAAACAAATATAAATAGATATACAGTTTTAGAATATCCGTTCCATTTTACTGTTTCCTACAATCATACTCCACAAATACATAATCTAAGGAGAGACTAGATTGTGTCTTATTTAAAATCATATTATTTATATATTTTCGATCGAATTAAGATTATGAAAAATATATTAAAAAATTAACATAGAAAATTAAAATTTAATTTCACATTTCTCAAATGATCTTCCATCGCGTAAAAGACGCCGAGTCCGTGTAAGGACATTCTTTGTAAGGGAGAGAGCTGCGCGTCGAATAATTTGCAGAAAATGTCAAAAGTCTACCAGGTACTCGTTAGATTCATTTTCCACGGAGACTCGTGCTTGCAAAGCGCAAGACGCAGGCGGAGAACGCCGGTAGCTCTCTCGTAGAGCGTCCTTACGTCCCATTCGAAAATAATACGGCGCCTCTCGTTAAATTACCCGCCCGCTCGTTCCGCGTCGTCCGCGCGTAATGCGTCATCCCCTTTCCCTCCCCTTATACCGCCACCATCATCCCTCGCCCACCGCCCCCCCCCCTCTTCCCTCCCCGACGTAATGTACATAAATACATTTAATCTCGCTCCTGCTGCCCTCCTGATATTTTTCGAGAGATCGATCGAGCCGCGCGGTCCCACATTTTCCCTGCTAATTCCGAGATCTCGTTTGTGAATTTCGGTCGACGTTGGCGCGTTCCAAAATTGGTATTGGCGATCCCTGGCAGCGCCGAGTTTCTGGCTCGAGCGCCGGGGGTATGGCAGAAGCGCGCGGCTATAATAAAGGCGCACTCCCCTCATCCCCGCGTTTCCCTCGCCATGCCTCGCCATGTCCCGTCCCGTCCCGTCCCATCCCGTCCCGTTCCGTCCCGTCCCATCCCGTCCCGTTGCATCTCGCCACGAAGCTTCGCCTCGCCTCCATACCGCTGCCGCGCACTCGCTCGCTCGTTCGCCCGTTCGCTCGGTCCCGCTTCGCCGGGTGGCGGCGTTACCCTCCTCCGACTCTCGCCGCTCGCTCGGAATCGGAAAGGGGAGACCGCGTTGGCGCGCGCAGGCGCGAGGGTCGAATGGAAAAAAATCGGCCGGGCTGACGACGGGGGATGGTCGTCGTATCGATCGCGCTAACATCGGGGACCGAGAGAGCGCCGGAGTCTACGGGTATAACCGTGAGAGATGCAGCCACGATGACGGCGGGGGCTATACGAACGAGAGTGAATGACGTACCGCCGAATCCTGGAGGACTCGATTATTATGCCTCTCGACATTACGACGTAGAACGAGACGTAGCTCTCTTCCCGCGAATGAGATCACGCGACTTGCCGATTCTATCATTACTGTCGAATTAATTCGGCAATGTTATATCGCTGAATTATTTTAGACGATTGGAATTTTTATCGCTTGCTCCGAACAACGGCGAATCATTGAGCGGAGAGCGCGCCTCTCGTCGGGTCTGACTTTACTTCTCGTTTGCATCCTGCGCGAGAGGCACAAGGTAGCACGCGTTGCCGGTCTCAGAAAAAGCCTCATCCGTTTATACGTTCTACAAAGCGCGCAACAAAAGTCAGGGTCGACGTTGCACGAGCGTGTCCGATGTTGCTCGAAGTTGTGGCGCGATGGCGAGGAGGATAGGGACGATACGGTGAGAAACGGGGAGAGATAGAGAGGAACCGAGCGTGTGCGAGCGAATAGAATGTTGCTAAGGGGGGATGATGAGGAGGGAAGCGCGTTCGACGCACGATGGATACAACGGATTAAAAATCTCGGATATTTTCGGCCACGTTCGTCCGCCGTCGGATGTAAAATTTATACAAAAATACAAACGCGCGACGAATATTAGCCGACGTTATGTATGTTATAACTGAGAGAGCAGTCCGCGATAAATTCTCGACTTTGTTCGACATTGACTGGCGTTGCATCCGTGCGACTGCAGCGCCGTATAATATAATAAAGAGCTGTAATCGTGGCAAAAACCGGATAATTATTCACAATTCTGATGACGCAAAATACGAGAACCATGCTGAAATAGCGCTAGCTTAAAAATATTGACAGATATCTGTCAGTTAAGAAAGTCAATCTACAACCAACAAGCAGGGCCGACTTTAATATCGAGGTGGCCCCGGGGTCACAATGTCAAGAACCTCATCACTAATGAAAAACATCAATTTTAACGCCGTTTATTTGTGAGAAATAATAAAACGGCAAATAAAAAATGGAAATTTATCTAATATATAAGATTTATGATTTATTTTAAAGAAATGAGAATTTATCCAGGCACCTAATCTCTCATTGCAGCTATATTGGATTATGATATCTAAAATGAATATTTTTTGATGTCATGTGAATATTTTTGTACACTATACACGTTGAAATAAATTAGATTTCTCTACATCATGTCGCAATTCTTATTTGATGCAAAAATACAAAGATTTATGAAATATTACTGATAGATGACTGTGAACATTGATCAATCATCATAAAATTCAATGGCTGTAATAAAAGACCAGAAGCCTTAATATAAATTTCACACATTTTAAACTTAGCGTTTAATTCCAACATTAATATCACTGCGTGTAAACTTATAATTTAATCGCACAGTACAAGCAGAAATTTTATTATCCCATCCGATATATATATATATATATATATATATATATATATATATATATATATATGTATATTGCATGCTATTATTTATTTATTATGATAGGCGCGATAAATTAAAAAGTAGGATACTGTAATTGTAAAAATAATTAGGTAATTGTAAAAATAATTATTACTACAAGTCAATGAGGTATTGTTTTGCGGAAAGATAATATATATAATCAAGCAGTAAAGTACATATGTTGGACCTATTTCATTTATATAATTTTACATGTATATACATAAAAATTATTTCAAAGTAATTATACAAAATAATAAAGAATAAATTTTTAGGTAAAAAGAGACAAATCTCTCGCTTTTAAAATACAATACATTAAATTAAACGTGATGACTGTTTAAAAAAAATGATCTAAATTATTCATTTTGACTATATGGTTGAATATATATAAGACTTAGAATGGTTGTATTAGCATAAACAAAATATGCTCTAAATGCCTTTCTCTTTTTCTCACAATATTCTTTTATTAATACAGTTTTGTAGCAAATTTTTAAGACAATAAATGCATTAAAAGTTTCTTCTAAAAATATTTTGCTTTATTGGATTATCTTGAAGGTTTCATTTGAATTCTAAACCGCTGCTATGCCATTTGCTTTGTGAATTAATGCTTTTGCTATCTTCTGCTTGCAAATTGAAAATATCTGTAAGGATAACAACAATGAATGTTCTTATATTTCCCTATATAAAAAAGTTAGAGAAACAGTACTAAAAATAAATTTGTACATAATGCTAGATTTGTTACAGTTTATTAAGAATTACTTATACAACATATATCATACACATTTATAAAAATTTATGTGGTTGAAAAAACATGTGTATACATATATGTATAAGCTGTCTTTAATCATGATAAAAGAGCAATTCACACAAAATAAGCATATACATTACTTTTTCTTTGCTTTTTAAAAAGAAAACTTAAAAAGAAAACCATCTTGGTGCTATTATAGAAAGCTTATTTTTTATATTTGATCGAATCATATTTCTTCTATTATAAAAAAAGAAACATTTAGTATATTATCAAATTCAATAGAATTATATAATAAATTACAAATTTTACATGTTTGAAAGATAGAATTTTTGATCCATGATTTTTTTTTTACAAAACTCTTTTTTATACAATTTTAAATATGATATTGTAAAACAAAACAAACATATTGAGACAAAGCAGTATTATATCTCGTGGAAGAACCATTGTAATAATGTAACAAACATACAAAAATAATATTGATAAATAATTTTAAAACAAAGGAAATTTAAATTTATGATATTAAGATTTAGAAAAGTAAAAAGTAGAAATACTTACATTGCTTAATCAAGGTATTCCGTGAAATCTTTTCAACATGATATCCCAAGATTCAATCTCATCTATCTGTAATAAAAACGTATAAATTATATCTCTGTAATGTGCGTCAATGATCTGTTATATATAGATGTTTACAGAATTGTACGTACATGTCAACCATAGCGTAATCCTTACGTTAGTCGGCCGAGTGCTTGTTAATCTCGCATTGTCGCTCATTATCCCGTGTGTGCTGATGTTATTTCAGATTGATAAAGCAGAACAATTCTTGTGTGCGACCGTACGTACCCCGTTGAGGCTGCCGCATGGCGTAGCGGCGTATTGCCATTTTCATTTAACGCGTCACGCCGCCGTCGTCGTCGCCACGCGAGAGGCGAGCATTCGGCACGCCGCGAATGTGACAGCCGGACCGAACGCTTCGGTTAAGGTCGAGCGGATTCGGTCCTCGTCGGATTTAAATATCGGCCGGAAATAGGACCTCCGTTCACTCGCGCAGCATCGTAGAAAAGGGTGGGGAGGGGGGAAGGGGGTTGAGATAGGAGGACCGCCGGAGAAGATCCTTTCGGCGACTCTTAAACAGGATCGCGCGCTTCGGATTGTACACTCTCACTCCAGAATAACAATACCAATAACAGCGCCATTTTTCTAGATATTTTTATATATTAAATAGATTAATTTTCTATTATGAGTACGCTTTCGCATTTTTTGTTTTTTTGTTTTTTTGTTTTTCGGAATTGAGAAGATCTGACTGTACATTACTCTTTCGCGCAAAGACTTATCTATATATAGAACACATATAGAACACATATTTTATATACATATTCTTTTTGATCAATTTGAAATCGAGTTATATCCTCCCTCCCCCCCCCTCTCTCTCTCTCTTTCTCTCTTAATCGCTTCTAAATTTTTCAACAAAAATGTTAAAAGATAGTTTTCAAGCGATTAAAAATAAAGGATTTTTCGAAGAGACGAAACTTTAGAGAAATGCAAAATCTTCTTGTCTAATTTCATGAAAAACATTTTTAATTTTTGAATTATTTAAAAAAAATATCTAACGTTGAAAATGGCAAACTCTTATGACAAACAATAATTTTTCTCGTTGCTTTTGATAAGGAATTAATAAAAAAATCCATAGATGTAAAGGATATGAGCCGGTATAGAAGACTTTGTATAGTACTCGAATATAATACGAAACCGTAAAATGATTAACCATAGCATTCAAGATAAAATGTCAACCATAGTATTTAACGTTAAAACTACGTAAAAACATGAAAGCAATCTCAAGAGTCTATTATAAATACGAAAACAATAAAAAGATAGTTCTGTATTTGATTTCTCTTAGATAATTGGTAGTGCTTTCTATTGTCCTTTGAGCGAGGAACTTTGCCAAAAATATATATATATATATAATAGCATTGTTTGTAAAATATCTCTAGAAACCAAGTACAAATAATAATAGGTGGTAGTAACAGTACTGACATAGACGATAAAATCAATTGGAAAAGAAGACGTGAAACAAAATTGAAGAAAAAATATAGGTGTCTCAGCCGCTTGTCTCGATGGTGAATTTTTTTCGCTATACATTTCGATATATATTTTGTTAAAATTAAAAATCTATTAAAGTAAGCATAAAAATAAAAAAAAATTTTAATAAAATTAATAATACAAAAATGATCATACATCAGAAAAAAAGAATTAGTGATATCTGGCAAATGACCAAGGATAAACGGCGACTTCTTGGCCTGAAGCAAATAATCAAGAAAATAAGTATGTTAATACACACATACATACAATATAACGCGTTTTTCTTTTTATTCGCAATATATAAAAAACCGACAAATATTTCTCAACGAAAATTATTCTGAAATCCTTATATAATTGCCAACCTGAAACTTAAGTTTCATTAGCTTTCACATAGATCTGTCGCTGTGCTATTCATCTCGTTAACTTGAAACTGAGTGTCAAGAAAAACGTCGCGAATATTGCTAGCATATATTCCGATGTACAAACGACACATTACGCATGCGTATCAACAAGACTAACAATAAGTCCGTTCCGCGAATATCCGGATATTAAAAGATAGTCGGTGGTACAGCGGCAGCCGCTGGAAACCGAGCGAGCGTGACTGTACAGGTTCCTCAGGTATGTACGGGCCAGGTGGAAACGTACTTGCGAAGGTAAACGGGATCTCTTCACGCTCGACCTCGTCCCAACTTCGATTCGCCGCAACCAACGATCGACCAATGATCGACGAGAGTCCGCTCGCGAATTATCACGTGTTTACGTACGCAAGACTGTATGGATTTATTCGTATACGCGACACTATTGTTACTGCACTATGGTTACATTGGAAATCTATCGCGAAGCGAGTAACTGCGAGACGCGTACGTTCTGCGGTTAACCCTGAACTACTATACGGGGTGTTTACGAACTCCACTTGGATAGGCTTAATTTGCAACATAGTAGGCCTCATTTAGAGTCGATTATTTCTTAATGTAAATATCGACGTATCAATATTTTTGATAGATGAAAAGCATTTTCGGCAAATGTCAGGATGTGAAAATCTAGAGAAATTTAATTTTTTATTTAATTTCAAATATGTGAGAGCTATATTTTTAAAATATACATATATATACATATAATATGGCAACACAGGAATGTAAACAATTAGAAAAACTGTTAATACTACTCAAAACGTTCAAAGATGCATTAGGTTAAAAGAAAGATGTACTTTTGCGATCATTAATTTTGCGAGAAATAGTTAATCCTGCATAATAACTTTCACCATATGAACTTAGAGGCTCATTAGACCTTTCGATACAAAATCGCGCGATATGAATCTTCGAAAGTGAGTTAACGGCGGACGTTATTAGTGCGACAAGGTGAAACCCAGGGGTAGAAATGTCTATTGATTTTTCGAAGAAAACTCGGCATCCCTTCTCTTGGATCCGCCGCCGCTAACCTACATTCGAGTTATAGCGGCGGTACAAAGTCTGATAAAACGCGTCCGATAATGAGACTCGCGGCGTATCGCGCCGCGATAGGGACTTATTGCTTTTTTTTCCGATGAAAAAACAAGCTTGCCGTGATTTTTCTAATGCGCGTCTGAACTTTTCTTTCCGCTTTCTCCTCCGCTAAAAAAAAAGAGAAAGAAACTTAAATCGGCATGACGAACGAGCGCGATACCGCGATTCTCGCCGATCGTTCGAATTTTGTTGGTTCCGTTGGGCGCGCGACATTGCACCCTTTAAACCGTTTTCGGGGGTGAACACGCCAGGATATATACCGAGCGACGGAGAGGGCGACTCGGTCGCAACCCCCCTTTCGTACTCGCGCCGAGGGGGATCGATCCGCGTTCACTCTGCGCACCTACCCCTGCGGCAAAACCCAAATCCGAATCCCGCTCGAAGAGCAGGAGCAGCGCCGGCTAAAATCGCCCGCGTTTTTAGCCGGGGCGAATTTTCGACGCGACGCCGTGCCGCGCTGATTAAGCGAGATGATCTATACGATTGTCGCGCGTATACGATTGTCTAACATTTTTATTAAATTAGATTCATCAAAATCGATGTAATTTCAACGAGTTTAACTAGGTACGGGAGAATAATCGCTATGTTTATTTTCGACAATGGGCATAACGATTGCACGAGTTACAATCTATGCTTGTGTAAAGGGAGAATACTGATGTAAATAGTAATAAATAAATCTAAACTACAATAAATTGTACTACAATCTTCGTTCATTGTCGCACAAAATTATCCCCGCTGGTGCAATCTGACTTCACCTTAGGATATTGCAAGAGCGCTATTAGTAAAACGACATTACGTTCTCTTGGGATTGTAGTCATCAAAAAAAAATAGTAACAAAGTAGCGACTATATAAAATGTAATTACATAATGTGACGAAATATGACAGTAGTTAATTCACTTGGAACGCCAAAGACATTAATTGCAATAAATAAATAGATTAATTGATCGAAAAAATTTTCTCTCTTTCTCTTGCTCTCTTTTTCTATGAGATAAGTCGTGAGAGACATTTTGGTTCAGTTGACTTTGGACTGGCTGTATGTGTGTGTGTGTTATAAATTTCTGCGCGGATAAACCGCGAGAGTTCCGACCGCACACGCGCACTCTGGTCGCTCGCAGAGTGTATCGGATGGTCCACCGACTACCTCGAGTTCGGGCATTCTAGCTGGAAAATTTACAATCGAGTTCGCGGAGAGTTGAAGATTCGCGAAAGGCTATGGTTCCGTGAGGGCGTACGATCGATACGGAAAAGTTCCTCGAAATCCTGAGTAAAGCTTCGCCTCGACTACTATTTCGCGTAATTGCAATCATCAGATCTAGACCGACTCTATTCGTTCTTGCGTAATTTTGTACGATCCTCTAGGACAAAAGTTGTGACCAGATCAGTTTCACGAAAAGTTGACTCCAATTTGTCAGAAAATAAACGATTGAGAATTAATGCAATGACATTTTATAAATTAGAAAACATTTTATTTCATATTTGATCATATCTATAATAATTTCAGCTAATTTACCTTTTAATTTTAACTATCAATGATATTTGTCCTTCTCTTTAGAGTTAATTTTTCCGATAGTATGAAAAAAAAAATCTTTCAAACTACGGAGCGCTAAAGAGAACGTGGTCTCGAAGAAGATGTCTATCATGATCATCTCCAAGGACAGAGTGTACGCTCTCTTATAGTTTCCTAAAAAAAGAGATAAATCATAAGATGGAATAAAAACTTTTTTTTCCGATTGCAATCGATTAATTCTGCCATATTCTTTATTTACAATGTTTATGCGTCAACGTCAATTTTAATATATCAATAATCTTAGATATAACAGAATAAAGCCGAAAAGATCTAATAAATGTTATCCAATATGGAATAAAAAAGACTCAAATAATACATATATTATATTTTTTTATGTCATCGTATAAATATATTTTTTTCTTAATAAGTAGAAATAAAATGAAATAAGCGCGAGAATTAGTACTAACAAATGTTTTCTATTTTATAAACGTTATCGTAAACAATTCCCTAGCACAAAGGTTTAAATAATATCCCCCCCCCTCCAGCTAAAAGTATAATAATTTATGTAACAAACTCTACTTATGAATAGTTAGCAATAAAATATTTGATTTTTATTGTTAGCTTCACGCGTGTATCCCCATGTGTGAACGAATAATTGGGTTAAAGAATATCAAAACGAACATCCAATTTCATGTGTTCACCGGACATTCGGTTGCGAGGGATCGCGTAAACGAGAGAACAAGGGAGGATCAACAAGCGTGGGTGGATGGGGGGAGGTAGAAAGTTGTCGATGATCAAATAATTTTCAGGAATCGCGAATAAATCGAGGGGTTTGCACGTTCGGCTCGTGTGCATTTTCGAAATTCCGGCCGAGGGAAGAGAGCCATTTTACATACGGAATTAACGTTGCGCACGCATACATACTATATGTGCATTCGCGCTGTGTATAACTATTCCAATCTAAACGAATCGAATACATAGCTCGAAAGTCCATTCATCGTGGCATTCATCTCGATATACATATATCGTTGTTCATGCATCATTGATGCGTAAAAATGCACCGGACACGCATTCTCCTTGTGATGTCGGCGCATCTTTCCATCATGACGTATTAACAATACAAATTCGGAAATTTATAATTAGAGACAGACATATCCTGCGATTATACGTGAGTTTGATCTTTCTACACTGACGAGTAATCCGATGAACCAAGTGTGTGAAAACGAGAAAATTGCATTAACTAATAAACTTTGTAATTATCTACTTTAAAAGATTAAGTTCATCGTCACTCTGTGATGCGATCTGATATTATATGAAACCTTTATTTTTTTTTAAATACTAGACGGTTTAATATTAGCTATCGTGCTAAATTTATAGCATTTACAATAACAATTTGTTCGTAAAGATAATTTTTATAAAAATATGACAGTCCTCTCTCTCTCTCTCTCTCTCTCTTCCCGTTCACCTATTTCTTCAATTATAACGTCGCGCATCGTTTGGCTCCTCCATTTTTAAAGCGCGAAATACTCCGTACTTCAATATCCAATTCTACTGAGAACGTATTTTCTGAATTATCACATTTTCAACGAAAGACGAAAAACAGATAGAAAATGAAAAAAATAAAATAAATTCATTATTTTGATTAAAAAATTTTATTTTTTTAAAACTTTGAAGATTATCAACAGAAAATGAATATTTTACGTAAGATATAATGAGAGCAAAAATAAAATTTCTATAATTATAATACATAAACTCAACTGTAATTTTATTAATGGCAATGTTTTTATTATTTTATTATAAAAAAAAAAAAATGATAAAGCGCCTCGTACAATTCTTGTCTGTTGAGAGACATAATATATTATGTAATATATTATTATATGTAATATAATAATTTATAAATGCTCTATATAAGAGGCACGTGTCGCACGACGATTTACATTGCAGAAAATCTCGCGGCTACTGCCGGATTAACGAGAGATCCGTGCGGTATGCGCATCTCGACGTTACATCTTCGTATTTTGCGCCGTGGGCGTTACACAGCGTGTCAATATATTTTTCTCGCCGCGTTCCGGTTTGTCCGCATTTCGCGTATAATCTAGTGACGTCGGGGCCCCACGCCGGTATCGCAGTCAGTTGGCATTACGGTTAGTCGGTATCCGCGGGTCTGGTCGGTACTACAGAATGTCGATAATAGGTCGCTTTTATCCATCGGAATTGCGCCCGTCGATAATTCGTAGGGACGAAAGGCGGGAAATGGAAGAAGGAAGGGCGAAGAAGAAGGTGACAGGAGGAGAGAGGCGGACATCGGCGAGGATCGTCGGGGATGTGCAGGGGATGGAGAATAACGCGAGCGGATGGAAGGATATAGCGAGAGGAAACAGGTAGGGGTAGTAGAACGCATTCGTGGAGAAGAGAGAGAGAGGGAGTGAGAAAGAGAAAGAAAGCGAGGTGGCGTGGAAGGGTTAGGTTTGAGTGGTAGGAGGGAGGGAAAGCGAGATGAAGGTGGGAGATGAGCGAGGGATCACACGGGGAGAGATGGAGCGGGTCTGAGAGGGAAAGGGTCGGGAGGGCGGGATGGGTTGGACGATGTCATTTTAGATATTCGATGGAACCTGCACTGTGCGAGCACGTTGGTAATACCGCGCACACAGACGGTGCAATAAAGAAAAGGATGTCTGGGAAGAGTAGGAATTATACACGGTTGACGCGTGGGAGATTGGTTCTGTGACTTCTAATTTTAATTATAAGAGCAAACTCGCAATGTATAGAGGGCAACTTGTTATTTGATACTCTGTTATGCCACTCGCTATACTACACGCATGCAAAAATCATAACTGCTTGAAACTCGTTAGAGTCCGTCGTACTGACTCGTACTTGCTCAATCTCGCTCTCTACCCTTACCCAAACTTTGTTCTTCTATCTATGTTATGTCAGGGACTATAATTCAGAAAGAGACAGAGAATTCCTATCGAACTTAGCTAGCCGGGATTCGTTGAAACTTACGTAATTACAAAAAATCATATCTTGTCGAAACCTATTAGATTGATTAGTTCTAATGTCATCCAGAACAAAATATTATCTTTCTGTTTGTCATACCAGAGGTTATACTTTACAAAGGGACGGAATCGCTGTACAATTAATTAATCAAGATAAAATTTTGGATGCATAATCTTCTAATATAGTTTGTAAAAATTCAAATAGGAGAAAAATAATTTTGATAAATTTATTTTAAGCGCTATATTTTAAAATAACAAAGTTTCTTAAAAAATTATTAATTAGAAGGAACTGATCTTAACGAAAATACTAGAAATATCATAACACAATAGTGAATATTACCCATCCAAAAATATCAAAAGTAAAGATATCCAAATGCAAGGTTTAATAATCCAAAAGGTTATACATAATATGGTAAACTTTAATCTCGCGATACGATGTAATTCATAATCATTTGAGATTGATCTCCCCCCTTCTCTCTCTCTCCCTCTCTCTCTCTCTCTTTCTGTAAATTTTTCTCAATATATACTCATTATACATTCGCAAACATGTATTTGATATAACGTATACATGCGCAAACATGTATTTGATATAACGTATACATGCGATTGCAATGGAAGAAAGCACTTAACTGATTTATCCTAAGCAAATACTGCTTTGCTTCGTACACTATGAACAGAATGAATAGTACAATGATGTGCCATCTAATTGACTTGATGTATATTGTTGTTCATCAAACTCGAGTTTTCATATAAATATTTCTTTCACAAATAATGAATAGCAGCTTCAAAAGGACAAATATCCAAAGCTTCGAGATATTTTTACAATATTTACTTCCATAGTCGTTTATCTCGTGACGTGCCTTGTTACATGCTGCTAATGTCATCATACGAAAACGAAGCGACTTTTAAATAGTACGACGTATAAGCCCTGTCAATTTTACGAAACTACGGTTTTTTTAAAGAGACATATCGTACATTTGATCATCGACTTTCATCGACGGACTTTTGTCCACAACGTTTGTACGCCACGCGTCGAGCAGTCACGCGACATGAATTATAGTCCGGCGAGATATATTAATGATCTTTAGTTATTCGCGCCGCGCGCGCGATCGAACTTAAAACCCGGCGGGATGAAATTTACCGTAGGTCATGGTGGACCTTAACCGCATGCTTCTTATTAACGATCTTGCTTTAAAGGTCCGTGGAGTACGCCTCTTATACGTGTGACAAATTACACTCACTATAAGCTTGGTATAATAACAATGATTGAAGAAGGAAGAAAGCAATGATTCGAGAGAGATAAAGAAAGAGGGGGAAAGAATCGTTTATTTGTACCCTAAGACACAATCTCTCTCTCTCTCTCTCTCTCTCTAGTAATAAATATTAGTATACAGAAATTTAGTATGGTGTATGAGAAAATAACTCATGACTAATTATTAATATATTTATAATAATTAATTGACATATGCGGTGTCATAGGTCGCCATCTTTGTGTCATTCTCTCCCTATGTTGCTTATCATCTAACTAAAAAATGATTATTTTAATAATTATCTTTTCTTCTTTACTTATGACTATAATAATTTTGATTTTTTGCAAATAATCACAGTAATCTAATGGACTGCACATGTAATGTTAATTAAAAATTAGAGATTAGTTAAGAGCTTTAAAATGCACGGGGTAGTTTCAAATTATCCGTCTGCAGCAATATTAATATAAATAGAAAGAGACATCTACAAAAATCTATACTTTCGGGAAAATTGTCTATAATCTATCAAAAAGAATTTACAAACGCATATGTAAGTTACCGGGATTGTTTATGTGAGTCAAACATCACAGATGTTATAAATACCTTCACTCATTCACAAAAATGAAGGCATTTATGACGCTAGGTATCTCATTTACATGTCACTTTCGCTTTGAACCTTTCGCATCGATACATCGATACGTCGATACGCCATTAATTTGTGATCCGCCGAACGTATTTCGATCGCCGTGGATAAGCCGGAATTCGCAAACGATTCCACGGCTGTTTACATATGAGGGCGAATACCGGCTGCGTTAGAGAGCGAGTACGAGAAAGGGGGAGGAAAAAAAAAAGAGAATTCCCTTCCTCCCACGTCGGCGGACCCTCTTCCTCCTCGCCGAGTCCGAAGCGTGCCAAACAATCGGCCGTTCGAAAACAATTTCGCAAGCCGATACATATCTCGCCGCGGTACCGGTATAGTCGAGCCGCGGTAGTAGAGGAAGTCGACGGCAGACCTCCGAGAGTAAAGAGAGCCCGGGGATTCCGAAAGCGCCTCATCTCATCTCACCTCTCGCCCCGTCGTGCCGTGCCGTAACGACGGAGACGGCGATAAAAGCGGTGCGCGGAGCGGCGGCGGGCGAATCGCACGCCCTCGTAAATAGAGTCGCGGGTCCATTCATGAGTTCGGCCAGAAGCAGCACGGCGCGCTCGTGCGTACACGCCGGAAAAGTCTTTTTCTCGGTGTGTTTTACGGGAGGTCAGGGTTACAGAGGCGGAAAGAGAGGAACGTGGCCAGGGGGAGGGGGGAGGGGGACGGAGGAGATGGAGGAGGTGGGACGAGAGTTTTACGTGCGACTACTACGGCTCTCTCCGTACAATATTCGTACGCGCTCTCCTTTTTTTTTTTTTTTTTTTTTTTTTTTCCTTTGTCTTTTTCTATGCACTCTACCGGCAACGTCGTTGCGGATAGAAATTAATTCGGAGTGATGCCGCCGATCACATCGCGGACCGATGATTTCCGCACGAATGACGCGAAAGTTTATCCCGGATCATCCATCGGCGCGATATCACGATGTTCGGTCAACGTTAGAAATAATCGAAAGTGAAAAAATCGAAAGCGGGAATTTTATCAGAATAGTCATTATATGCTAATAGCTAATTCTATACTGAAACATGTAAGGTTCAATGAGTTTTATACATTTTATTATTCATTTTAGATAGTTCTGAAATTTTTTGAAGTTTTACCTGCGACCATTCATGTACCCACACACATACACATACACACGCTCGTTGAGTAATTAGTGTCTCGAAACAATAACAATATATTAAATCGATTTCGACTAAATAAACTTAACAGTAATGAGAGTACGAATTGTTAAAACGTAGCGAAACACGATTTATCACTTGTAATGAGAGGTTCAGCTGCCTCTTCACGTAATTTCGCGAGATATTTCAACAGTTTCCCGTGAGAGAAACATGACGTTGCTTGCGAAAAGTTCAATTTTTCGCATAAAAGATAAATGTTTACTTTTAATATTATATCAATAATTGTACTCATACGGTATCCAATAAGAGAGAGAGAGCACTGTTCCCCCTAATATTTTCTTTTCTAAATTAATGAAAAGTGTACATTAATACACACACACACACACACACACACACACACACACACACACATTCTTTATTCTAGAATTATTATTCGCCAGAGATTGCAAGAGATTTTCGTTATTCAACATTTCAATCGCGCCAATTTTTATTAAATATTGTTTCTCTCGGATATTATAATACGAAGCTGGCTAATCTTAAAGGGAAAGTATCGATGCGTAAAAATATAGAAAAATTTACGAAAAATAATTAGAAGATTCATCGATATCTTGAGCATCGTAATCTCTAATCGCACGTGTGCCATGCATTACGACGTTCTTTCGCGCTCGTGTTCTCGCAGTCAAGATAGACTCCGAGCTTCGAAACGACTTTATCGCAGATAAAGATAGCCTTATCACCCTCGACGCGCTGATAAGACGCGCGTCGCATGGAACGACTGTCGACGTACTCGCGCGGTTTCCTTTCTCTCTTTTCGCTTTATTAACGATCATCTTAGGATTATAATCACCGACATATTCACACATAGACTGAAGATTTAGCCCACCGAAAAGTATCCATTATTGATAATTTAAGAGATTGAGAGTGATAATTTGTTTCGGTTAATACTTTTATATTTCACAATGATATTTCTTTGCTGTAAAAGATAATAAAGTGACGAAGATATTGAATGAAACAAAGCAGGTATATCTTAGCGCTGCTAATTATTTAGACTTTAATCGCTGCCGTAGAAAAAATATGAATACTCGATCTATACAGAGCGACGTATCTAACGTTACAAGTTATTTTTTTTCAGCATAAGCTATTAGAAATTACCATATATATGTTAGCTTCGATTGTTAAGACGAAACAAGCTATCGATTAATTCGTATCAATATTAGTATCAAATGATATTCAACTCCGCAAAGAAAGTGTCGGTAGTATTGCAACTATTTTAAAGTCAATATTATATAAAGCAAATTGTTGAGATTGTTTTGATATATAAAAATAATTACTGTATTAACAGAAAGAAATTATTTTTCTCACATAAATCATAAAACATTGAATATACACTTACAGAAAATAATTATCAATTATTATTTCTTTTATAATAAATGAAATAAAAAAAATCTGCTTCATATCCGTAGATAAAAGAAATGCGAAAACTCTCGGGCACTCTCCATAAATACCCTAGAGATGCAAATTTGTCTGTATCTCTCTATGTATGCAAATACTTTTCCACGCATATTTCTGCATATCTTGGCAATTGACATTCTCTGATAACTATAATCTACATTCACGTGTAAATTCATCAGTGTCTATTGTATATACACGTTGAGAATATAGTTCTTCATTGTCAAGACTGTACCTAATTATCCGAAAGTATCGAAAGCAAAGTATCGACACTTTGATACCATCGCAGGCACCATCCCGCTCATTAAGAATGTTTCGTCCTGATTGGTCGTTCGGCCGTCCCTCCCTGATTGCTCTTGTATTAGCGCTCTAAGTCATGCGCCGATAACAATCAGCACGAGCCGCTCTCGGCGAATGGAAGTCACGCGTATGCACGAGCTGTCGAATTAACCGATTAGCCTACAGCACCTGTCATCGTCCCCGGATGTCGGTGTCACCGGCGCTCCAAGCCGGTCTGTGTTAACAGGTGCCTTCGATTTCGAACAGTGCCGTTCGATTCGAGAGGCTAGAATTTTATCTTGTACGAAAGAGAAATTATATGCACATATTCGCGGTCAAAAATCGTATCATTGCTCGAATCTAAATACAACAAATCGTTCGAAGAAAGGTACAAACGGTTGTATAGAAATGAATCTGACAATTTGCTTTTCGAGACGATAAAAAAAATTGTAAATCTATATTGAATCTTTGTACGTTTTAATTAAATATATGAGATATACGTATTTCCACGGATAAACGAAAATATAACAAATTTATGTCAATTGTATCAGTATTTATTGAAAGTGTTGATTGCTATATGAATAACTAAACTGCAATCTGAATAGAGACATTATTAATACTGTCAGCGCGGGGTGCAAAGGCGTGCTCTGATACTCGTGACGATGCTCATCTCGATGGGGTGCGAGAGAGACGTGTTTACGAAAGACACAACTTTTGGTAACGCGGAGGCGAAAGGCGGCAATGGCGAGAGTGGCGGGAACGGCGGGAAAATTGAGCCAACCGTCCCGGTATATCTTGTTGCTGCACCACATCACCGGTGTAATACGGTTTTCACCGGCTCTTTCTCGAAGTTACAGCTAGGCAGAATCGTGCCATAACTGTACACGAACAACGCGCGGATTTCGCGTCGGTTCGACATTGCGTATATTGATATAACGTGCGATGTTTAGTATTTCCAGTTAATTTCAGGTGTAGTTTTTACATAATTTGAACTCTCGGATCTTCATTACAAAGCATTTGATTTTTTTTCTCAGAAATAAAAACTGCGATAAATTAAACGCATTCATTCGCAATATAGTTTTAGTAAGAAAAATTTGGAATAAAATTAAGAAAAAGTACGCGATTTCTTTTTTGTGATACGTCCTATATAAATTATAAATGCACATCGGAGTACGCATGCAAATTTTATATGAATATTTACTATTTCGAGATACAAAACAACTTTTTTGGATACAAACACTCACAAGCTAATATTTATTTGCATAACTTCTATGGGATATATTTCTTTTTCGAATTTTATTTTTTAATAATTAAGGTATTTTTTCCAATGAACTCTATTGCTTTTTTTTCTGTAAAAAAAAGTGTGAATAGTTTGTAATAGAGGCAATTAATAAGTGAAGGAACTTGTGTTTTGAAACTGCTTTTTCGTGACGCGTCGAGCGATTCTTGTCTACCACGTAAAGAAGCCCGGCAGTGGTTTAAGAATTCAGGCCGGAAGTGCACAGGAGTCACAGCTTTCGAAGACGATCGTAAAACGTCCCGTCAGATCTCCGCCGTTTCCTGATCCCCACCGCGGTATCCTTCGCCGAGTAGCTTCACCGAGGCATTAACGAGCGCTCCTAGTCGACGAGAAAGTTCAGCGACGCCTGTGCGCGGCAAATCTCAACGAACTGAATTCTATGGGCACCTTTGTAAGCGATGCGTACGCTAGGAAATATATCGTGAATAATTGTACCCTTAAAAGGACAAGAGTATCCTATGACATTACATTCACTCATAATACATATATAATCCATTTTTGCAATCTGAAACCACAAAACGACATTGATGGTTCTCTCTCTCTCTCTCTAATCGCAAGATGCTGAATTATTTCCGGATGCATCAGAGAAAAAAATCTTCTCACTTATCATGTATGATAGATTTTTATAGAAATATTACACGCGATAAAGATGTAGTCTTATAAATTTAAATGTGACCTTGCTAATGAAAAAAATATAACAAAGATCGATTCGCGGAACAGAGTATTCGGCAATAAAGTTTCGCATCTGAAATATATGAAAACAAAGCGGGGGCAATGGCGCGACGGGAAAAGACATAGAATCACCGAACGTGGGCGGAAGTGCGCGCGGTATCGTGCCAAATTCTAAATTCCCTTCCATCTCGCGGCCGTGCATGCGCGCCCCGAGAGTTCGAATAAGGCTCGCGTCACCACGACCTCGCGTCCAGAGAGCAAGGACATTCATTGGCCACAATTCATCCGTCGTGCCGTGCCCAGCCAATCGTAAACTCGGCCGACGCTTTCCTCCGGAATCGTGCTCGCCGCTCGCCGCCGTCATCGCCGTAGCGCACCTTGTTATCGCGCGTTCGCGCAAAGGGCCTACCATCATGTGCATAGATATCGCGCCGGATTGCACGCGTATAGCGCGCGTACGTACATACACGCCGGATAAGTCGAGGCGAGGCGCGTAGAGCCGCGGATTCGAGCGACGCGGCAGTTTCCATGCTCGGCAATGTCCGCGCATTCTCGCGCCGCATCGCGCCGGCCAGTTAAAAGTTGCCTCCACGCCGCCCGCTACGACTTTGGCCCGCCGCTCTCTCGCTCCGTGGCGTCAGCCGCGGTTAACAACAACCGGACACGTCGAACCGGCCGACGGAATCGTCGACAGGGAATCCCAGCACGTGCGCGCGCGCGCGTTTTACCCGGTCGTTTAAAGATTTCATCTCGACCTCTTGCATTTATATCTTGCTGTATTGTATATAATAGATTATTGTTACTGTTGCTACTCTACCGCGTCTGCAGATGTTCGTCGACGAACGAGCGAGTAATTTTGTCGAGCTTCGAAAATCAGATAACTTGAGAGAGAGAGAAAGAGAGAGATAACGGAGAATATATATTTCATTAAAGTTATCTACGATTTCAAAATGTTCTCCGTGAGCGTTCGTATCGACTCGAAAGCGCCGTTTCAAAGACTTGACAAAATCGTATTATGACGAATTTCAAGACTATCGTATTGCATGCTTGAGATAAAATTTCTTAAAAATTCCGAAGAGAAAAGAGAAAAGTACAGAGACAAATATGTTATCTATATTACAATTTACGGTTACGATATTTTCCGCGCGTCTTAATAACTCGAAGAAGAAGAAGCGCGCCGGTAAACGCGCGCCGTATAGACAATATCGCGAACTACTACGCCGAAAATATACAACGGCGCGCGCGCGCGTCCCTCGGCCCCGCCGACATATCCACCGTCGCCGTCGCCATCGCTTCCGAAGAGAAACCGAGCTCGGCGTTACGCGCGGCACGGAGCCGCGTCGTCGTCGGCTTGCGTACGTGTTGTGGCACGCTTGTGTTCTCTCGGTCTCTCTGCCGAGAGAGACCTCGGGGCCGCGCGCTCTGCCTCGCGGCCGCATACGGAATGACGCGCAAAATTCGCGGAATTGGCCGACGCGGGGAGGTCAGCCGATCGTGGAACGACGGCGCACGACCCCCGGCGTCCTTTCGCCGTCGCGGCGTCCCGATGACGCGCCCCTTTTACCCGATAGGGAATAAAAATGTTCCCGGTGAATTTTCTTAGGCTGCGCGCCGTATGGAACGTGGCTCGCGCGTTGTCTACCCGCGCCCGCCTCTCGTCCGCCGCACGGCTGGCTCGGCTGCGCGAGCGAGCGAGCGTGCGAGCGCGCGAGAGAGAGCGGCGACCACCTCTCACTCGGCCGCTCTTGCGCTGCGCGCCGTATACAGCCAGCCAGTCAGTGGCGAGTTTCGAACCTAGTGGCGTTAGGCTGACTCCCTCGTGCTCGGGGGCCCCTGTACCGGAGAGACCGAAGGTTCCCCGGTGAAGGCTGTCGCTCGCTCGGCGCTCTCGACGCGCGCCCCGAACCTCCGAGACTCTATACCTTGCGTTTAAGGCCGCGATGAAAATTTACTCACGGACGACGCGCTCACGTATAACTTCGCTCTCCCGCGGATTCCTCTCTTTCCCGTTCTCTCTTCGTTTTTTTTCTCTCGAGTCTCCTTTTTTTTTTTCTTCGCTACGCGAACGTCATTTTTCTATCGAATTGAACGTTTTGAAAATTGCAACAGCACGACAAAGTAACGTCTCTCCTCTCAATTAGACTCATCTCGCAGTAATCCATAATGTCATTTTCTATGCTATATATTATAGATATTATTATCATTATTATTGACTATACAATATCATCGTACAAGGCGAGAGAAATTTAGAATGTATATTCATTAAAAAGAGAATTCGTATGATTGAACGACCAGGCAGGTCTCCTCGACAGGTCTCTCTCTCTCTCCCGATTTTTGTCATGGAGAACGAAAAAAAGCGCCGAGCGCGGAAAACGTTCCGTCGGTTCTTTGCGAGCGCGTGATTACCTTGCAAGCCGCAAGGTCCTGGCGTCGCGCAGTGGCGCGATTGACCATGCTATCTCGGTCGTCTCGTAAGATATTAAAGCAGCGCCGCGACGAGGCTGCAATCGGTGCGATCTGCGCATGGACTGCGCGAAGTCATTTTGAGCTTCTGTCGTTCTGTATTCGTTGAAATATTTCAGCGGACGTCGCCGATCCGTTCTCCGATAACTTTCATCGACCGGCCGCGCTATCACGGGACTTTCTCGAACAGAACGATTTTTCTCGATCGCGGCGGACCTTTCTTGCGTTTCGAGTGAAGGATATTTAATATCGCGAAGCCGGTCCGTTCTCCTCCCCCTCCCTCCTCCCCCGCCTTCGTGCGAGAGAATCCGTTTCTTTTCCACAACGCAATCCGATATTTTTTTTTTTCGCCCTCGTCCTCCCACACGTTAATAAGCCCCGCTAATCATTCAACGATAAAAGCATTGTTTATATCTGAAAAGCTACGCACTTCGACAATGAATTTCCTTTCGCGCGCGGTCAGAATGACATAAACAGTCCTACGGTATTCAATTCGATATTAATTATGTAATTAATTTTCCCGGCGTGAATGAAACGTATCCTTTCATTTATATCAGTATTACAGCGGTACGTTAACAATATGATATTATGCGTTAGGCGAGCAGTCGACTTTTTTTTTTTTCAAAATTCATGTTAAGAACGACGCGAACATATGTTAGCGTTTGACAGAAATCATCCCTAGCATCGCGCAGGCTCGTTTGTTTTCGTCGCTTTCTTTTTTTTTTTACATTAACGTATTATATTGGCAACAGCATCGCGAATCGCAAGATAAGAAATTGTTTCTGGACGATCGCTTTTCAAACGATCGTACGTTGCGTTTTGATTTTCCGCGTAGAACGAAATTCGACGGACAAAGCGCGCGTCACGGGGGCACGTTGGCGCGCGTCTACGGCACTGACGCTCGTGTCGGAGTGCAGGTGGGCCGAGCGCCGGCGGAAATGGCCGAGCGCGCATTCGGGGGAAAACCGAGCGGCGCTACTCGGCTAGGACTGTTGTCAGAGTGTTCAGTAATGCTTCGCATGGCCAGCTAGCTACATTAGTGTGTGCGTCGGTGACATTCGCGTTGTCATCTGTTCGGAGTGATCGTGCGATGTTACTCGAGGAGCTAACCGGGCTAGATACCGGCGGCCGACGCGTATGTCGCGCAGTGAATTTTTCGTGAGACTGTGAATTTGAAAAGAAAGAGAAACATACAGAGGAAATATATACAAAAAGCGTTATAACGGACACGTATCAGGAAAGACGGACAGAGAGTGAGTGAGACACAGTGTGTGTGTGAGAGAGAGAGCGCGAAAGACAGAAAGAGAGAACGGGCATCGGGGGCGAACAGAGAACTCATCGTATCAGAGCCGAAGTAACGAAGGAACTTCGGTTCATATCCCGGTCGTCCGTTGGTGTCCGTTTTTCTTTTCTTTTTTTTTTTTCTCTCTCCGTTTCGAATACCGAGTCACGCGGAGAGGAAAAGAAACGGACCGTCGCGGTAGCACCGTGTACGGCAGTGCAGCAGCAGCAGCGTACCAAGATGCTGTCGTCAGTGTCAGCGAAATAATAATGTGGTGCGACGTCAGTCAGGTGAGTTTCGCGCGCGGTTCCGCGCATCGTTCTCTCTCTTACTCTCGCACGGCGCGGCCGGTCGCCGTCCTTTTTTCTCGCAACCCCCTATCCCCTCCGCGCGCGCGTTTGCGCTCCCCCGTACGTGCGTTCCCTTCTTTCGGCGTGTACGACACGCGTGCCGCGTTTCCGCGTTTCGCGCCGGTCGTGGAGAGCGGGTTACGTGATCGCGCGCCGTTTCTCGGCTCTCCAAGAGGCCGACGATCGTGAGAGGAGAGCCGACAACGACTCGAGTGTTTTGCCGTCGGGACTTTAATCTTTTGATAACGACGACGTTACGCGACACGTATGTATATCGATATATATATATACCGGTGCAGAGCACCCGGCTTTCTCGATCCCGTCGTTCTGTTCCGTGGACTCGTCGTCGAAAGAGGAGAGTCTCAATTTTGTTCCTAAATTCTTGTTCCGTCGGCTAACCGCGCCCGACGGCTATCTTCGGGAGTAAGGCGGATCGAAAAAAAGAAAAGGAAGCGGAAGACTTGCCGTTTCTCTCTCACGGCGCATCGCGCTTATATCGTTCTTGAAAAATCGATCAATGTTCCTACGCTCGCTCGTTCGCTCGCTCGTTCGTTTTCGGGCCCTTTAGCGCGAAAAATTGTTCGCGGCGCGCACAAGGCGCGACCGCACATAGGACATCCAAGTGTCAGATTTGACGCGTGGTAACCTCGTGTTCGGTAGTTTGAATTCGAAGCGATCCCGCGTTTCCTTGGCCCGGCGGGGGGGAAAGGCAGGAGGGCGGCCACAAGGGGAAAGAGGATGACGAGGCGAAGCTCGACGAGGGGGAACGACGAGGTGGCTTGTGTGTGGGTCGTGGAGTCAGCGGGGAGCGAGAGAAGGGGGGACGGAACGAGCGACAGCGGCAGCTTGATAGCGCAATGGAGAAGGGGGGGATTGAAACGAGAAGGGAACAGCGGTGAGCGGCAGGGTAGAGTGGTGTGGATGGGGGAACGGCGGGAAGAGCGGGCGGAAAAGGGAGAGAGAGATCGCCCGAGGCTGCTGGCTGCCTCTTCTTCGCTTGGCCAGCGCCGCGAGGAAACCTAGCGTCGGTTCAGAGATGCTAGGTGGGGGTACGGTTATAACCAACCATCAAGGGGCAGCGTCGTCATGGTTACCACGACGACAACAACCCGATCTGGTCTAGGGGGGTGTTTTTAAAGACATATTCGCTTTTGCCGCGTCTCCCGCTCGCTCGCTCTTTCTCTCTCTTTCTCTCTCTCATTTCCGGCGTTCTCTATTTTACCCTTCTCTCTCGCTCTCTCTCTCTCTCTCTCTTTCTCGTTTTAGTCCTTTTTCCTTTTTCCCCTCCGCCTTTCCCTCTTCCTAGCGATTGTTTTTCGTCACGAGGTCTTTGAGCGGCGAAATGTTTTGCGACAAAATCGAAGGAGAGGGGCGCGATATCGTAATCCACGAAGAGAACGCTAGTCGTAATCCACAAAGAGAGCGCTGCTCGAGTCATAATTTTGCGCCACCGCCATCCAAATTGTTTTTCGAGATCTTTCCTCGCCACGCGAAAGGTTACTGTCATTATTTATATAGACTCAATCTATTAATCACCATATATCCTAATAATATAGTGTACCAAATGTTTAAGTAAAATAATTATATAGATTACGAGATAAAATTTAATATAGAACACTGTAATTTAAGTAAAAAATTATTACTCGCGTCATATTTTGCAGAAAAATAGATCTATTAAATCTTGAAACTGAAATATTGGATTTTCAACTTTTCATTCAATTTTTTTTTAAATCCGACATTACCACACTACAGAATATTGTCGACTTATCATTCTCGGGTTAAAATTGGAAATCGACCTGCCGCGCTGGTTTGCAGTGTCAAAAGTAAAAAAAAATGACTGCTCCGAGCTAGCATAACACTTCAAATGCCAACCGCAAGCTGTTTTGTTTGGACGATTACCTTGTCCACTTTCCTAGGTCCATTCGTGTGAAATTGCACCGTAAAGGGTTACATTTACACGATTTGGTTTTGATGATCATTTCGGACAAAACCATTCAAAGCAAGAGGAATACTGTAAACAGTATTTCGAAAACATTGATCATCCATTGATCATCCATGAAATACGGTAGAATCATCTTTCATCACTTTGTTCGAACGATCATCCACAACAAATGATTTATAACGGACCGTATAAATAGCGTGTCAAATAATTTTCGAGACTTCAAAAGTTTCTCGCGTATGAATTGATGTTAGAGTCGTGTGTCCCTGGAACTATAGACAGATTATGAACGGAATTAGTGAAAAATTTTTAAGAGTCATCAATAATCCAGCGTATCAAAAATCTCTCAATGTATTCGAAGTAATAGACAAGTATAGGAACATCTTATATATTATAGGAATATCTTGATATACGTATATCATTTTCCGCACGATATATATTTGCGTCTCATTCTTTGAACATTTCAGCGACGGGAACGAATTAGGGAATAAACAAGACCACTCGCGATTTTCTATTGTAAAAGAAAGCAATCGACGATTCACTTGTTTAGCGTAAGCGCGATTTTCCGCGTAACGGGCGTAAAATTGGCGCATGGACGTAGAGCGGACGCGTCTACCAAAATTCGGGTGGTGATAAATCAGCAGTGTCTAGGGGATGGAGGTGGGTGGTACACAGGCACAAGGGAGGGACGGGGAAGAGTGGCGGAAGAGAAGGATAGAGAGGAGGAGAGGGTTTTTCGGCGTTTCCGACGGCCGGTGCGCCATCGGTGGCCCGATGACCGACAAAACCAGCAGTTTTTCCACGTGGTTTCGCGTCGTACGCGACAAAAGGTTGTCTCGGTGTGTGCGCGTGTTCGCTGGCGCATCGTTGAACTTGGACGAAAAATTCGTGCACGCGCTCACTCAACCCTTAACCCTGTCAAAATCAACGACGAATTCGCAGCTGCTCGATCACCGACGATAGTATAAATTGTAGTTCGTTTTAGTCATACAAGAAATTACGTTTATTACAAAGATTCTAAGATAATTATAAGATAAAAAGTAACTCTCTTTCTTCGTGTTACAACAAGTATTAACGAATACATACTTTATACTTTAATGCGCATTTTCTGCGAATACATTTGCATTTCTATGTTCAAGTTTTACAATTTTTGTAAACCGTGCGGATATTCTTTCTAAATACTCGAGAGAGAAAACGATAACTATTCTCAATATAAACTTCTCGCACCCTTTGTCTCAGATTAGTTTAAGACGCAGATCAAATATGATTACAAGTATTTGTCACGTAAATACTCTCGAAATTCTATGTTCTTCGACGTTACGCGATTGGCACGCGTGTGCCTCTTCGTTTGCTCGAACCGTTTCTCTAAATTCTGTTGATGTAAATAAACTGTTAATTTTTCGCGGGAAACCGCGAGGGGGGTATCGCGTTAAATACAGATGCTGATTTATGAAATTTTTTAAATAACATTTTATCGGGACACGCGCTTATATAAACACAGAGACCAGCGAACATCGATTCATCAGAGAGTGTGCAACTTATGTGACATAACTCCTCCGCGAAATCTATTTTTGTTCACGATGTATTTCCGTAATATCGACGTAAGCGGCATGGCGGATGCTGGACCCAGCGTTTGATTTGATGCCGAGAGACAAACCGCTGACCAAAAACGTGTACGCTAATTCCGTAATAGTCAGTATTGCAATACTAGAATTACTCTCTCACTTGATCAGTTGATCAAAATCGATATCCCATATTCATTTCGAAGCAATTAAAAATGATACTCTACTGTGACGATATGAGACGAGAGAAATGTTTTTAATTTCTATATTATCTACAGTAAAATCTATACTTCAAAGTCGATGTGCGTACATGTGCGTGTGTGTGTAACAATCCTCCGTAAAAACCAAATATTAAATATTAATTTCCCGATGAAGAGTTGACGTATACATGCGCGACCACCACATTTATGCTCGAAATTATATTTCAATATTGCATTTTCTTTGCCCGTTCTCTTCCCGCGCGCGGGACGAGAACGCTCTACAAGCTCGCCGGACTCCTCGACGGATTATTTCGACCGATCGAACGCGCGCGTGTGTGCGTTACTTGGTGTTGCTGCATGTCGCAAAACGGTCCGTCGGCGCGGCGCGGCGCGAGTCGGCACAAAGTGAGTCCAAGTTTCCCCTACCTCCTACCCTCCCTCCGAGCACCTCCGCGTCCTTCGCCCCTCGCCGGCCCTCGCGCGCCCACCATCACGGGCCATTAACGAGAGAGTTATCGACGCGCGATCTGTCAATAGGCTTCTCCCATTCATAAATTCGCCGGGCCGGCGTGCGGCCGCCGCCGCCGCATAGTTTTGCCGCAGAAACCACGTGGCGGCGGCGGCGGCGGCGGCGACCACGAGACGCCGTACCGATGGACGGACGGACACCTCCGCCGTTACGCTACGCAACCGGGCTGCTCCCGCTCTAACCGCGTGATTTACGGCCGGCCTCCCCGTTTTAAATGCATGGGGAGCAGCGGACCGAGCAGTGCTCCGAGCTCGTTCCCGCGCGCGGCCTACACAGCCGAATCTTACTCTCTCTCTCTTTCTCTCTTCCGATTGCGGGAAGACTGTTCGAGCTGTGTTACTGCACGGGAAATAAAATATCGATACACTGTACATGCATTTCTGGCGTCTCTTTCTGAATACTATATGACAAAGTTCTCTGTACTCCGAATTTTTTCAACTAAAATTTGAAGATGTCCGTATCTTATAATCTCGAATTTTACGTTTTCCTTAGGAATATTTATGATAATTATTAATTATCCGTGACAATGCGCATTTTTCTAAAAAAAAAATATTCTATATTCTCTTTCTCTAATATTATCAATACATTTCCCTTCAATGTATTTCTGCAACCGATGATTTTGTTCGATATCGTATCCGTAGATTGAGCGGTATCACTATAACAATGTTGAGTTGGCGATCTTCCGACGCAGCTTCGCTCTCGCTGTGTTCTTAACTTTTGCTCTTTTCATGCTCTTTGCTTGCTCATCTTGCGCGTGTATCGCAGTGCCGGGTAGAGGTTATCGTCGTTCTACAATTTGCGGTTTTCGACCGATGATACGCGAGAATAATTTCAGTAGTGTCGAATTAAAAATTTACGAATTTGCAGAGAAGACTGTTAGCATGCTTAGGGAAATCGTCTTCCTTTCTTTTCGCGATTTAAGATGTTTCGAAATCGGGGAGTTTGCGTAATGAAAAGTTAAAAGAAATTCCGGTTGCGTTTGTCGTAAAACGTAACTCGCCAATAAAATCTCAAAAAAAAAAAAAAAAAAAAACGAACACGTGGACCGCCGTGTAAAAATGTCCAGACGTGTGTGGCGGTATCGCGAGAGATCGATGAATCATGAATTACGAATATTGCAACGCCGTCTACCTCCACCCATGACCCCACCTCCCATAATCCCCTTCCCTGTCGCCAACGGAGACATCGAGGCACGTGGTGCATCGTACGCGCCTCGCATCGGCATCACGTCGTCGCGCATTGTTTTGTTTACGTTACATGAACGGTCCGTGGCGATTGAAAAATTCGCCCGGTGTAATCGATACGTCAATCATGCGCGGACGTACGCGCGCGATGAGTATCAAAAGACGGCAGACAGCGTAAAACCTTCACATTGTATCTCCCGCTCGATTCATCCTTCTCTCTTTCGCCTAATTTGGATGAAATTGTTGATTCTTTCACACACTTTGTTTTCGATAAAGAGGAAGCTATATAGCTATCATTTAATGCACCGATAAAATCTTGAAGCTGTCGATATATTTATTTCTCTTTAAATGGTTCTCATGAAGCTCATTCTCATTCTCATTCTCTAGCTGTAAAATAAATATTATCTCCTTTGAGGATTTTTAACTTTTTAAAATCGGGACGATTGGAGAATATCTTTCACCGAGTAAACTTGTTCGTGAGAAAGATATCTGTTTCAGAATTGAAGTATCAATAATTTTTAAGATGTAAGGAATAATTCGGAAACATCTCGATATCTTGAATTTGAAACAATAACTGAAACAAAATGTTCTTTTCAATTTGGTTTCAAACATACTTGAAAAAACGACACGATTGCTTCATGAAATCTCATGCGTACATATATGGCCGACTTTAAAACAAACCTTATTCTTATAACTTACATGCGAGTAGTTTCAGTTTAAACTTCAGATATAGGGATACAACAAAGTCTAGTTTTGCAGGAACGAGGTCTGTCTCTCCCGTTTGAAAGACTCACATGAGAAATGTATTGTTTTTCATCTTTCTAACATTAATGTGGAACGATAAGACGCACAGAAACAAAGGGTATCTCAAGTTAGAAAGTAGAAACGTGCGAGACGCGCCGCTACATACACTTGTTGTACGCATAATTAATTCTTTTCTAACACTCTGGCACTTTATTATTCATTTACCAAACGACAGATTATATATGTAGAAAACGCAAGATTGTAAAACATACGTACACATGTGTAGTAAGGTGCTTTGCGTTATAAGAGCATATTTTATCACGGAAAAAAGAATTATTTGCTCGAATGAAGCACTCATAACGTGACTGCTCACGAGCTGTGTGAAAGAATAGCGGATTTTGTCCGGTGTTTCGTCTCATCCGGGCATTTCTCGCGCGACTTCATCCACGGGAATCTTCCGTAAAAATAACCGTTAGCGCGATACCTCGCGAGCTGGTAGAGACACGCAGAACAATGTAGTTTCACAGTACCAAGAATTATACGCGAATAATTTCTCATTACTTTGTATATATTTTATATATTATTTTGACAAACGTTGCTGTAATCGTAATTTTGCATCGATTATATTACGAAATGTAATAAAATATTTACATCTTTTTAAAAGAGAGAAGTATAGAATAAAGCTAACATTTTTTTACTTTGCGAAAATCAAGCTAAATAAGATCCAGTCTGTACAATTCTTCGCAAACACGTATGTTCTACGTAAAATTAAAAATATTAAACGGGCGTCTTATAAGATTAACTGTCATATATATCCTATTCTTATCTCTCTCTATATATATATATGTATATATATATTATATATGTATAAACTTGATACTCTTCTGCTTGAAAAGAATGTGGTTGGAAAGATGTGTACCACGTTGCTCACGTAAAGGTTAAGGTTGGCGATTATAAGTGCCCTAAATTCGTAAAGCGAGCTTGAATACAGCGCATACCTCGCGAACTCTCGGCGTCGCGACACCCGAGGATGCATCGCGTTCTAATCGAGTCGCGCGCGCGGCACCGCGAAACTCTTGTCCTCTCTTGCGGTAGGTTAAGGTTAAGCACGGAGAGAAGAAGAGAACGGAGAGACAGAGAGAGAGAGGAAAACAAAACGAGAGGGAGAAAGCGAGATGTGAACGGAGAGTTTCGCGGCCCCGTTCTCTCTTTCCCCTTCATTAACGAGACCGCGCGGGCCTTTTATGCGGGCGAATTTCACGCCCACCGCCGCTACCTTAATGGCTACCAGGAATCAGCCTACGGCGGCGGCGGCGGCGGCGACGACGATGCCTGCACGACACAATAGCACCTGCCGCTCGTGGCAGGACACGCACGAACTGGCTGTCCGAGCGGCAGGTGTCGGGCCGGTGACTTTTATCCGTCACAGCGAGAGAGAGATTACACATCTTATTGTTACCAGTGATTTACGACCTATAATCCCTACGATCCCTCAGAAGCTATTCTCTAATGTTTACATCATGTTTGAAGAAAGTTTGTAGTTTCACGAAACGAGATTTATACACACCAGAGGTGTGTGTTTCGGAGATATTCCGCAGATAGGACCCTTCGAGTCAGCAGGGTAGTTTAACGCGGTCGCTCGGATCTTCTCTCTCTCCCCCTCCTTCGTCATTCAGAGAGTCGCGTGCCTCTCTCAAACGAGCCCGCCTTAACACGCGGGACACACGCGGCGGTGGTTTACCCACCGGCGCGACGACGGAGGAAGCAACAGTTGACGATATCGACGTGAATGAGGACGGTTTATGTACTTTCTACACGGCGCGCGCCGTAGGAAGGACTCGCGCGTATGCGTGAGAGAGGCTCTCGCGTTACGCGCGTCACGAGAGAGCGTGTATACGTACGCGTACATGTACCATAAAGTGCGGTATAAACATACACGAGCAAAAGGATCGGGGGGAGTTTGAGGGGGGGAGGGGGAAAGGTGGAGGGAATGGACGAGAGAGGAAGACGGAGAGAGACAACGCGCTTCGTTGGGTGACGGTGGGTGACGCGGAGGGTTCCCACGGTGGGAGGGAGGGGGGAGGGTGGAGACTACGAGAGAGCCGGCCGAAGTTCGTGAATTTGCCCCGAGTATGTATACATGTATGTGTGTGTGTGTGTCGGGTGCATTGTGGATGTTCCCTCCCTCCATACCACGACACAACCGGCGCGCAATGTGTACTACTCCTCCCGTCCCGCATCCCTCGCTCTCCTCTCCTCTGTACCCTGCTGCCCCTCATGCCTTTCCACATCCATCCCTTTCGACCACACTGGAGATTCACCTCGTTGTGCGCCTCGCCTCATCTCACTCACTCTTTCTCCTCTCTCTCTCTCTCTCTCTCCCTGTCGCAATCTCTCTTCCCCCCTCGGCGCCCTCCTCGCTTGCAGTGCAACGAGCGATACACTTTGTCGTCGTCGTGTAGTCGCCGCCGCTGCTTCCATTCCGCGGCTCAGTCGGTTTCGGCTCGGTTGCCGGTGAGGTTCGTGCAGAGAGAGAGATGCGCGTCCGCCGGACGTACATCTGTCATTCATGAGCCGAAACGCACGTGGGAAGAAACTGATGCCTTCGCGCGATATCTTGATATTGCTCTATATTACGTACGAACACATGCTATTCGTTATAGTATCGGTTTACCTGTCACACTAATTTTATTAGTATAACTTGTCGTCATAACTGGACGAGTAGAAATCGAACGGCAAATTTGATGCTACATTTGATTAATATAAATTTTATTTTAGATAATATAAATTTTTGTTGACATAATTTTTATCTTCCGCCCGAGTATCGATTTCAAAGTAACGCAACGAAATACGTACGAAATAATATAATTTATATCATAAATGGAAAAATTAAAACTGGACGAATAACTATGAAATCTTCAAATTCCGCTAATATATGTTCAAGTAAATTTTCTTATATAAGAATTTCAAATGTTAAGAAGTCACCTCTCTCGCTGGTTAATTGCACAATCATCATCAGAAGATTCTGTACGCTCCATACGATCGGAAATGAAGGCGGATAAAGGCACAAGACATTATATTATCTAGAATGCTTTTGTAGGAAAAGGAGACCGCGAACACCTGTACACGGAGAGCGTCTCTAACACGAACATTTCCGGATTAGAGCCGGCGCGCGTATGCGCGTGCACGACGGTTGACCATGAATGAAGCCTATTTGCGTACGAGCAATAACAGGTGACACTCGACGGCTGTTTACCTTCCCTATCGGTAAAAAGAGGGGCTGGGTATGCGGCGAGCAGCGGGCGGGCGGGCGGGCGGACGTAGAAGGGATCGTAAACACGTAGAAGGGAGGGGCGTTTAGGAACCACGTGGATAGCGCCGTTTGAAGGAGTCGTCGCCGCGCCGCACCGCGTGGCGCCTATATCTCATGGGTATGCGTGTGTTCTCTCTCCCGCGCGCGCGAGCCGCCGCCGGCTTTCGACGACGAGTGTCACGGACACTTGCGAAGCACTAGTCGGAGCACCGTGCCGTGCCGTGACACATCGGCGGCGATGTACATCGATGCCTCGTTCCGATGTTCCCTCGCGAGATCGTTCCCGCGGATTCGGACCTGGATCCGCGCGACGCTGTGTATCGTTCGATCTAATATTGCCTTGCCATCCCTATATCATTTGACAAATTAAAGAAAATCCTTGCTTCTCTTGGATTCATCGAGCAGATTCATAATTAACGGAACTCTCGAACGGAACAATATTGAGCGGCATCTCACGTATGCACTTGATCTAATTTTAGCGCGCGAAAGAAACTTCTTGCGAACTTGGATATTTCACTGAAAGTTTAGTCTTGTACTTTCAGCGTTTCGGGTATTTCCGGCGGGATTGATTATACGATGTTGCTTTTTACTGACTTTTTTTGTCAGCGCAAAGGATAAATATTTATGTCATATTGATATTTTAAACCGATGTGCTGTATGGATATCGCACAATCCTACTATAAATACTTCTTGCATGCCGCTTTTACGGAAGTACATGTAACTATACTATAATAAGGTGCTAAACGGATGCACAATGGGTCGTAATGAAAAGCACGCAGTCCATAGCTAGCTCGTAAAAATAGATAATTATAGAAAATGTGGCAAGATTGTATCACACGGTGAAAACGAAATCAATCGTAATATATAGCGACTAGCGATGCTATTGGATTCGTTATAGAATTGAAACGTATTTATACTAATGTGTAAATTTTTACGAAATTGTTCACAAAATGGTAATGTCTCGTTTCATATCATCGCATTTTTTTATTATAGATGCTTATATAAAGACGAGAAACCGTGCGACGAGGAATAACACGTATTCGGAAATATCTAAACTTATCATCTGACAAAAACATTTGTTGCTAAACAGACGCAACCGTGCGGATACTCGGCATCAATATCGATTTGTGCGTTGATTGTTAGAGTGTACGGCAATGATCTATATATCTATATATCTAAGCCGTAAGCCATACACAAACCCTGCAAATCATTCGCACAATGAACGTCTATAATTATCTATTGAAACAGAAATACCCTTAAGACAGGTTTATGTCAACCGTTTAGGGCCAGTCAAAGCAAGGTGATTTAGAACTAGTCAAAACAAAGCTGACGTAGAGCTAGTCACGCGAGTACCTAATACGTTTAAGCTTTTATACCTGAAATAGTCTGTCGTTATACCGTGACGAAATATTCTTTTATGCCGCAAGTTTTTTATGACCGTCATGATGACAGCGATTTAAATGAAATATGATGTTAAAAAAATCTAACGCGATAGGTTACACAGGCGTCATTTGTTAGCGTGTAACTATAAGTTTAATGGTGTTTTACCATCTTAAATATTAATAATTTCTACGTCATCTCTCTTCTCCTCGCGAAGAGTCGAATCTTGGGGATGCGCTCGCTGCAATTTCGTTGCAATTTTGACGACTCTGGCGTTCCCAGTTAATCGCTAACTCGTGATTCCGCGAGTGCGGAGACGCGATGGCGACAGGACACAGAGCGCTCTTCTGCTCGTCGTTTCTCCAACCGGCACTGACCCGGTAATGGAAATCCCCTTTTAACGATCAAAACGTTGCATGTATATCAACCGTGTGTGCGCCTAGAGTACCGAAGGTACATGTACGCAACCCCTTGTCCTCTCCTCCAACGCACTCCCACTCTCGTTCTCCTTTCCCCCACCTTGTCTTGCTCGTCGCTCCCTCCGTCTTCCCCTCTCGCCTTTCCTCCGTCGACTCTGTCTACCTTCCCTCCCTCCAATCTCGTTCCATCTCGCTCGCTCTTTCTCTCTCTCCATCTTCCCCTATTCTCCCTTCTCTGTCCTCTCTTGTCTGTCCTCCCTTCGCTTCCTAAGATCGTATAGCATTCCATCGAACCGGAATCAAACGAGCTGGCGTGGTGGGAGCGAGAAGAGGATGCGGCAGGATAGGGATATATACATGTATATAGTATATAATATATACATATATGTATGTATATATATATATATATATGTGTGTGTAAAATGTGTATGTGTGTGTACACTGGGAAAGAGGCCAGAGCGGGGAAAAAGCGAGGAGAGGGAGATTGAAGGAAAAAGATAGGGAAGCGGAGGCGAGAGAGAACGGGGGTGGCAAAAAGACGGAAAATAGAAATAGAACGAAGCAGGAAGGGACTGCGACGGAGGAAAGGGCTACTAGACAAATAGAAAAAGAAGGACCCGAGGGTATGACGCGATGGAGGCGATCTCGGGGGCCTACGGTTCCCTTCTATCCCCTTTACCTTGAGCCTCAAGTATCGTCCTGCACGTATGCGATGATATTTACTTCAAGGCCACCGAGAGAGCTGTCTACGAGCAACATGGTACCGCGTGTGCTGCTGCGTGACTGCGTTAGGCATTGCTCGAATACAGGTGTACGAATCGTTGATACGGAAAGAATTGGAAAATGTGATAGAGACATTGTATTTTTATATCGATGCGATCGATCCTCTCATGGCAATTTTCAACCGCGATTTGATAATAGATTTATTTAACGATAAAAATTAACGAACTTCGATAAATAATACTTTAAAACTTTTAAGTATTTTATCATCGATTAATATTTGATGAATCGCGATTTAGAGAAATTTATTTCGGGATTCTGATTTCACGGAACAACAGTTTATGTAATGCCATTTTAGAGAACGAGTTTGTAAGAGTCCAACAATATACTAATCCAAAATATATGACTTCTACAACGCGATAAACATATGAGAAGCTCGTAGTTCACCGTTGCAGTCTCCAACACGAAATCTATGTCGACGTGCAGTTTTCGAGATACTTGTCAATCCACGAAATATCATCTTTCGCAGCCCGGTTAGTATTTTGGTCTCGCGAAAGACGCCGGGTTCGGGTCACGCAGCCAAGAACCATCGATTGCCTAACCAAACTTAACGCGATAGTGACCGCTCTCGCGTGACAAATAGATCGCCACGTGGTTCGGGTCATCCCTCGCGCCCCTCGTCTACCCCGCGCCTATCCCTGCCCCCCTCGGCCGTCTATCTCCGTCTTTTTCTCGCGGTCCGCTCCTCCCTTTCTCCCTTCGCGACATTCCCACGAGCTATAAATTCACGCGCCTACACACAGGTGGCACCGCTCTTTTGCCAAGTGCATGCATACAAGCAGCAGGCAGACTCCCTTTGGAGATAGCAAGCGCGTCTAAACGCGCGGGAGAGCGTGTAGAGTGGGGGATACGACGACCGCTTATCGTATGCAAACGGGAGTCGGCAACGTGCGCGCGACGACGACGGTAAAAAGCGGTTACTCTACGGACGAAGCGCAGATATCGGCACTCATTCAGTAATAAGTACCTTCTCGCGACGTGGTTTTCGCGAGAGAGACGACGACGACAACTTGTCGCCGGCGAATCGTACGTTTCGTTCTTTCAGCTGCGGACGTCATTTAGGAACGCCGTTTCTTTCCAATCAATTCTTATGAATTCTTTTATTTTTTTATTTTTTTAAATTTCGAAACGACTTTCGCAGAAATAATGTTGTCAAGATTTTCGACGAGCAAAATTTCGAATTTAGATATTTACCAACGGCATAAACTATATCTGTCATATTTCGAGAAACAAAAGAATTTCTGAATATATATACTGGATAACATTAAATTTATCCTACAATATGTTTTCCGTTATTGTCCTTTATATTTTTTTGGCCAGTTATTGTAGATGTTTAAAATCCTCGAGAAAGATTATTTTAGCCGTTTATATCTGGCGTTTCCGGCGCACTAACATCTTCCGTTCGATATCGCCTTCTCTGAATATTGATAACTGCCTACTAATCCAATTCTGCATCGCATGCAAGGTACACCGATACGTCAATAGCGACTGTACGACGGAGCACCTCTTTTTGTCTCATACGCTATATTTCATTCTACGCGCGGGATGATCTGCCCGGAGATGCGACGTCGCCGAAGTCCCTCGCAACTCACGCGACTCGGGCGCATTTTATTGCGTGCGAAAGGCCAACCACGTGCGATGAATCGCGCGCTCTCGTGCAGGTGGCAGCACGCCGCGATATACCTTCCTCGCGTTCCTCGCGTCGCGCCAACGTCACGCGCGGCTACGTCCTCGCTCGCGCGAGAGCGCCTCTCCTCGCCTCGCCTCGCCTCGTCTCGTCTTGCCTCCGGATCGGCGCGCACGCAAGCAACGTGTTTTTGCGGCGTGCGCGCTTCTTCGCACGACGGCCTTCCTTCCCCCCTTTTTCGCGCACACGCGTGTACATATTTCTTCGTCAACTTAATCGCGCCGACTCGTAGCTTCCTTCTTTTCCCTGCTTTTTTTCTGCCTAATCCGTAATACGCGTGTCTGTCGCAGCTGTGGATGCTACTCTCTCTTATATCAGAGGCAATATTATTCGCTTAAATATTTTCGTTTTAATAAATTTTTTAATGCTACGTATATTTGATATCGATGACAGATGCACAGTGTATCGAAGATCTTTGATATTTATTGGGGAAGGTAAAATATCAATGCGAAAATAATGTATCGATGTGCCTCGATAGTATCAAATTATTGTACGGCGAGTCGACGTAACGCTCGGTAAGACGATGGTACCAAAAGCAATATCTTGACGCGGGGGAGTCGAGAGTATATAGAAGACACGGTTACGCAATCGTTCGTTTCTTCGGCGAGCGAATATTCATGATATAAAAACGCTACGTTTTAGATCTCGAAAATAATTTTGCACGTGTATAAAATTTCGCGCGCGCGGGCGCCTACATATTTTATTATAAATTCGCCGCTCTATACTCTAAAGCGACGATCTTTTTCGACGTTTTGTTTTCTTTTTTTTTTTTTTTTAACGTCACCAGGTTTTCTCTACATCTCGCATTCATCGACCGCCTGCAGCAGTAGTCGACGTTAACGTTTGGCAACATTGTGTCTAACATCGCGGCGCAGTGCTCGCGACGCGAACGACCGCGCGCGATTTCTCGTGACGCTCACGGGGCTCCGTCGTGAACGAGGTTCAACTCCAACGTAGCCGGCGATCGACGCGCTACGCCGTCACTGTCGCGGCTCGCTCGCTCGCTCGATAGCGCCGAGGGTTGATAGTCCGCATTGATCCTGCGGGAGAGCTGGGTATATCGCAAGGCTAGGTCGCTGCCGCTCTCGTCGATCGCAACCGAGATCGCCGTGGTTCCCCGCTCGAGCGTAATTTTACACGGGTTTCGCGAGAAATCCCGCCCCCTGATTCAGAATTTCGGGGAATTTCTCGACTTTGTCCTGAGGAGGATTCGATCGTGGTAATGACGGTCACGTCTCGAATCATTACGGACTGATCACGCGATTATTGATGTTTTATGATTCTCGACCTGAATAAATTTCCCGGTACACGGTTGTTTAGAATAAGTAAAATGATAATAATAAATGAGTTTTCTCTTGAGAAATTTTCATGAAAAAAATTCCCGCATCCATCTTACTTTTCGTTGCTTTTCATCAAGCTTTTTGATGTTTCATCCAACTCTTTCTTCTCCCGAGAAATTGTTCCCGATTACGAGTACCGCAATACTGCAATAAATCTCACAACTTTTCTTGCCTGAATTATATCGATTTGCGTCAGGATATGTTACATTACGCAGGATAGATTTTGTGTGCGGGTATATGTGTAGCCGCGAGGCTCGTTGTAGATCGCGCGCTTCTTTTCTGTTACGTAGTCCCGGCTTATTTTAGAGATGCGTCATCCGGTAAACACGATTCAACGACAACGTGTAACGTCGTCTACAACGAATGTAAACGGCATGTTTTGGCGGATTAAAGCATATCCCGGTTTAAGGTATTTAAATTTGTGAACCTAATCGAGGGGAAGGAGGAAGGGCACTCTTTTTCACCAGAAACGATGTGTATTCATACTATTTATATACTTTCTCGAAAGATATTAATATGAGATATTTTAACGCGATAATAAATAATTAAATAGTAAGAAAAATAATTAAAAAGATTGTCATGAATATATATATATATATATATCCACATTGGAATCAAATTTTCTTTTACGCAATTTTCATCAAGATATTAATTGATAGTACGATAGAGGCCAGTTTAGATTAATCGACTATTCGTTGACGTGTTATTACTCAGCGTCGTTTTACCCACTCTTTTTTTATTCTTGGGTCGCGATGACGATTCAATTGCGTGCGCACTACTTCGCGATCGCGGATAATCCGATCGCGACCATTTATCTAGCATCGTCCGTTGCTCAAGAAGATCGTATCGCCGAACTTAGTACGGCCATCGGTAGAGATCATCATTGAGATTATGTATAGTATAGAGGGTGTATATTAGTTGACGAAAATACTCAAATTACATAGAGAGTTCTTCAAAAATCTTAAATGCGGGAACAAATATGACAGAGGGATCTCTCCGTGTATATTCAACATTCTTTATTATCATGAAAATACTATTGTGCGTAAGGAGATGAGGCGATTATTCATATACCGCGGCTACATTATTTCATATAATGTATATATTATTCGTACATAATAAAGTCCTATCGAATCTCGAAAGTATATCCTGCAATAAAGAATCTCGATCACACTTGTCTATTGCCCGAGTACATGAGTACCCATGGATTTTAGATATTCGCGCTAACGAAAATTGATTACGCGCAGACCAGCCAAGTTTTAATATATCGCCTTTCTCTCTTTCTCTCTCTCTCTCTCTCTTTCCCTCCCTCTCTCTCTCTCTCTCTCTCTCTCTCTCTCTCTCTCTCTCTTCCTCCCTCTCTCTCTTTCTCTCTCTTTCTCTCTCTCCATCGCGCGCGCGCGCGAGCCGTTATTTTCAACGACCTCCTCCGAAAAGTATCGAGGTGGAGCGCGCGAGAGATAGAGAAGCGCGGGAAAGAGAGGGACGAAAAGAGAGGCAAAAAAAGGGAAAGAAAGAGAGAGGATCCCATCAGGGCGCTACGGCGCGGAGGAGTCAGTGTCCTTTAAGTAAGTTAGGCGCCTGCGCGAATCGACGCTGGAAATTCTCGACCGATGGTGGTCCTGCGGCCATGCGGTGGCGGTGGTAGGGCGTATCGGTGGGCGCCGCTTCGCGGGTGCGGGTGCGGGTGCGGGTGCGGGTGGTGCGCGTGTATCTGCCGTATATACGTGTACGTGTGTTGCGCGCGCGTGCGAATCGGGTGGAGGGTTAATAGGACGTTGGCGCCACGACGGCGGCTCCGGGAAGCGCGGCCACGTGCGCCCGCTATCGAACGGCCACCCATCCCCCGATCCACCCTACCCACCCTCAGCCTCGTCATTCCCCCGTGTCACCTACCTACCGCCACCCCCTCGCTCTTCCTTCCCCCTTTCCCTCTTCTTTTCCGCCACCATCCCCGGCCGCCTCGCTTCATCTCATCCTCCCTTCCCCGTTTATCCCCGCACCACCATCGCGCACCGCCACCACAGCGGCACTACTACCACTACCACCACCACGCCCCTAACCCTTATACACACCGCGCTAAACTATGGCGCGTATATAGGTACGTATCGTTATGTACATCTCTACGTACATGGACATGGCGTATATACGCGCGCGGCGCTCGTATACCCGCCGCTCTCGTACACAACTGTATCTCAGAATGAGCTGGATATATCGCGCGCGCGAGAGAAGTCGCTGAACACGAGGTATACAGTTTATGCCATTACCGACGCCCCGCCGAATTTCGGGGCTCTTTCCGAGCGGCGACACGTAACGCGCGCGCCTCTCGGAGAGACGATCGGCCGCTTCGCTTCGCTTCGTTTCGTTTCGTTTTGGTAGCGGCCTCGCCGCGCGCGCGTTACGTCAATTTTTCGTTTAGCGGCATTTTCGTTCGGTCATCGAACGCACGTAAATTCGAACGACAAATCGCGGACAGTAATTATGCAGCGATGCTTTCCATTCTTAGATTCTAAAAAAAGAAAAAAGCGAACGTTTCACGAACGATAGATAACGTAAAAATGAGTAAATTACAGTATAAGAATGATCATTAGTGTAATCGATATAAACTTTACTTGAAATATTAATGGAATATACTCCAACGCGTTAATCTTTCGGAATTAATCCTTAACCATTATAGCCTGGCTAACGTAAGATACTACGAATGAACGGTTCGTAATAACATTTTTATATTTTACATTACATTTTATTATAATTAAAATAAATTTCATTTTCAATGTTATAACTCTCTCCGATAATAATTCCCATTCTTAATTTTAGACACTAATTAATATACGGTACCAATTTTTCTTGATTGCTCGGTGAACTTATAATAAAAAATAGGATTACAAATCACTTTTCCGATATTTTACAAACTGTCTGCACCGATAGAAATCCATCGCAATAGTTAAGGCTTAAAATCGCAATTGCTGTATAAGAAAGTATTACGAGTATATATTTCACTCACGTCATACAAATATTTCGTTGATATATAATGATCGTGATGTTTTTAATGATTCGATATTTTTTTTCAACTCGATCTCAAACGCGGCGAGAAATTGAAATGTTAGTTTTGAGAGGGGAAAAAAAGAATTTTCAACGTTTCAGCTCTTCTCAAAACGAAGACGCAGCGTCTTCTTCATCAAGCGTGATAATCATATATTTGAGCAAGTGTACGCCACCGCCTGACAAAACCTCCGCTCATTCATTGGTTCAGACTTGGCCCATCGCTTAACACGATCCACGATAATTTGCTTCGACGATGTTCTTGGCGATAAATACGAATGCCGAGCTAATTCGAGGGAACTATAGCGGGAAGAAAATATTTCCTCGGAATTTGGGGCTTCCTTAATTAGGGGGTGTACACTCGAAAATTTTGTTCTGATTGTGAGTAGAGATATACTCTCGGAAAATCAAAACGTTTATTCTGTAACTATTAAAAGTAATTTTTAATTCTGTACTTATCAATGGCTTTTATCACTTGCAGTATTTTGTCGAGGAATAAAACTCTCAATATATTCATTAATAATTATCGATATAGTCATCTTCGATTCTAAAACTCGTCATTGAAAGTTGGATCTCAGAAAGTATAACTCGGAAAGGGACATCCACCGACTCCGATGTGTCAAGTGCGCCTTCACCGACAACATTCACTATTAAAAGTTCTCTCAGAGAATAAAGTTCTCTTGACCGAATACCCATCAATAATTATTCGTATTCATGTGTCTACTAACTTGTAACTGTCGCTCTCCCGGGGGACAAAACTCTCGAGTGTGCACCGAGCCGAAGAACAACATGGAAACGTAACCACGAGAATAAGCTCTCGCAATCCACATTCACGAGCGTGTCATATAACTAGTTACTCGAAACTCGTTTTTTTTTCTCAACACGTCAACGGAGAACGCGTTATCAACTCTCTCGTTTGCGCACTAGGGTGAAGTGAAAAGTAATAGAGATAAGGAGGAGGTGAGGAAGGATGTGTGAGTTACAGGGAGAAAGAAACGTGAATTGGACAGGGGGTAAGTGTCGGGGGGACGCAAGAAGTCAACGAGAGAATAGGGACGAAGAGGGTTACGTGAAGAGAGAGAGAGAGAGAGAGAGAGAAAGAGAATAGTCGAGAGAGAACGCCTCCGGTCGGCTGAAACTGCCAACTAACGAGTAACAATCCCGCGGTTATTTGCTTAATGGCGCTTACTGTTGTTGGTCTCCGCGGTAGACTAGAGGTGGCCGTCTCTAATTGCCAACACGAATCTCGAACCAGTAATAATAATTATCCGTTGGATAACCACATTCTCTACACGAGGACCGATCACCGATCTTCCCCGCTTAAAAATTCTCGAGAGGGATGGGGAGCAGAAAGATGATAATTATCAGGGTGTACGTTTATTTAATAGTTTCTAACGATAGTAACTACCGATAGTGATACTCTCGATGATTTTTGACACTTAATCAATCGTTTGGTTTAACAGATATACATACAAGATAAACCGTTCATATACGTAGACACCAGTGGATTAATATAAAATTCACTTTTTTTTTATGCTGATGCGAAATTTCAACGAATATTAATATTAAGTAATATTGATTTGAATTCTGAGAAAATGTGTTTTTCTCGATTTTCATATATATGTATTTCTGATATAATATTGACAATAAAATTATAGGACATTCTATAATATTTTTCAAATGCACGTTGTCGCAATGATGTTATGCAATGCAGAACATTTAGATGTTAACGAGTAAAGTAACGTTCACCTTTGTGCTTGTATATTAAACGAAATGGCGTTCAATAAATTCTTTCTTAATGGCGTTGATTAAATTCTGGATGCTACATCATAGTAGAATTATATGAGAACTTTTAACGTAATATTGCTAACGGTGATGATACAGAATTATATTTCTAACATTCCCTTAAAATAACCACCAACGCAAAGTGGGACAAGTCTACCTGCGCGCTTACGCGTTTAGGGAAAACAACATGTTAGTAACGTTCATTAGAATTTAAAAAAAAAAAAAAAAAAAAATACATGCAACTCTGATATAATGCTGATATAAAAGGTCAGGTTTAATATACCCTTAAACCGACTATATAGCTGAAGCACAGAGCATTTCGGAGCTAGTTACTTTTCGCGTAATAAGCGTGCCTTTCTCTTTTTTCGTGTTTTTGAGCAGCGCGAAATTATTTTCACTAGCTAGACGTTCATCATCGCGCCAGCACGAATTTGCAAATTTTCCATAGCTGCTCTTCAACGGGATTCGTTTTGCCCCGGTTCTACTACGGGCGTAAGCGACTTTTCCCATACACCTGCGCATTTACCATTGCGCACCTCCCCACCCTCCCTTCCCACTTCCATCCCCAACTACCCCCTTCTCCTATCTCTCCACGCCTCCGTATAGTCTCTCGTCGACCTATCTCCTCGCTACGGCAATTTCAAAAAAGTGCATTTTTCAAAAAACCATAAGACTAAACTTCTCCTAACTGTACTCCTCCTCGGCTCCAACGAGACGAAGAAAATCTATACGTCGGATGGAAACTGGGCGCGGAGCGTTCTACGGTCCGATTCAGAAAACATTCCCGCTTTCCTCTCAAATAAATAATCGAAAAGACTGGTTGCATGCTTGGTAACACAAAAGTATTTACTTAATTTTTGCAGAAATTTCGAATTTCTGCAACATGACCGCTAATTTTTTATTAATATAAATCTCGAGCGTATGATATAGCGACCGATGGACGAAGCGGTAGATATAAGTCTTTCATCGCGTTCGGTCGTTTTTACGAAGGAAGATGATTTACATTCGAGTCAGATGAGCCGCGAGTTTTCGGACTGACGCTTTTCGTCGTGATCGCGTAATTTTGCACACAGAGAGAAAGAAAGAGAGAGAGAGAGAGAGAGAGAGAGAGAGAGAGAGAAAAAGAGAGAAAGAGAATATTTCGTTTGCTCGCTCGCTCATCCGACTCGGCAAAAGCTTTCGACGATAGCATATGAAGCAGCCTGTACGCAGAAGCGCGTCATGGTGGGGAGCGTGGGCGAGCGGGAGAGGTAAGGGCGCGGTAAGGGGGCGGTAAGGGGGGAACAACGCGGTGTGCGCACAATGTTCGCTGCTGGCGAACGACGGCGTGGAGCGGCGAACGGGGTAGCGCGGTGACGGGAGAAGGACATCGAGCGCGTAGTCGGACAAGGAGGGAAGGCATTACTCGTGCATGGGGCGTTACCACGGAAACCCCTATTCGTTCTCCATCCCTTCGCTCGCTCGTCAGGCGAGCGCGAGAGAACGAGGGAACGAGAAATGCGGAGGAGAGACGAGGGGGGGAGTGGAGAGGGAGACGGTGACAGAAATAGAGGGACCGAAAGGACGACCGACAGAGAAAAAGGACGAAGCGCGAGAGGAAGAAAGAGAGTGGAGAGAGGGATGAGGAGCGAGTTGGCCGCACGAGTTGGTGGAAGCAGGAGAGAACGAGAAAGACAGAGGGAATGGGAAAGCAAGAGAGAGAACGGAGTAATTGAGAGAGAGAGAGAGCGAGAGAGAAAGAGAGAGAGGAAGAGCGAGCGATATAGGGCGGGTGGGAGCGAGAGAAGCGGCAACGCGATATCGAGAGGGGAGTGGGTGATGAACGGAGCGAGTGAGAGCAGGAGAACGAGAGTGCGCGTGCTGGAGGAAGATAGGCGGCAAATGCGGAGCCGCCAGTGCAATCAACCCGTTGCCCACTCGCGAGGGTAAAACTATCCCGAAGTCAGACGAGGATACGTATATTGCGGAGGGAGCTTCGTCGCTATATACGTATATATTTTATATATGTATATATATATATAAATATATTTTATATGTACACACACACACGCGCACACATATACAGGAGACATCGAGTAAGTAGGAGATGTAGAGGGAGGGAATGAGCGCGGAAAGCGAGATAGAGAGAGAGAGAGAGGGTAAAGAGAAACGAGTGCTCGGAGAAAAAAAGACCAGACGAAATTACGAGATTAGATGCCTGCTACCTGTAACGAGACTCCATCGATAAAGCAGCGTTCTCCGTTAAAGATCCCAAGACCATCATTCACGCGTGCTTTTTTAATTCGATCCGCGCACCCAACTGCGACGACACAATTCTCGACAAGAGCTGTCTATCTCGCGAGACGCGAATGATCTCGAAATGGGGATATGCTTGACTCTGAAAATTAATTCCGACAAATTATTCGTCTTATAGTAACAAACGATGAAAGCTGGGATGAGAGAAACATGGTCTTCGTTCATCCACCGTCCGCGTTAAATTCATTTTGATGTCGTAATTGTGAAAACTTTGTTCCTTCGTCGCGTTACAAAACTCGCATTTTACATAACGCGCTGCGCACGCCGGAGAATATTATCGACATTTCTCTCGCACACGATATCTCGAACTACGCCCGAGTAAATGAGGAGCCTGAAGTCTCGGTCCACGAGAAAGTCATCTCCCGATAAATCCTCCCAAGCGATCCGAATATTCACGGAAATATTCGAGACATACAGTCGCCCTTTGATTATGACGGGAGCTGGAATTAAAAATGCTGTAATGCCGAAGCTTCGAATGAGAAATTTTGAGTCTAATGACATTTGATAGATTTTTATTTCTATTCAATTTTCAGGATTTTATGTATTAATATAATTTTAAAATAATAATGTTAATTCTATGAAAGCTATAATATCAACGTTAATTCTGTGAAAATTTCGTCAGAGTTAGATAAATATAATATAATCGAGAAATTCATAGAGACGAACAAGTTATGATCATTATATTTCTAAAATATTCATCAGTGTTATCAATTTTCGCACATTTTTCAGAATTTTATATCATCTTAACATAATTATCTTCAAAAATGCGTCAAAGTAATTGTACTCCTATTCTGTCAAACGGCATCATATGCAACATATATATATATGTAGATACGATGTTAAACTCTCATGCGCGAGGGTGTCGGAGCTTTCGTTTCTCGTGGCTGTTGCTGGTAAGGCGCAGTTGCTCTATTCTCTTGAAACCAGTTTTCCTCCACATGACCGTCGGAGAAGGGCAGACTGAAAGAACGAGAAAGAGAGACTGAGAGAGAATGAGAAAGAGATAGGAGTGCTCGAAGAAGAAGAGAAAAAGAAAGAGAGAGAGAGAGACGTTCACGTATATGTATGCCCGCATGCACGCACACAGTTGCACGCGGCCGTAGTGCGTGCACACACACACACACACACACATACAGTCTTCTCGCCATACGCACGTCAGCTAAACTAGAAAGTTGCTTCGACCGACGTTGTCGGTCGAAGAAACGCCGTTCGAGCTAGAGCTACCTTTCGAATTTCAACCGCGAATATTTTCTACGTATAGACGCCGCTTCCGCGCCGCGTCGTGCCGCGCCGGACATGCGCGTCCTGGCAAACTGCAAAATTCGATCGGCGCGCGCGCGCGCGCGGACCGTACTCGATTCTCTCTCTTGCCGGCCGCGGCACAAGCCCACGTATAAAACAACGCGCGGCGATCGAACGCAGCGTTTTCGAAAGCCCCCCGTCTATCTGTGCCGTCCGCGTTAGCTCTCTCGCGAGCGGCGGCGAGCTCGCTACGGATCGGTAGGTGCGATCGATCGAGCGTATATTTGGTCGGAAGCCAAAACGCACGATGCGCCATCACGTATACATAATATACTATTGCTACATGTTACATACCACATATATACAATATATATATATAATATATAATATACGAAGGGTCTTGTTATACGCTTTAATATTTTATATCGCGCTGTCTCGTCCAATAGCTTTACGATTGTAATTGGGATTGATGCTTGACTCTTGCGCGTGCTAAAGTTGTAAAATTATTCCTACAAGAGAGAAAGGGAGTGAGAGAGAGAGAGAAACATTTTTTTTTATTTTTTAAAATAATTTAAAATCCTTGTCTCCTATAAAGCGATATAATTTGCTCGCGCAAGCATTAGTCGGCATTAACGGTATCTCGTTTTCGAGCCGTACCATAAATTAGAATTTTACATTGTAGCGGAGTACATTGTGTGTGTAACCCCACAGCGTATTGCTGACGGATTAAGACGCGCGAATCCACCCTGTATCGTGAAACCTGGTCGCACGGACGCCTCTCTCTGTTCCTGCGAGTAGAAAGTCCACCGGTAGAAGTATTTCGTTCTACGCCGAGGCAACGCGGCGACTTCCCGCCGTGGCGAGGTGAGGCGAGACGAGCTGAAGCGAGCTGAGCTGAGGCGAGGCGAGACGAGGTGAGACGAGACGAAACGAGGCGAGGCGAGGCCTCGGAGCGTGGGTATCAGCACGGAACCGAGTCTACAACGCATTAGCGCGGCGTTGTCACGTTTCGAGGTTCTCTCTCTCCCTCCCCTCTCTCTCTCTCCCTCTCTCCCCTCTCTCTCTCTCTCTCTCTCCCTCCCTTTTTCTTTTTCTTCGCCTGTCTCCGTCTCTCCTTGAAGCTTGTGCCTTTCCCTCCCTCGTTGTCCTCCACCCCGACGCCTCGCGCCTAGCAGTACCGACTCGTTCTTTCTCTCGACGCCTCTCGCCGCGCCGCGCGACGTTGCTGACTCGACTGGCGGGAAAACTGGCTCTTCAAACGGATTTTCCCGCGACACGGCACACGGTCCATGGTCTCTCGATGTATACTTCGTCCCTTGCCGTTTATTCGTGTCCTGGTCGTGGTCTGGCTATCGGCATTACAGGCTATTTGACGAGCATTATCGACCGTCATCAACTTCGCGCCGAGAGCGACGAATCTCGGGTCGTTTCTATATTTTAGCGAAGATTTATTCTCCAGAGCTATGGAGAAAATTTCTCGAAAATGTTGCCTCGTAAAACAATAGAAATAACACGACCGCATTCGCGGAGAAAGCGATAAACGCATCCGTTGCACACACGACGCATTTTCCACGCTAAAGATGAATCGTTATCTCTGTATCTCTTAGAGTCTCAGAGTCTCGCTATCATTTAGAATTAGATTATATTTTGCTTATTTTAACAGCAAAGTATAGGCAAATTTTTATATCGCTTCAATATATAGTCACGATATCCTACATGTCCTACAATATACGTCCTTTTATAATAATATATAAATACTAATCTAAAAATTAAAACAAGATTTATAATTCTTTTATTTCTGTTTTCAGCATAAAACCAATGAAAGGGAAGATGTTTTGGGCCTAAAGGTAAGCTAATTTTATAATGCAAATATATAATACTTTTTATTTAATAAACTTACGACAGTTTTATTTTGAAATTCATATCTATAAACACTTTTGCGAATAAAATATAAAAAAATACACAATAGTATAGGAGATGCAGTAGAGATTTGGGACATTCTAATAAAAAACTATATCCACTATCTTTTGTGTCACGCGTGACGCTGATAGCCCCGAATGTGCGCGGCAAATTGAAAGCTAATGAAAAACAAAACAAATGTATAATACATTAGGCAGGTTAATTCGAATTTTCCAAATTTATCACAAACCATTTTTATTACTTCTCTCTTTAATTTATAAAGTATAATTTGGAAGGACTTGTCCTTCACAATTTCCATCCACCGCGCGAATAATCTCGTGTGGCTTCACATTGCGAGCGATAACCCTGACCATAAACACCATTGTCAAGCCGATCACGATTACTCGATAGATTAATTACTCGATAGAATCCCACAAGGCAAATTAAGACCGGGTTTAATATACGAAACATATCCTACATTCTAAAATTAAAAATCTAACGTGTATCGATCGATAGCCAAATTATAATATTGCAGATTAATAAAGTTTACAATTATAAAATTTGACTGTAAAAAAAAATACGTTCGAATTTAGTTAAATTATTTTTGAACATCGGTATCGAAGCGCTGCGTTATATATGCAGCGATAAAATATTTTATTCTCGAGAGGTAGACTATACGCATCTTGAAAGCAAATATATGGAGCGTACATTTTTGGGAAAGCGAGCTTTATCAAGTCCGCTGTTATGATACAAGCTCCCGCTCTCTAAGCTCGGCGTCTTCTTCGAGAAGCCCCGAGCGACGTCCGACGGCGTCCTGTGACTTTGGAAATAGAAAGTCACTTTGAAAATAGGCTCCGAAATATGCGCGCCTGGCGAACCCTTCCATATCGTCTTGGCTAAGAAGAAGAAGAAGAAGAAGAGGAGGAGGAGGAGGAGGAGGAGGAGAAAGAGGAGAAGAAGGAAGAACAGAAAGAAGAAGCGGAGAAGGAGGACCGCGATGAAGAAGACGAGGAGGGAGGCGCGGGAGGGTATAGACGCGGTTTTAGACTACGGACTCGGCGCGTCGGCGTCGAGTTAAAAATAACAGTAACAGCAGCGGAGCCGGTCCTTGTCGACGTCTACATCGTCCACGTCGCATTTACTGCTGACTGCCGCCGCCGCCGCCGCTGCCGCTGTTGCTGTTGCTGCTGGCTGGTATCTTCCACCGCTAAGCTGGATGGCGATATCGATGACGCTACCGCGCCGTTGCGACATAGCCTTGAGCGCGCTGTGCGTCGCGTATTGAAGAAGTCTAGGAGCGGAGCTGCAAAAAGAGTCTCGCGCCGCTTCGATTTTTTTGCAGGAATTTTAATTCCTCCTATCCTGTCGGCCGCGCGGAGGATTTTTTATCGCTTCTACACGAGTTGCAATAGAAATTTTATCCGCTCGCTTAACGCACGCGCGTGTATATTATAACCATCAATCGGAGTTTTCCATTCGCTGCGCGCGAATCTCTCGAGGTTTCCCGAGGTATTTGTCACAGGACGAATTTATATAAATCTTGATGACGAATTGTCACGTTTTTGTTTCCGCGAAACTTTTGCATCGATAAAACTGGCCAAATTTGTCGTTGCTTTTTATACAAAACACAAATTATTTAGCTCGTACTTCTGTGAATCGATATATTCGTGGATTTTCGAGCGTAAACTTGACATACGAGATCTGTCACGGGCTCTCTTCATTGCTGCTCTTCGTTTGCTTTATTTTTATTTTCGTAAAACTGGCGTTTGTCAAGTTTGATCAATTATTCATTCGCGATCTTATATATTACTTGTCATATTATCAAATTCCTTGAAGCAAAAGTTTATCCTCATTAACTACACATATTTCTTTCTAATCCGTCAAGTTGTGAAAAATTCAGGCTTTCATCAAAGCAAAACGCGGGTCGATATCTTAATTCGGGAAAGAGCTCGTCCAAGAAAAATTTAAAAAAGAACTACTGCTTGCGTCTAGACAATCTAATTAAATTAAATTGACGTAAATAAAATATTGACGCATTAAAAAATGCAGATATAAAATAATTTAACGGAATCATAGATCGCGTGTAATGCAGATAACCTTGTCACACACTCTATTTGATTCAAAAGATTCTTCGGAATTTATGACATTCGATATCGATTAACAATTTATATACCAGCTTCACTTTTCAAGTGTCTTCTTTATAAATATCATGTATGAAACTCTGTAGAGAGACATGCGCGCTAAAATATATTTGTTAGCTCCGCGATGACGGAATAACATTTGGGAACTCGGGAGGGCTTGTGATCAAAGTGTTAAATAAGAGCATCGATATTATATCTATCGCGTATCTTTGTAGCGGAGCATCGCGGATCGGGGCTCGAAAATCTTGGCTGCGCGCGATCAACGGATTCTCTCTTCGTGCAACGGCGAGACGAATTTTATTTTCGTCCCGCGGTGGCGTCCCGCGACCTCGATGCCATCCCCCACTATATCTCGCTGTCTTAGCGCCGCGGCTGACACTCGTAAATCCAAAGCCACGGCGTGCGATCGCCGTCGCGGATACTTCGATAATACTCGGACGGTATCGAACATCGCATGCGTATCGAATAGACTGAAACCGGCTCGCGGGTGCTTGCGTTGATTCGAGCATCGAACACTCGCCTCGAACGTCATATCTCGCTCATAAGGACGTTCGAGGATATATATTTATATAAATTATTTATTTTTTCCGACATTGTCAAATTGTTAATTATTTTTTTATATTTCCTTATAATCGTACGTAAGAAGAAAATGACATTCGATAATTCGATAGTTGAGAAAATGCGGCGGCATTTTGAACGTGCGAGATTTCGATCGCCTCGTTCACTTACTTGCGCGGCATGCCGGACTCTCGGGTCGGCTAGGAAAATAGTCGGGACAGGATACGGGAACAGTTACCGGCGCGTCTCAGGGCCAGCGCGCCTCGAGGCGATCGGGCAAGGACGGTACCGCTACGGGCAAAGATCTTCCATTGCTCTCTCCTCCCGCAGGAATTTATGACGCGAAAAATCTCGTTTCCTCCGCGGAAATTCTCGCTGTTCGCCGATCCCTCGCACGGACTCTCACGGCCCGAACCAGCGATCGAACTTACGGATCGTCTTTAGGAAAAGCGAGAAAATAATGTTGTGGCGAGTCGTTCTCTCGGAACGGATACGATATCTATCGACGTGAGATTTACAGAGAACGGTAGCGCACACTTCCACCCCATTCTTTTTTTCCTCCGACGAATTCGAATTCAGAGTTGTGCCTTAATATTCGAATATTTAACAGAATGTTAATTTCTTTTCTTTTATCATTCGACATCTGAGATATCTTTATAATCGATTCTTGAAAAAAAAATTCTATCAAAGGTGCGCTTAAAATTTTAAATAAAAAAAATAAGCATTTTGCTTATTCGCGTTAATTTATATCGATTGTTTTAGACATAGCGATCCGAGCGTTGAATCGAGGGTCACGTAACACATTGTTTCTAATGACAAATAGGGAAGTTCTGATTTCCACGGCTAATATTCGTCCGATCCAAATATTAGCGACGCGGGCGGAATCAATCGGGGGTAAATAGACGGTTTGACGGGATCGGCAAGGAACGATATAGGACGACACTCCTAGATCCGACCGAACGAGCGTACCGGAGGTCGTTGAATCCCATTAAGCGGTACTCTCTGATCGTTTCGCTGCCGACCACCTGTATGCCGACGTTCTTTTCAGCCGATGTCTCCGCATCCGTGTCTCTCCCTACCTCTTGCGGTGTATCTGCCGCGATGTTGCGTCGAGCGACGACGACGAAGAGAAGATGGATATCAGGATGAAAGCGATTATGCTCTTCGTCGTCGTCGTCGTCGTCGTCGTCGTCGAAGCCGTCATCATCAGTGAATATCGCGCACCACGGCTAGAATATTGCATTCTCCTTTTCTTGTGTAGCTAATGCGGCCACACCTTTCACCAATACCCAACCCGGCAGGCTCTGGTCTGACTAGCGTGCTTTAGCCAGCTAGCTAGCTAGCTAGCTAGCTGGATGGCTAGGCTTGGCTTGCCGATCGGAATAGCCAGGCTCGATCGCTCGACTCGCTCGTTCGCTACGACCGGCTGTACGATGACTATTCGCGCACATCTCACAACGCGAGAGCCGCCTAACAGTAAAGTCTCTCTCGCTTTGTTCCGTCTTCGCAATCCTCGGCTCCAACAAACGGAGAGAGAGACTATTTCGTAGGATTTTCATTACATCTTTCCATCCTTTACGGGATTATTTCTCTTAAATCTCGAGGAATTTTCGATACGCCGATATACGTAACTTAAAATATAATATTTACACGCGTATTTTTTGGGATTGAAAATATATTTCAGATACAGATTAAAAATGGATCTTAGACGCAGATTAACGAATTGCATGATCAAATATTTATAACAGTATTTTAAATAGTTTAAAATAAAAACATTCAAAGTGCAAATTCAGGCAGTTTGTATTATGTGAACGGAATCAACGATCGAACTATTTGATCAATGTCTAAAAATTTGAAAAGTTCAGACATCAAGAAAAACGTATGCGAAAATAGTTCTCAGTGAACAGAAATAGCCAGCTTTAATTTGTTCTTTTTTTGCAATATATCGTTCAATCACGATTTTGCTTAAATTCAGGGTGTGTGATCTTCGAGACTGAAAAATGAAATATATTTAAATATATATGTGAAAAAATATATATATATATATATATATATATATATATATATATATATATATATACACACAACATATTTCATACATAGTACATTTATTCGATAGTAATTTTATTTTATTATTTATCTTATTATTTACTTTATTACATATTTTTACTATTCTATCTCTATAAGTTAGATTTACTGTTGTACTACCTATAAATTTTGTTTCGAGGTCAAAATTCGAACTTGTCCGACCGAGAAAACGATTCTTTAAAAACTACAAAAGGCTAATATATGAGGTTTTCCCTCATATATAAAACCTTTTGAAAATCGTTTTGGAAATTTATTTGTCCCTGTTAGTGTTTCGAAATTCGTGAAGCTTTTTAAAGCTTTTCTGTGCAGTTCTCGGAAGGATCGTTTCCTTCAACCTTCCTTCTCTTTCTTTTTTCTTTTTTTTTTTTTTTTTTGTTGTTTCCATCGTTTTCCCTCAATCTTGCTCATTTTTCTTACCGAATAGTCTTCCTTTGTGTGCATCTGCTTTCTCTCTGTTCTTCATTCTGTTCTAATATTCTTTTTTTTCTACTCATAAATCGAATGGCAAAGGTGCGTCTCGGAAATTAAAATAACCGAATTGTGATTAACAATTGCGTAATAACGTTGAGCACTGAAGTTTCTGAAATTATCTTTTCGATATGCATGACTCGTTTAATAAGACTTTATTTTAATGATTTTATTTCTATAATATAAGAACGTTATCTAACCGTTCGATATTTTGGGATCTAATTAGCTAATTGGCATAGTTATATTATTGCGATAAAGTGGAAAGTCGGCGATGAAACAATCAGCCAACCGATCATCCTGCGCAGTCCTGTTCGCTCCCGCAGGAGCGGCAGGCCTACTCGATGAAGGGAGCCTTTTCCGCTGCCGCTTCGACGATCCGAACAAAAAGGGCCGAGACCGTAGTCTACCCGGGGACCCTTCGGCATAAAAGGCTCTAACCCTCATTCTCTTTCCCTTCGGATAGTGTGCGTATAGGGTATTCTACCCCGAATCCAAATCCGACCTGGTCCTGCAGCCTCCGCGCATATTTCAACCGTAGGGCCACGTGTAGCATTGCTCATACGCCATCGCACGTGAGCATTTCCATTAACTCACGTGTTATCCATGTGAAGCACGTATTGTTCGAAATACAAATAGCAACATTGTATATTGTTTCGCTGATTATAAAAGTTTGGAAAATAATTTTCTTTCTTAAGTAAGAAACATAGCGTGTTGCTACTGCAATCTAAAGGTGCAACAAATTAAAAATCGTTTTACATCAAAGATATTTATGAACTTAGTAGATATACATTGACTTTTCTAATATTATATTTTTTTGTAACGTAGTGCATTTTCCGTTCAACCTTCTCGTCGGAATGTTGTACGCCTACTGCATTCCTATGAGTGAAAACTTAAATGAGAATCCCTGGGTTTTATTGTCGACTCTTCACAGAACGTACGATGCGCCCTTACGTCCGACCCTTGTCAAGACAGCATGGCATCGTGGGTTAACGCGACCCAAGCACGACGTTCATCCATATTTTCTACCTGGGCCCAGGTATCGGACCAGGCCCCACAAGTAGGTAAGAGACGCTATTTCGAGACAAATTTTTCCGGGACGCATCTTCCTTGGAATTCTTGGGGACTTTGCTTTCAGACGTGACTAATGGAAGATAAAATCTAATTTGTACAGTAAAACGCATAGCTTGACGTTATTTTGATGTAAATCAAAACCTGCTGCGATGTGACAAAATTAGTGACGTAATAATCTTCGTGAAACGAACGCGTTATTTTAAAAATAGAAGGATCAAAATAGTCAATAAAGATTGATTTATAGGAGAAGTATCGTGCGATGTCAAACCTTAAATTAAATTATATTCACATTAAAGTAAATCTCGTATTTGCAATATTGCAATCTTGCGGTGAAATATTTCCAGAATATTTCTGTCATCTTTCTGTATTACGTAAATTCTCTTATATTTCATCGATATATAAAATTAAACATTTCGAGAAATTTCGCGGAGAAAAATATACTCATCTTTTCTTTATGCGACCGAACTTTCGATAATTTGGTGTATTTTTAGTCATGTTTTGATTCATCACTCTCGCAAGTGGAAAGTATTCGCGTAATGTGCAAACCAGACGCGTGCCCATTGTTGACCAGCCGGCACCTGCTACGTCCGAACTGTCCACTTGTCCTTTTCCTTTTCTCTTCTCCTTTAAGTGTCCCACGGACATCGTAAACTTCATCCCGCGCGCCCACACTCTTCAGATGTAAACAGGTTACGCGCGCGCGCGTTGCCTCTCTTTATTCTCCCTTCCCTCGTCTTTCTTTTCTCCCTTGTTTTGCTTTATCTTAACGTGGACTTTAAGTATACTATTTTAATCCCATCTTTTGTACGTATAAAGCAACCGCGAAATTCACCAATGTGATCTATTGCCCTTGGATAAAGCAGGTGGAAAAAATTCGCGTTCTTCAATATTTATTATTGCAATGTTACAGCCCATTTCATCCTGTTTTATTTACATAAAAAGAATTTTGAATTGTGCGAGTGTAATGTGTTTAATTAAAAATTAAATTACTTTTTTTTTCCGTTATAATGTAAAGACAGAATGGCTTCAAATTTGTTAAAGAATTAATTGCTGAAAGAACACATCCAGCATCCGTAAAAGACTTCGCGTATCATTCAATAAATGTATATTGAGTACGATATCTCGAGATATACTGCTTTACAGCTTCAGCGTGACTGATCGCACCATTCCATTCATAGACGGGTCAATCGACACGAGTCCTCTCCCTTCATCGAAATCGAAAATATTTGAAATAAAAACCTTCGCGCTCCACATGACGCTGGATGACGGACGCCCGAAGGGCGAACGAGAAGGGGATTTGGGGTTGACGGACCAGGGGGAGGGCGCCGCGTCATACGCGCGTAAGCAGGAAGACGCCACGGTAAAAAATCCAGCGCGGGGGCAAAAAATGTATCGGAAAGAGAGAGTGACGCGCGCGCGCAATGTGCGCGTGTGTGTGTATATATATATATGTGTGTGTATATATCCCCACCGGTACTCCTACGCGCAAGGGGTGCCCACCATTGCCCGACATATGGCCCCCTTTTTCAGCCGCCGTGCGTCTCCGCTTTCCCACACGGCGAAGGTACAGTCGTTCGCATGTATATGTGCGTGCGTGCGCATGGCGATGCCCGCACGGATGCATCCATCACAAGCTGTTTGAATTCTCGATAGAACAAAAAGGGAAGTTTGCCTTAACGCGAATTACTTTCGAGCACGGTCCGAGTTCATTTCTACTTATCCGAAAGTTGTGCCGTCTCTGAAAATATAATTTAGAATATAAATTTGTACACTGTCGATTCTATAAACTCGGAATTTCTCTCAGGATAAACAACCCGCGTCGACGAGAATTATAATATATAATAGTTACAAGATTATTATGATATATTTTGGAAGAAATTTTTTTTTTTGTATATTTCTACAGATAGAATCGCGCTATTACTACGTGACAGTTGTCGATAAATCTTTTTACGGTATTATAATTTGCGATTAGAATTCGCTGTAATAATTTCGCGGTTTGCCACGTGACCTACGAAGCTCGAAATCATGCCCTCACTGTCGTCCAAACAAATTGAGACATCGCGAATTACGGGGGATACGCGCAAACCTTTGACTCTACTACTAGTAGAGAACTGGCACGGACCAATTAACGATCTCTAGGGTGACGTTTCCCGTCGCTTTATTTTCGAAGAGCTCGACGTCCTTTTTCCCCCCTATTTCTGGCTCGCTCTTTCTATCTCCTCTCTCCTTTTTGCTTTTCGTTTCTGCTCGTCCTCTTGCCGGCGTCTCTCAATTTTCCGTCCTCGAGTTTTTCGTCCCCTCTCGTCTACTTTCTCTCTCAGCCTCCCTCTCGTTCCTGCCCCCCCCTCCCTCTCTCCTCCACTTAGTTCCCCGATTTTCGGGGTAGGACCCTTCAGGACACCGCAGATGTCATGCGCCCCTATAGATAGTATCAGTGACGCTCAGTCCGGCTTGTGTAAAGGGCCACGTGTCCTTGATCATTCTAAACGCGACATTATGTCAACGCAAAAGGTAAATCTCGCCAACTTAACTTATTTCTTAATAAAATAATCTATACACATACATATGTACATTTTGACATAATATATATAATATTGAAAATTTCAACAAATAATCAAAGAGAAAGAGTTATACAGTTAACGTCTCTCATATCTTTAATATCATATGTGGAAGAAAACTTTCGATGTCAAACAATAACGTATACAATTTTGATTTCGTGAGACAAAAAAAATATCGTGAAATGTTTCCGAAGAGACGCACATGCGTGTCTATCGAACATGAGCAGATGATGAGGGGGGGGGGGGGAAGGGGGGAAACAGGGATACGCGAATCGGGCGAATGAGAGGCACTGGGGACCAGGGGAGCCGACCCTCCGTTTTCGGCGACCTTCCTTTATTCATCCCCTAATGTAGGCCCGACTGGCGCGTAGGCTCTCCTCGTCGCTTCGTATATAGGGTAGGGTATCTACCAGTTGGGAGGCATATATACGCGCGTTTATATACATAAGTCTATACATATATACAAGCGCGCGCGAAGCAAGGGCGGGCGCGTATCTACGTGCTGGAGAGATCGCCTACGCGCTTTCGTATGTATCGCGTGGTGTAGCGAGCGGGATGCCTCGGGGGTGGCGGAGGAGTGAATGAGCGGGTCGACGTCGCCTATTGGATAGTTACAGTCGAGACGCATCGCAACAATCCCCCCCGCGTGTTTCTCGCCCCGTCAGCCTCCCTGCGACGGCCGATTCGTACACGTGCCCGCCGTCCCTCGAGGGTGAAGCTTCGCAGACTCTCGCGCGCATTTCGCGCCCGATGACGTATCGCCCGCGCCGTTTTCGACCGCGAGCCTCGTGTCGCCGAAAAAGGCCGGTGTCTCGAATATCTACGATACCGTCAATTTTTTTTCTTTTTTTTTTGTGGACGTTTTCGAGAACTTTGAAAAATTCTTCGACGAGAGAAATAATTGTTTAAAATAATCAATTTTCAATCGGAAATGTGAATATAAATTTATATTATTTAACATTCATATTAAGTAATTAAGTCGCTTGTAGATTTAATTAATTTTATATTTATTTAAAGACACTTATATAAAAAATTTAATTTCTTAAACAATTTTTTTATTGACTGACAGAGTTTGATAAATAAGTAATCTTCTAATACAAATCAAAATATATTTTTAAATGAAGAATAATGCGACGATTTATGTAAATTGCTCCCTTTTTTCTATCATAAAAAATTTTATCAATTATCTCTGTAATGATACGATTAATGATATATCGATGGCCCCTGCTGTATGAAATAAATCGCGCGTTCCAAGAGAGGAGCAACGGGAGTCTCGGCGAGAAATTTCGTCTCTTAACGTCTTAACCGCCTTGAACAGAGCGGAGTCCTTGAAGCCTGAAGCCGGTCGACCGGCGCGGCGCAGTACAATCTTATCCACACGCGCTCGTTGCGATAGCGCGTGGCTAATCTGCCGTGGACTTTACTCCGCTAAACTCGTCGTCGTTGGGTCAGCCTCCAGAATAGCGGCGAATTTCGACAACGGGGTTTCTTCGAACGCCAGGAATCGTCTTGGACGTAACTTCGAGAATACGTCAGCGACGTATTTCGTCACGAGCAAAGATTACTTTGACGTTTCGTATTTTATATATATATATGGGTTTAGAAATATATATCATAGATTAAATTTGCTCCGCTAACGCGACGATCTGCTAGAACGATAGTGTTTCGACCTTGGCCGCGGTTTATGTAAAACCCGAGGACCCTCCTCCGGTCGTGTCCCCGAGGACATTTGTCAAATCGGGACGTTCGATCCAGTTGCGCGCACGTGATAGCTGTGACGAAAGGGAAACGTCAGTATACGAATGGGTTTCCATATCAAGACGTAGGACCGAGAAAGTAGGAGAAAGGGAGAGATATGTGCGTCAGATCTGTCTTTCTAGACACACGTTGTGCGTGTGTGTGAGAGAGAAAGAGAGAAATATTATTTAATATTTACTACTATAAAATAAATTTTTAATTAACATTATATTTAATCAAAATATACAGAATAAATTTTTAATCAACATTATATTTAATCAAATAATGCAGATATATATTGCAAGTATATCTTTATCGACTTTCTAACTTTAGACAGTATAAAATAGAGTTCAATTTAATGTTGCACAAATCTAAAAAACGATTACGAAATAAATCATAGAGATAATAGTAACAATTTAAAGTATCACATCGGAAACAGAAAAAGATAAACGATAACGCGGGAAGAAAGTGAGCCGACATATCGAGGAGAGATAGAAATATCTTCGGTATGATCATAATCATAATTTTTGAGAAGTAAGTGCGTGCCTAAATAAAGTATAAGCTCATTATTTATTTACGTAAAGCGAAATTTTAATAACTCGCTCTCGTGGCTATTTGCGTGTGTCTTAATAAAAATACTTTCCATCCACAACGCAAGACGCAACCGAGCGAGTCCTTTCGACATATTTCGCTCGCTCGCTCACTCGCTCACTCGCTTACTCGCTTACTCGCTCGTTCGCTCACATCGCCCGGAGCTTGCCTCGTTGTTCCTCAGTCCGATAGCGACGTGCTCCGGCTGTTTGTGCCGCTTCGCAATTTCTCCTCTCGGAGCCGCCACCGTCGAGTCCCCTTTCGAAAATAACACACGGCCGGTTGACGTCATGCTGTCATGACCACCGTGGCGCGCCAACGTTGCTTCGATGTCGTGTGTGTGTTCTGTGTGCGTGCGTGTGTGTGCGCGCGGCGCAGAAAATTCAACTCGCGCGCGCGCACACATACTCCGCGTCATACTCATATATATGTTTTATATATACTGCCGGTGCGCTCGTACTCTTCCATCGCGCACGTCACCGCCGATATCACAGCGAACGCGTGTGAACGCACACACAACACACACACACGCGTGTCCGTACCAACACCATACACCGACTACTTTTATCTACCCGACGACTGGTCTCTCGGCCGACTCAGCCTTCGAAGCGCGTTCGCGCGCAGGGCCGGCAAAAGACAGCGGATTTAGAAACGTAAATATATAAGGTCAACATATATGAGATCCAATCTCTTTTCTTTCATTCATTTGTGTTATTACACTTTCCGCAAAATTATGTATGATGTATATTCAGATATGTTGGAATGGAAGAAGGAAAGAGAAAAAAATAGAAGGAAGTTTTTATGTTTGATTGCACTGCTTAAGAAAAGTTTTTTTTTAATCATAATTTATATATATACATAATAATGTTTTAAAATTATCACAGCTTACATATAATATATATTTAGTTATGCTAATTTTATATATATATATATATATATATATATATATATATATATATATACATATATATACACACACATAATATAGGTAATATATATTAAAGCGGCGCGGTGGCTCGAGTTGGATGGAAATGGCCGATCGACCGAGCTTTGATTCAGGCATTTCAAACGTCATTCAAATTAAATATCATTTACAATTGATCAAAGTTTAAGCGATTTTATCTGCACTTTTCTAAATATATACATTCAGACATATCCGTGAACCCTTTATGTATTTATATTACATTAGTAACACATATATACGCACAGATTGTCCAAGATTGAATGTAATTTTTAGTAAAATTTAGGACATTCTTTACAATGATATGTGTATATATATATATATAATATTCAAGAGGCATTCGATCGTTTAGCCGAGAGATAAACTCTGCCGCTATGCGAGCAGCGGATAATAGTCGCTCCTCTTGACAGATAACGCGCTGCCACGCGGATGATTGCGGTTTGTCCTTAGTAGCGAGAGAGAATTGAATCTTTGTTAACGCGCTAATTAACGATCGTGAAATCGCGCGTCTAGGCGCAATGATTTCTAGCGTCGGCACTGTCGCGCGAGGTTGCTAGATAGCTTCGGCTCGACTCGATGCGGCCTGCCGAGGCAGGCAAACATTACCTCATCGCCTGGCAGAGCCGGATCCACCGCGAACCTTCTCCACTTGGGATTTTACTAGCCGTTACTATCTTGCGCCACTGCGCCGCGCGCGCGTTATACGCTCACAAAAAACGACTCCTTTCTCAGTCGACGACGGACGGATGCGCGTATATATGTATATATGCGTGTGCATATAGGTGTAAACAAATACATATATGTATCCTCAAATTTTTGTAATGCGCGCGATTATTTAATTTGCGTTTGTTTAATTTCAGTTGCGTTATATTATAATTGTCACGAGTCTTACTTGCGAGATCATTGATTAATTTACCATCAGCTTCATCCGGTCGTCATTACCGTGATTTCTTGCTCATTAGCGAAAAGCGCTCCCGTTATCGAGCATCCACGCATTGTCTAATGACAATCCGCGCATAGAATCTTGTTTAAACTCTTATTTATTTATTTTTGATCGCTTACGTACTTGAATTATATAAATGATAATTTAAATATTCTATTATACGCGAAGATATCGAATACCGATTCATATACATATACATATACTTCGAAGAAATTGGACTCGTCAGAATTATACTGGATTTCGATTCTCTTGCTTCTCGCATATCGCATTGTTCAATTATTTACAAGTACTTTATCGCTCGTGCAACCTCGCCTATCTCGTCATCTGGTTATAGTCGGATACGTCGCGAGGCTCCTCTACTTCTAACGTGTCATCCGCATTCCGTTGATCATTGATTCGTATCGAATCGCGACGCGACGAATTCTCTTAGCGCGATCTCTTTTTTTTTTTTACTTCCCGACGATTTATACGGTTATCGAAGTCTCGCGGCGCACCAGGATTACCTCGTATTCGTCTCCGGTTCGAACCGCGATAAAACTTCTCCGGGTTTTATGTTCCCTATGTTTTCGTTATTCTTCCCTCGCTCGCTTGACGCCTGTTGCTCGCTCGTGGCGAATCCGTTTTATCACTCGCCGTCAAAGTTGCCACGCGTCTCGGAATCTATGACTTCCTTTATATTTAAATACGATATCGACGTGACTTATGCAGTCCAACTTCGTGAAAGCTGTAAATCTGCGCGAATATCTTGGAAACTATTCGACATGTCGGAAAGTCCTCTTAGATCATTTAGTCTCGTGCAAAAATCAAACAATAGGTTTACCTACATGCACGTTTTAAAATGTGTGTTTTCTAAAATAAAATAGCGATCGAGCAACTGAACCGATTGCATAATATACGATCTACGCGTGAAAAAAAAAATCAAATATCAGATAACGTAAATGCGAAACAATTTGTTATCGTCTTTTAATTTCCAAGTCACCATTTCACCGCGATCTTACGCATCCCCTAATAACTATCGATTGAACACGAAGCCGCGAGATTCGCAAGATCTACAAACGAGATGCAACTTACGAGGATTTCACAAGTGGAAAAGGAGCGTCGGGGCGTGGCGCCTCTCAACTCTGATTTACGGCCAGTTAAGAACCGCATATTATCGCCACGTACAACTAATCCTTCCCAGTGTATTTCCTCCTCTCGTTCCTCCCTCTCCCTTATTGTCCCATCTGTGTGTCGTCTCACCCTCGTCCTCCCCAGCCATCTCTGACCCTCTTTCACACCGGTCACCCTCTCTCTCTCTCTCTCTCTCTCATCTCGCGTTTTGTACCTCTTCATCCCTTCCTGCCTCCCTCCCTCCCTCCCTCCCTCCCTGCACTTCCTCCTTTCCCTAACCACCTTACCTTTCACCGTCCATCCGTCTCCTGCCCCTTTCTCCCGCACTATCCTCTACGCTTTGCCCCGGTCTCTCTCGCCTCCTTTCTCCGTCGCCCCCGGTGTTCCTCTTGTTCCCGTTCCCGTTGTCGATTCAACAAGTGCCCGGTCACGCTTCGCAAATATCGCACGTAAGAGGAGGAGACGCCGAGATTACGACCGCATCCGTAACCACCCGCCCGAGTCCCGCCGAAATTTTCAAGTATATTCCCAAGTACCGAAGCCTTGAGAGAGTGGAGAGACAATAACAAAGTTATTCGCCGATCGACGAAATTATTAACTCGCGTTGTTATACGCATAATACCCTCGATTTCACGAGCTTATCTTGCCCGATGCATCACTTTCGCGATATACGAAGATTCATCGCGTAGACAAAAATTTCGTGGACTCTCTTTCCCGCAATCTATAAAACTTACGAATTATATAATTTCGAACGCGATAACTGAGATTTCGTATTGCTCGCGCAGTAATCTATCGGTGATAAGTACATGGAGTAATATAAAAATGTCAGATATCTCTCGAGTTATACGTCGCTTCATGATAAGTGAACTATATCTAGCGTGTCATTTTGCATCCTATAGATTTAAAGTAGCGCACGTTTTGAAACCTGCATGATTTCTCGACGATTTGATTTAATTTATTTATCATTTATCATTTATCTTAAATTCGCCTAAAGAACGTAAGTCACTCAAAGAGCTCGCGCGAAATAGATATCGCGGATTTAGTTAAAAAAAAAAATTCCTCGGAAAAAGCGTTTCGTTTTCTCGACGTTAGAAGGCGAGATGAGATCCATCTCGCGTTGTTTTTCCTCCACGTTTTGATTCCACGAACGTTCCTCGGAGCTCCAAGCTGACCGGTTGACCACGTCGCGTTGGAAGGAGAATCTCCGCGAGAGCGAGTCATATTCCAAGTAGGCCGCTACGGCCGGCCGCGGCGGATATACGCGGCCGCAAGAGCACAAGCTGTTGCCGCTAGAGATACTCGAGTCAGGCCAGGGACGTAGCTACCGTGTCGCAAGTAGAAACACTCGAGTCTATCCTATCCAATAGCTGACCGATAAGTCAACAACTGGATCACTTTCAGCCCCCGGTCGGACATAGAAAATTATATATCTCGTTCAATTTCAACAAGTTTTACATAGTACGAAACAAGGTATTTAACTATATAATTATTAATTAAATGAATATAATTAAAAAAAAAAATTGTAATTTATTTAATCGTCTATTGAGTCTGTTAAATTTGAAATGTTTTCTTGATAATCCATCGAACGTAATGAAATTATAGAATAGCTGGACTATAGACAGCTGGACAGAGCAGCAACAGTAGGAACGTATCACGCGTATATCTCGTGGATTCTACACGTCTGTCTTCGCTCACGATAGATTCGGTCGCCATCGTGACTACAGCTATAACAGTAGAGCTGTGTGCGCTATCAGCACTGCTCGTTGCGGCCTGGTAGTGACGCGTGGAAGCCGAGTTCGATGGAAATACGGTGACGATGACGTCTGTTCGCCGAGCGAATCCTATTATCGCTTCGAAACATTCCGTACAAAATGCTTAGCGCGGTTCGTCTTCGTCGTAAACCGCGTCAGCGAACGAATCTATATGAAAAATTGATGAAACTTAATACTTTGCTGACCGTTTAGTGAAGTTTAGTGAAACGACGAGTAGTCGCTCTTATCAGCTTTAACTTATGAGAGAACATCGGCTTTCAACTTTTCCGAAACAAAAGAACGCAAAAGCGTTAAGCTGAAGGATTTCGATCTATCAAGACACTTTGTAGAATAATATCGTTTGTGGCAGTTATCAATTTTTTAAGTTACGTATTACGTAAAAAAACAGCGAAAAAAATGTTTTTTTTTTTCTCTCTTTAACTTGGTCGCGAGACTTGAAATTTAATAAGTTGTGAGTTGGAAACATTCGGAATAGGGGAATATAGCATCCGCGATTATTTCTAACGCAAATTTGCGAAAGTTTCGCGAATTATCCAAGTTTTATAAGTGGCAATTCGCTCTATAATCGAGTCTGGCGATGTTAAGTCAAAGAGACGATAATCGACTTTGGTAACGGGATTAATCGCGCGATTATGAAAGGGATTCCGGGGTCGCATCCTCCGCCTTCGTTTCGAATTTCACGCGTCCACGTGCCTAGGAGGCAAAGCCCGTCGTTACCCTTTCGGTCGACCTTGCTCGACGTTGACGCCGTCATTTTTTCGTCGGTCTCGCCTGAAGTAAAGTCACCCACCCCACCAGCCCCTCTCCCCCCATCTTTTTTTTCCGTGAAATCAAATGTCATGTGGAGGCCACGTGGACTCGGCCAGCCGACGAACATATCGCCGGTGACATCTCACGGCATCTCTGAGCACAACCGTGGCGATACACTGTATGCTCTCTCTCTCTCTCTCTCTCTCTCTCTCTTCTCTCACTCCTCTCCTCTCCTCTCCTCTCCTCTCCTCTCCTCTCCTCTCCTCTCCTCTTTTCCTACCTCTGTCCTCTCGCCCTTCTAACTCCCCCTACTTCGGCCTCTCTTTCTCACGCTCGCGAGAGCGCGTTCTCGCTCGCGCCAACGGAGAAACGCGTCTCTCTGTCTTCCGAGGTGAGCAAGGGCTGGAGGGAGGAACGATTATTTACTTACTTTCACTCGCGCGACCTCGTACGCGCGTAAATCATCCACGGCTGCGTGGGTACTGCTTTCGTAGGGTCGCGAGATACGCACGCGAGTTCGACCCGCCCTTATGCGCGATCGACGACGAGACTTGAAAGAATTAACAATCCGACGTTCGTATCACGCTTCTCGCGTTCTTTAATCCGCGAGAGATGCTCGCAATTTTCATATTCGAGATTCAAAGCTCCCGACGATATTTAATGACAAAATACGCTTCTTGGTGACTTAAACTTGATGACTGCATGTAACAAATGTTTATATATACGTATGATTTTATAAATAAATTAGCTCGGTATAACGAAATAATTTCCTAATTATATTTCATAGTCGTCAAGTCTCCAGTATATGAATTCTTCTGTCACGAACACCAGCGAACCAGATGATATTTATAAGATATTATTGGAAGTCGAACCGGCTCTCCAGCAGCGATCGTTCGCGTTCCACTGATGATTTCTTCAGGGCTAGGGAGTCGCGTGACGTCATTTTCTCCGTCGCTTCGTCGGAGTGCCGAGCGTCTGAGTCACGTCCTCTCTTGCCTACTCTCTCGCCTCTGTGTGGCGCGCGAAGCTAAGCGCGCCCATTCGATTTTATTACATTAACGCGAGATAATGCTGTCCCTTGATAATCTTAGTCGTTAGTGGCGAAATATGATGGAATTATAACTTAAATTTGCTGTATCGCATGTCTTAAATGTCCATAAATAGAATTAAAAATGTGTACGAGAGAAAGTACGTGGAGCTAATGGTAGCGATTTATGCGTGCTTTCAGAGTTGTGCAATGATGGGTCTGCAGGCGACGGCAGGAAAACGCAAATTGGAGGGTGGTGTTGGCTGCATGGAATTCCATATGGACTTGGGCGAGAGTCCGTCGAAGCTCGGACGCGTGGACGGTAGCTGGTGGGCGATGGACGACAGTTATGGACCGCCCTTGAACCAGACGTCGACGTCGTATTACGAGATGGAGGTGAGCTCACCCTGCCTACAGGCAACGAATCCGTGCCAGCCCGCGGCGACGGGTTCCTCGCAGTCGCAGCAGCAGCAACAGCAGCAGCAATCGCAACAACACTCGTCTCAACAACACCATTCATCTTCCCAATCGACGCAGCAGGCGCAACAACAGCAATCGCAGCAGCAGCAGCAACAATCGCCGGCGTCACCCTCGACATCGGCCTCGTCCACGGTGACGCAGTTACATCATCAACACTACTATCATCACCAGCGCGGCGCCGTCAGTCCAATCGGCAACAACGGTTATAATCAGCTATCAAGATCTCAGCCGCAATGGGGAGCGCTTCATCATTACGAACCGCCGACGATACGTCGCGAGGAGAACGGCAAGAGTTACTTGGAACTCGGCTCGAGTTATCGAGCGAACGAGCGATGTTGCGAAGGCTCCAAGTCGAGCTGGTGTCGGCGTGGTCGAGCCTGCTACCGGCAGCGGCGACTCGCCGTGCTGAATATCTCCATGTGCAAGCTCGCCAGGTACCGCCAGTTCCCGGATCCAAGCCTCCACAGGTCGGTATTGATCTGCAACACTTTGAGACACCTGGAACGTGAGATGGAGAGGGACAGAAGTCCACCGCCCATGGAGCCGGTCATACCGGCACCGATAGCTCAATTGCAACCGCCTGAGCAGGGTAGGTTAACGCCTTTCCCTGTGCCACCGACGTCGTCGGGCGAAACCGACGTTGATTCTGGCATCGGCGACAGCGACGACAGCCGATCGATTAACTGGGGCAGCGTGCTATCCTTGTCAAGCCAGTCGCCGCTCGACCCGCTCAACAACAACGAACTACTGGACGTGGACATAGGGCCCGATCTCGACCTGGACTTTATGCCCGGGTGGAAACTGACGCCCCTCTCGGACGATGTCCTGAGAAGTACAACGACCCAGGAACAGCATCATCATCACCACCATCATCACCACCATCACCATCATCAGCATCATCATCAGCAACAGCAGCAGCAGCAACATCTAATGTCCTCGGGGAGCAGTTGCGGTAGCAGCTGCGGTAACAGTAACGTCGTCGGTAGCACCGGCGTCAACAACGTCGGTAGCAGCAGTAGTACGCACGAGTCGTTGATGTGCGTAGGATCATAGCCCTCGACCTTGACATCGTTGAGTCACCTCATCGATTTCTATCCGTTGACGCCGCAGGGCAAGTAGATCCACAACGACGGCCAGCACGCAAAAATCATGCGAAAAAGTCCCTGGAAGAAGGCGCGCGGGCGAGAGGCGGCGATGAATACGACTCACCCTCTCTCTGGAGCGTTCGACGTCTGGCCGGTGACTCTCGAGGAGCCGCCTTCTCTCTCCGCGTTAATTTATTGTCGCGTCAATTACACACATACACATACATACGGACAGACGAATACGATACCGAGTAACCTCCTGCGACACTTTCGTTCTTCCTCCGCTCCTTTTACCACCGCTATTATGACTGCTACCACCGTGGGCTCTATTGCTACTACTTCTATTACTATCCTCCCGTGACTATTTACCACTATTGTTACGGTTACTCCTACTACTATCGCTACTCTATTTCTAGTACTACTATTACTAATACTATTACTATTATTACTATTATTACACTATCGCTAATCAACGTGTCTCCCACAATAAGTATCTACTCCCCGAGGGATGGACGCGTCATGACACGCGGCACATTCGCAGGTGCAGACAAGACAACAGAGCGCTCTGAGAGTTTAAAGAACGGGGAAAGAAGGGCGAGGGAGAGAGGTTGGAGAAGAATCTTCACTGTCCGCGAACCGACAGGTGCTGCTACTCGCGTAGAATAATCCGATGTCCCGGCAGAAATTCGGACGGTTTTCATATCCGCGTATATCATTTTCTCCGCTGTGGAATTTCAAGGCCAGGTGCAAACGCGATTAACACTTACCTCAAAATAAGCCGCTGTAAGATTTCAGAAAACCATCGGTAATCGTCAAATCTCCAATAAACGCGTAATGATGATCCAAGACGTGTAATTCTGCATTCGGTACTTGATAAGGCGCGCCTATTGGAGGATTGAAACTTACCATAGTTTCCTTTTAATTGCATCTGCGAGCTTGAAGATTCATGTGTGAGTTGTCGGAAAAGCGATTAAGACATATGCGCGGAAAGATGGACGGAAAAGAAAGAAAGAAAGAAAGAAAGAGAGAAAGAGAGAGAGAGAGGAAAGATGATTTTGGCTGCGCATCGAGTACGAAGAAGCTTTCTCTTCGAGGTCAGAAAACTACGAGAACACTGTGATCGAAGTATCTCGGCTCGGGGAGTTTCTGCTCCCTATTCTGCGCGTTCTCCCTCTTCGTAAGTTATATTCTGAAATTGCTGGGGAAGGCCGTCCGAGAGATCTTTTTTCATGAAATAAGATTCAACATCGGAGTCTACGACTCTGGGACGAATGTGACCAATCTATGATAACGTCGATGATAACACCATCCGCGCGTAAACAGCATGCAACCATATACACATTCACACACATAGTATATATATACGACCGCCGTGGCCTATATTATACGCACGACGCACGAAGAGACACGCGCGAGTGCAAGTGCACACACAAGTCATATGGTGCTACAGGGCGGCTGTAGCCTGGTGCTTCTTTTCTCTAGGACAGAACAAACACGCATACAGACGCATACACACATACATACCTTAAGCCGAATGCATACCGAATTCGCACGGATCGCTCCGTCGCTCGGGGTCGTCGTGACGCGTCCTACCGTCGTAAGCGTGATACGATGTAAGTCGGAGACGTCGGCGTCTCGATCGAGAAACTGATCGCACCATCGCCCCATAATTGTTCGAGTATTTCATTCTCGCGTGCTGCAGATGAATTGTCAAAGAGTATCTGTTGAGATTATCTCGTCAAAAGTAAATTGTTGAAAGAAGGTAGATAGGTAGATAGGCTAATGCGACTCAGTCTCGATTGTTTACGCGTTGTGAGAATGAGGATGAAAGAATGAGATGGAAGAATGAGATGAAAGAAAGGGTTTAAACATTTGCGTTGGAACTACGAGATATGTTTGGGCTGTGCAATAGAATGCATGTTTTTAACAGTAGTGAATGTATCGTCAGGAGCATTGATATCGTCGGGAACAAAAGTTATTTTCATACAGCGATTATACGAAATATCGTCTTACGAATAATATCTGTCGATCTTGATTTTTAATATTCTAAGAGATGCACACACATATATATGTATATATATATCTGAAAGTACAAATAATTCTAATATATTTGTTATTTTAATTTCAAAGCGACGCGTGTTTCTTGACGTCAACACTCACTCTAGTTAATAATAGCGACTACAACTGATTATTCTTTCAGCAAATAGTAGTATTTATCTAGAAAATTTTTTCTTGCATCAAGTCATAGTAAAGAAGTATATGTCGCGATTGACTCAATCACAAAGTCTAATCGTAAGTCGAAATGTGAAAATTAAGCATGCAAAATAGTCCATTAGGTTTTCAAAGTCCATTAAGCTCCAACGCAACGGGTTAGCCCGAAAATGCATGACGTGGGCCAGTATGACTCAACCACCGTTTTAAATGCGAACTCCACATTAACTATTTTATCAGAATGACCATCAGCCTACAAGTTTCCTGTTTATAAATAAGTAGAAAAAAAATAAGAGAAAAGAAGAACAGAAGAGAAATACGAGATATAAACACTGAAAAAAACTTTGGTAATTTATGTTAAAGACGCAAAATTTATATATTCTTAATGAGAAATTCATCGCAGTGATAATGAGTTATAACGTTTTGGAAAAAAAAAAAAAAAAAAAAAAAAAAAAAAAAAAAACAAAAACACTTCTCAGAAATATGAATTATTTATTCCTTCAGTGTAAAAAAAAAATTATCCCGAAAAGATCATAAACTGGAGTAATTGCGGTCGTGAGTGGAACGCAATGGGACCCATTGTCATGCGTTTGTGTGCGCATGTGTGTTATGTATGAAATAGATGATGCATCCCAAGGAGATTAACGCGAGACGCCGGCGCCTTCGTGTGAATATCTTGTGTCTCGACGTACGACGTCGACAAATGTACCTGCATTTTAGAGATCGGGATAACGTTCTCCCCTTCGGATCGTCGCACGGTGGCCACTGCGCGTCACTGATCTCCCATAAATGTATCATATGTACACATATTAAATATAAACTAGAGAGTGGCCGGCGTGCGCGCGCGCGCGCGAAGAAGGCGAACGCTCGAGAGTTAAGGTCGATTTAAAGCCCACCCTCGATCCCGGACGCATCTTCTCGCGTGGATCCGTACGCGATCTCGCCCTCAACGTCCACGAATTCATTCAAGAGAGCAGCTATACTTAAAAGCTAAACGATTTAAGAAAGTCTAACGTTACGAAGAGAATATAATAACTTATCGACTCGACTGATTACTTAAACGAGTGGATGAATGAGAGTGTGCGAGAAAGGGACACAAGGACATAAGGAGTGTAAAAGGAGTGCATGTGTGTAAAAAAGGAATAATGTAACTATCATGATAGAGTTGATTTAAATTGTAATTATATATGATGTTCTCTCTCTTATGATGACACGCGGGACATACACGCATACATACATGCATACATACACAACACGTACGACACAACACATATATACACAGAGACATACGCGAGATATGCTATAGATATTTGTTGTATATATTATATATATATATATATATATTATATATGCGTTACTTACTAAGCTAAGCTCTTAAGTATAAACGCGCGAGTCGTCGAGAAAGAAGAAACCCTTCATCTCACCCTCTGTGAACCGCTATCCTCAATCCTTCCTCGAGTTCCATTTTCTACTTTGTACTATAGCGCATTACGATCGGCACACATCTTCTGTCACACCCTCTCCCCCTCCCTCTCCCCCTCCTCTCGCGATAATGCTCCCCCTCTCTCTCCGCGCGATTTCTTCGCGGATACGACGAGCAATATTACTTTTAATAAGCGCGGGGAGAATTTAGATAAAGGAAAAAAGCGTACGTACAAATGTATCTGACCGCGCGAGAGTGTCACACACGAGATCTTTATGTATGCGTTACATATACACATTGTATGCGCGTTGGGCGTCGAACACCTATCATGTAATAACGGTGGGTGAATCGCAGGGGATCGCAGATCGAACAAATGCAAAGACTCGAATCTCTCAGGGAAAGAGCAGTGATTAGGCGAAAGCGGTAGCTCCTTTCCGACCGAGAGAGTTGGTTTATTATAGTAGAGTAGTATCAGCTAGAGGAGAAGCTGTCATCATCTCTTACTATGCTGCACAGAATTTGAATTTCGCCGAATAGATAGCGATTTAACTTCCTGCGAAGTAAATTAGATAGAACGTGTACATTTGAAATTTTTGTAAAGTTTATCCCCGAAATTGAGAATATATAATTATAAATTATTTCTAACTAGAAAATTATACCAAAAAAGAGAGAGATTGGAAGAAAGATAACGCGACGCTCGGGAATACACTGAAACGAGCGGAAGTGAATTAATTGACGAGTTTTTCATTTCTAATTCGATTCACCCTCCGATTTATTGTACGCCGAAGGAGGGAGATTCGCGCGTGCGACGTGCGTTTGACTGCTCCGCAGAAAAACACAAGTAATGCAACATCTTTTTCTAAGATCTTCTAAATCATTCGCTATTTTTATATCATTATATTTTATAATTCGTAATTATATAATTTATTATAACTTTACTTATAATTTAATTAAAGTTGAATAATTATAATAATTGTATAATTAATAATATAAATTGCCAGTTTTCGTTATCGCACACACTTGGCGAGATGAAGCGGATAAAATGATGATTTAGCAGATATCGCCGGTCTGATCCGTAAAAACATTCGTAAATACCTTACGCACTACATTTTTTCGGTGGAGCAGTCGCGTTGTTCTTCCACGATGTTGTTAATATCGAGCAAAGATATTGGAAGCGGATAGCACCGCGTCGTACAATTGCGCGTGTTTCAAGTCGCGTACGTTTCTGTAAATTAACCCCTTCTCCGACCAGGCACAGTGATCTGATATATGTCGAAAAAGTAATTTATGTACGTCCCTCTTCGTATTGTCTGGATACAGAGGATCTAAAATGCGTATTCTCTTCTAAAAAAAAAAAAAAAAAAAAATTTCATTGTACCGAAGGGGTTACGAAGGCCGATGCGTCTCGTGCTAGCAGCGTCTCGCGATCATGTCAATCGTGAATCTATACGTAAACGACAATTGCTTGGATAGCAATCGCAATCGATTGCTACGTACGTAGGTTCAATGAATCAGATTCGATTGCTGTCCTACTGTTACTGCAGCCATTGTCTTCATTGACATAGCGCGATCGACAATGGTCTACACGAAGATAATCTACGACTGTAGGCGGGTTTAAAAGAGTTAAAGATTAAAATAGTTAAATTTCAACATGTAGAGAGAAAAGTGCTAATATAAAAAGAAACAATGCATTTATCGGTATCTTATATCTCTCAGTTAGTCCACGATTATTCTATCTGTAATAAGCGTATAAGAAGTTGTGATTCCTCTTTAGAGGAAGTCTAAATCCGCCTGTGTGTCTACGAGTCCCTTCTCAGAGACATCACAAATATCTGAAAGACATAATAAGCAACTGTCAAGTATGTCCGCGGGAGTCTCGGCTTCTCCTTGGCAAAAGGTAAACGCGAGCGAGCGCTGCCGGCATCGGTACGTTGAAGTTCTTCGCGATCACGCGGACGCGTACATAACTCGCCATCGGACACACGCGTTTCGTGAAGTGCCTAAAAACCGCCGAAAGAGAAAGTTACGGCTGTTAAAACCCGACGGCAAGGTCGCGCGCGAGTCTTCGGCACGCCGAACGTGCATACGGTGTACGACACACTCTTAACACGATTATCGCGTCTCTTTTTATTATTATTTTTCCTTTCTTTTCTAATGGGACAACGGATGGAGGCGTTTGTAAATAGTATAAATAATGCGAGATACGTTTTAAGTGAAAAATGAAAAGAGGATATAATAAGTCTAATATTGAGAAAATATATATATATATATATATAAATAAGATATATATTATATATATTATAAAGAAAAGTGTATATGTACACGTATACGTGTGCGTATATGTGTATAAGATTATTATTATTATTATTATATATATATATACATATGTATGTATATATTTATCTTGATAAATAATATAAGACGGCGACGGGCTCCCGCGATCGATTCTTCCTCATCGTCGCGGCGATATTTGGACGAGATTCGTTTTTATTTACGCGCATGACGACTGTTCGGTAGTATGTCGACATGACGGCGCTTTCCTGTTCTCGAGTTTTCGCAAAATTATTTTCTCCGATAGATATTTACGGACTTCTACGATCAAAGATGATTTGCATTTTGCACAGACTGCATAAGATTTAAAAGCGCGATATTTTTCTCTTAGCGTAGACAACTCACGCTAAGCTCGTAACTTACTTCAACATTAGGCCTATGTTATTACAACGCAAAATTATATATGATCATTTATATTATTCTACGAGTCGGATCGATTATTTAATTATTTATGCCCGCCAAGTTTCGGGTCGTCATTACGTGCGAGCTCGGTCAATTTTCGTCTCTCCCTCGACCTTCCTCGACGTTCCTTTACCATGAGAAGAACATGAACGAAGAGCAAAAGTTCCAGGCGAAAGGAACGACGAGAAACCGTCGATGGGGAAGCGATCGTGTCGATCCTTGCGCCGTCGTAAAAAATTAGGGCAGGAAGGATGCACGACGTTGTACATTGTAAATAGTAGCGCGAAGGATGACAGTTACAGAGAGAGACAGAGATAATTAATTTAAAAAAAGAGACGAGAAAGAAAAAAATATGGGATAAAAAAAAGAGAACGGTCGCGAATCGAGAGGCGGTGTCGTCAGGCAAACGGTCACGGCACTTCCGGTTTCACGCGGCATTCTCCGGAAGCGCGATAGCTATCCGTCGACGACGAGGGCTCGAGAGCGATCTCTTCCGCGCTGATTGACCTTTAGTGCCGGCTTTTCGCGCGGCACTAAAGCTTCGCCGAGTTCGCGCGAACGGATCCGCGAACGTGATCGAGCGAGTCCGGAGACCTCGCTGAAAATTATCGCGCGCTCTCGAATGAAAAACTCTCTTCGAGTCGTCGTCTCCGTCTTGTTATTCGACACCCTGACGCCGTGTACTCGCAACGCGCGCGCCGGATGCGCGCGTTTTAACGGAGCCCGCGGAGATTGTTGCTCCGAGAGATGCGTAATTGTGTATCTCGTCGACGACTACGCGCCGATCACTCGATCATAACGTAAGTAAGGAGAAGCGTGGCGTTGCGAGGCCGCTGCGTTAAAAAAAAAGAGGGAAGAAAGATACGATACGAATAATTGTTAACGAGCGCGTGACGAGTTTTGAGCGATGACACCGGCGGCGGTCATCGCTGTTCGAGCGAGCAAAAGACGCGTGCGACTCCGATCGGGCCCCACGTTTGTACTTGCGCACAAAAGCACGTGTGCTCGATCATTTAGGAATTGAGAAAGCATTAATCGGCAAATGCGGGAGAACGTGTTACATGTGGGAAATCGCAATTACTCTAGTCCTATATGCGGTCGACGAATAATACGGCACACGTGTGTTCGCGAGTGATCGGGCGTGTCGCCATTTCTTTTCGTTTCTCTTTGTTCTAAAAATCGTGGAGTTGTGTATCACGTACTGTTCTACCAAAATATATTAGCAGCAAGCAACAGCAGCAGCAGCAGAACTGACAGTCAAAATGGAGAATCGTTTAACTGGATATTGAATGACAAAAAGAAACTGCAGCGCACGTGCGATATGAAAAACGACAAGAACTATCAAAAACAATAAAGAGTATTATTCTATATATAACAATGACTTTCATTGCACCTAATCTTTGTCTTTCAGTTCCCAATTAGCAGCTTATGTAGATAACAATTATTATCTCATAAGTTTATCCCTCAAAATAATTATTATAATATCGATATATCGCAAAAAATCATACCTGAAAATTAATTTTATACGTAATATATTCCTTGTTTTATATGACTCTTGAAAAATACATTGTGAATAATAACATTGACGAAACTCATTAGTAAGCTGATTTTTTGGCGAAAATTCTAGCGTCAGGCTCTATCAGTGATCTTTCTTTTTTTCAAAACATGGACGAACGTGCAGCCTTCTCGGATAATCTCTGGAAATAAATTAGACATAATAAATATACATATTTTTTCTTATCTCGATTATAGAAGATAATTGTATAATAAAATAAACTGCGTGATCTATAATATTTGGATGAACATATTATAGTTGCATTTCTGCAAATGATACAAGTCATATCCATGCATACATATGTATATGTCTTAATTGTGCTACTGTGAAATATTATTTCAATTGCAATCTTTGAATAAGAATTTCGAAAATATCTACATCAATCGCCGAATCAAATTTTAGATAGAAACTGTCCAGATCGAGAAAGGTCAAGAATTTTAATTTTTTTCTTACTATACTTACAATATGTTGAAAAAAATATATATCCATGTAAACTCTCCGCAGCCGACACATCTTTTTCGACGTAGATTCTCTTCCTTCTTTCGTCTTTGGATATTGGCAACAGCTTTTCAATTCATATGCCAATGAAATCAGCAGTCAAAAATATCATTTTATATTAGAAAATTTAAATTACTCAATTTCTCTCTGTCCGTCCGAAGAGGCAGTTGTACTGGCATAAGCTCGAAGAATATGTGACGGCGAATTGACATAGTTTGAAATCACCGAAGTCTCTTGTTTATGCACCACGATATGCTTTAACATATCTTTTTTCCGTTTAAAGATCTCGTTGCACTGGCTACACTGCATTGATTTGCCATTGTGCGTTTTGGCGTGCTTCAACATATCATTCTTTTGCGAAAAGCTTTTACCACAAGTCTCGCAAGGATACGGCTTAACGCCCGTGTGGATTCTCTCGTGGACAATTAACGCGCCTTTGCGCGTAAAACCTTTGTTACAATAATGGCACTTGTGCGGCTTAAGACCTGTGTGGATCTTCATATGCTGGCTGAGATTACTGGAACATCTATATCGCATATTGCACACCTTGCAAACATATGGACGCTCTCCGGTGTGTATCCTTTCGTGGATCAGTCGCGCTTCTTTCGAAACGAATGAATTTCCACAATAGTGACACATGTGCGATCTCTCTCTCAGATGCATCGATTTCTTGTGATATATTAACGAACTTTTACTCGCTAATTTTTTATCACATTCGTCGCACCCATACAATTTATCGTCTCCGTGTACGCGTTCATGATTTATCAGAATAGTGCGCTTTGGGAATATCTTGTTGCAGACGTTACACCGCCATATCTCCTTGTCATTACATTTCTTCTTGATACTATCTACTATTTCTTCCTCGGTATGTTTTTTCCTATGTATCTTCAATTCGCTCATAGACTTGCACTTGTAGGCGCAGACCTATAAATCAATCAGTCTTTCTTGCCTTATTGTTTTTAATCAGTTTTCAACGAGAATATATGATTACTATCAGTAATATACAAAGATGAGAAATTCAATAAAATACACAGAATTTTTACAAGCTATCAATATACTTACACTACATGTATATACTCCAATCGCATTATGTCGTTTCATGTGCGTATTCATGTTTCCTCTGCGATTAAATGTCGCACCACAAATTGGACATGCATGCCTATTGGATCCGTGCGATAATTTGTGTTGTCGTAATTGAATCCTTTTGTAGAAGGCTTTCCCACACTGTTCACAAGAATAGGGCCTGTTGCCATCATGTTGATTCATATGTTCTCGCAAATGAAATCTGTACAAACACGAAATAAGACAAAAAATATAATTTATATAGAAACTAAGTTTGTAAAGTTAGCCGAAATAATTTTGAGAATAACTTCTTGTAATTATTACCGTGATCTGAATGCATTGCCACAGATTTCACACATGTGTCTTTTCTTTATAGATTCATCCAAATGAATTCTTTTATGACCTCTCAAATTATTGGAATGCTTAAAACTTTTCCCACACAGATCGCAAAGATATGGCTTATCTAGTCTGTGAGTAGCTTCATGAATGTCCAAGCTAGACCATTTCTCGTATATCTTATCGCATGTAAAGCATTGAAATAATAATCGCCCTTCATGCGATTCCATTATATGATTTAACAAGTCTTTTCTATTATGATAAACTTCTTTACAATGACCACACCTTTTATTCAATTCAGTGATAAGATTTTCATGAAGATATTTGTGATTGTCATAATCCTGCTGATATTTAAATGCTTGATTGCAAACAGTACAGTAAATTGACTCATATATTTTAGCTTTATCAATAACTTGCTTGCTTTCACATCCTTTATTGTATGTTTGAGAATTTTTTACTTTACAACTAACCTGGTCATTCCTATACTTTCCATTTTCTGTAGTTCTTGGTATATGTTTTGCAACATCCTCTTTCTTACTACAAAATATTTTATGATTCTCAAATATTTCCTGTGTATCACACAAAGTTTGGCACTGCAAGCATAAAACGCTATGATTTTCATCCCGGATTTTATCTTGTTGAATTTGTAGTATTTTTTCCGCAATAGTCTTGTTAACTTTGCTGTTAATTTCTGTACAGGTTTGGATCAGAGTATTTAATTCTGATGGCACAATGTTCTTTGCAATGCTCTGAAAGTTACGATTCTGCATTTCAGAACATACACTATTTCCTAATTCTCTCAAACTTGTCTCTGAAGGGTTTACTATTTTATTTGTAATAAATGAATTAGGCGTACTATCATCTGCACATATTTCTTGAGCCATCTCTAGTGAATATTCATCAATTAATGCATTGTACTTATTCTCATACTCTGACTGCAAAATGTCACATTTATAGATTATACAATAAATATATTAAAACTTTTTTTTACATACAAGTAAAAAACTCTAAAAATATTTATAATTGCTAATAATTAATATTTTGTTCTGACCTGTCTTTCAATATTTAGAAATCTTTTCATCCGTATATCAGCTCGTAAACATGAAACAACTAGCAAGTGCGCAATTTCCAGTTTGTTGCAACAATCAATGCACACTTTATGTGGCATCGAATCTTCTATATCAATTGAAATAGGCATATGCAAATTAATTTTTTCTCTTAATTTAAACTCTATACCCTTGGCTGCAAAGATATCTATCCCATCCAAAGCAGATTCACCACAGATTCGACATAAATTGGTAAATCTGATAGTGATATCATGATACTCATCTATCTCCACATTCATATCACAATATGTTAAAGACATATTATCATCTACCTCTTGGAGATGCTGTGATTTATCAAATATATTTATTGAAGCCTCATTATTGGTACTTGAGTTGATGCTAAATAAAGTAGGAATGGTACCTTCTTCTATAATAATAGGCACAGTTTTGCTTATGTAATAGCGATCTTCAATGTGATGGGAGCAAATGTAATAATTTAAATGCAATTCTGCATTCGATTTTGTGGCCAAATCCGATCTGCCGCAACATTCCGCCCATGCTTTGGCTCTATAAAAATTATTTTCGAACTTTTAATAAGCTTTGACAGAATAGCAATATGATAATTATAGATAATCGTCGAGAATATGAGAATAACGACAAGTCAATTTCATGACTAATGAAGTATTGTTTATCTTATGACTATTAAAAGACGTTAACCTATCTTATTAATGTACTTACGTGTCATCGTTAGGAAAATTAATGAAAATGACATTTGACGAATCTTCGTTTTCCGAGGAATATTTACAATTTAATGCAGCGCAAACGATTCTCATATTGGATAATTATTGTTAATTGTACAGATGTTAAAGAACAAGACTTATTATTAAAACTTTGTTTTCCATGGGTTTGTTTTCGTGCTTGAGCCGCGGACAAACAAATATAAGAGAAGTTGCTCCCGATAGATTGTAATGTAAATGCGATTGTTACGCCAATATATTCACGTTCCCTGAACCATTCATTCTCATGGCGCCTTACATTGAAATTATACATTTCAGATTATAGTATAAAGATTATAATTTTTTTTTACTAAATCTATAAATGCTATGCTAGTTAATCTTAATGACTAGAAAAAATTCATCAATTGCCTGGAAATGTAATTCATAAATGTAATTAATTTGGCAATGTATATAATTCATAAATCATAATTAATGTAAATAATTAATATGCTAAACTAAGAATTTATATTAATTAGAATATTACAAAGCGCGCGCCATTTATTTCCTTACACCTTTTCCTTATTTAATAAACTGCAATTAAAAAATTCTAAATTAAAAAAAAGAAATGTCTTTTTAAAAAATAAAAATTTGACGTAAAATGATGATATTAAATTAATTTACACAAATAGTTTCTTGATCAAACTAAGATAAAATATATTTTTAAAAACTAGTTAGACTTTATATTATAGACTTTTTATAATATAAATAAATATAATTATATTATATTTATAAATATATAAATATAATATAAAGTTAGACTTTTTATATTATGCGATGTTGGGCTTATCAATCAGAAATTAATTTGGAATGCAAAAAGATATATAAAATATTCAAATGACACATTTTGAATAACATAGCTACTTGATCACAGCTGATATAAAAAGAGAGAGACAATAGTTAACAGTCATATAATATTTAATTAAGAAATACTTAACATGTATTTTTTTTTCTTTAGTAAACCCAAGTGTACAAACGATCTTACCATGTTCGACTCAATCTAATGTATGAAAGATTTCTGGATTCTCAATATTCAAAAACAGGCATTTAAAGATATCATTGTAGAAATCCGGATAATATTCACACGCTCGCTGGCAATCGGGCGTGAAATTTATTTCCAACAATTTGGGCTGCATTTCGGAGTCTCTCCATTCCAGCATCAAGTCGGCGGCATACACGGCTCTGCTTTGCGGACTCTCAGCGATTCCTTTTGGCGGCGGTTGCGCGATTGCGGCTTCGAAAACCTGCCGTAAAACAAAAAGAATCTTTGGTTCAACATAGGTTTTCCATGGATAATCGGGATACTGATTTTCCCATTCCACGATGAAATCGGCGCATTTTAAGTGAAAGAGCGCGTCCTCCTCGGTATAATTCATGACGGTGAAATGTTGCCCGTATACATCAAAATTGTTCAACGCGAACGGTAGATTTGCGAAACGCAGGAAAAAGTTTGCGTAAGCGTACGCGCGCAGTGGCTTTACGGATTTCAGCAATACAACGTATCTTATGTCGAATTTCACTTGGTTGATGTCCGGCCTGTTGTATAAAACTGGTCGCGCGATATACTTCTGCGCGATTTTAGGCCCCGTGCAAGGTAATCTCAGAATATGATAGAGATTATTCGTGATGTGGGTATCCAAACCCCTCGCCAGATTCCACGGTTTGCAAATCCAATGATTATCCAAATCCTTATCTGCTCGTCGTGTAAAGTAAGCAACAAACTGCACCAATTCCGTGCTCAAGTTATATGTTGTCGGCAACCATGCTGGATAAGTTTCGAGAGTATCTGGATCGTACAATTTATCCGTCGCTTTTCTTCTGCATACAATCGATAAGAGATCCTTTATCGTCAAAACGTTTTCGTATGGAAATTGGTTTACAAAAACGTGAGGCGAAGAAAGGCTCAATTCTCTATACGTTTTGTAGTGAGACATAAGCCACAATATGTCCGCCTCTTCTTTATTATCAGTAATTTCAAATGCTGGATCTGTCAAATAATTATTTACATTATCATAATGTGAAAAAACCTTTAATTTTTTACTAGGATCTGCCTTCAGTTCATCCATTATTTCTGGCAAGCTTTCATGAACATGACCTGTTGAAAAGTAATCTATATCTGGCTCAATCTGTTCAAAACTTTCATTCTCAAAAGTGTTGTCGATCCAAGGTAATAATAATGCACATCTCTTTTGAGGATCTTTTGTTTGACCCTCTACAAAATCTCTTGTAACTTCATCCCCTGCATCAACGTCTTTTATAGGAAACAAAAGTGTATAAATTATACCTTCTGGCATGTGCAGAAAAGGCACCGCTCTAAAATTTGGTTCATTGCTGTGATTTATCGCTGAGCCAACTTCATCCATAACATACCATATTGGCATTCTGTCCTCTATCGCTCCATAATTTACTGAATATGACTGATTGTATCGCCACATTTCCCTCATAACATTTTCAATTTTTTCCTGTTCCTCGGCCTCAATATCTAGGCCCATCAACAAGCACATACGATCAAGCAGATTGGGTACTTGGATTAAATTTTGTCGAGCATTACCGATATCATAAGTCCATGCATGATCAATCAGGTAAATGTTATTTGGATCTTGTACAGAAATGCCACTTTCCGCAGATACAATTAGTTTCCAAATTGGCTCAGTAGTGTGTCTTTCTCCGTTCTCATATTCCACCTTCGCCAACTGGAAGACAAGGCCACCATCAAAAATTTGATTCTTTAACTTCTTGTACAGATTTTCCCAGAATAATTGTGGAACACCATAAGATTGAAGTTGTGGCTTATGTGTCTGAAGAAATATATTAAATAAATCTATACCATCCATTATATAAAAGTAGATAAGTAGATCTAGAACAAACAAATATTCAACGATTATTTATTCAATGTAAGAATAACAAAATTCGCATATATCATTGTAAAACGATCGATATTTACATACATTTCTTCTGAAATTGAAATGCACGTGTGATGTGATAATCAATTTATCGATAGAAAATAATTAATTTGAATAGAGAGCAATACAAAAAACACATTCAGAATAAACTGTGTCCAATTACATTTCACTGAGAGAACAATCTCTCAACGCATTTTGCATTATCTCAAATAAGATTGAAGCAAAATTCTCGTACTCTCTAATAAATACATCCGTCAAATATCAAATCATAATAGGTTAACATAATTCTGATTTGCGATTGGTTGATTCTGGGTCCAACCGAGACGTGTCCAAACGATGCACATCGTATCTAGATATTCGTACATCCATGACTGTTAATCCGAGCATACGTGGTCAGAACGTCAGACAGTAAACATCTACCATAACCTATAACCATATGGTAATAATGCGCTATCACTCTTACATTAATCTGTGATATATTGAAATAAATGCATTATGGAATCTAATTATTTTCAAAATATCGTGAATGTCGAATACAATCGAAAAAATGATAAGTATATCGAGTACGGAACAGCTGGCTTTAGAACAAAGTAAGTAAAATACATTTTTTCATTCATTTTTCTCATCGACACCTGTTGATATCTTTAGCTGAAAATATTACATAAAAATAATTTTATTTATTTCTATATAGTGTTTTTTTATGACAATATGCAATGATATTAATCTTATTTACAGTAATTCTATAATGTGTGTGTTAATTTTAGGTCGGATATCCTGGAACATGTTTTATATAGAATGGGTCTTTTAGCAGTTTTAAGATCAAAAGCAAAAAGAGGTGAGAGCATATAAAATTGAAATTTTAAATATTTTTGAGTTTACTCTATTTTCCTCAATGAATAAACTTTTTACAGCTGCCATAGGTTTAATGATTACAGCAAGTCATAACTTGGAACCTGATAATGGTATCAAGCTTGTTGACCCTGCTGGTGAGATGCTTGAAGCTTCTTGGGAAACTATAGCAACAATATTAGCTAATGTGCAAGATAATGATTTGATATCAATGTTAACACATATATCTACAAAAGAAAATATTGACTTATCAGCACCAGCCATGGTGATAACAGGAAGGGATACTCGTAAAAGCAGTCCCGTCTTATTAAATGCTGCACTAGCAGGAATCAGAGCTTTGAATGGTAATATTACAGATTTAGGATTGGTTACAACTCCACAGCTACACTATGTCGTAGTATGCACAAACACTAGCGGTGCTTATGGCGATCCCACATTGCAAGGATATTATTCGAAACTTGCAACAGTATTCAAAAGCATAAGAGGTACTGAGAAAAATAATAAAAAGTACACAAGTGTACTACAATTAGACGCTGCAAATGGTGTCGGTGCTATTGCGGTGAAGGAATTTCAAAGATACTTGAAGGGTGCGTTGGATATTAATCTATTTAACGATGGAAGCGGAGATTTGAATCACATGTGCGGCGCGGATTATGTCAAAGTACAACAGACTATGCCTTTAAATATCCCTTCTGAAACAAACGTCAGATGCGTCAGTATAGACGGGGATGCCGATAGAGTGGTATATTTTTATGTAGACGAGGATAACAAATTCCATCTTTTGGACGGAGACCGAATAGCCACGCTAGTGGCAGCCTATTTCAAGGAGCTATTAACGACGAGCGGTATATCTTTACAATTGGGCTTAGTTCAAACCGCATATGCCAACGGCGGTTCAACCGATTACATTTCGAACGTGTTAGAAGTACCAGTCGCGTGCGTGCCAACCGGCGTGAAGCATTTACATAAGAAAGCGTTGGAATTCGATATTGGAGTCTATTTCGAAGCAAATGGGCACGGGACCGTAATCTTCAAAGATACTGCTAAAGAAATTATTAAGAATCATGCTAAGAACGAAAACCTCTCGGAAGCACAAAAAGCGGCCACTACAAAGCTGAGGGACGTAATTGATTTGATAAATGAAACGGTCGGCGATGCGTTGAGCGATATGCTGTTAGTCGAGACTATATTACACGCCAAAGGCTGGGACATCATCGAGTGGGAAAAAAGTTACAACGATTTACCGAATAAGCAACTTAAAGTCAGTGTAAAAGATAGAAATATTATAACAACAAAGAACGCGGAAAGATATTGCTTGACGCCTGTTGGTTTACAAGAAGAGATTGATAAAACCGTCTCCAAATATTCAAGAGGTCGATCTTTCGTTAGGTATAATGCAATAACTTTTTTGTTATACAAAGTCTTGTTCAGAAATCTGCAAAGTATCGCTTATTTTACTAAAAATTTATTGGAAAAAAAAAATCACAATCGAAAAAATCAATTGTACTGTAATGTCATAACTAATGTTCTGATCATGACTTTTGTTTCAGGCCTTCTGGAACCGAAGACATCGTACGAGTTTATGCGGAATGTGAAAACTCGTCGGATGTCTGCAAATTAGCTACAGAAGTAGCCTCACTCATGTACAGATTAGCAGGCGGTGTCGGACCTGAACCCAGCCTATCGTGATTAAATTCAGAGTTATCATATAGTTATACAGTCCATATAAAAACGATAATTCGCTTGAAATATTCTACTGGATTCTAAGTTTTGTTTTTTATCGTACTTAAACCTTGGCGCATAGAATATCGTTTTACAATATTAAAAAAAAATTTCACAATACGGACATACTAAAGTAACTGATCACTTAATCATTGAGAAACTTTTTTTTTTAATTTTATTGCGCCATAATTTATGATCAGAGTATATATTTTATTAAATAGATGATGCTACAATAGGAGATACAAGTTCCTACTAACGTTTTCTACTGGTCTCTATTTTAGAGTCTAATTTTATGAGATAATTTATACTCTAATATACTCTAGTTATATATCTAATTTGTCTATTTAGATATCTTTGCATTTTAATAAAAATTATATAAAAAATTTTAATCTCTTTATTTTTCTTTGTCTTATACCCTGCAACAAGAATATTCCGTCAATATCAATATCTTGTCAGCAAGAATATTTTGAACTAGCTAATATAATGTGTACATGCTTAAGGAATATTAAAGTTTTTCTTATACTTAAGAACTCTTGGAATTAAAAATAAAAGTATATAGTCAAAAAGTTTATTATCTGTTCAAAAATAATCTCATATTAAGTGTGAATTTATCGATAGCAGTTTTTGTAATGCTTTATACGGTATATGAAAAGAATGCATATAATTGATAGTAATTCCGTATTTCATTCCTGTGTGCTTTCTTACTTCTCTTTACACAAGTGGCCAGACTTTATTATCCATCTTCTTCACATCTAACTCTCGTTCCTTGGACATGCAAACGAGTTCGCTGAATGCTCCTGAGAGTTATTAGTAGTTCCTATTGAGTTCATCTCAATGTCCATTGGTCTCTCCTCATCCCGTTTGTAATCTATTAAAAAAATTATTATATAGAACATACATGAGACATCCCACTAATAGTGGGCTTTGTAACATTTAAACTAACTTATAATATTATCACTTATCCCTATAAACGCCAGCTAAGAGTCAATGCTCATAGAAATTATTTTTTAATTAATATGATATAATGTCGTATGTTATTTCATTTAAAAAATTAATATTTTAGAACTTGTAAAACGGACCTTAAACATGACGTCAAATAAAAATTACGTATTTTATATTGACAAATATATCGTAAAATGAGAAAGTGCATTTTTAAAAAATGTAAATTCTAGTGAGATGTAATGCATAATTAATTGAATAGTTAATAGGAGCGTTGTACAGGTCGACAATTCGAGAAAATTTTTTTCTGCGACATTCTTCTATCAACATTAAAGTACGAGCTGTTCCGGAGATGTAACAGCGTATCTTACAATGGCGCTTAGCTTCATCGCGAAAGGATGTGTTGAGCGGAATTTTTAAGAATTTATTCTATGGAAAGTTTCGACGGCGGTAGGATATTAAGACGAACGATTCGCAAATTGCGGCGATAATGTTAGCGAAAAAAACACTATGCATTTTTTCCAATTCACGCATCGCATTTGTTTACCTTTTGCGTTCTAATTCCATCTCATAAAATACTTATAAATGCATCGATATAATAGAAAAGATTAAATATTGCTAGATGCAATTTTTATTTTATATATAAAGTTAATCTATTTCATATCTATTAAAAAAATGAGAACGTTCAGATTTCTTGAACTTTTCTTATTGCGTGCATATCAGAACAATTTGATATAATTTAACATTGCATAGAACAGGATCAATTGTTTAGATCAATATAAATTGATATTGATTTTGTAAAATAAATAATTTCAGAATTTATGAAATTGTAGAAATATATATATTTCAAGAATATTACTTATAAAAGAGCAAATATGAGTGAAAAAATTCTAAGAAAGTAGACATACATCGGAAAATTCATTACATTAGGTGATTAAATTCTGATGATTAGATAGAAGAACAAAAAATATGAAACATTTAGACAAATAACTTAAAAGTCTATCTTAATAAGACTTGATAAATATCTCGACAACGTATATATCTACAATTAAAAATTACGTTTTAATGAGAGCTATTTTGTGTATATAATAGAGAGACGGAATTAGAATCGATGCATATCTATCGCAATGCATAACACTGAGATCACAAAAAAAGCGGCCGCTTTATACGCGCTTCGGTAATCGACGAACTTGTTTCTTTTCTCGTTTAACAGTTTTATGTTTTTGTTCGACCGGACATTCTCCATTCGCACTTATAGAACATTGATATAGTAGGCCCAAGGGCGCTTAGGTTTTTTTTTCTCAACAGATAAAGTATTATAATGGTCGCACGCGTTGAACATACCTTCTTCAAATTCAAAGCACGCCAGCTTTGAGCGCAAACGCAATTTGTGGCGCATTATCCATATATCGCAGGTTGGTTTATTCGCCGATCGGGTCGCATCTACGGGTAGCCACGCATAGCGAGTAATCGTCGTAATCGGTTTCTTCAATAATCGCAGGTCAACAAGCCGCCCCAAGGCAACGTACGGCAACGCGTTCACCGCACGCGTTCACAAATCGGCGTTTCAGTACAGTACCTAACTAAGTAAACTGCACCAGCTGGAGATTGACGTTTTGCATTGTTATCGAGTTCTTTAAGATCTTCCTATAGCTATGAATTTGTTCCTCTTTTTAAAAATTTTTTACGTTTTGGAATATTATTACTTGATGTATTTTTATACTGCTTCATTATGATACATTATACTGTATCGTTACATAATGCGTTTATGGTAATATATAATTTTCAACTTCACATATATTTTATATTAGATTAGTATCAAATTAATTATCCTAAAAATAATTAAGATTACAATGCACAACATCGAATTAAGAATTAACATTGAGTAACATAGGTGAACGCACGCTGATTATTACGAGTTTCTTCGCTTCTGCGAATGGTACAAGTAGATATGTTAGATGGACAACTAGTATTCTATCTGATGTCGCTGCTATAACTTGATGATATCTTTCTACGAAGTAACTAAATCAGCTTTGCATAATATTATGAGAATTAAATTTTTGACATTTATATGAATAATAAAAATCGTGCAACGATAAGAGAAAAATAAGAACAAAATAACACAAATACTTTTTCTCATGAATTACACATTAAGAATAGATGTTACTGATAAAATTATATTTTTCATACTTTGACAATTAATAAGTATAATTAAATTTAGTGACAATTTTATTATGTACAAAATAATTGAAAGAAGAAATAAATTGTATCGTACTATTAAAGATTTTATATAAAGATTACTTACATTCATTTGCATTTTATTTCTTTTATATAAAGGTACATTAAGTGTATGATAACTGTTATTATATATGAGAGTTTCTCTGCTCTTTATATAAATGAACATTTAAAATCTAATATTATATTCGAGTTTTTTTAAGTGTTCAAAAAAGATTGTACAGCATCATAATATAAGTCACCTTTTGTAGAATTAAAACTATATAGAGTGTAATAAAATTATCTACGCTACACAATGTGGGCATTAAAAAAATTAAGTTAAGGAAAATATTCATCCCACATTAGATAACATTGGATTTTATTTATTTATAGAAAAAGATAATAAGAAAAAAAATAAACAAACTACATGAATAATATGCCGGAAATTCTTTGCAAACACACAATGGACTAACATAATATATCATATTATTAATGATTAATAATAAATTTTTCAATTTTGACCAAAGTTATATCATCCACTGATGATTTTATTCTTACCATATCTTACGATAGAATTAAACATTATAAGTTATATATAGTTTTTTCATTATAATCATATGGACTCAATGTCGGACGCAGAGGGCAGTTCCTAGGTAATCGAGTCCATAAGCGAATGATCGCTGCTTAAAAGGCGGTGATTTTTTTTTTTATGATTTTTTTATACGGTTGCCTTTCGCATGCGCTAGCATGTTTGCTTTAGTATACGTTTAGTACCTCGGTGGCATCGCGTCTGCCGGACCTGGGAAGCTAAAAGGTCAGAAAATGAAAAATCGCAAAATTAATCACGTGATCGCCTTGCTAAGCAAGGAGAAAGTATAAGATGTAACACTGGCATGCGCGATCAGGGCGGAATGCGTCTAGATGCGAATTCGAATGCATATCTGACGGCGGTATGGGTTTTGATATGGTGTTAAGGAAATATTGGATGTTTTTTTTTCCACGTCGCAGCGCATATAACGCACATTTGCTGAGAGATACAGCTACCAGATCTGGGCAAGATATTTCTTTCGTGTTATCTATTACTGAATTTGTACACTTATACGTGTTGTTATGCTAAATTTACTTAAGCGATATTATAAGAAGAAATTAAATCAAATCTTCACTCACACAGATTGCCAAATATAAAGATTTTAAATACATGTCAATTATTCGATAATTAATATATGCCAATTATTCGATATATTATTGTACGATAAAGTAACGTATTATATAAAGATGTAAAAAGATTTTAGTTAAATATAGAAGAAATTAAATATGAGAAGATTATAGATTTGTAAAGAGATTATCGATTTAATCGCAGAATAAAGTAAAGCTCACACCCAGTTCTGATTAACTGTCATACATGTAGGAAGCTAGTCGATCGGTACGCCGCAATCGATCAACTCTCGGCACCGTCGCAAGTGCGTTTGGAAACTGGATTTATTTCCGTAGAAAGCAGAAGAGTTTCAAGTCGTCGAAAGACTTTTGTCGGACGTTCGATCGTCGTTCATCATGGGCGCAACGCAACGCTTGTTTCTCGGAGAACAAGTTGAATTGTAGGAAAAAAAAGTGTCTCAGATTATGGCAAAAGGCGAGGGAAGCAAAATGTGAAGGATGTGCATTTGTAGTTTCGCAGGCGGTTTAAAGTTTTGCGGTGCGCAAAGGCGCAGTGTATATCGTGATATGGTCGGTTTATATTCGCGATGTGAAATAAAAAAATTTGCGGAAAGATTTCGTCTTCTCCGAGATATTTCCGCGGATCGTAGGAATTTTCGCGGAACACATTACGCGCTGTGAGAACGTGCTCACAGAAATCGGTCATTCGGAAAATACTTTCGTGTTTGTAAAAGAAATTTCCGCCTTTTTTCTCGATGGCATCTCGCCATTGCCGGAATTGCCGCAGGGTGATCGCATAGCGCATCTTGGCTGGACGTTGGAGATCGAGAACTTTCATCGTGGAGTACGTAAAAGAAGAGAGGCGATATATCACGGATATATATGTAAAGCAACAAGTCCTCAAATTGATAAATTACATGTTGAGTTATATGTACATACGATATACGTGTTATACATACGATAAGAAACTAGTTTAAGTTGCAGGAAATTTTATAAAATTTATCCAGGAACATCGGTATTTTTCTCAAGTATATGTAGTTTTTCAAATAATTTCTTTTATCATTTCACGAGTTATCATAATAATATTTGTTTTAAACATTTGGATCAAAGCAATATTATAATTAGAATAAGTTTAGAGAAAACTTGTACAAATACATAAGAATTATAAATATATATGATGGTGTGTGCATATCATTAATTATGAGCAGCCATTAAAGTCTGTAGAGCTTTTAGCTATGGTGATTTTCACAGCCTCTGTTCTCTTTTACACTCATAAGATAAAAAACGTCGGCTCCTTGTACACGTGTACCGATGGAAGCAACGATTTACGCAAAATAGCACGTACACGGTAAAGGTACACTTCCGTATATGTGTCCGAGTGTCGCGCTAAGTGTCACACCTTATACTTTTACAGAAATATTTAACCTGTGTCGATCCGCATAGAAACTGCATATGTGTTATACATAATCGAGGTAAGAACGAGATGTAACGCAAAGAAGAGTGGAGACGCTTAGATTGATAAGCATACGCATATAGATTCCCTTCGCTTTTCAACGTCAACGTGTGTTTAATGTGTTACTTTCATAGTCGCAGCTTTGATGAAATATATGAAAGGTAACTTAATAAAGTGCAACTTACCGTCCACCGCCACGTGGAGGACCATATGCATCTGGTCTGTCATATCCCTCGGCATAACTACAACATGATAGACAAAGCAGACATTAGCCATATGTGAAAAATAAATTTTTTTTTTTTTTTTTTTCAACAATTCGCGCCGCGATTTGCTACTTACCCGCCAGCTACTGGTGGATATCCACCACTAGGTACGGCACTGCCAGGTCTTCTACTAAACATATCAGCTTGTGGTCCTGGACCAGTGCTGTAGCTAGGTGCTCCAGTGCTGTAGCTAGGTCCTGTGCTCATGGGCCTGTTAAATGGAGGTATATCATTACCAGGGGGATCATCCCTCCTTTCGTAGACCATTGTAGCTCCCTGATTTAACCCCCCAGGCCCACCCATCATATCCCCTGGCCCGCCCGGATAACCCCTGTTGTGCACAATTTAACTTTGTTAACTCTTATTTTCATTCTACCCTAGGCGACATTTAGAATACTACTACATTGCTGCAATATGTCGTTTAATCGCTTTGGTTAGAATAAAAATAAAGTCTAATAGCAGTTCAAGAAAATTTGTAAAATCTGTTCATGAACTGTACAAATTTTTTTTATAAACTCATTTTCCCAATTGTAAATGTATTTGTACCCACATTTCTAGCGAATTCAATGTCTACACTGAAAATTCGAGTTTAGTTAATTTCAATTAACAAGAGGAATAATAATTTTCAGTGCTGACATTCAAAGCATGTATATAATAAGACAAAATTTTTAAGTAAAAAAGTTTTCTTACATGTGTGTAATAAAGCTGTTGTAATGAAAAAAGGATAAAGTCATACAGTGCAATGTAGATAATTCCAACAATTACGAATTAATTCAATTTTCTAGATCTCGAAAATATGTTATTATTAATAATGAAAGATGCAAATATATGTAAATTGATAAATGATTGAATGATCTACATTTCACTGCACTAAGTTAGTTGTAAATTTAATTAAATTTAATTAAATCTAAGTTATTAAAAGGCTCATAAACTTAATTAAAGTTTCACATTATATGTAAAAATGTTTAAAAAATCATGAATAAACTTGTGCAATTATGTTCAATTTCCAATTATATATATCTAAGATTTAATTAAACGTGTTTTATATTTTATAGCTGAAAAATAATGTTGCATTACAATAATGTCTCAAAGCAAAGTGAATTTTAAGATTCAATATTTTATGTAGTATTATAAATCATGAGCTTCATAGGATAGAAAGATACATCAATATTTGTAAATACAACTGCTTAACTATATTTACAGATCCACTTTGGCTTGAGAAGCAACTCAATACAGGAATCAAAATTTGAATTCAAAAAATCTCGAAAATTTAAGAAAAAAGCAAAAAACAAATAATAGCAATACATTACCAGTGACTTTCATCATATCCCACATCAGTGTACCCAGTTCCATACCCAGTAGTGGCAACAGCACCACCACCGTTTCTCATCGGTCCAGTCGCACTTCGGTCATAATCATTTCTAGCTGTATAATCGACTGTGCGACTGGCACCAAAATTATCGGTACGACCATAATCTACTGGACCAGGTGCGCCACGATTGAAATCTCCGGCCATACCACCACCAACTACTGTAAACAATGTAGATGTTAAGATTTTTGATTAAATTGACATTTCGCGTTTGTTTCACTTGGAAAGTTTGTGCGTCTCTTTGTCTCATGTATCTCACGAGATTTTATCGTCAAGAACTAAAGGTTCAATAGATAAATATGCATTAATTAAATAAAGAATATAGAATATCAACTGAAAGACTATGTGAGATGTATAAATATCATGCAAGTATTTATCCTTAACTCAACAATTTTAAAATAGTTATTTGTAAGACGCAAATAATAGATTTAGGATAGAGATATTTCCATGATACAAACATTTCAAAAACATTTTATATTCTTGAAAAAAATATTCTTGTTTTGTATACATTCGTCTATATTTATAATGTGCCATATAATGACAACATGAAAAGCCGAAAATTTATATTTTTTCTCATCTTATGCCACTTTTATGCAATTGCTCCACACGAGATATAGGCAGTGTGGTTATATAAGGCGGATTCTCACATACTTTCGAAGTTACACAAACACCACTCACCACTTTGATTACCATAGTCTGTTCTAGCACCAAAGTCGGCGCGACCGTAATCAGCTGTTCGTCCGTAATCCGCCGCGCCGGTTGGTCCGTAGCCTCCCACGGCGCCGGCAGCTGGTCCATATCCTCCACCCATTCCTGGCGCCGTTGAAGTGTAGCCCATCGCTGCACCACCCACGTTCTGACCATAAGCGCCACGGTCAGCATAGCCGGTACCAAAGTCCGCCCCACGGCCGCTAAAGTCGCCAGCTCCGCGATTGTAATCGGTGTACCCGGTCGCGACGCCACCTGCAGCAGATCCATCGTAACCAACGAGTTGGATCGGAAGAACTGCAAAGCACGGCGAGATAACAAATTGGTTTATAAATGTACATTGTCAAAGTTATACTCTCATTTCATTCCAACATACTATTTTCTCAATGCACTCTGTAATATAGAATGTTACATCAGTCGCAGAGGTTCACAAATCGATTTAACGAAGCAAATCCTACTTTGACACTTATCGATATGGAGAAAATAGGAGAGAGGTAACAGAAACGACGATAATAAATAAAAAATATGCGACAATATGTAAATGTGACACACATATATATACATAGGACATATATACTTGAGAAAAATTAAATGAGAAAATAGTCTTGTCGGAATTTACAAATAACAATGTGTAAACTATACCAACCTCTTCTATCATTGTATGGTCCAGGACGAGCGTCTCTACCACCGTCTCGTCCTCCCCTACCACCTCTCATTGGTCCACCTCTTCGGTCATCTCGGCGTCCTCCTCCACCTCCGCGTGACTTCCCGGTCGACTGTTCCACGTTGATCGTCGCTCCTTTGAAGTTGGAATTGTGAAGTGCCTTAATTGCCGCAGCTGCATCCTCTTCCCGTGCCATGTGGACGAAACCATATCGATTCATGACATCACATTCTGTCACCTCACCAAAGCGCAAGAATAATTGTCGCAATTCATCGTTGCGACAATTTTCTGGCAGCCGGCCCACAAATATTTTTGTTTTCCGCTAAAAAATATTAAAAAATTATTATTCTTTCTTTCTTTTATGTTTAATATGATAATTAAATATACTAATAATTTATTATTATATTATATTATAACTTTATTATATTATAATATAATTATATTATGATTATATAATTTAATTATAATATAATTTAATTGTATGAAATTAATAATTATTTAATTAATTATATTATGTTTTAAGGCCTTTTCAGATAATCTATAATTTGCAATAAAATTCAAGACTTCTAGAATTTATTATTCTAGAATTCTATTTATTATTCTATACATCACATTAAAACATGTGATGTATAGAATAATAAATACAATTCTAGAAGTCATGTATATATGTATCCTGATATATGTATATTATGATTTATATGTGTATCCTTGATATATATTATGATTTCTATGTATTTTACAAATGTTTTCTGTAATATACAGCACATAATATTTATAAATAAAACTTTTTGGTAAATTATAGATTGTCTAAAGAAGCCTTAATATAAAGAAAAAATCATAAAAATACTATAAATTTAAGTAATAAAATTTAGTAATATTATAAATTATAATAAAAAAGTACAATCTTGATAAAAGTATAATTCAATAATATTTGTATCTCAAAAATCGACCATACATCTATTACAAAAAATATGGTGTCTGTTTGAGATTTATTATCGCTCAGTTGTCTTTAAATATTTTACAAAATATGTGAAATTATAATAATGTAAAATATGCTGAGCATTATATTATCAACATAATAAATTAATTATATTATGTTGTAAAATGAACAAAGATCTTAATTTCAATCTCTTAATCTCTTTTATATCTAAGCAAAATGTTAACTCGATATTTTTTATAATATATAGTACTTAATTAATTAAAAGTACAAAAAATATATGTATAATCTTACCGGCTGATTAGATGACACCATCTTCTGAAAACATAATTCATCAAGATTACTATTTCATAAATACAGGTATTAAATAATTTCTGTATCTTAATTCCTGTCCTTTCAAGTTTCTTTTACACAGAATAGATGTTTTTATGACTTGCAATAAATGAATAAATGAATGAAAAAAATTATTCTATATAAAAACTTTTTATCATGCAAGATAAGTATTTTTTTCATAATCTATCAGTATTGTTTGTGCTATATAAATTAAGCTCCATGCTATATTTTCACATTACATAACAATAGGTAATAATGTTTGTCAACATTAATATAGCAATTGTCTAGATAAAAATAATTATCTCCAAAGGACATCAATAAAGATATTAACATTATCTTTCAATTTTAAGCGCAAGAGATACGCTGAACTAGGGAAGAGAGGGTTGGAGAATAGCAAATAATAGGAGATGCGCATAGAGAGACAAAGCGCTTTTCCAAGGCCGCATCGATCCAACCTCGATTTCGTCGCTAAAGGCCGCAGGAAATTGCAGCCATCATCGATCGACGATTGATCTTTATCGAGAGGAAGACCGGCATACAGTAGCAGCATGTCGGGACGAGCACGTGATACAAAGGATCCCGTCTAAGGAAACGCGACCGGCTGATTCGCCCGACTCTGTCGGCGCTTTTGCGGCTTGATTCGCGCCGCGATCCAGTATTACTTACGTGTAGATGCGCCGTTTTGGCGAAATAAATCGAAAACAAGGAGAGAAAAAAGAAAGTAACGAGTCTTGCGACACGGCGCGAGAAAGAGAGATGCGAAATGGCGGTCAGAGTCGAGGTCCGTCTCGAGGTGTATTCTCGGTGCGAGAGAACGCGAAGCGAACGAACGGCCAACGGATGTATTGCCAACCGTTGTCTGCGAAAAAGTTACCGATCCACGATTGCTCGCGTCGCCGTGCGACGCCGATCGTTCAATTTATTGATCCCCCCTCGAGGCTTTCACGCGAACGACGCGATACAATTGTATAGTTTACCCTGTACGGAGAGAGAAAGAGAGAGAAAGATGGAGAGGAAATGGGAAGAGAGAAAGAGAGGGAAAGTTTACACAGAGAGAAACGATATCGTTTTTATTGTCGACGCGACGAAATCAATTTTATCCCGCGAAAGAAAGAGAGAATGAGGGATGGAAGGGGCGGAGGAAAGAGAAAGAGAAAAGTTACAGAAATGAATGATATTACCGTTCCAGCCGTCGACGTCTCCGAAGTAGCGTGGTAACCGACAGACGTGTCCATCGATAATGCGGAAAAAAGACAGAAAGGAACTGAAATAAATAGATTAACGTGCAGAAGCCTATTATCGTATATACGCGATCGTCGGTGTCTCCGCTCACTCTCTGAATGGACCACGGTAGGACGCTCCCGCAACTTACGTTAAAAAAAAATGGCTCGCACGTAGTACAACGACGCCGCTGCTGTGACTCGTTCGTTGTGCGGGAGACAGGGCGGCCAACCATGTGGCGCGTTTTGTTCCCGCTTTGGTCTCTTTCTTCCGGTCGGAGTTGCCGCCGTAAGAGGGCGACACCAGTCTCGCCGAAACGTCCCTATAAAATATTACCGTTGTATCGAGGATTTCGATATTTCGAGAATCGCAATATCGCCTCTCGAATTCTTTGAATCCGCAGTCATTTGTTTCTTCATCGCCGGTGCATCCGCTCGCAGGAATTCGCGTTCGAATCGTTGTGCGGTAGTTTTCGCGGTTTAATACCGTCTGAAAGTGAACTTTATCCGCGAAAAATCGTCGGGAGTGCCTCGTAATGTGTCGGTTGTTCGTCGTAGCGTGTCGAACGTATGAGAGTGGACATTTTCGGACAAAAAGCAGGAGGTGCAAGTGCATGTATGTACAATCGTTGTTGCGCCAATATCGCGATTTCGATGATCCGTATGCGTGTTTAATGTGCGTTTCTGCGCGTCGATCAAGATCGTTTCGTATATTTCGCGTTATATATCTCTTGATCGGAAATGTAATTCGTACGATTATCACGTCGCAGGTATAACTCTTACTTAATTAATTGTTCGTGCAGCCGTAAGAGGGCAGCACCAGTCTCGCTGGAACGTCTCTTTAAAATTTTACCGCCATATCGAGGATTTCGATATTTCGAGATTCGCAATTCGCAATTCGCAATATCACCTCTTCTTCATCGCCGGTGCATCCGCTCGCAGGAATTCGCGTTCGAACCGTTGTGCGGTAGTTTTCGCGATTTAACACCGTCTGAAAGTGAACTTTATCCGCGAAAAATTGTCGGGAGTGCCTCGTAATGTATCGGTCGTTCGTCGCAGCGTGTCGAACGTGTGAGTGTGGACATTTTCGAACGAAAAGCGGGAGTTGCAAGTACAATCGTCGTTGCGCCGATACCACGATTTCGATGATCGTGTGCGTGTGCACGTTTCTGTGCGTCGATCAAGATCTTCACGTTATCTCTTGGCCGGAAATGTAATTCGTACGATCATCACGTCACAGGTATGATAACTCTTATTTAATTAATTGCATCGATTTGATTTTTTGGAATAATTTACTTCAGAAGATATGCAACTGCGAAATAAATGGATTTAATTGTTGCGATAGTTCGCTATTCTCGAGCTATTTTCGGTACTTTTAGGATCACAACTTGAATACCTCAATCTAATTGAATATTGATTTTGAATCATATCTGCTATTATTATCGTCGAAAGGCGAATCTCGAGCGCGAGAAATGATCGTATGATGAAGGTTGATCAAAACATACATATATTGAACATCACATATACATGAATGCAGAAGGCGTCGATATTTTTCACTTTCGGATTTTCGAGTTGGATCGCATTTTATTGAGATATTCGCGTGCATTATATTGATATTCTGAGAAGTCATCAGTACTTTTGTTACTGATCAGGAAATAAAAAAAAATTACATTCTGTTAATTTTATATTTAATGTGGATTTTAATAGATTAAACAGAGTTATCTCACAAATTCTGTATGTGTTCAATGATAAAATTGCCGATTTTTCTCAGAAGCAACAGTCATGAGTCACGAATATCTAGACACGATGCGTCTGACTTAAAAATGCTCAAACCGGAAGTGGAAGCATTGATGCCTTGCGCCTGCAAACTCACTCGTTGTATGCCACCATCGCAATTTCGATATTGGCAATATTTTTTACTTTTGCAAATGTCCAGAGTCGATTAAAAATCCTCTGCATTTCGCATTATTTTCTCGCCTAAATGTATTTACATGCAATCACCGTATGCTTATCACGAGATACGTGTATGATATCACCATTAATAATTAGTTACTTCGATATCATCGCAATTTTTTGCATTCTCTCATTGTTAAAAATAATATTTTCAAATTGCCAGCATATATGTGAAAATCGAAACTTAATTGATATTAGAGTACATCGAAAGAGAGGGAGCACTGCGCGATCTAAAAAGAGAGGAGATGACATCACTATAGTATTTCATTCAGTTTATGACTGTTACTGACATTGTACTTTACATTGCTTCCGTTGTAAATAGTCGTACGTTATACTCGTTCGTAATTATCGCACGTTATAATTAACACATTAATTTCGAAAAAATGAGGAGATCGCCATTAAATACTCCACATGGTAGTCGGACATACGGTGCAAGGCATACGCCGTACAATTGGAAATTACACGAAAACGCGAACAATAAAGGTTATCAGTCCGTTAATAATAGTTATCAACGTTTTTCTGTGAACAACGAGCCACAGCCTTGCGGGGATAATTTTATTCCTCTAAACGTTAGCACGCCAGTGACACAGCACGAAAAGCACAATAATCAGTATAGCCCTGCGAGTGGACGCAATAGCGCCAGTCCAGGTAGCGGGTGGTATAATTACAGGAATAATTATCATGCTACTTCAAGATCAAATTGTAATAATCGGTATTCTACTTACAAGCATTCTGGCAATCAGTTCCATGGACAAAAAAGAAAGGTGAAATTCTTGATTGATTAAAAAGATTTTGTCAAATAATGGATTTCTGGTAGTGCGATATCATAGACCTGATAGATATGGATGGGATAGATATGGAATTGTGTGCCTATAGTTTCTGTATAGAAGCAGTGTCCGGAGGAGGTTAGAGAGAGAGAGAGAAACATACTTTTCAGTACTTCTTTCTTTTAAAATGTCTGGAAGTACTAAAGAGAGAAGAGAGAGAGAAGTACTAAAAAGTATGTTTCTCTCTCTAACCTCCTTCGAACAAGGTCTGCTATGTATTGCCAGTTCATATCTATAAGGTTTATGTACGATACACAAACACACACACACATACACACACACAACACATAACATGTCCAACAATGTACAAATAACGATCTGGTAAAATTAGTATTAATAATTACTAAGAGTTAGGAATCTTACTTTATATTTATTTTTAGGGTTATAAAGGAATACACAGGCAAACAAACATATCAGCATATATAGATATAAATTCCTTTTTGGAAGACCCTTGGAAAGATCTAGTCAAAAAGTTAAATAATTCAAAAGACATAAGCAAAAGTGAAACATCTAAGAATGAATCTCTATGCGATTTAAAATTGGCAGATAATGATTTTGTAGAAAAATCTGAAAGCAAATTTTTAAGAGATATAAACTTGGATGATTCACGATGCAGTCAAGAGTTTAAAAATGAACAGACTCGTGTAGATATAAGTTTGGAGACAGAGAATACAGATCTCAGTCAAATATCGAATAGTTCAATAAATTTGGAGATTGATGATATTTGCTTCAGTCAAGATTCACTAAGTGAAAGTACATGCAGCATTAATAGCAAGATTTGTGGAATCATAGAGGAAAAGGATAATACTCATTCAAATGCATTACTGACAGACTGATCAGAAAAATATATAACAATAATAACATTTATATTGTGAAGGAAAATTATACTGGACAAAAATACATGTAATAATTGCTGCTGTACACATATTCATGACTTGTATATAGGTATTGTATATAAGTTTAGCATTAAATTAAATGTATTATCAAAATTTTTCAAGATGCATTTTTTTAAAACAGGTTAGAGTTGTGAAATTATATCCAAAATGTATGTGACGCACAACATGCTAACATTATCTTACAGATTATATATTTTCACAATTTGGCTGTGAAAAAAATGTATAAAATCTATATTATAGACTTATATAGTTATATGTGCAATTTTGTAGTACATATTGGATCCACTAAGGAAATTAGAATTTCGGGAAACAGTAAACACCAATTTCTCACTAGTAGAAATTGTCCTTAGTCTTAGTAAAATGTCTCGAGACAGAATTAGTCACGTTATAAAAGCATATGTGAGACTTGAAATTTTATTCAAAAATGTATAATTTGTTCATACTTTTAATTCATCTTCTAAGGTATCGATATTCAAAATCTACTTAAAAATATCAATTTTGACACGAACATAGTTAATGGGCCAATACTTTTTTAGTTTGCATAAAAGTGTTGCATTTGTTTTTTCTATTCTTATTTACCAAGCTCGTAAATATGTATATCTTTTTTTTTATTATATTATTTATCTATCCATATGTGTATATATATATACATAAATAACAATACATAATTATAATTAATTTATATATTATGTAAATTATGTATTTACGTATTACATAAATGAATTATGTAAATTAATCAAATGTAATTCAGTGCAAAGTTGCATAATTTTGTGAGATATATCTAGATTTTTAGGTTTAATTCTAAACCTAATTTGATTTGGTAATTAGCAATATGTATTATCATATAAGCATAATACTATTGTCGTATGGGGAAGCATTACTGTACTTGTATGTGGTGATCAATTACTTTTATATTAGACATTAATTATTTTTATATTATTTTGCAATTGCAATGTATATCATTAGTCTTAAATAGGTAGCATATGAGTAGCCTTAGATAAACAGCATTATCTTTATTAGATAGTTTTCAGTTGTCTGTTATTGATAATAATGAGTAAAACTTATTTACATATTATATAATTGCTTTTAACGTTTCCTAAGATTCCAAAATGAAAATAGGTTATGAAACTCACAATTATTTTAAAAATATCATTAAAATTAATAGAAAATTAATAATAGCTGTGTGAGTAAATTTTATCATCACTATCAACGTAGAATTAACATTCATTATATATGCATAAACAGAATAAAGTTTATGCTTTGAAGATACTTTGTTTATACGAATAAATTTATCTGAAATATTTTCAGGATTGAAACAGTATAAGGAGAATATTAATTTTCTATTTATTTTTTTGAACGTATTTGAAGAGACTTAATAATAAGGAAAACTGTTCGACAAATGTAATGTACAAAATAACGATCTGGTACAAAAATTTGTATAAGGAATTTAAACTTTTTTTTAAAATTTATTTAACTTACCATTTTAGATAGCCACTCTCTACGAAGTATATAAATTAATTGTCGAAATATTTAATCTTATGTAAACAATGTATACAAAATTGTATTAAACAAATACAAACAAAATAATGTTAATTTTAATATTATAACACAGAAAAGATACAAGGAATAAAATATGAAGAAAATGATAAATTTGGTCAATTTATATAAGTTAGAAATATATAATATTCATAATTGATATCTATTATTTATAGAGACAGATATTTTTCATATCTTGATAATACTCTATTATATTATTTTGTTTAATGAGTATATTGTATATATATCGATGTGTTCTCACGCATGGACACACACATACACATATGTATATTTTGCCATTGATAAAATTCGGTTAATTCACTTAATTTTTATACAAGCAGTGGCATCGAGTTAAATTGAGTTTCTCTTTAATCTACCAATTATTTGATTTCAATTATTGTTGACAGCTGATTAATATGTTCACTAATTATTTACATCTAAAGCATTTACAGTGTGAGCACACACGCCAGTCATACACACTCTCACACAGACACACACACTAAATAGTGCAACTATTAATTAAAATAATGCAGTTATTAAAATAAAACCATTATATTTTAAACTTCTAAAAACATAAAAGTATATATCTTCATGTAATGCTAAAATATATAAATAGGAATTAAAATATAATATATATTAAAATTACAATATAACCATATGACGAAATTAAATCTATTCAGGAAAAGATACATAGCGCTATAATCCTTCTGAAATTTAAAATCTTTTTTGGAAACTGATTTTTATTAACAAAAATGTGGAGACATAATAATTTTGAAGATATAAATCATTTCGAAGTGATGTACTTCTCGTGAAATAAATTTTAAGAATAAAAATTAATAACGTAAAATTGTTCGCTCGCGCTCCATTATTTAAAAAGCTCTTTAATAAAAATTTAGTTTGAAAGTGCCTATTACTAAGATAAGTCGTGGAATGGTAAAGTTTTTTAAAAAATGAGATAAATGATAAGTACTCTTGTAATACTCTTGTCTCCTTGCGCTCAGAAAAAATTCAGTTTGAAAGTTTTACCTGAATAATGCTATATATAATTTTTTGCTGCAATTTTTTGTGTCAATTGTAAAATATTTCATATGTATGAGTTTCTATTATATAATAATTATTCTCTTCCGCTGAATTCGATTAGAAATAATTTGACATAATTATTTAGAGTCAAGAAATAGCGCTGGTACGAATGTGCCCGGTTTGAGCGATATTTCCGAATTAGATGCTGCTGGCAGCATTAAGAGTGCATTAGCGTTATGAGACTTAAGTAGATTACTATCTCGATTTTCCATGTTGCAAGCTTGTGGATATGTATCTCTCTCGTCAACGTCCCATTGTAAATATGTCCACTTATAACTAGGGCGCGAATGTTTAATGTATGTATCCATTAACTGCAACGTTATAACAACATTATAACAACATATATCGTATATCTCTTTTCCCATTTCGAGTAGTCAAAGCAAAGACAATCTTACACAAGCAGGTATTATGACAGGCATTTCCAAGTTATTGCGGCGCATCTGGTTCAAAAGGGGTAAAAGAAATAAATGTGCGGCAATGAGAACGTTTGCCGGATTTCCCGATAAACATAACAGATACTTCTTTCTGTTGCACGTATGCAACGTGCATGTTGCATATATTGTTGATTTCCCGGGTTTTACATTCACGCAATCTGTGGAACAGCATATAACAACTTTAAGAAACGCGTCTTTTCATGTATTAACGACGATAATTAAGAAAAAAATACCAAAATATATAGTAGCCTTAAAATATTCCTGTAAAATGTGCTTCAATAGATCTCTCTCATTCGTAGAACTAGCTATTACAAGTACATTCACTTTTACTAAAGCTTCCTCGATTTTACATATAATGTTTGTGCTGCAAAAATATTTACTTTATAAAGTATTGTTACATTATTATTAAATTATATAATGATATGATATAATAGAGTAACACAGATATTCGTTACTTTAAATTAGATGGAGAATATTATAACATGGTATATGTATTAGGAATCGCAATAAATTTCGCCACACTCACATCAACTTATAATTCACAATTCCACAATCCAAAGCATCGAAACCTTCCTGTTTTAATAATGTGATTAGAGTTAGTCTGTTGCCATCATAGACGTGTTTTAGTCTTAAAATCTTTCCGGATTCTCCTAACTTATTTCCAATGGACAATATGCCTATAGTTGGAAGTCCAATGACTTTAACTTCTTTGTAGCCACAAGATGCCAAAAGTCCTATCTCTACTGGTCCAATACGTGTGTATTTATCCAAAATTTTTTCTCCTATCTTTCTCTCGGAACCAATAGGTCTTCAGAAATACGTAAACAAATAAATAGACGAATAAATTGATCTGATGATAAAATCTATTTTAAAAATATGTTGAATATATTAAGCTTTGTACCTAATATTTTCTCCTTCTTTTGGTTGAATTATTATTTCGATTTCTTTTTCCTCTTCTTCAATATCGTCAGTATTATTATCATCACATTCTTTTATTACTTCTTTTGTATTCTCAACTTGTACAACTGCTGTCGCCCCTGCAATCAAGAAAAACAATTTTTATCGTAAGCAGATAAATGTAATTTACAGTTATAATTGTTTACCATGGGGAATAGGTGCTCCAGTTTTTACCCATATACATGTGCCAGGTTTCAATGAGGACTGAAACAATTTTGTCTTATAGCTCTAGTTTATGATGTATGTAAAGTTTGTAGAGTATTTATTATCACTTACTGTTCCTGCTCTTAAAATCTTCTTTATGTTTTTTTTATCATTTGCCTTTATTGCGTATCCATGTTTGGCAGAAGCTTTAAATGATGGCACGTTATATTTGGAATATATGTCTTTTAATAATATTCTGCCATAAGCATCTTGTACACGTACACATTCAGACTCTATCTCCTCATTGCTTTGAATTATTGCGTCACGTATTAGCTTCTGTGCTTCTATTACTTCAATATAAGATTTTTTGCTGCAATTAGTTCCATTTTTAATGTCTTCCTGTATAAAGAAATTTAATTATAATCTCTATGATATATATATATATATATATATATATATATATTTCTCCATTAAATTATTACATAAAATTAATAATTTTATTAAATTGTTAATAATTCTCTATACAATTTCTTTTAAATCTCTGTTAAATTTCTATAATTTCTATATATATATATATATATATGTATATAAAATAATCTTATATTATAATCTCATGAAATTATTATTTTAATGTTTATATCAAAGAAGACACTTTGCCGTACTTGTACATTATCATCATTTAAAGCTGTTTCGCTCGGTGTGATTAAGTCTATTATTTTCAATATCTGTGTTTCAATTTGTTCTAGACATATTTTTCCTTTTCCAAGTGAGCCAGATATATTAAGGAGAACCGTCTTATTTCGTACTCCACACATACATCTAAAAATTTTATATTTATTATATATATTTATATAGTGCTCCGCAATTTCAAAAACTATAAGATAAATGAAAGTAAAACTTTACCGATTAAATATACTTTCTAGTTTCAGCTCTAGTTCTGATATAAGCGTTGCGATGTTTTCGGAAACATTTTTATTGATAACTTTTTGAGTCGCATCAGATATAACGGAAGACCCATCAATGTCACTAATGATGATAATAACATCAACTTCATTTTGATCGCATAAAGTAATTAAATATTTCTGTATTATATAAATATAATAAATTGTAATATAACAATATAATATAACAAAAAAGTATTTAAAATATTTATAGTTACCATTAGTTTATCTTTATTATGTGGCAGACATGTCATATTACTTTCTGTTCCCATTTTCATTATAGCTTCCTTTGAGATACGTTTGTCTAAATTCTTTACTATATATATATAATTATAATAGAATTATTATAATGTAAGAAAAACTTATATAAGCAAAATATATGATAAAACTCAATGTTACATATTAAAATTATTAATAATTGGTGAAACGAATATATGAAACGTATAATTACACATTCCGGATGCATGTAGTTAAGATATTTCTTGAAATATTTTATCAAAATAAATTTTATTAATATATATTTTTAAAGACATACGATATATATATATATATATATATATATATATATATATATCCGTAAAAAAAATATATGTCACAGTACATACCAAATACAATGCGAAATGAAAATGGCATTTTAAACTCTTTTAATATCTGGTTGCGTTCCAATCTGACAGTCGCGCTGTAGGATTTTTACTCTGTTCCAGTCTCAGGTTTTAAATATCCGCCTGAGTTTATTTTGCCTAGTTTTTGAAGTAGTCAACAGAAGTCGTAACGTACCGATCAGATATTGTTTATTTTTTTCTCTCTTCAAAGTTTTGTCAATATCAAAATTGTTTCGAATGTGTATCGTGTAGCACATTATTTCGCTCATGATTCTTAGCTAATTCTGTCGAGAGCAGATTTTGCAAAGCATATGTTATAAGTTTTGCTAGCGAAAATATGACAAATATGCAAAATTTGTCATATCGACACATTTATAGTAGAAATCGAGTAAAATCTGTCAATCAATGCTTTTAAGGAATTTAAAAGCAGTAGAAATATGAAGAAAAGCGTGAATAGTAAAATATTAAAAAAATGATAAATTGAATTGATGCAAGATGTTGGACATTTATAATTAAAATTTGATATTGCAGAAATTTGATTATATTATTTTATACGATTTTATATGTGCATATATATTAAGTAAGGAAGAACGGGCTAATTAAGAGTCGGGCGCGGTAAATAGTGCGTATATTATTTTTTTATATATTTATATATGTAACTGTTATTTATTTCGTATGTTTTAGTACCGGTTTCAGACCATCATCAGCAAATGTTAATCGGTATAATTATGCGTGCATCTGTCCGTGATCGATTAACATTTGCTGAAGATAGTCCAAAACTGAAACTCAAACATACGAAATAAATAAGTTACATATATAAATATATAAAAAAATAATACACGCACCATTTATCGCACCCGGCTCTTAATTAGCCCGCTCTTCTTTACTTAGATATTTAATATTAAAGCCTTTCATTTTAAAGTTGCACTTATATTAATTATAAATATATTGATTATTACACGCGCTCACACACACACACACACACACACACACACACACACACACACACACACACACACACACACACAGTAATCAACATAAGATTTGTATAAATTCATTCTGATGCAAGCAGTAGCATTATAAGTTGAATCTCTCTTCGATCATTACTTCCAATTTTATTTATTGTTGATGGCTGATTTATTGTCTAATAATTACTACCATTTATAGTGCATTAAAATGCAAATATTAGTTAAAATAATGCATTTATTAAAATAAAATCATTATATTTTAAACTTATAAAAACATAAAAGTATCAGATATCTTCATGTAATGCTAAAATATATAAATATATAAATAGAAATTATAAAATACAATACATATTAAAACTACAATATAACCATTTGACGAAATTAAATCTATTCAGGAAAAGATACATAGCGCTATAATCCTTCTGAAATTTAAAATCTTTTTTGAAAACTGATTTTTATTAACAAAAATGTGGAGACATAATAATTTTGAAGATATAAATCATTTCGAAGTGATGTACTTCTCGTGAAATAAATTTTAAGAATAAAAATTAATAACGTAAACTTGTTCGCTCGCGCTCCATTATTTAAAAAGCTCTTTAATAAAAATTTAGTTTGAAAGTGCCTATTACTAAGATAAGTCGTGGAATGGTAAAGTTTTTTAAAAAATGAGATAAATGATAAATACTCTTGTAATACTCTTGTCTCCTTGCGCTCAGAAAAAATTCAGTTTGAAAGTTTTACGTGAAATAATGCTATATATAATTTTTTGCTGCAATTTTGTGTGCCAATTGTAAAATATTTCATATGTATGAGTTTCTATTATATAATAATTATTCTCTTCCGCTGGATTCGATTAGAAATATTTTGACATAATTATTTAGAGTCAAGAAATAGCGCTGGTACGAATGTGCCCGGTTTGAGCGATATTTCCGAATTAGATGCTGCTGGCAGCATTAAGAGTGCATTAGCGTTATGAGACTTAAGTAGATTACTATCTCGATTTTCCATGTTGCAAGCTTGTGGATATGTATCTCTCTCTTCAACGTCCCATTGTAAATATGTCCACTTATAACTAGGGCGCGAATGTTTAATGTATGTATCCATTAACTGCAACGTTATAACAACATTATAACAACATATATCGTATATCTTTTTTCCCATTTCGAGTAGTCAAAGCAAAGACAATCTTACACAAGCAGGTATTATGACAGGTATTTCCAAGTTATTGCGGCGCATCTGGTTCAAAAGGGGTAAAAGAAATAAATGTGCGGCAATGAGAACGTTTGCCGGATTTCCCGATAAACATAAGAGATACTTCTTTCTGTTGCACGTATGCAACGTGCATGTTGCATATATTGTTGATTTCCCGGGTTTTACATTCACGCAATCTGTAGAACAGCATATAACAACTTTAAGAAACGTGTCTTTTCATGTATTAACGACGATAATTAAGAAAAAAATACCAAAATATATAGTAGCCTTAAAATATTCCTGTAAAATGTGCTTCAATAGATCTCTCTCATTCGTAGAACTAGCTATTACAAGTACATTCACTTTTACTAAAGCTTCCTCGATTTTACATATAATGTTTGTGCTGCAAAAATATTTACTTTATAAAGTATTGTTACATTATTATTAAATTATATAATGATATGATATAATAGAGTAACGCAGATATTCGTTACTTTAAATTAGATGGAGAATATTATAACATGGTATATGTATTAGGAATCGCAATAAATTTCACACTCACATCCACTTATAATTCACAATTCCACAATCCAAAGCATCGAAACCTTCCTGTTTTAATAATGTGATTAGAGTTAGTCTGTTGCCATCATAGACGTGTTTTGGTCTTAAAATCTTTCCGGATTCTTCTAAATTATTTCCAATGGACAATATGCCTATAGTTGGAAGTCCAATGACTTTAACTTCTTTGTAGCCACAAGATGCCAAAAGTCCTATCTCTACTGGTCCAATACGTGTGTATTTATCCAAAATTTTTTCTCCTATCTTTCTCTCGGAACCAATAGATCTTCAGAAATACGTAAACAAATAAATAGACGAATAAATTGATCTGATGATAAAATCTATTTTAAAGATATGTTGAATATATTAAGCTTTGTACCTAATATTTTCTCCTTCTTTTGGTTGAATTATTATTTCGATTTCTTCTTCCTTTTCTTCTTTCTCTTCCTCAATATCGTCAGTATTATTATTAACACATTCTTTTTTTATTATCTTTGTATTTTCAACCTGTACAACTGCTGTTGCCTCTGCAATCAAGAAAAACAATTTTTATCGTAAGCAGATAAATGTAATTTACAGTTATAATTGTTTACCATGGGGAATAGGTGCTCCAGTTTTTACCCATATACATGTGCCAGGTTTCAATGAGGACTGAAACAATTTTGTCTTATAGCTCTAGTTCATGATGTATGTAGAGTTTGTAGAGCATTTATTATCACTTACTGTTCCTGCTGTTAATATCTTCTTTATGTTTTTTTTATCATTTGCCTTTATTGCGTATCCATGTTTGGCAGAAGCTCTAAATGGTGGCACATTATATTTGGAATATATGTTTTTTAATAATATTCTGCCATAAGCATCGTGTACACGTACACATTCAGACTCTATTTCCTCATTGCTTTGAATTATTGTGTCACGTATTAGCTCCTGTGCTTCTATTACTTCAATATAAGATGCAATTTGCATTTTGCTGCAATTAGTTCCATTTTTTATGTCTTCCTGTATAAAGAAATTTAATTATAATTTAATTATAATCTCTGTGATATATATATATATATAAATAATTCTCCATTAAATTATTATATAAAATTAATAATTTTATTAAATTATTATAATAATTCTCTATACAATTTCTTTTGAATCTCTGTTAAATTTTTATAATTTATATATATATATATATAATAATCTTATATTATAGTCTCATGAAATTATTATTTTAATGTTTTTATCACAGAAGACACTTTGTCGCACTCGTACATCATCATCACTTAAAGCTGTTTCGCTCGGTGTGATTAAGTCTATTATTTTCAATATCTGTGTTTCATATTGTTCTAGACATATTATTCCCATTTCAAATGAGCCAGACAAATAAAGGATAATCGTCTCATTTCGTACTCCACACATAGATCTAAAAATTATATTTTTATTATATATATTCATATAGTGCTCCGTAATTTCAAAAGCTATAAACTATATATAAGATAAATGAAAGTAAAACTTTACCGATTAAATATACTTTCTAGTTTCAGCTCTAGTTCTGATATAAGCGTTGCGATATTTTCGGAAACATTTCTATTGATAACTTTTTGAGTCGCATCAGATATAACGGAAGACTCAATGTCACTAATGATGATAATAACATTAACTTCATATTGATCGCATGAAGTAATTAAATATTTCTGTATTATATAAATATGATAAATTAAAATATAACAATACAATATAACAAAAAAGTATTTAAAATATTTATAGTTACCATTAGTTTATCTTTATTATGTGACAAACATATGATATTACTTTCTTCCATTTTAAACATATCTTTCTTTGAGATAGGTTTGTCTACATTTACTATGTATATATAATTATAATAGAATTATTATAATGTAAGAAAAACTTATATAGGCAAAATATATATATAATAAAACTCAATATTACACATTAAAATTATTAATAATTGGTAAAACGTATATATAAAACGTATAATTACACATTCCTGATGTGCATGTAATTAATATTTCTTGAATATTTTATCAAAATAAATTTTATGAATATATATTTTTAAAGACATACAATATATATAATATCCGTAGGAAAAATATATGCCACAATACATACCATATATAATGCGATATAAAAATGGCATTTTAGACTCTTTTAATATCTAGTTGCGTTCCAATGTGATAGTCGCACTGTAGGATTTTTACTGTTCCAGTCTCAGGTCTTAAATATCCGTCTGAGTTTATTTTGCCTAGCTTTTGAAGTAGTCAACAGAAGTCGTAATGTACCGATCAGATATTGTTTATTTTTTTCTCTTTTCAAAGTTTTGTCAATATCAAAATTGTTTCGAATGTGTATCGTGTAGCACATTATTTCGCTCATGATTCTTATAGCTAATTCTGTCGAGAGCAGATTTTGCAAAGTATATGTTATAAGTTTTGCTAGCAAAAATATGACAAATATGTAAAATTTGTCATATCGACACATTTATAGTAGAAATCGAGTAAAATCTGTCAATCAATGCTTTTAAGGAATTTAAAAGCAGTAGAAATATGAAAAAAGCATGAATAGTAAAATATTAATAAAATGATGAATTGAATTGATGCAAGATGTTGGACATTTATAATTAAAATTTGATATTGCAGAAATTTGATTATATTTTATGCAATTTTATATGTGCATATATATTAAGTAAGAGAGAGCGGGCTAATTAAGAGCCGGGCGCGGTAAATAGTGCGTGTATTTTTTTTTATATATTTATATATGTAACTTATTTATTTCGTATGTTTTAGTATCGGTTTCAGACCATCATCAGCAAATGTTAATCGGTATAATTATGCGTGCATCTGTCCGTGATCGATTAACATTTGCTGAAGATTGTCCGAAACTGAAACTCAAACATACGAAATAAATAAGTTACATATATAAATATATAAAAATATAATACACGCACCATTTATCGCACCCGGCTCTTAATTAGCCCGCTCTTCTTTACTTAGATATTTAATATTAAAGCCTTTCATTATAAAGTTGCACATATATTAATTATAAATATATTGATTATTACACGCGCTCACACACACACACACACACACACACACACACACACACACACACACACAGTAATCAACATAAGATTTGTATAAATTCATTCTGATGCAAGCAGTAGCATTATAAGTTGAATCTCTCTTCGATCATTACTTCCAATTTTATTTATTGTTGATGTCTGATTTATTGTCTAATAATTACTACCATTTATAGTGCATTAAAATGCAAATATTAGTTAAAATAATGCATTTATTAAAATAAAACCTCTATATTTTACATTTACAGAAAATTATAAATATAAAAATACCAAATATTAATGCCACAACAATATGTGACCGCTAAAATTAACACTACAATATTGCATAATGCGCAAAGTGGGCACAGCGTCTTCTTCTTTCTGAAATTTAGTAATTTTTCTAAAAGCTAATTTTGTTAGTAAAAATAAAATATGAAAATATACATGATAATTCTCAAAGTATAAATTATTTTAAAATTATAGTTTTCTCGCAAATTAAATTTTAGAGGAAAAATGAATAACGTAATATTACTTGCGCGCGGTCTCTTATATTTCAAATAGTCGCTCTCTCTTTAATAGAATGTTAGTTTGACTAATATGTGTGAAACTATAAACCTTTTTTTAAGTTGAAATAAATGATAAATACCCTCGATATTTTTGCTAAGAATGTACTCTAAGTTTTATAGTTAATAATTTACGTTAATTTATTAAAATATTTTTGAAGAATTTACTTTAAGTATTATATGAAACACAATGCTACGTATTCATTCTTTTCTTTTGTGAAATATCTTGTGTGTACAAGTTCTTTTTATCACAATAATAATTATTCTATTCAAGTTTTAAAAAAATATATATTCCGATATGTAAAAATATACGCAAACTTGCTGGTGAATTTGATGAAAAATATCTTGGCAGAATTATTTTGAACCACAAAATGTCGTTGTTACGAATGCGTCAGGTAACAACCTTGACTCGTACACTGTACGCGGTGGCAATCTTAAAAGTGTATTAGCGTTAGGATTATAATGATTTGCCGTGTCGTAAATCCTTGCATAATTATTCTTATTGTTCCATTTTAAAGACGTCCAAATATATTTAGGACGCGAATGAAGAATGGGCGATGTTTGTACCTACAACGTTATAACACAATATCGTAGCAATATATATTGTATATCTCGTTTTATTTCGAAGTGTATGAAGACAATCTTACGCGAGCTTGCACTAAGGGCGGCGATTTCATAAAGCAGCGTAATTCGTTCAGAAGAGGTAAAATAAATAAATGTGTAACAATAGGAACGGTTGCCGGATTTTTCGATAAACATAAAAAATATTTCTTTATGCCTCTGAATCTGCACGTTGCATATGTTGTTGATTTTCCTGGTGTCATATCTACGTTACCTAAAAGAGAGCATAAAATATTCTAAGAAATATGTCTCTTTATACATTAATGATCTGATGATTAATAAGAAGAAAAAAAAATACCAAAATGTATAGTGGCATTAAAATATCCCTTTAAAATTGGCTTCAACAGATCTTTATCATTCGCAGAACCTATTGTCACAAGTACATTCACTTTTTCTAATGCTTCTTCGATTTTGGATATTATGCTTACCATACTGCAAAAATATTTATTTTATATTTTATAATATTGATTGTTAAATTATATAATAGAGTAATGAAAATACTCATTATTCGTAAATCAAGTAAAGTATTATCATATCGTGTATTATAATGCGTATAGTAAGAATTCAAATATATAAATTAAAATAAATATATACTCACTTATCATTCGTAATTCCGAAATCCAAAGAATCGAAATCCTGCTGTTTTAATAATGTGATTAAAATTAGTCTGCTGCTATCATAATCGTGTTTTATTTTTAAAATCTCCCCAGGTTCTTCTAATTCATCTCCAATGGAGATTATACCCACGACCTGGTGTTTAATGACTACAACTTCACTGACACCACAATATGTCAAAAGTCCTATCTCCGCTGGTCCAATACGTTTATGTTCTTCCAAAATTAGGTCTTTTTTTTTTATCTCGTAACCAATAGGTCTTCAGAATTATGTAAATAAATAAATAGACGAATAAATCGATCTGGTAATAAAATGTATTTTAAAAATATGTTAAATATATTAAGCTTTGTACCTAATATTTTCTCCTTCTTTTGGTTGAATTATTATTTCGATTTCTTCTTCCTTTTCTTCTTTCTCTTCCTCAATATCGTCAGTATTATTATCATCACATTCTTTTATTACTTCTTTTGTATTCTCAACTTGTACAACTGCTGTTGCCTCTACAACCGAATAAAGAAACAATGATTAATAATAATTTTTTATTATAAGTATAATTTACAGTTATAGTTGTTTACCATCGGGAATAGGTGCTCCAGTTTTTACAAATATACATGTACCAGGTTCTATGGAGGACTAAAACAGTTTTGTCTTATACTCTAACTCTAATTTATGATATATGTTGAGTATTTATTATCACTTACTTCTGCGTTTAGTATCTTCTTTATGTTTTCTCCATCATTTGCCTTTATTGCGTATCCACATTTGGCAGAAGTTCTAAATGATGGCACGTTACATTCGGAATATATGTCTTTTGATAATATTCTGCCACAAGCAACATGTACACTCACACATTCATGTTCTATTTCCTCATTCCCTTTAATTATCTTCTCACATATTATTTTTATTGCTTGTGTCACAGAAATCATGGGAAATAAGGTTTCTTTAAATTTTTCTATATGCTTAATTTTTAATATCTGGAGATTTTATAAGGAGATTTAATTGCAATTTATATATAATCTCATGTGAAATCTTTATTTAATTGTTCTCAATATAGGATATACTTTACCGAACATGGCTTAGGTGTATCGCATGCAAGAGATTTATTAGTTGTGTTGTTCTGCATTAATTGTATTATATCTATTATTTGCAATAGTCTTTCTTGATTTGCTTGCAAAGATATTGCTGCAGTTAAACATTCGCCAAACATATTAAGGATAAGTGTCTTCTTTCGTATTCCGCATACAGCTCTGAAAACATGTTATGTACTTCTAAGTGCAAAATTGTAATTTTATAAACTGTTGGATAAATAAAAATAAAACCTTACAGAGGAAGCACCGCTTGTAATATCGTTTCTAGTTCTGAAATAGCTGATGTTAGAGTTTTATCACTTTTCGTTCTGCTAACCACTCTACTTATTATAGACATAGCTTCAATGTCGGTGGTAATTTTACTTTCACCAATGATAACAATAATGTTTGCTTTATTTGTATCGCATGAAGTTTCTAAATATTTCTGTATTTCATATCAATGTAAAAAATTGTAATACCAACAATACAAAAAAGTATTTGAAATATTTTTATAATTTATAATTACCGTTATTTTGTATCCATCATATGATACATTATATGATACATAATGAACATCAACTGTCTTTCCTCCTACATAAGATACGCTGTCTTTCATTAACTCGACATTCTTTTCTAATTTCTCTTTGACACCTACTGTATTAATAATTATAATAGAATCATTAAAAAAATAGAAAAATACTTAAGAATTATGTGATAAAGGTCAGTTTTACACATGAGAGATTTACTACTATTAATCCAAGACACACACACACAAAACGTTTATAAAAAAAATACCACATATCGACAATCTTAATTATATGTATAGTATATTTAGTATATTTTCAAAGTGCGCATCAGAGAGAGAATGGAAACAATCAAAATGGAAACCAAGTCTCTTTCGGAAACTGTAAAAAACTTTATATAATATCTCTTTTGAGATGACATTCAACAGGAAAGAGACTTAATTTCTGTTTAAATTATGACAGTGCGCACTTCGAAAATATATTATATCATTGGTTGTCGATATTTGGCATTTTTTAAGTATTCATACATACATACATACATACATATTGTATATATATATATAACGTGTAATTACATTTAATCTCTAAATATGCATATATTGACTGAGATATTTTTTGGAATTTTTTATTCAAATTTGTTTTATTAGCATAAATGTATGTATGTTATATATTCCGCAAAAAATATAAATTACGACTAATACATACCAGCTAGAATGAGAAATGTAAGACTCATTTTCGCTTCTTTTGATATCTTGTTTTAATGTGACAGTCGCGTTGCAAGATTTATACTGTTCGTATGTTCGTTTGTATGTTTGATCTCAACCATTTATCGTCTGAGTTTACCTTACGTAGTCCTTGAAGTAGTCAATAGAAATACCTTATCGATGAGAAAATATTTATATTTTTTTCGAAGTATCTATTTATAATATGACTGTGTAATCAATAATGTCAATTTTGTTTTGAATGTATAGTGTGTGGCAGATCTTCTCGCTGATCATTTTGATAGCTAATTCTGTCGAGACTATATTTTATGCAAAATTTCCGTTACAAGTTTTTGTGCGGCAAATATGATTCAAAATCTCGTATTGAATTATGTCGGCCGAATTACAGCAGAAGTCGAATCAAAGATTCGTCTGTTGATCTCTTTAATCTTTATTGTATATATGTATACTTTATTAATAAAGTATAGCAACAAATTAGTTGCAGAAACCGAACAGATTCGCGGAATGCGCTATTTTATAACCATTAAAATAATTTTATAACCGTTTAAATAATTTTAAATAATTTGATATAATAAAATAGTCAAAATTTTAAAAAATTATTTAAAATATAACAAAAAATTGATTGAATATAATTGTAATAATGTATTAATAATATATTAATAATATGAAAAAATCTTATATTAATAACGAGATTAACATATTTATATTATGGTTACAAAACGATAGATCTATTAAAGTTATATTTTTTCTCAATCTTTAATTAAATCAACTTGGTACAGGTGTGTGATAGACTTTATTCAATAAAAAGGTTAGTCCCATTTGGGTTATCTACAAGAAAGATCGGCTGTGAAGTTTTTAATATAAATAAAATGTTCCACTCTCTCTCTCTCTCCGTTATCTCCTTATCGTGCTTTTCATCCTCTCATACGATCAACGTTAAAATCGCGCATGCACACTCATACTTTTAATTATAACAGTTTGAAAAAATATATTTTAATCCTTAACCAGCACACACAATGGGTTCTTAAGCAAATAAATAGAAGTGAGTTATCTATTTACCATAGCAGCGACAAGCTGCAGATACGTCACGCTAATTACTGGAAATATTTATTTATATGTACTTGTGTGCAACTATTTTCCTTAATTTAAAAATATATTTGCTTTCTCAAGTTTTTAATTATTATCTGTGTCATATCAGGAAGGTCGTAAAAAATCTAATTAATTAAATATAATCAATGATTAATTAATGATCTTGTTTTTTCTCTATTTATTTCGAATTTATTATAAGGTTAAAATAAATAATGTATTTTGGTCTATAAAAATATTTTACTTTTCTAATAGCCACTTTATACAAAAACTGAATCATTGAATAATTTTTTTAGAATCCTAGTGTCGAGATTCGAAGGTTAATTCTGCGAACCCATGAATTCATCATATCTGGATATATGATTTTATCATACTGATTAAGGATTAATGATCGGGTCTAGGACGTTTCTGTTTTTTTAATTACAACGGAGCGTGCAATACGATATGTTCCGAGAATGAACCGAGAATGTACGTATCGTATGTAGAGTACAGATCGCATATATCGTACATCTGCCATTCTACCAAAAGCTTTAAGCTATTTTCTAAAGTTAGATTCGATAAATCACAGGTTTAGAATTTATAACGTCACGAATTGACAGATTTCAACTCTATATTCATAATTCCACGATTTATTACACTGAGGTTCTGTTTTTTCCCCTCAGTTGTAAGCGAGATTGCGGATGGCGAGGATTCTCATTTTAGTATTTTGCCGAATATAGAGATATTTACATCCAGATATACATCGAACTAGATAAATGCGAAATTAGTTATGCGTGTTCTCTGTCGCGTCGTCATTTCGTCAAGGAAAGGAAAAGCCAGGAGCATCGTTGTCGCGTGATCATAGTAATCGTCGTTGATCACATTCTGCTATATCTGATAAGATCCTTAGGCATATAGACGTGTCGATGATAAAGGGTGCGTATGTATATAAAGATCCGGTGATTAAGAATCGTGAGACGGGATGATTAACGTGTGACTTTATTAGGAAAACAGCTTTATATAAAAATCTGCTAAAAATAATATTTATTTTTCTGTAAGGAACATAAGATCTCTCAACTGATTTTTCATACAAGATATAATTTTATTATTTTGAAATTTTATTTTTTTAGTTTTATTTTTCTGATCTGAGAACAGTCACTGTTATTATAACTCATATACTAATACTTATTTGATAATGGTTAGATTGTAATGTCTATTACATAATGGCTAAATTACTTGCTGCTAGAGTATCTCTTATCATTATTCACACTCGGAGTTTTTGATTATATGGGATTAGGTAGGATTTATATCCAAGTAAATACACAGAGCTTTTTATTCATTCGCACCCTCGATCGATCGAATATATTCGCTTGATATATCATTGATCAAAATTTAGATTTAGATCAATATGATCAGAATTCTAATCTCTACATACAAATATACGTATATATATCATTGTTACATATTATATATTTATTATATATGTATGTATATATACATACATATAGAAGTTATAATAATAATAGACGGATATTTTTTCTTTGTAAAATTGCTTAATTCGGGTCTTTCTAAGACTGCCCTTTTCGTAAGAGAATATGGATTTTTTTTAATTATTTGGTCTCTTTGTTTAAAGCTATAATTATCAATGTCTGGAGGTAATTGAAATCCTTCAGTTTCTTCGCGCGGACAAACGCGTGCATGCATGCGCGTACGTATGTATAGCTCATGCTTTGATCCATCTTATATATTGCAATCTATTTATTTATTACTAATAATATATTATTAAAAATACTTTTTTAAATGTTTTATTGAGTAATAATTTACATTTCGTTGTATAAAATTGTTTCTAGAGACTCCATATATATTATACTAGCCATTAACATGTATTTAATGGTAGACTCTCTGTCAATTCATTATTCAAGCATCTTTTACACGCATTTAATCAAGAAAAAAATAGTTTATAATGATATAAAGATTAGTATAGTAATTCTCGTCTTGGGATAGTTTCTAACACAAGTTAATATCATTATATATTTTCACATATTAAACAAATTATGAGTTTTAGATGTGTGTTTATTTAAATTAATTAAAATAAATTAATTCTTTTAAGAATTAATTAAAACAAATTATATATATATATACATATATGTATATAGTTGAGAAAAGAAATAAGCTGAAAGCACATGGAAAACGTTAAACATAAATGCTCAATTAAATAGTTTCGCGCACAAATGGATCTCAGCATGAGCTCTTACAAGTGTTTAGATAATTTTTCATAAAAAACGATATTTGATTGAGATTTAAAGCATTGCATCATCACTCTTTCGTCGATTAGCTTGTAATATATGAAGTATTTGTCAATACACATAAATATGTGTATACATTTATGTATATATTCGCGATATACAAATCTTAGGCGGCCATCAGAGCCGCTGGTTCCGAGTCTTCATATATTATACTTATTTGATACGCCCTATACATAGCCTTTTCAACACAAAATTTTGTGCGAGAGATTATGCGATTATGCAAATTATAGTCATTATAGACAATAGCTTCTTTTTTTCTACCACGTCAAAAGTCACTGTTGTTTTTCACGTTTGACAGAATTATGATTTGTAAATTAAAAATGACTGCTAATAAGATTCGTTCGCCTAATCTTCCGAGCTGACAGGGCACAAAAATATGCAAACTTTATCTTTCGTATACACTCGAGCGACATTATACAATTATCCTCCGCGACACATTATTTCATATTTAACTTATCTAAAAATTATACATATAATGTAATTTAGAATAACATATTTTTAAAAAATCGTATATTACTCGCGCTGTTGTCATCTGATATGCAAGTATCGAGTAGAATAAAAATCAAACATGTGTCGTATATGGCTGTGATCTTAAATTCTGAAACGTGCTCTAAGAATAAAAAGGATCGTCCGTACATAAATTTAATTCTTATACATATTTTAGTATATTATGTATATTGGTCGTGGATATTTACACGCGTATTACGAGAGAAAGGAACGTAAAAGCCGCTTGATCGCGGTCTATCAATGGACGAGATAATGAGAATGCATGACAATCTAGATGAAAAATCGCGAGAGATCTAAGATATTATCGATTTTTTTTAAGCAGATGCTATAATGAGTGGTGTATAAATGCGCTCGTCGTATAATTTACTCGTCCATTGTAGTTTAATACGTGCGACAGTGTTCGCGTCAAGATCTAAAGGCAACCTGGATTATCTGCTCAGAGTATTATATATATTGAAGAGCACTAAATATTGGGGAATTACATATACTGGAGATTTATATAATATTAAAATTTTGTTAGGATTTGCTGTTTAATATCAAGTATTAATTTTTAACTTCAGTAAACAAAAGTTTACTTTAATGGCACACACGTTTAGATTAAATTGTCGCAAATAAAAAAGTATTATATTGAAATGCTATCATTGAGATACTAAGAATATATTTTGATTTCCTTGTTTAATAAATAAAAAGCGATAAGCATCTAATTATTTTTAAGTCATAATTTACGATATTTTAAACTACAATTAGTATTGATATCATTTTGTTCGTATAATTATAAATAATACTTATTTTATAACTTTTCAAAAAAGTATAAATATGCGTAAAAAACGTAAACGTATATATGTGTATGTATGTGTTTGTGAATATGTTTGTAGCAAATCCTCTTTTACCTTGCTCAATGTGCAATGTAAACTTGGCCATATATTTTTGTCGTCACCTCTGTACATTCTCCTGTAATATCAATTCTTGTGAATTTTCATATAATGGCCCCTTCTTCTTCCTACAACGAATTGGTCCAAAGATATGAAGTTGAGAGAAGATCAATAGCAATGAGGCATGTGCTTCGTGATAGTGATGAATCGTTATCATTGAAAAAAGCCACGTGGCTTTCTAATCGACTGATAAGGCGCTGTATTATAGGATGCTGCGGATAACCCGGCACGAGAATCTGTCGCACGCATTATTACACAATCTGTATTGTTCCCACGTTACGATGAACCCTGATAAGTGATAAGCCGATTGCTGAGGGGAAATTTTTTTTCCTCGATATCCTCTGGAAACAGGACTCATTCAGCCGCGATTGGATCCCACATAAAGAATCGCGTTTCCGCGTGCGTTTTGAAGAAGTTTGTAGTCGCGTAGATACCTGAAAGTAGCGATTTTTTTTCTAAACCCTTTGTATTAATTTATAACTGATCTAATTATATGTGTGAAAATGAATATATCATACATGGAAAATAGCACATTTTCTTAGAAATAAACTTCTTATTGGCAGATTCTATTATATTAACATCATTAAACAATTTTTCTTTATATTTATTCTTCTTTTTTCCTCATATATCGTACATCGATATACATCGCGAAGGATTAGAATACAATTCGAGTTTTCAGGTATCAATGCGTTGAAAATATTCGCACGCGCAAGTCTTAAATTGTCGTTTGGAAGAGATATGTAATGTGAAAATAAATCGCGTCTGACACGTACAGAAGGTGCTTTTGATCGGCCGCACTTTTTCTTATAACGGTAGAAGAACTGTAGCTGATTCAAGACATCCTATATATATCACGATATAATTCCTGTACAGTGATATAATATCGCAAGTGGTCAAGGCGTATAATTTCGAATACTCGCGATTGCACATTTATCTTTATTATTAAGAGATCAAACAAGTAATATATGCCTTATCAAGTTGATCATTTAACTTGGAATATCATTTTTGAGACGTCGAGCTTATCACAGGCTAAACATGTGCGTATCACAGACATTTTGGCCCATGTAGGCTTCGATCAAATAGAAATGTTTAATAATTTTTAATGGTTCTGCCTGACTTTTATCACGAGTCATTTACTTTTAGTAGATTTTGATCGATATTTAAAATCCGTTAACAAAGCTTAATAATATAAGTCATATTATTAATATTGAAGTATTCTTTAAAATTGTCTGTCAAATCAATCAATGATATATAGCATAATGCACATACATATATGTGTATACTTTTGTTAATATATTTTCTGTGAACACGGTCTATATTAATAAATATAGACACGTATAACTCGGACTCGGATTCGAACAGATGTTACCGCAATATACCTATATATATATTGCGGTAATACCTGTTTCATATTTACTAATTAAATTGCTACATTTATTGCCAGATTAATGATTCGCTTCTGATTGGTATTAAACATTTAATGTATGTATATTATTTCTCACGTAATTTCTCATAAAATAAAATATTTTATGACACGTTTTTATAGATTCTGTAGAAATATCCAGACACGTTGAAATTTATACTAGCATTATTGAGAATGAACGTGACATGAATAGTTAAAGAATGAACATCTACTTTTTTAATACATATCTCAATGGCTTCAACATTAAATTGAAATAATTCGTGTATTCAATTTCAAATTGCAACTGAGACTGAAAAAACTTGGATCTTGATATATCTCGATAATAGCGAGCACATAAAAGAGAAAATGCCGTTCTTTATGCACAGAGACAAGAAAATGCGATGTGAAAATCAGGGAAGTGCGAAGAATGGAAGGAAACCTATACATATTATTACGCACTTGCATATAGGAGAATACTGTATAAGCCTATAAGTAAACAACTTTAAAACGGCATTCATAACTCTTAATATCGCACGCTACATCGAAAGATTCACAAGATATTAAGATATTACATTGTGAGAAAAAATTGCAGCAAATTTGATTATAATTTTTGAGACTCCAAAATGAGATAGGGCAAATTCTTTAAATGCGCAAATTCTCCCAAATTAATATTAATCTATAATATATTAATATTAATATAAATTAATAATATCAAGGATATCGAAGTAACGAAATTATTCACCAAGCCACATACTTTCTAGAAATATATGATATGAAGGATGGTCTTTGGTCCGGACTTTATTTTTTCTCAGTATATTGTAAAAGATAGAGACATAAACATTATTTTATGACATGCATATATAATTCACTAGGAGATTTCCTAGAAATATTGGAAAAAATAATTTATAATATGCATATATTTTAATGAGCACAAAGTCGTGATATCGAGAAGTAATTTATATTAGCATTGTATCATTCGTAACCATGCCGAGGAATAAGTCCGGATCAAATGCGAATATTTCTCGTAGCTGCGTGGTTCCTATCATACAAGTAGCAAATATATATTTATGATCTCTGAACTTTTCTAAAATAATACGCATGAAAGAGTATCGCTTACAACGAATAGAGATAGAGGAGATCGCACGCGATCGGGAAATTCTCGCTCTCGCTTTACTCGGATTACTTTACTCCGATTACTTTACTCCGATTACGATCTCCTGAAGTACGCAACGTATAGCATGTATTATCGCAGAACGATTGCTATATTGATGATACAGCGAACGTTCGAGGGAGGGTAAAATGTCCGGGTGACGTGTTCACGACTCGTTCCGCGCGGTCAGAGACGAGATCGGATCGGGATGAGAAGATTGGCCAGGCAGGGATTACACGAGGAGTTCCTTGAGGAAGTCCTCGGCAAGCAAATCCTACAAATAGTCATCGACGCGCTCGCTCTCGTCCGGTGGACTCGGCTCACTCACGCTGAGAATCGGTAGACCGAAGTGTTGTACCTCGATGCTCGATTCTGTGGTTGTTCTCTGCTTTGCATAGTCGCAGCTCTTCGAGTGCCGGTCGGCGTCCGTGCGTCGGTGATAGTGATGATATCGTAGCGGACGAGTGGCTTCGGATTCGTATGATCGTCGATAACACCTGCGGGATTTCCGGAATTAATCGATATTGAATTAGAATTTATCTTAGGTTCTAGAGATTAGTGTTTTCTAAAAAAAATTGTATCTCAATCTTTTGACTAGAATAGAATTTAATCAGACTAGAATGAGAATAGAGAATATATATGTTTAAAAAATATATATATATATATAATAATTTTTTTAAATTACTCGAAATTAAATAAGTATATTAAATAAATATATCAAGATTTGAGATATTTATTTAATCTATTTTTTAGTTAATATGTGCAAAACGATATGGAAACACGATTGGAATTTTGTGTCTATACATCGGAAATTTATCTTATACTTTGCAAAGAGCGTTCTCTTATTCAGGTTCTCTATAAAAGAACCTTTGGAAATACTTAATTCACGCATCGTTATGTGTGCATGGATACAATGATATTATCGTCCTCGTATAAGATTTAGCATATGACTAGGTAGTTATTCTTTAACAGAGAAGGAGATATTTGTAGAATGAGACGGTGTCATCTATGATAATATATTTATGACCGATAGCTTTCAGGGAAATGCTTCGAGATATAAATATTGAATGTCTATTGTGAATTCATGAGAGAATGCATTTTATAACAAATGTCGCGGGTGCTGTTTTTAAGTTATCGGAGAGATATTTGCTCGCAGAATGTATTCGCATTATTAAGGAGTTCGAGTGTAAATTTTTTTTTTAGAATCAAAGAATATCGAAAGTTCGTGAACTGTCGTGAATTGTTTCGCGCGCTTAAATCGTAGACAAAACGAGAGCTTTTTACCGCTCGTCCATGGAAGCAGGCTGTCGCATGGGGCATCTGACGTATTCATGATTTCCGCTGGTGCGCCATCCACCGAAACGTTTGGTGACCAATGACGAAGATGCCACCGGGGAGTCTCTGAAACATTAGCATGATTATCTTTAATACGCTGAAAATTAATATATTCGTATAGTTTGTATATATAAAGTGCTATTTACACGCCGTGATATTTACATTTGCACATATCCAAATACGAAGTTGCCGACAGCCGGAATAATTTAATAACTAAATACCTTTAGGGGGTAAAATTAAAATAAACTTTTAAAATAAACTTTTCTGTTGAAATTAAATAAAAGTTGAAGTTAGATTATAAATAGAGTTTCGTTATCTCATCGTTTATGTACTTAAGTTATTCGATTTTGCACACACACACACACACAAACACACACACACGTAAAATTTTTAATATTTAATATTAAATCTTTGTAATTTCATCAATCAAGAAAAAATTGAATCATATCTTGTCGATTAGTTGCTAGCTGTCAAAATCAAAGAGTCTATTATTAACATGTAGATACTATTTAATAGTGCGATAGTTTTTAATCAATTCAATCTATAGATGGAATATCTACGTTTATAGATTTATATCACATGCTACTATGAACAACTCTCGACTTTAAAATGGATTTAATACACTATCATATTGCTTATCGCGTACATCTATCGGTTCTTCTTGATAATTTTGTATAAATTATGTGAATAAAAGAATCTCATATTGTCGATGATCATCAAGGAATCAAGATATTGTACGATATGGGACTATTGAACAACATTTACGTAATAGCTCAATAGTAATCGTAAGATAAAGTTCTGAAAGTCAAGGGAGATAAAGCTAGCAAGAAAAACAGTACGGTTTGCGTAACTTATGATAAAATCAAGCTAGGGAAAAAGAAAGTTTGCGTATGTCGCATGCACACACACGGACTTTTCATAATTTATAACTTCATATAGCAGTTGCGTTATTAGTGACATGTGCGCATGTAACATTGATATTATGGAAATGATGCAATACAGAAAGAAAAGCAGGATATTTGCAGAATATATCTAATGACATGCATGTGCAGCGACCATTGTACAATTTAAAATAGGCCTAAATATACCTCGAAACATTTTTCTCGCCGTATTGTTGCTAAATCGCAACCGCGTTCTAAAAAGAAATATTCTAGATTGGGCAATAGATACTATGACAAATACCATATATTGTGCGATATATACGAGAAATTAAAATCCCCGCAATATCTTTTAATAAGAATAAAAAATATATTTTGGATAAATTCTTCTATAATATTACATTAATTTTAAAGTTTTAAAATAAATAACTTTCAATAAAAATAAAAACGAAAGATTTTTAAGTACATCGAAAATAATTTAGGACTGGAAAGATTAAAAAATCTAACAATGATTTAAATTTATGGTAATTATTGTATGAAATACGAGCATTAGTAAACCGATGAGTTATACTAACAGTAATAAGTAACAACTATTAAACTTATATTAGGAATTTTTCGGTTTATGTCTTTAATATCCACAGACTTTACAGATCTGCACGAATTTCTTAGGATTGATAGGGCCGTTAACTTTAAAATCAGTTTTTTATATAAGGTGATTCATAGTTATTATTTATCCTTCCTTAAATTGGAGAATAGTATAATTAAGAACTATATTTTATATAGTTCTTAATTAAATTATATAATTTTATAACTAAGAATCTATATTTTATATACATGTAAATTGTAATATTGTCATGTAAAGCAATGAATATAGTTGTAAAATTATGTGACCAAATTGGAAAAATTTTTTTATTCTATAATTCTCTACTGCCAAAAATGGGTTGCCATAACTTGTATCATATTAATCACACTTTAATTCAAATTCTGATACATCTATTTGTTATACATAAAAATAAACTCTGGCATTTCAATTTTCTAAATAAATAACTATCAAATTGAAATTTTTACAATTCAATTTAGTGTAATAACCATCACAATCAACGCACGAATAATCTATCATAGTTATTGATAAGTTATTTCTATTGATAAATTTCAGTATTAAATTGGAAATGGTGTAAATCTAATTTTTAAAAAATCTCTCTTTCTCTTTTCTTGTTCATTTTTCTCTCTTCTCTATTAAAGGAAATGTGATAAAACACCCCGTCAGTATAATTTTCTTATTTTCAATTTGAAGTGAATGGTTTTCATTGTCATTTAATGTTTTATATAATCTCATCTTTCTATTACTCTTATTATTTATATCAATACATACAAAATATTGATTAAAATTATACTAATTTCAAATTAATGTAATTATATATAGATTGTAAAAGGATTTTTTTACAACTTGTTTCAAGATGATACAATAAATACAAAATATATCTTAGATGTATTTTAATAACCAAATGTAAATACAAATTTCAATCAGAGGCATTATATTAACAGATACGTATAATTTATAATAGAACATTTTATATAATACAACAAAAAGTTTATTTGAAGCAGAATCTATTAATTATATTCTGAGGTAATTTCATTGCTTGTCCTTTGGTAAAAGAAGTAAACGTCCTACACAACTCTCTCTCTCTCTCACGCAGCTTTTTTTTTTTAACCGACAAAGACCGCCAACGTTATCCTCGTCGATGCTAATCGCTGCTGCGCGAGTTCGCAACATGATGTAGCGATACGAGAATAACACACGGCAACGCGCGCTGCGAAAAGCGGAAGGTCGCGCAGCGCGAACGATTGCAAAGGGTTGCAAAGTAGCAAAGTCATTTACATGCGAGGCGCGGGTCAAGTGGGCATCGCCTAGTGAAATTGTGATCGATAAGCCACCCATCCGACCGGGAAAGGGGGGTCGTGCATCGCGGATCGAAGTCGCCGCGTTCCCGCAACAATGTACCGCCGCATTTAAATTCCCCGGACTGTCATTATCGCTTGCGCGTGCGACACTGCGGGCGAAAGTGCACCTGGCCATGTTGCGGCCAGGTCGATGCGTTTATTATGTGTAAGTCACACCGATGATCCGCGTTCCTAATAACTAATATAGATTGTTCTGAAGCCGGTTATAAAACGAATTCAAATAGGTACGTTGATATAGATTTTTTTCAATATCAACATAATAATAACGCTAGAGATAATCAGCGATATTGATAAGCATAAATAGCAGATTTTAATTTATCAAGTGCATTTGTTCAAATGTAACCAAATATTTATAAAAAATTGTGGAGATAAATTTTACGCTATTATTTAAAAATAATAGGGGAGAAAGAATAGGGTATTTATTTATGAAGCCATGCTAATAAAATGGAACCTCAATATATTTCTTTTGCATTATGCTGCAATGTAGTTTTTTTAGTGATTACATTATAAACAATATAAGAGTAAAAATATAATCTTGAGAGCATAAAATATCTTCTCTCTTATAATTTTATTATATAGTTATTGTGGAAAATTAATATAATAATCGATATATTTTGATTAAAATCTGCTCCGCATTTTATTGAGTATTAATTTCTACTCTTTAAAGATTTTTTTCTGATACTGACATAGACAGATATTTCATAATGAATGGCTTCACATATTCGTATTTTTATATTTTATAAATTTTATTTTATCCATATCTAATGATGATATTGGTCTCTTCAAAATCAGTATCTCTTTTATAATATTTATCGAAATTGTTATTAATATCGAGACTTTTTTAACTCAATCAGCTAGTCGCAAAAATTCTGTAGATCGCAGAGGCATGATAATGGGAAATTTTTCGTATTTGGTCTGAAATTATTTACGCACGGATGTGTTTAATTTAATTTAATACGTCAATGAATATAAATGTTAAATTGCAATTGCATTAAATAAATGTGGAAATGTGCGTTGCATTCTCGGCGGAAGAACGATGGCATTTAATAAAATTACCAATATCTATAACGTGAATATTGTATAAATATGCAATATCGCACCCTCATGTAATTTAGAAAAATAAAATTGTGTTAATTGTTATATAAAAAAGCAGTATATATAAAAATTGTTAATTGCTATACAAGACAGTAGCTGTATTATAGTTCGAGTATTGCTACAAAAAGCACGTGCCGCTGAAAGAAAAGCTTTATGATATTAACAAATTTGCATATATTAAATACATTCGACAAAAACTGTTTTACAATTTTTTAATTTTAAAATTTTACAGATTCTTTGATCATATTATCATTAAAATTAAAATTTCTAATTGTAGAATACCTATTTGCAGCGAACAATACACAAATTTGCCATTTAAAAATACCTGACTTATGAAAATTTTATGGAAACTTATAAAAATAAAAAAAAATTAATTTTTAAAACGCGAATAAAGATATTCTTTTTCAATATTTACTTGAACAATATTTTTCAGTAAAATACGATATAATCATTTTATGCCATTTATCTTAAAAATTGTTATACTATTGTATTTATTTATTTACTTCCATTTATGCAAATATATAATCGAATATCTGTAAAACCACTATGAAATGCGCATGCTCTTATTGCAATCATTAAAATACACTACATACGCGAACGTGTAAAAAAAACTGCTTTCATACTACGTGAGGAAAAAGCGCTATTTGATGATTTCTATTGTATTATGCAAATATTCATAAAACTGTTTTTGCAAGCAAAAATGCTTGTGATACTAATAAATCGTAAAAAGTTGGGTAAAGAAATGGGTAAAGAAGTGGGAAGGGAAAGAGAGATAGCACGTCGTTCATCTAAAATCACGATGCAGCTGGAGCAATTTTCTACGATCAATGTGACAGTTTCCCAGGTCGGGACGCGAATCTTCGATAAACGAGAATGTTATCATTTTTCTTATATCTCATCTGCACATCTTAACCTTTCAAGATACCACATAATATAGATTACTATCGAAACAGGATAAGAAGTAGCGTGTCCGTTCAAATTGTTGAATTATAAAGGTATTGTCTCTACACTGCAAATGGCAAATGCGAAATTCTTAGAGAGCCTATTTAGATTGACCCTTCTAAGACTATGAAAGCAATATACTTTAAAGTATATGTATATTTAACCAGATATATATTTAACTGTAATATACAAGCTATATATGTAATTCTATTGCCGCGAATAATTATTTCACCTTCAATCTTCACACGCACTGATATTTCACTTCTAGAATGACTTAAATATATTATATTTTATTTTAAAATATAATATATTATATTTTATTTTATATTTAAGAAAGAAGAAAACAACTAATTAACGAAATAAAAATTAATTTCGCAAATTATTTTAGTTTTATAACAATCTGCATTATACATATATATAGAGGATAAATATTTTATACTAATAAAATATTTATGTGTTAACATACATTTTTAGCATTACCGAATTATCGGATTGAAAGATGTAACAAGTGAGAGAAACATGGTATATATATATATATATATAATTATTTTTTAAACTTAACTTACCTTGAAGAAGGCTGTTGACAACCGGGATCCAACAGCGACGTTTCTATGTTATCTTTTGTTGCACTCTCGAGACTACTCTGCCTCCTTGAGTCCTGATCGTCAGACTTATCGTCCTGATTTGGTTTCAGGAAAGATTCCCGGTCACCTTCGATCCCGTCGTCCCTGGAATTTCTTCGTGGATCATGTTGGCGACTCGACGACGCGAGAGGTAAGTTATCTGCACTGCGAACCTTACGACATAACTTAGACGTGGACCCGTGACGTCGCAGAAATTCCTGAAACGAAAAAAGCATTGAATGTGGTCAGAGAGAACCGCGCGATGCAATTAGGGCAGCGTTTTAAGTTTTTAACAGAATTTTAACAGACTTTTTATGGATACGGTTTTACGTTGTGCGCTATTAAGTGTAATACAATGAACAGTGTGATCAAAGATAGCGACGCGTGAGTAAAACGCGGGAGATGAAAAAACGTAACGCTTCTTTGAGCAGAAACATTTTTAATTGACGTATCGCAACGCATGCTTGCTATGCTTGCTGAGTACATTCTCTTTCGAGCTTGAATTACTATTTACGGATTAAATGTTGAATAATAAAGTCTACTTCGGTTTTACAGATTAATAAATTTTATGTCAGGAATCCGAGATGAGAATTTTGGCTAATTGATATAAATATTAGGGGATTTACATTACGACGGAATATTCTAATATTAATTTACACATTTAATTTGCAAATGTGTGTATAATTTAGTAGAACTTGGAAACGCTCGATTACTTGGAAAATTTAGTCTAATTCTATCATTGCAAAGAACAATACGCCGAATGCAACAAATCTTGTGTGCAATATCGACGTTGAAAAACACTAAAACACCAAACAGAATCATATATTATTAACGATATTATTGTGCTAGTATTGTGCCAATTGCGAGCATTAGTAGTATCGTGCTAATCGCGACAGCAGCGTGTCGTAATATAATGTGTATATAGAGAGATTAGAGAAAAATATACGGAAATGGTGTACGACACAAATAATAAAATAGACATCTAGTGCCGACTTAATGAGAACGCGACTTGGAAATGTAATACACACGTCGTTTATGCGGCGAAAATGAATTTGTCCATTTCCTTACAAGCAATCCACGAACATATCGATCATCTGTGGTGCACTACACTTTGCCTCAAACTACCTTGAACTTTGACGTTTGAGGTATCTCTTTCGCACGAACTCTTTCGTGTTCATTATTTATTGAAATAACTGTCGCACTGAGGAATATGGTTATTTTCTTCGACTTGGTTGCGTTATATTAACAATATATGCCGAAACGCGCAATCTGAAACTATAACAATCGTGTAACAATCGTGCACGTAGAAGAAAAAGAAATATCGATACGCGGTTGTTGATGGACGGAGAGGAAATTTTTAATTCGAGCGATACATACATATAATCGCGACTATCTCATTTGTAATGATTTGGCCTGCCATTTTGGTAGACTAAGGAATTATTGGACATTCGCGCAACATGTCTTGCAAACAGAATGCGCAGTGTGCTTAATGAATTATTATCTTTTCTTCGTGTAATTGGAGTTAATGACTACTCGCTTTCTTTCGTGTAATTAGCGTAGACTCTTGTACGAAAGCTTACGTAGTCTATTTTACAGACCGTTATAACTTAATTTTTAATTTCCACAAGGAAAAGAGATACACACTGATCGACAATTTTATCTCTTTTATTAATGATAAACTAAAGCTCAACACAATGGAACACTAGCACACAATAAAAGTTTAATCTTAAATTGTCTATTAATTCAAACAAATATTAATACATTAATAACATATTTAATCAAATTAGAAAATAAATTTTTTTATATATAAAATTATATATTTCATATTAAAAGAATTTTTATACAAAACACACACAAATATATATATATTTCGTTTTTCTTTTTTTATATTCTGTTCTATGCTTTGCGTACAAGATTGTAAAAATTATTTTACCATAAATGTGATTCTGTTTCATTTGTTGCTATCACATAATAGCACGTCTTGTTTTATAGTCCCGAAGATACGATACATTGAGATGTATTTGCACATGCCGTATTAGGGGATATGAATTAGTAAGTTCCAAAATACACATAAATTTAGATTTTATCGGAGAAATTACATATATTTTATTTTTCAATTTCCAAATATCAATTGTATAAACTTAAATTGCAATGACTGACAAGCGACTTCGGGCGACGCGCAGTTACTTCGTTGTAAATACTCGTATCGTAGTTGAAGCTAAATGTTACCCTTGGAACTCGCTCACTGATTTCCGATTTCAATTTCCTCGATTGCTATAATCGGAAAGCGACTGTACGCGGGCCGGCATAGTTAGTCCATCCGGGGGAAGGTCGCGGCGAAATCGCGCCAGCAGATCGATCGGGCGGATTCGAGGACGCGGCTGTCCACCTCGCGTAATCCATCGATCTTTCTGCGTGGATTTTTCCCGGCACAATTACTTACCTGAGATAGGAAGCCGGCCACGTCGATGGCACTGTTGACGCGCGGCCTCGAGGTTCTCGGCCAGCCTAAAGCTCCGCCGCTGTCTAGGGAATCCACGTGATGGCTCGACCAGTGCAGATGCTGGAAATTTTAGTTCGTTTTTGATCACGTTACCGTCATGGGAGCGCGATCGACGGCGGTGATAATTGCAATCGAGCGCGGCCTCTCGAAGCGTGACGTTTTAATGCACGTGGGATCTACGTGATAAGAAAAGTTGAGAGGCCGACGGAGGGCGGCGAATGAGGGTGCAGTGAACAAGATTGCAGAGACGAGAGTGAACTGCAAGATGCACTCCGCGATTTTTCCTCGGTTATAAATTCGTTATCGTAAATTCGATTGTTCGGTCGACACGGATTAGATAGAGGATCATTATTTGCTATTTTTTCACGCTAATAAGTATCTTGTCAATAGAACGTCAAATTTCTTCCAATTCGCCCGAAAAAGGGTCAGTATATCAAGGAAGAGAGAAACATATTAAATTAAAACCTGTTTAAAATAAAATCATCTTATCCAATAAAACAGAAAATCTGAAGCTCAATAGCATCCTCATCTCACTGCCCTCCTAAGATTTATTTCTCTTAAACAGCTGCAATAAAAGTACGATTTCACGATTTTGCAATCTACGTTATTATGTGTATATCTTTACACTTATTAATTTAAGAAAATTTAAACGTGACAATTTTGGGTAGGAGCTAACGTATTACGGCGCAAACGCGTTTTTTTTGTTTTACTATACTAATAAATATAAATTCTTACTACATTAATAAATATAAATATCATATTTCATATCGGTTATATGTCATTCCTATTTCATATATAAAGATTCGAAGATTATTATTTCAGTTAAGAGCTGGAAATACTTACACGTCAAAGTTCATCGCATATTCAGAATAATAAATATAATACTAATCAAACTTAGAGGCGATCCGAGAATTGATTCGGATGAAATTATTATTCTCTTAAAATATAATCGATATCCATCTCATTTAATAGATATATTCATATTATTTTACATAAATAATCGCATTGTCTTATTTAGCAAATTTATCCAAGGATATGTCTTAATTAAAATGGTTCACAAATAGTACCTAAATGAACTAAATAATATTAAATCAATTATTACTTTACATTAATATCTTTTAAAATATTTAAAATAAGAAGGTAGAAAAAAATATCAAATTTTACACATGTGAGAACTTTAAAAGACATTTACTCAAAATATATTCTTTGTTCTTTTTCCATTTTCTAGATTATATACCAATTATATTAGTGACTTCGTTATTTTAACGTAATAAATATTGTTCCTTATTTTCCGTTAAAAATGTTTTGGATTACATTTTCATCTGAATTTTCGTATCGCCTATTTAACGCGTAAATCGCGCTGTCGTATCGCGAAAATTATATATTTGCGCGAAAGAATCGTTCAGGGTGCAGTTAGTATTACTCTCTTTAACGTACATTATTTATTCTTATTGGCATAGATCTTCTACGCGATACGACGCGCTGTTCCGGCTCTACTCGAAAGCATTTTTCGGATAAACTATAAGCATCTTCGTAACTCGATAATTGTGATAAAAAGCATCGATGTGTACTGTGCGAAGCATTGTTTAATGTTGAATAGCTGTCACTGTTTAGCCTGCCATTAGTGCGAGGAGGTGCAATGTTCAAATCATAGCTAATCTAATGCTATTTTGATGCTAGTTCATTCCGCGATACAAACTGATTTTATTTAGCTTTAATAAGCGCTACGCTTGTGCTTGTCTTATAAATAAGCGTATTGTAAAATGAGGAAAAAATATCAAAATTTTACTTTGCACTCTTATGACAATAAGATATTAACTATATACATATATATAACAATAATACAAATAACATAAAATAGAAGCTGAGCAATAAACAATACTGAGAACATGACATAAAATAACAATATCCTACCTCGTTGCACCAATAGCGTGACTTTTCACTTATGAAAGTTGCTAATAATATACGATTCAAGCGACTGCAGTATAAATTCCTGTGCATGAAAATCTCCCCTATTGTGCTTAAATAGTGCCATATGTTTAAAGAGGTAACTGAAATGGGACGAATTTGCGATTTAAAGCGATTGAAAAGCAGTGATCATATTTTTAAATAAAATTGCTGGAAGTGTCTTTTAATGAAAAAGAAATATTTGTTGGAAATAAATCAATCGGACTGAGATTCAGAACAAGACAGTGTCGTCTTCAGTGTGCAGCGATGAATAAAATCGGTGCGATTTTCCAAGAGTTTATATTTTAACGCTTTATAGATGTAACAATATCGATATTAGTTTTGCTAGATATTATATGATAATCAAGCTATAATCATAAGATAATAATCATAAGAGAATCATATTATATTATCATCTTTACGTCACGATAAAATACGAAAAGACGAATTGTATCTATATATATGCAAGTGAGATCACCTAAAATATGATATGCTTTAAAGCTGCGCTTTCCGGAATTATTTATTGATCGTTGGGAAAGCTCTTGTGCTTTTAGATACTTTACGTAAAAGACCCCTAAGCTATATATAGCATTTACTCTTCTAACCACTAGGTGAAATCAAATCTAGCTCTAGTACTTTATGAAGTATCATGAAAGCGATACGGATTTTTCTCTTAAATTATTTTTCAACGCATTTATAATTTATTATTTTCTCATTTATTATGATGATGAGTAATGAAAAGTTGTGTGTTTTAATTTGTTAATATAAATCCGATTATAGTTACTTTACTATATTAATCAAACCATAATCAGTTGAGAATTAAAATTTTTTTTATGCATATTATACGAGATACGTGATTATAACGGATACGCGAGATATTGAAATGATCATAATCGTATATCTACAGTTTTGAGAATTAAGCTCATCAAAATTAAATTTTAATGTTTGTTTCCAGAAGTATTTATGATGTGTGTGTTTCATCAACTTGCTGTATTTGCTTTCATCGATCTAACGAATCCCTATTTCACGGAGATTAACGCATGAAAATAGAATACATCAAAAATTAAAGAGATTGAAAGAATAGAAGCATCGAGTCAATGGAATATGAATATATTTGCGCTAAAGAGAATTTCCGTTTTAATATGCTAGAAAAAAAATGTGATTGGAAAATTTTCCAGCCTATATTGCCATCCTATATTAATCCGGAAATAGAATTTTATTTTATGACGTAAATGGTCGTGCGAAGGACATTTTACAGCTCGTTTAGTCATTGCTGTTGCGCACACAATGCGTATGATGAGTTATATATCTTCTTCTTTATCAAAAATACGAAACAAAATTTATTTAGCTAGAAAGGAATATTTGTTAATTATTTTCATATGTTCTTCGTATGTTTTTAAGTTAGAATGACGGAAAATGCTTCCTCGATTTTAAGATGTACAATTTATTTTTGGTAACTAATTTTAAATCGAAGTTTATATCGAAATATAAATCATTCAATGTTTAACAGTGCGAGAAGATACATGTACGAAATGTTCATTAGATCACGATTAGATCATTTTAGGAAATCCTTCTTTTTTAATACGAGTCACAGTAAAATCGATCAAGTTTTTGTAACATTTATTCGATCAGAGAGTTTACGTCACGCAATTTAATTAGGCGCACCGACGATGGGTGGATATTCAATTGAATTTAGTACATCTATATATCTCCTGTTAGAATCTCCTGTCTCTGGCAGGACTCGTAATTCCGATCAGATTTGGGTCAGCGTGCTATTAGTCTGAGGTCTTGACTGAGACAGGATAAATTTAGCGACAACGAAATATACCCGCGATTCGAACCATGAAATCCGCAAAAAACTTATACGAATTGTGTGCGCGTATTTAATCATAAGTATATAAACATGCAATATGAGCGATAGAGATTGGATTGATTCATTGATGATTCCCTTTATAACACAATTGTAATTGATCCTTTTTTTGTGGAAGAACTCCCGGAACAAGGCCTGCCAACTCTAAAGCGTGCTCTCTTTGTTACATTTTCATAGTATGTATATGCGATGCGAAGCGGACACACAAAGCGCTTTCTCATTACAGCGGTGGGCTTAAAGTCAACAGAAGTCTTTTCGAGTTTCACAAGTTGACCGGAGCTCGATCCTTTATGTCTCTTAAGACTTCGTTTCCCAGAAGGAATAGAGATTAGTCACGAGATTAGCAAAGTATCTTAAAGTGGACAGTGACTTAGCTTAAGCGAACTTCATTGAAATTCAATTGTAACAAAGTAGGAAGTTACATCTTTTTCGTTTCTCATTTTAATTTTTGTGTAAAATTGATATCTTTTTCGCTGTATTTATGCATTTAATTCCTACGAATTATAAACAAATTTAATAATAAGATTAGAAAAAATTTAGTACGCGAATTTTATGCGATTTGCGTTTCTAATATCTGACAATTTCATAACTAAAAGTTTTGAATATTCTCGTACTTTTTAATAATCAGAGATATCAATAAGATATCAGATTTCGACTTGCAAGTTTCGAAATCGATTTAATCGAATGTGAATAATATACAATATTCACTTTGCAAGAATATTTCGTTCAGACACTGTCTTTAGAAAAATACAAGTTCCAATTTTTAGAAAATTACACTCTTTTCAATAGATACACTTTTTTATGAAATTCAGCCTAAGTTTTTGTATATGTTGTATCTTTATTAGTGGTTGTCGATGAAACGATATACACGCGAAAAAAGTTGGCAAGCCTCGATTTATCGAGAGGAAATAAAGTAGATGCTTTTGTCTCATGGGATGATTTCTCGACCTCTTTTTGCACCTTCGGGGCTTTGACTCGTAATTGATTACGAGAACGGAAATGGAAAGAACGTGTACAGGCAATCAATAATATTAATATCACTTGCTGAACTAATTTTTATCGCGCAACAAAAGAGATATATTTTCTGAAATTTATTTCCGACTTGATATCGATCGCGTAATTTTTTTGTATAAAAGTGGAAAAGTAAAAATTAGAAACGTTCAGTTATTAATTTACCAACTTGATAAGTTGAACATTTCACAGATTGAGAATGACAAAAAATACAGAGTGTGAAAAAATGACGATTACGTGATTGAGATAAAGAATTGATGACAATTATGAATGCAACATTTTCTATATGTAAATTACATACTTGTTACGTAACTAATATGGAAATATTTTTTAGTAGTTCATAATAACTGCCTTCTTATAATATAATAGAGATTCTAAAAAAATTGCGATGTGGTCTGAAATACTAGAAATACTAAAAAAGTATAAATATAACGATATAGTAATATATGCGTATTATATATGTCTTGTAAAAATACAATTATTCATAGCGTCAAAAAATTAAAATTTGTGAAACCTGAATTATCGCAAAAATAGACGGAATAAACGGCACAAATTATATATTAACGCGTATTATTAGATTTCCACATTAAAGGTAACAAGATGAAAAATTTACTTTTTGATTCATGATTAAAGCCTGTTTTAGGATGTTAAACTTTTCTATGATTTTGTGTATAAAATCAGTTCATAGCGAATTCGTAAATACAAAAGAAAATTACTTAACATAGAATATATAATAATTATTCCTATAAAAATTTTTCCCTCGACATTCAAACTTCTATAAGTTTTCCATAAGTTCACGAATTCGATATCAATTGATAGCATCATGAATTAGAATAGAAACAGGACTCTACTCTCCTAATTACTCACACAAATGTACTCTAAGAGACAAATATATGGATCTAATGGGTCCCTAGGATAGACAAAGAAAGAATTAGTAATGGCTAAATAGACCTTCGGTTTCCTATCCGATGCCGAAAAGAAAATCATAAAATATACGAGTGAGCTCAAAGGTGAGACAGAAAAATATACAGAGACAGAGAAGAGGGGGGTACGGCGTAGGTCACACAGACACAAGAAAACGTGTGAAAGGGTGAGAAACAGTAGTAGAGAAAGACAGGATGAGAGCCTCGGTACAGCCGAGGTTTCTCTTCAGCATGTATAGGTATAGGGCCACAAGAAGATAAAATTGAGATTTTAAGACATGTACCGATGGTCACGCGATGTCCGCCCTGTGGAGTAGAGCGAATTGGCAGCCGCAGTCCCGGGGCTCTCGGGCTCTTCTGGGGTACTGAAAGCACTGCTCCAGGACGCAGCAGCCCCCGCCCCCGCACTGCATCACCATATCCGACAATGTGGTCATTACCTTCCGTCGTTTTCGTTCGTTCGTTTTGTGCGTATTGCATTATTATTATTTTTTTTTTTTTTAGTCGTTTATCGGTTTTTTTTTTGTAGTCGTGTGTAAGATCCGCCGAATGTGACACGAGAGGGTGGTCGGGGGGGGAAGGCATACACACGCAGCGCAGAACAGTATGTGGGAGAGTAGTACCGGTAATCGCATGTAGCGCCAGTCGATATTCGCGAATTTCGTGCAGTCAATCCGAAGAAACGACGTGGAGATAGAAGAGAGGAACAGAAGAGATCAATAGAATTAAATTGTGTAATTGAAATTATTAATTAATCTTACGGACTATGTGACTAATGGCTGTTTAAGGAATGTGGATGTCTCTACGCTAAAGATACATATGCATTATTATTTCATTTAATTCTTGCTACTGGGTTCTCTACTACTACACTAATGAGGTTGAATTTAATACTTAATGATCAGAAGAAAAATTTATTAATCGTCAATTTGATTGCTTGATATTGTTTTCCTTTCAATTTATTATGTAATACATAAAAAATGATCATGTTTAATAATTCAATAATGTTAAATGAAATGTAAATAATATGATTGCGCCATATACATATGTGAAATAGTTATTTCTTTAAACATTAGTTCTATAGAAATATTGCAATATAAATTATTTAGTTATTTAGCTAATAAATTAACTACGTACACATTTTTCAAATGTCTAGCACTAAATTGATGATATAAATTTTTCTCTGCATTTATTCTAAACTACGCGGCAGCATTTTTGAAATTTAATATTAGGCTAAATAGAATCATTTTTGAAACATTTTTAAAACTTTCTTACTCTAAAATGATCCACTCTGTTACAAGTAAATAAATAATTTAATTGTCAATGATTTAATTAATTATTACTTGAGAGAGAATGGAATAAAAGATATATTTCAGTAATATTTCTACGAGATAGATAAGCGCCATCCATTTCTTTCGCAATCTTCGATGGAATATAATTCTTGTCCATGTAGCCTAATATATATCGTACAATGTTACCACATACATGTAAAGAATAATGGATGTTACTAGTTTGAGTAATTTACGAAGATTCTTTGTGGAAATCTCAGCAAAACTTTTACTTCCTTTTAAGAAGAAAAATAAAAACTGTCCGATAAACGAAAATATTCGCGAAAATATACCATGAAAGAATGAAATAATGTCAAAAATTATATCTTTTTCCGCTCTTGTTTCTACATAAAACTCTATTTAATCTTCTATAACGATAATGACGATTATATATCACTACGAATATATTAAAAGTTTAACACGAATCAACATGAATATCTTCTCTATAATATTGCATCGTGATTAGAGAAATAATAATCAAACATTATCCGACACGAATTACAAACATCGAATCTCATTTATCATTTATTACGAATCTAATCTGATTTTTTAACGATATTTTGAATGGCTATAATTTTCTAAAGATTAGACATCTAATTATAATAACTTTCTTAACAGAATTAAAAATTAGCAACAATTATAAAATAAAGTCTCATGACAATTTATTTTCAATATTAACTCGGCATATCAAATTACATCTCTATATATTATTCCGAATTAATTTTCGATTTGTATATAAAGACGCGAGATACTGCATTGTTATTTTTATTTCTAGCCAATATGGTATGCAATGTAGCTCGCTTATTAACGGGTAATTGCGTTGTTATGTAATCGTGATACTGCGATTGCCAGATGAGACCTATTCATATAATGGCAATAGCGTTAACACCCGATAATTTATCTGTTATTGCATCGAAGCTTCACAAGTGTTGCAGAAGCTTCCAAACTTTCGATTACTCTACATCGTTAGCAACAATTAATTAATATCAAGATCAACGAAAACTACATATATTTATTTGCTCTATATATTTAGCCATATTTGTGTAAATATACTCATATCTACTAATGTTCAAATTTTCAATATGAACATGCGCGTTCTACAAAAGCAAAGTATGTTGATGCAGCGATACACACGGAAAATTTTAATTGCGCATCTCATTGGATTTATGTTATTGAATTAATAAATCGAAAACTATTAAAATTGAGATAAATCGAAAGTTAAAGAGAGAAGAGCAATATTAATAATCGGCATTACATTAGAACCATATCGGCGATAATCGAAGGCTTTGAATTCATAAAATGCGGTTGTTAAAAATTATAGCAGAAAGTTTAAAGTACATATAATATAAAGAAATTATATGAATATATATGTGTATTTTGGATATACAAGGCTACAAGAGATTGGATCTCTGAAACGCTTCAATACATTGAAATCATGTTATTGGAAACTGTTTCCATACAAAAGCAATAATAAAAAATATTACAAATATATGTTTCGAGAATATCGAATTTATAAAAAAATTGCACTTGTTTTTAAACAACCGACTAAAACTTCCGACATCGATGTAAAACATAATTGGTGAAACATACGTTCTGACTATAAAATCGTTGCGGTCGTTTTTTTTTTCACGATTATTCACTGTCGCCAATTAAATCGCGATGGTCGACGGGAAGTTAAATCGATATGTCTAGAGTTCCTCTAGTTCCTCTTTATTGTACGACCGAAATGGAAATTGTTATAAGTTCTCATTTTTCATTCCCGAAATATATGCAGATTATTCAGGCAGATTATTAGCCAGCAATATTGGATTGCTGGCGACATTTCAATTAATTACCCCACCTTGAATCCTGTTCATAATTCTGCCGTGACGTCAAACTCGACCCGAGCAAAAGCTTTTGTTGCGCGAAACAAACAATTCGCCATGAATCGGGTATTCGCACGAACCGGGCAAAACAGCTTTACGCTGCTTGAAGCTGGTTCGCAGACATCAAATGGTTAGTTTAATAGTCGATAAACTTTACCCGTTAGCAGCTTGCTATTGACTCATTATACTAAACTTATTGTACTAATAAAACGCAACCTGCAGCCATATCAATTGCAGTGTTCATGTTTTAGATAAATCTGATTTTTGAGAGAGAAACTGTGTGTTTTAAATATGTATAAAATATAATATAATATAATATAAAATATATATATATAAATTATATAAAATTAAATTTATTTAATGTTTTATCTATTAAAGCATTTCAGAGAAAAATCCTATTTTTACTATATTATATAATATATCACAAAATAAGCATTTTAGATTTTTTATAATATACGCATTTGTAAAATTTTGACTTATACTTATGCGATAACAACGCAATAAAATAATGCACGAATAAAAATTAGCATTGAAATAATTAATAGGTGTATATTTTGAAGTTTCCGCGAATTTAGTTTCTCTGGTAAATGTTAGTTAATATTAATTATTTTTCGATAATTATATTTTAAATTAAAGTTGAGTTACACAAAATAGATTGATTAAGACTAATTAAGAAATTTATAATCTAACAGAATTTTATAATCTATTTACATTTAAAGATTAATCCGTTAAAATGTTCTAATTTTTAACCGTTTATACCGTCAAAGCAATTATTAATGACTTAATATTTAAATCTTTGCAATTTTCGATTCATTAATGAAACTTTAAACTAATTGTCTTTGAACATTTGTCCGCTGCCTAAATCGATAAAATTCAGCTAGGAATTTACGATAGAATTTAGAAGACGCTTTCTCGTGCGGGCAATTGCCATATCAAGCTGCAATGCGTATATGGTTGAATGCCGTTGCACGAATACGACTGTGGTCTAGCGAATGAACCAGAATTCGTGGCATGCTAATAACACACGGTAGCACCATTACGTTTGCGTCTTTACGTGTTTCCGGTCGTGTGTCGGCATTACTCGAATTTTGTATTCCCGACGACTATTCGTTTACATCGCGCAATACTCAAAAACCCGTCGTATGCATAATGGAGATCGCATCACATGCACATCGCACCAATCCTATACGTTATAATAAAGTGCCGATATCACGCGGACTTCAAATTTTCGAGAGAACGAATATTAGACATTCGACGTCGGTTCGATTCGATCTCGTAAATCGAGAACTTATATGGATACCCGCGCTAACATTCGCGTTTCGCATAAATATGACTAGACGATTTTCAACGAAGAATTTTTCTTGTGAAGCCTTTAATATTTAAATTGAGATATCGGCCCGCATTTGATTGTAAAATATTTCCCCGATCGTCTATTCCCCGATATATTTTAATATTATTGTACTAAGAAATTATACCCCTACTGTACCTACATCACATGATTTCAAATATCGACAGAAAATTCGAAAAGATCTCCGTATTAGAAGGACATTGATATTAATCCCTTTTTTAGTTGACTATATGACGATATTGAATAATCCATAATAAATTGATTATCTCGATTGATTGATTGAGTATTTTTAAATCTAAAAGAAAATTATTTAGGTTTTTACAAGAAAAGCGATAAATTTTGATTTCAGAGTAAAACTTTATATATACATATATGTATATATGAATTCAATAGATCATATTTTTTTTAGAAATCTTCAGTTGCTAAATAAATAGTTTTCAATTACGAAGATGCGTTCTTCTGAAGATGTATTTCCTAAATTATTCGAGGTAAAAAATGTTTCTCGTATAAAAGATGTCCATTTTTAAAAATAATTTTTAGCACAGCAAAAGAAAATTTCTAATTTTTTTTTCTTTCGTTTATCGAGCATAATAGTCTCATAGATTGATCATCCGGATTTCTCCAGTTTTGAACGTTACCTGGGCGCGGCTTATATTACATACAACGCGAGCGCAGGAAAGCTCGTTGCATCATGTCTGATGCAGTATACCTATGCGTTACCTGAGAGCACGCGTGCTGCGTCGGGTGTTGCGTATACCCGGCGCTCGCGGACGCGCACACGCCCGTGCCGGGAACCTTCAATTGCTCCTTATAGTCGGGCTGATAAGGCAGCAGCATCCGGATCTTGCCCCAGCGATTGAAGAACAGCGCTATCGCGCCCGCCCAAACTATGAGCACTAACACTACTATGCCCACCTCGACGCCGCGGATCTGTAAACGGAGCACAAGTCGCGTTGTTTCGATTAATTCGCGGCATGTGAGATATTCTCATGCAACAATAATTTTTATACGTATATCTTTTAATATGTTTTCGGCATTCGGCATATTTGCATTTATTAAGGGATTCGTCGAGTGAGATAAATTATTTGTTACCCCCATAGAGCGTTTAAAATGAATGTCTCTTTCTCTCTCTCTCTCTCTCTCTTTCTCTCATATGATAAAAAGTTAGAAAAGAAATGTAATTTGGAGACATACACTTCTTCGCACAGAGGGATTGCGATCTCTTCTCTCAGCTCGATTAGATTTGAAAAAGTTTCGCGGCCATATTCCAGTCTCTTTGTGCATTTTCTCCTTTTTTCATGCTTCTCGTAAAATGATCTTATATCCTAGGAGACAATAAATTGTCTATCTATTCTCTTTCACAAGTAACGTTTTGCATTATTGATTTCACCGAAGAACATGCACATATAGAAGTTTTAGAAATTGATGTAAAATCCACTTCGCAAAAAATTATATAACTATTCGAAATTATATGTTTGTGCGGAGAATATGCGAAAAGAAAGAAAATTATTAATTTATTTTAACGTTCTTGGAAATCATATTCGAAGAAAGCGGCGAAATACTGAAATAAAGATAAAAGAAGCATCGCTTTATTCAATCGCATTTTTCTTCCGTTCTTCTATTTCGATACTTCTCGATATTGCATTCTGTGAAGTGATAAATTGATTTTTTTCTCAAAGCACATATTATATTGTCTTCGGTTTCATGTGATTCTTAAGAAAGTTTTCGATCGTCAGTCGCGATGTTTATACCTGAATCAAGCAAAATTTTTCAAACTATTCGGTCGCTATTATAAATAAATCAGCGGATTGGTCAATGCTGGAGCGATACAAGTATTTTCAACGCGAGATAACAAACTCTGAACGCGAAATTGTGTATCGTTTAGGAAAAAAGTAGCTTACTTGTATATACGGTTGAGGTTGTTGTGAGGAGGGTGGAGGTGGAGGAAGAGGACCACCAGTTACTGCTGCATCTTGTTGCGGAGACGTGCGTGGTGGCTCTGAAAACGAACAAGCTCGTTTACACGATAATCTCCTCGTGTCAGATCGCGTTGTATCATCGCTGTGGGATTTTACATGATTTACGCTAGATAGTGTTACGTCGGAAAATAACTGATAAAATAACTTCTCTAAATTAATTTCTGTCTACTATATATGATTAACAAATTAATCACTAAACTGGTTTAAGCAAGCAGAAAAAATTAATTTAAGATTTTCGGGAAACGAATTCTCTCTTCAATTGGAATTTATTCTGTACGATATTGCGGTCTCGATGTTTCAAACAATAGAACTGTAAGATGGATTAAATAAAACCCGTTGCCGAATATTTTTACTATACTATAAAGAGATCCGTTATATACATATGTATGTATATATACATACATATATTCTACGTAACATAGGATTGCAAGTCGTACTGAATTAAAACCTTTCAATTTTGCGAAGCTAACCGTAAGCTAAACTGAAATTGAATATTCTTAATATATTGAATCGCCAAGAAAATAAAAAACATTTTAAAAAAATAAGTTGCTTTATACATTGTTATATTTTCAATTTAAATAATCGAAAGTCTTTAATATTTTTAATATTTTAATCTTTTAATATTTTACTCTATAAAATACATATCTTTATTTAGATATATTTTTACACACACATAGACTATTAAAAGATATTCCTTTGGTGAAAGAAATGGAACAGATAAAATACAGATATATTTATGGAAATGTATTATAGAACGCAAACAAAAATATTCTGAAATACGATATGGCTCGCAACGTTTTTCCGTTAAAAGATTAAATAAATAATAAATAACTACGGAGTAATAATAAATAACTACGGAAGCGCACCATGACGGACGTTTACGATTGCTACACAGATTATTAGAGAAATATTTCTCTTTGTCAAAAACGCACCTGTCACATGTGACCGTGATGCCGGAGACAGGTAAAGCTTAGGAAGGCAAAGCTTACCGAGTGTGCGGAAGACGATCGGTCGACTGCGAAACTTCTTTCCGGCCCTCACGGCGGTTACGACCAGCTGATATTGCGTATCAGCCCGAAGGTTGCTCAGGGTCACCGCTTCGCTATTTCCTGCGACCACCGCCACCACCCTGTAACTAACCACCTTGCCGTTATGATTCGATGTTTTACGCTTACGATCACTTACGTATAAGATCTCGATTGAGATCGACCCTTGGAAATATTCCAAGTGTAAACCGGTTATCAAAGATTTTCCTACCCTACTTCTATATTTTCAGAATAATTATTATTAAGATTACTATTAAATTTCTCCACGTGTACTGGTAATAGAAAATTAAATTATTATATTATTAAGAATTACGCACATGTTATCTGAAGTAACTTTTTCTTACAATCAAATGATTTAAAAGATATATAAATTGTTGCAATCGATCACAAAAGAGAATTAATAGCTATTGTTTTTATAAAACTGATTAAATTATACTTCGTTCAAGAAACAACTAATTTCCATTAAAGCCAATGCAAAACACTGATGTTAGTGTGTGTGTATAGATATTCCTTTTATTAAAACAATTAACTTTCGACTATTGATTATATGATCATCTTCAGTCACACAATTTCTCTTTTACATTAATATGCTCCGAAAAATAAGAAGTTTTCATGCGCTCTCAGAACCGTCTCGCTGAAGACTGAAACGACACAAACAGAAACCGACCAGCCAGAAGACGTAACAACATAAAAACTATAAACACAGAAGCGACGAAAGTCATAGTTACAAAGTTAACCATATATGTATATATTTCAATAAAAGGATTATCTATACGCACTAATGTTTTGGTTTACATTAATCTTATTTATACTTATAATCATTTTAAATATTTTATTTATAAACATTTATTTTAATTCATCATGCGTGTGTGTGATTATTATTATAAAAATTTTAATGTTTTATGATAGTGAAATTGATTACATTATAATACACATTTTATCAACATATTCTTAAAGAAGGAAATCTAGATTTATGAATTGTTTTGATAAAAGAAAGATTTATTACAGATCATATTAATTATAATAATAGTTTGTAGAAAAGCATATTAAGCATTAATTACATAGTAGTTTATAATTATTTTAATTAATATATAAGTTTAATATTTGTCAATTGACAGTCTATTAATCGATGTATAAATGGTAGCTGTATAACTGATAGTTAAAAAAAGAGGAATTAAAAACATCTGATGATCGGAATTCTGTGGAGCGAATATCGTAATTTAATCAGAAGATTATTGAATTTCGATATGTTGCGGTTGTCATGTAAGTCGATCAACATTTTTGAGAAGCCTTAATAGCAATAGGGCAATAGAATCGCAATATAATAGCTGCATCATAAGCATTGAAATAACGGTTATTGAAGTGCAACTTTGATTTATCGTTGCTATGGTTTGATAGATTCCACTCAAAAGGCCACCGCCACGTTGCGAACGACGATAAGCAGTTTGATTTAGATATACTGTTAAATCGTGAAAGATCGAGATTATCAAAATAATCTGATGAAATCCCGATATTCGATAAAGTTCTATTTCGTTCCATAGAATAGATATATTATTATCAAGGGGGGAGATTGCAAAATTGTTGAGAATAATATAAAACTTTTTTAAAACAAACAAAATACAAATTAAAAATAGTTCGATTGAAAGTTGAAACAAAATCTTCGATTGAAAATGAAAACAAAGTCTCGAGTTGCTTACAGCAAGTGTTCTCTAGCTAGCTCCAATTAACCCATTTAATATCCCCTTTCGTATGTTTTCGTTGTTACATAAAGCCGTAATCTGACCAGCCTCTAAGCGTATGTAATGAACTTTATATAACGAGACTATAACACTAGACCGTCTTATCACGGAAAAGATCGATGCTATGCATTTTTGCAAGAGCGATTGCACTCTTGCTTCTCTAGTATCATATTTAAACGGGCGCCAGAATGGGTTATTCGACCTGCTCATGCTCACGTTTCATGATAAACTAGCGCACAGGATATCTCTCATTAAATACATTTCTTTTGGAATCGATTTTTTTTAAATAAAGAAGCATTGATACCTTTTGTATTATATCGATGTTTGGTCATGTCAATCACTCTACAAATATTTGCAAGTTAAGCTCTCTTAGAATTAGAAAATAGAGATAATTACGATAATATTGGAAAAAATAAAATTTTGTTTTTTGCTAGATAAAAATTACTTAAATTAAGTAAATTTTACGTTAGTAGAAAATTGTAAATAATATTCATATATTTGTTCCGATACTTAATATCGAATATTGAAAAATAGTAATAAATAACAGCATTCTCTGCTGACATTTTCATTATTTATTTTACTAGAAAATTCCATTTTTTGTATTTAAAGAGATATTGACTGTAAATATTTTTCGCGTGGCCCATTCGATATTTCGCGTTCCGATATTCTGGACTTGTCAGCATTTTGACATTTTTTCAGTTATGGTTTACGAGTTGAATTCTATATACACGTACGTTTTATTTAATTTCGCTCGAATATCTTCTTGTATATTGCCATCTCTAAATCTCGTGAATGCAATCACTCATCGTTACTTTCATATTTGCGTAAAACATATAAATTATATCAATATCATTCTTGTAGAAATATATCCAATTTTTATTATTACTCTACGGACATGATCCATGACAAATTAATATTTTTTGTAACTTCAACAGATAACAACAGAAACAGAATAGCTTGAAAATTAACAATATAATTAATACAAAAACCGATATATTCACGATATATGCTTACTACTAATTAAACTTTACCTGTACTAATTTTTTATTATATCATCCATTCGACTCATAAAGAGATCCAACAAATTTTTATATCAAAAAGCGATTTCTTCGTTATCCCGATTTATTTCAAAGAAAACAACTTATAACTTTTTACATGAATCACTTTGTGTATAAAAGATAACTTCAGAATATTTCTTAACTTTAAAATGTAAAATAAGAAAGTTTCATAGTTTGTGCAATATTTTTCTTTCATGATTTTATTAGAATTTTTGTGATATTCTTGTTTTAGGATATTGATACTTTAATTTTTTTCCTTTTTATAGAATAGCCTCAAGTTTTTTTGTTACTTTGCTAGCATCTATATTACAAATCTGCAAATTATTTTATTTTTATGTTATTATAACTTTAATATTATTTTGTATTATATGTAACATTTTAAGTTTGTTACAATTAAACTTTTTTATAGAAATACATTTAAAAATATTTTTAATATTACTTAGTTCTCTTTGTTACTCTAAAATATTAAATGTAAATTCAAAAGAAAATTTAAGAGTTTAAACATTGAATGTATTGCGAATAAAACACGGATTTTGGAAAACGGTCTATATGCAGGAGATGGGATTATGTTATTATTGTATTGGTAGATAATAAAATATATTGCCTTATATGTAATTATTAACTCGTGAGTATTTACACTATGAGCGCTTCGCTCAATTTAAAAATATTTTTAATGCAACGACAAATAATATTATCGATTTTTATTTTCAATCCTTTATACAAATGCGCGTTTAACAGTATTATTTACCATTATTTATTAGACTATGTGCTATTTTAATTTAATCGTTAATATCTCGAAATTGTAGCACTTAAAACAAAATTATGCAATATTGCATTATTAAAGTTTTCGTTATATAATACTTATATTATTTTAGAAAAATTTTCTCTGTGATATATTACACATGATTTCCTGTGATATATTACACATGAAAATTTCATTAAGCGTATAATTCGTTTTATTCATTTTCAATTCCAATACGCAATCGGTTTAAGCAATATCTGTCTTAAATAGCATGCCATTTTGTGAAATTCGAGAAACTCAATTCACGATTACAATAAATTTTACCATTAAATAAATGCACATTTTATGATAAATTGAACATATTTTATGATAACTTTACCTATGAATAAATGTAAAAAATTGTATACAGCAATCTCCTAGATTGATGTTACTACAAAATATGTTAAACTCACTTTGTAGATTGGAAGTTAATGAGCCAAAAATATGAAAATAGATCACTTCTTTGATCTAACTGAAATATCATACAAAATATAATATTTAAAAAAATATCTGAATATTAAGTAGCATAGCAGCATTTATTATACTCTACACATATCGTTAAAGTACATCGTCTTTGGCGAACGTTTACGGATTATAAGCAAAAGAAACATGTCGTTTGAAGAAAAAGTGTGATATACCTGTGGTCATAACTCCTGCGCCGCAAAAAGAGGTAAAAATCTCAATTAATATTGAGTCCTCTTTGAACCAATGGATGTTATTCGGCACTGCCGATTGATAAATTCACTATCTCGCCCATTCTTTTCTATAAATCCATAACTGGTCCAAATCTATCATCACGATGTGATTTATCCGAACGTTGCAATGCATCTGTCGACGCGAAAAAGAAGCAAATGGAACGCATATATGGGTTAGAATTTATTCGATTGTAATTATTTTTTCCGTTCCGTTCAAATATATCGCATATGCTGTTACATCAAACACTCTAATAGGGGCTACAAATCTCGCTTTACTTTCATTATTTTATCATGCTTGATTAATTTATATTTTATCTGTTATTGAATGTATAATTTATCTATTTAAACTACTTTTCGTAACGTTAATATATCTTCATTCACTCTCTAATGTATTTGTTTAATATTCTTTTGTGTTAATTCTGTGCAGCTTTTTATCTATTATAAAATTGGATAACGAATTGCTAAGTCAAATTTACTTATTTTAGCTGAATTTAAAATAAATAATATTTTTAGTTAATAGTTATTAACTAAATTTTTAAATTAAGAAAATAATTTGAAAACAGATATATCTAAATATGAACGATGAGATTAAGAGAAAAAATGAAAAGTTTTATTTGTTGACATTTACATAATAATAATTATACGATGTTATGAAGACCCCACATGTGTCTACCCATGTATGAAATTTTAACTCGATAATTTATATAATAAATGTCACTTTCATATTTTAGCTTTTGAATGATAAGGAATATATGCAGTTACATTTAACGATAATTAAAGGAAATACTAATAGCGTATAATACGCTTTTGCATTAAACGCGACATACACGAGATCAAAGGCACACGCGAATCACGCACAACTCGACCTGTTTACTATCCTTTCAATTCTTTTCCAATAATAAGCGTCGGTATATCTAGCACAGCCACAACATTATATATATATATATATATATATATAGTAGTTGTTAAACTTTTTACATATATATTCCAGATTCGATAAGCCTAAATGTCTGCATTGCGGTATTTTGTCGCAATCCGTGAACATGTACAAAGTATGTCAGTGTTTCGATTCTGTGTCATGTAATGTGAAAAAAATGAAAGGTAGAAAAAGATCAAAGGGAAACCAAAAAACAAAATAATTTATATTATTTTCCAATTTATCAATTATGTCGCGCGCGCGCGCGCGTAAAATAGAATAAACATCCAATAATTTAATTCCAAGATTATCTTTTCAATTTATGAATAAACAAAACTTTCTTGCGTTAAACATCAATATCATCTGACAAATCATACCTTTCGTGAATCATATCCGTATTTGTATGTGACCTACAAAGAACGATAACTTGCTAAAATTAAACTAAAAACATTACGAAGACAAGTAATTAATATACATTTCGTAGCGTATATTTCATTGAAAAATATTTTCATTTCTCTCGGAACATATACCGATATCAGACAGAACGCGAAATTGGTACTTCTTTCGGATGTTGTTTGTGCATCGCGAGATGAAAATCTGAACCCTTTTGCGCGCGATTCGCAATATCGGAATCGTTGGAACGCACCTGGCGTCGGTTGGCTTGTACGTGACGTCGTATTTCTCGACCTGCTCAACCTGGCTGGTGCTCCAAGAGACGCGCACGGATGTCGGATTCAGGAACATCACCGTTATGTTTTCCGGGACGCCGGGAATGCCTGTCACCGAGCCTGTAAACACAAAATATATCGGTCATTATCTGACAATATATTCGCTTTTAGAGACGCCGAGTTTCAAAACCGATATCACTATCCCTTTGATTAAATAGAACTCTTTCTCAACAAAAATTTCATTCTTCCCTAAATTTTAAACATCTAACTTCAAATATTTTAATAATTAAAACAAAAATTTTGCATTAAAGATCTTTTAAAACTAAATAAAGAATTAAATTTCACTATCTATTTATACAAGATTTATTATGTCGATTATCGTATAATATCGTGCCTCTCATGAAAAAGTCTCTCTTTATTATTTTTTATTAATTATGCGTAATCATGTGACTCTTCGTTTACCTACGAATCCAGCTCCTTGGAGGAATAGTATTGTGGCCCAAAGGACCATGCCGCCAGGATGGCGGGCCGGATATGGACCGCGTATCCTTCCGCACACGTGTCCGTCTCCACTTCTGCTTCTTATTGTAGCCGTGCGTTTTTACGATGCCAAAGCGAAATGTCAGTAATCTGTACACACGTTTAATTAAATTCTAATTCATATTCTACGATAAAAGAATTTATTTTAGAAACTTTAACTACACAAAAAGTATTGTTAGTTAAATCTTCAATTAAAATTCAATTAAAATTCTGTGGAATTTTAAATTGTATGACAAAAGCTATCAATTCTTCAATTTTCAATATTCTGTGCGATTACGCTTTGCTTATACATTTTGCGCATAATCGATGCAAAACTTTGCAAAAAAAATATATCTTTAAAGGAGATGGATCAATTTGGAGAGTCTCTGTAACACGCAACGCGCTTGTAAAGATCTTTTATTACCTGTACCTTTTCGAGCGTTCCGTATCTTCTATCCTCCTTTGCCGTACTGCATCTTTCCTCTCGGGCTATGTCATAACAATGATAGCGCGAGATCACCGTTTCACGGTTCATTATTCAGCCGTGCATTTTATTTGTATCCGATGTTATTTTCCGATGATGATCCGTTTACGAGCTCATCCTAGATTACAGCTATAAAAAATGATGCAAAAAAAAATTGTTAATTTGCGAATAAATTTTTATTTTGATATAAATATTTATGTTTTAGTATATATTTTTTATAATATATTGCAGTGCGTTTAACATAGATAATGACATGAATATAGTGATCGAAGAAGGATGTTGAATTTTTGCTTAAAATTATTATAAATAATTTGTTTCAAATATTTTAAAAAATAGCACATATCACACACAAATAAAATACGTCCCCCCGTTTCACGAATATAAGGCAGTTCAGACATCTAAAAATTTAATTTGCTGCGTTTCGTTTTGAAAAATCATTATTGAAATATTATTTAATTTGCACATATGTATATTTTAAACATTCATAAACGTATCTCATCCGCGGAAAAAATAATGTACAAACAATTACGCTTTATCTATAATTAATTATGTTTGTCTGAAAAGATTTTAATTAAAGTATTTATTTGTCTCGCGCACTCAACACACTCACGAGAGTCGTTGCGGCGTCTTACTATTACTCTCGAAGCGGAATAGCACATCTCGCGTCCCGAAAAAGCTCGCGTGACCGATTAAAGTATCGCGCCCGATAAAAGACCCGGCATATCCAAGCAATTTGCGCGCGTGTCTTATACGAGTCGTGGGTACGTAATGGTGCTGGCTGACCTTTCCGGATTGCGTGGCCGCGGTGCACCGCTGCGGTACCGGTACCGTGCCAACGAAAATACAACAGACAAAAGCCCCGCCGGTCCGGCTCTCGGCAGCCGCGAGCTTGCGAGCAACAAATGGGGCTTGCGGTTTACATTGGGTCGGCTTTATAGGGCGGTTTCCTGTGCGAGCGCGTTCTGCTACAGCTCACAGCGGCGTAAAATCGGGAAGGAGGAGAGTCTGTGTTTTCGTTCTCGAGACGAGAGATTCTAGAGAAACGAGATGCATCAATGAGTTTATGATAGCGATGATGAATATGAATCTAATCAAGCTGAAATAACAGCGACAATGAGAATCAATAGATAATTGCGAATGATATAACAGCTGTAGCTGGGGATTCTAATTTCCAAATTTAGAAATTGCAGCGAGATTATAAAGTGATTTTTTTTCTGCATTATGTATACGCGCATGATAAAGTAAAGATAAATTTGGAAATTTTTCGATATTCTATGTATATTTTGAATTTATAATGTTTTACGAATGTTATTGTTTTAATTATGATATACGTTTTAGAATTATATTATAACGTTTTATTATACATATATATATGTTCTACTTTATTTTTATATGCTTCAATTATTTTTACTCTGCAATTTTTAAATTTTTCAATATCAAGATCCATCCACAAACACGCCAGCGAATGCAACGACTTACGTGCCGTGAAAAATATTTTCATCGGGCGAAGAATAGTTGGGCTTTTCCTTTTAAGTCTTTTACGAGCATGCGAGCATTTTGCCGTGCTTGATAAAGCAAAGCTTTATACTCTATAGAAAAAAAAAATCGTTATTCTTTGTGGTCGCATCATTATTACCTGTCAAGCAACACGAATATTTAATCCACCGAACGTAGTACTAATATTTCTAAAAAAATAGAATTTTATAAGTTCAACATTATTTACAGAACGAAATAGTTTAAGTTTTCAGGAATCAAGTTTCGCAATGTCAATTCTATGAATTCTATTTTAGTGCCGACAGAAGTGTAATGCACGTAATTGCCCGAGTATGATTTACGTGAAATATGAGGTCTGACTAAAGCGTAGATGGTATCTTTTTATATACACAACTAGAATAATAATGAAAAAAACTAGAACACTTGAATATATGCGTCGCAAATCTTTGTTTTACAATCATAAAAAAGAGAAAATATGTGTATACAGATGATCGAAATATTTCTTCTTGTAATAAATCAGAGTAAACATAAAAAAAAAACAAAAGAAATATTCTGCACGCAAAACATATTTAACAGTATTAATATTATTGCAAACAGATTTTAATAATGTTAATTTGAATATTTACTTTATTCATAAAATATGTTACAATGCAATTGAATAAATGTCGATGCAATTTAATAATTTCAATAAGACAAAGCAACTAAATATGTTGAAGTTAAAAGTATTTTTAAAGCAAAGCAAAATTAAATATATTTAAATTTTTAATTATAAATTGTATGTAGCAGAACAAATTTGAAAGATTTGCCAGGCTATCCATAGAGACCTTCCAATACATAAAGGACATATTCTCGAAAATCCATCCGTCATTCGGACCATTTGTCGTTCGTATATTACCGAAAACTGACGCGTTTCGGGAAATAATGGCCTGTCCAATGCCACTTGATTTTTCTTATAATGATTCATATATTAACGTATGTGAAACAAGCTGGCGTCCGCAACACGCGATTGTAAATCTTAGATACTGATGAGATATAAGTCACTTGAAGTTATATTTACGTTGTACACATTTGCTTACATGCAAATACGAACTGCACTCTGCATTACGGCAAAGTAGCTACTCGCGATTTGCGATCGAATCATGATGATGATGATGATGATGATGACGATATTACTTATAATCAAAGTATTTTTCGAGAGTTAATAAAGCAACACAAGTGCACTTTTTGAGATGGTAAAATGATGGATTTTCCGATATTATCATATGGTTTGTCTTATTTTAGTAGAAATATTGGAAGATTGCCATCCACAAGAGAGAGAGAGAGAGAGACAGAAAGAGAGAGAGAAATTATTTAACTTTTACATATAAAAAATTATAAACATTTCTTAAAAAGTAATAAAATATATTTGAATTTTCTGTTAAATATAAATACATAAAAAACGGAAAATGCGAATGGCTTTTCTTCATGTGGGGGATTTTTATAAAATAGCGAAGAATTCGCTTTATCATTTTTCAGCATCCTTATGCATTTATATAAGGATGATCGCACATTATTTCTATCTGAGAGAACTCATCTTTCTTTCGTAAATCGATCAGATTATGCAGCATCATGGTGATGTTAGAATATTCCATTAATATACAGGTGATCACAATTTGTTGACAGAGGATCATTAACCAAGGACATATTTTTTTGTGATCGCGCGAAACGATCTCGTTAGTGATACGCACCCTGCAATCTCTTAAAAGCGATCGCATTGCGGCCATTCATCTTGCAGTCGTCTCGCTATTTCAAGAAAGCTCGCGAGACATCGGTCACACACGCGACAAGTTCGACGACTTTTCTCCCTCCACTTTAGCGAATGACGAGCGTTTTGCGCGTTGCATAACATAACGTTGCATAAATCTGCATCCGTAATTATCTGGATTATGCATACACTGACCTCGTAATAGTAAAAAGCTGTTGTTCCGTTTTTAGATCTTTCTATATTCAACGTTCAATATTATGTCAATTCTGAAGTATCTTAGGAAGATCTTAGGAAGAGACGCACATAAAGCTCAATCGTGCTTTATCGTGATTCCGCCGCGACGGACGTAATTGTGAAAATTAAATAAAAACTCCATCCTCTGTCAAACGTTCAGCTGTTCAAGGTTTAAAGGTATTAAAATTGTGAATAATAAAAGTTGGGCGCAGCGATTGTCTACGTTCGTTGTCGCGTTAAACTCGAGCGATAGCGAAGCTTCAAAGGGATGGAAAATAATATGTAGATTATGGCGAGAGTAAATGCAATTACACATATGCATATATATATATATATATATAGAGAGAGGGGGGGAAGGGAGGGAGGAAGAGAGAGAGAGAGAGAGAGAGAGAGAGAGAGGCAAAGCTAATTAATCAAGAAAATTTTGCTGTCATAAAAGATTGCGTAATTTCCGCTCGTGTGTGCATGCGATTTTGCATTTACGCCGACAGGATGGATCAATGATTTCCAGCCCTATTTTTTTCTTACAATCTTTTCAAGCGTTCCATGCATCATATCGGCATTCTTTTTATGTGCTCCATATTTATACGCGATAATAGACTCGGCGAATGGTGGTTAACGCAGTGGCGTTATAAATAGATGAGTGACTGTTGCTTGCTTCAGCATGGCGAAAGAAAAATAAACGTCTACGTTACTGCGAAATTTTCGTATATCTTCCCTTTCCTGTAAACGATATAATAAAGCGCACATAATAATTTCCGAAATAATTCCTATTAATTCGAAAAATAGAAATGACAACCTTGCACAAAAGTCATCGGCGTATGCTTTAATATAACAAATTGAGCTACTCGTAATTTTTCGTGTACTAATTGGACACTGCTGAAATTATATAAAATAATAATAAATCGTAATGTGACGCGTTATCGACACGCCGATTTATTAAAATACATAAACGTGAAAAAATTATTGCCGTTTTTGGGGGGAGTTGTTATACAAACAGCGTTGTAGCTCAGACTGAAGCGACAGACTGAAGTCTGTCGACCTATATTAGTGAAAGTATACGTTCTCTGCTTCGCTTCTCTCTCTCTCTCTCTCTCTCTTTCTCTCTCTAAATTGCGTTGCCTCCCAATTATAGTTAGCATACTCCAGCCGGCTATAGTCGTCCACATTTCTCTAATTTATTTTTGGTGTTGTTTGATACTAATATAATATTTCTTTTCAAAATTTCTGTGTTTGCTTGCATCGAGGAGATGGCGATTTTAATGATTGTTTAATAATATCAAATTAATCTCTCCTTAATCAAGACATCAAAACACCAACAATTTTCGAAATAGTTAAAACTAAAAAGATTTCACAAATTAAGTTTCTTGCCAATTATACAGAACAGTTAACAGCTCCAAAGTGCAATTTTCAAGAAGCCTTTTATTTTTAATTACTCTAAATCTATTGATACCTCAACATTATTGTAAAAAAATCTTTTATTTTATGTGGACTCTTTTCCCAGAATTTTAACTTAAAATTTAATTACCGAAATAAGTAGTATTGAAAAATTGCAATAAATGATGGCTATGCTTGAAAACTTAAACTTTTAATTTAAATCTTTCATTATACTATTATTGTAGCTAGTGTTCAATTAACACTTTACTAAATTATAAAAGTTACATTTTTAGTTTATATAAGAGTCATTATTAGGTATATAATATTACATAATATTATATCATTAATGTTTAGATATTTGGTTAGATTTATCATTTATTTGCCACGAGTTTACATTTCAATGCAAATTGTTTCTAATTATTAGAGCAGTTATTTTATTACTATGTGCGTGGTCTTTGTGCGGTTTAGTTAAATTATGTACTTTGACAACCGCACAGAGCGACAATACAGTACTTGTGGTAAACATGTTTCCATATTACAGTCGTAATTTACGTCTGTATTTAATTCAAACTATGTTATGTTATAGCATATGTATAATTTCTTTGACAACATAAGAGTTTTATTTGATATCTTGAATTGACATTATATATTTACGAAAAATTATATTTTCAATCATTTCCGTGCAATCTGTGAAAATTGAATGAAATAAAAGTTTCTTATTTCAAAAATAGCTTCTCCATAATTTAATTCTTCTTTCAATATTACGTCTTTAACTATTTATTAAACGTACCGCGGTTTGTTAAAAATACTCTCTAAAAATAACTTAAACAATCATTCATAATATAAACCGAATTTATTAACGTCACTGTCGGAAACAATCATTTCATGGAACATATTTATAGGTAAGCCATCAAACAAACCGACGGCAAGAGTGTTGTTCTACCGAGAATAGCGAGCATAATTTCTATATCGATCGCAGTGTATCGCGATGTAATATCCAATGCGCAGTAATTTCTGCAATGCCGCCAAACGAAATACGTAGTGTTGTGTTTCTCAATCTGTATTTTACAATTCATTTTAGTAATGAAACAACTTTCTGAGGAACATGGCGATAGTCTGACTACGACAGCAAAATCTGTAGGAAGTAATTTTCAGAAACTTCAGATAACTGCTAACGATGTTGCCGCATGCAAAAGTCGTTAAGTTACAAGTTTTCACATATTTTTCACGGTGTACGCAACGTAACGTTGGTTAAAATTGCATACATGGTAGCGAGACATTTTATTCCTTTCTATTTCCATGTACGTGCAGATAATAACGAAATATGTAAAACTTTTTATTAGAACCGCATTATAAAGCAACGAGTTGAGGAAAAACAGCACACGTTGTTCTATTTTAACTTAATGTACGATATTTAAAAATATTCTTAGCAAAGCATAAAACTATTTTTGTTAATATTAAATGTGTTCCTACATGAAAATTATTTATATTACGATAATATTATTTCAAATTCTTATCTTTTATTAAGAATCAATACGTTATTTTGATTTCAACATTTAAACACATTAAGACTATTCTTTTTTTAGATTTTTCAGCTTATATTATAATTGGATTAAAATCTGTTTTTGCACGAGGACTCATTGATTGATTGAATTGTTGACTGTAATCTCATAAAACTGAGATATTGATTTTAATTTATCTTGAGATACTTTTTAATTTATCTTTTTTTTCGAAAGAGAAAGCTTCTTTTAAATTCTTTTGAAAAGCAGTGAATAGCTTTATTATCGGCTAAATGAGATTTAATCGGGGTTACGAGAATTATTGTAAAACATAATTAACGGTAACTCTCGGTGACTTTAATAGATATGATAGATTTAATAATGTCTTGCAACGAGATTCAGAATTTAAAGCTTATCCAAACTTATCCAAGCTTATCCAAACATTGTAAGATTAAATGTTTGTTTGCAAAGAGTTTTTTTTGGATCTTTCCTCAAAGATTACTATCTATTCATAGAGTTTGTTTGTTTTAATCTATGCATTATATCTCAATCTGTGCGATGTAACTCAGAGACTTTAAATTCTCAGTGTCTTAATATACGCACTCTTCATTATTACGAAGAGGCACAATGTCTTCATTACATCGCCGAAAGTTTTATAACGTATTCAACGTGATTGAATTGAATGCCGTCCCGCAATTTATCTTACAATTAGACCGACTTCCTGCTCCATTTAAATACGAGGGTGCTAAATGTTCTCTGAATTTCCTTTATCTTCGTGCCGTAATATTATTGCGGATTATCACGCAGATTACATCACGAACACACAATTAGAGTAATATCTAAAATTTTGCTTTCGTATATTATGATCCTTCAATGATAACGGATTGACACAGATTGGCACTTTCTTTCGAAGAATACGTAAGTCTTCAAACTCATATCGCGTGTGCATGTAACACGGAGAAACATATCTACATCGGAATTTAGACTAATTTAAAATCAATTGAATATAACGGGCTAAATGAGAGCCAAACGCTGTAAGAGGTGCGCAAATAATTCCTTTTTTCTTTTTGATTATTGTATAAAAAAGGAATTATTTGCGCACCTCTTACAGCGCTTGGCTCTCATTTAGCCCGTTATATTCAATTTATTTTATAACAGAGCCTATTACTTATATTATAATTTAAAATCATTCTCTATTAAATTTTCATCTTATATTCTAGAAAATTACATCACGAATATCCTCCTATATAATAATATTTTGACTATGCACTAACATTTACAGTTCGATTCATATGAATTCTATTAATAATCTAATTTTCAAGTTTCGAATGAAATTGTTTCTGTTTCTCTCTCTCTCTCTCGCTCACGTGGTTTATAAAATTATCTATTTGCTAAAATTATCCTTCCTTCTCAGATGTTAGAAACCTTGTTCAAATTGGTTTATATTATTGACAGCTATGTTATGTAAATACTATCTCATTGTGAGTAAAATTTTTTTCGATATATTCCTTTAATTTTTTTCATTTTGTATTAAAATCAAAGGGAGAAAAGAAAAAGAAAATCTCATGTAAACGCGTAATATCGGTGTTCGGAATCTGAGGAATTGTAAAATAAAATGTCGGTCTACGCAATTCACTTTTATGAGACTCTTGCTCTGAATATGTACCCCCTTCGGATTCCATCGCTCATGTTCGCCTCCAAGCGGCTTGTCATAAAGCCGTATACGTGCGTTTATAAATACGATGACTTGCTCCGTCGCTTGTGTCTGTGGCAGTTACGATCGACAGTGATTACTCATTCCGCGCACATGCTCGCACGAAACTAGGAAGGTCTTTTGAGATTGATATTTTTGAATTCGCGTAAAATTCTGCACAGACTGGAAAAGCTTTTAACGAGAACATAATTCAAGTTTATATAAAAAAATATAAAGCTCATGTGAATGCTAATTTATAAAAGTTTAAAGTAAAATATATGAAATAAAATTAACATTCTGAATAATTTTCTGTTTTGGTTCATTCAGTAGCATCGCGGGCAAGAATAGTTAAAGATGATGTGCTTCTTTCATACATGGGCTACGAAGAAATTGTACTGTGTGTTGCGATGCTGTTAGAGAGAGAGAGAATTTTTCGAGACACTAACATTCTTCTTCCGCGGAAATAAATGAGCTTTAAAGCGCGTTAACTCGAAAAAATAATGCCAACAAAGAAGGAAGGCGATTAAATGGACAGCAGGGCAATTAATATCCATTCGCACGACTTTTTTAATGCGCGCCCATCCCAGATATTCTCGCTACGTGCTCTCGGTGATTCGTTTTCCTCGGTGTGTGCTATCGGTATAAATCAACTGACGCGAATAAATCCCGCTTGAGAAGAAACGCCTATATTACATTGCGTGTTTTAACAGATCTAACAGATTGAGAATTTTTACGCCGTTGCTGTTAAGGAGGGTTCGAAGCTGTTAACTTATAAGCCGAATGCAAATATCTTGATTCGTCCCCCTACCTAGCACTTTAATTTATCAGTGACAAGAGTTACGGCTTTTTCTTCGATATTTTCGAGACACCTGGTTCGACTTTTTTGTATTACGTCAATTTGAGATTGATTTCATCAATCACGATAAACAAATAGTTATTTCCTGACAAGCAAAGCATTGTATACTGGGTATCACGGGATATCTAAATGTTACAAAAGATCGAATGTTAATTGGATTAATTGGAAAAAGATTTGCGATTTAAGTTTCCTTTCAAATAAGTTTCCACTTTTTTTTTCTAAGTTTTCATTCTCCCGATCTTCGTTATCGGCAATTCACGTGATTTAATGCAATATCAAGCCAGTATTATACTATGATACAAACTGTTCTTTATAACATCCGATGCTGAATTGTGAAGAGTGACGTGATTGGCAATTGTACATACATCCGCACTTGCGTCCTATCAACCGGGATCGATCGATCGCCTTTACGTGCACGACGCGTCGTAATTGCATGTGTCCAACTTGGCGATGTGTTCCATATCGGTTGTTACTTTTTATGGGCGCTCGTTTACGGGGAAAAAAAAAACAGAAAAAGAACAGCAAAAAGGCCAGTAAAAGCATACCAGAATCGGTTCACGAAGGGCGACCGACAATGGAACTCGAGCTTATCACAGTGAATCAACTGGTAAACAACTCTTTTCAGCCGGTACATATATATTACAATAAGGAAACTCTGAATAAAACTCATTGTTAGCGTATCACGTAACATTGTTACGTGATAACGGAGCTGTTGTGAGAATTTCTTATTAAGAAAAAATTTGTTAACGCGAAAAATTTATCACGTTATTATTTACTTCATATATTTTGGATCAATTATTTTCTTAATAAAACATCTCACAATAATAGAGTAGTTTTTTAAATTATAAACAAAAGAGAAAAAAGCAAAAAGTTTCATCATTTTGGGAAGTTTAGATTCGTGGCTGAAAGGAAACGCGGAGAAAAAAATCTTTGGTAAATTTTATCTTATATACTTACATAATATTTTTCTCCTTTAGTTTATAGTTGGATTAGAATTATTAAAAGATAATTTTATTAATTGATAAATTTATCTGCATGTCTCATTATAATGTACAAAAATAATTTAGATAATTTCGATGCAGTTAATTTTACCTCCATCAAAACACATTCGTGGTCGCATTATTCCTCGATTTTACTCCTACCGACACGAACAGCGAAGGTTTGCGGTGACGCAAACTGAATGTCGCTGTCTGTCGCTGTCCATAGTGACCTCGGTTAGAGAATAAGGATGCTGTTGACGCTCCCATTTATGCAGATTAACGGATTGCATTCAAATACGAAGCGTTCGCATATGCGGCAATATCTTATCTATCGAGAACCTATTATTATGTTTTTTTATCTAGATTATATTTTATTATTTATATTTAAATATAAATAAAATTAGACTAATGTGAAAAAGATTTAGGAGATATTATTGCACTTTTACGTATTAGCCACTTCCTACAGTTTACAGCAGAGAGAAAGTTCGAGAAAATTTTAAATATCTTGAAATCCAATGAGAAAACCACTCGAAGAGAGGTGACTTCCTTTAGCCAGGCAATGACGCTCCAAGGAAATTCATAGTAAAAACTTTTAGAATGCTATTAAGAATCCTCAAGTTTCACGTTGAAAGTCAAGAGTGAGGCTGTGTATCCTTCCTGTGTTGTTTTTGCCATTATATAATTATCTTCCTCCAATCCTGTTTGTTTCCTCAGTTTCTTCAATTTCTTTGATCATGAAAGTTCTATTTCTATTCAAATTCCACTTCATATTTCATTATAAATTTAAGCAAAGTCAGAAATCAATCTGAGGCTTAAATTTAAATCTATATACATTTTATTGTTTCGACTTCAATTAACATTTCATTTACTCTTCGGTTAATCGGTCGCTAACATTCATCGATTCTCATTATAATTTGATTCATGACTCGCGTTATATGTATATACGCTAATGCGAACCCAGACAACACAAAAAGGCCAAAAGACATTAAAGATGTCTAAAGGACGATAAGATATCTTTAAGTTATTTTGTAGACGTCTTTTAGGGACATGTGCTGGAAGTAATTATTATGACAGGTAATTTCCATTTCTTTTAGTAGAGTGAAAAGAGTGGAAGTTAAAAGAAGTGGTTGGAAGAGTGGTTGCTTCTCTATGTCATATTATATTGATAGTTTTTGAATAATAAATTAAAAAGTTGAAAGTTCAGAAATTTTGCAAATAAAGTTTCAAAGATGCACAAAGTTAATCTTAATAAAATCTTTGGTACTAAGATTTAGTTTACTATATAATATCTAATGTTAAAATTTTCATGATATATATATAGTACATTTAATTAATTCTTATTACTTCAAAATCATCATTATCATAAATTATGATTATCATAAGTTATGATTCTAAAATTCAATATAAATTTTATGTGAAAAACACTTTCTGTGATCTACACTTATTTCCTACAATCTTTATTTATAGCCAAGTTTCTTGAATTAAAATATTGCGACACGGCTCTCTTATGAGCAATTAAAAATGCAGGTTAAGCTTGAGTGCAATTAAATTATAAAGAGAGTTTATCGCATTTATATTTAAATTTAAATGTATTTTAAATCTTTCTCTAAAAATTTTAACTACATATTTATTATAATTATTACGATACTTAATGCGTTGAATAGAAAAATTCTTCCCAACACATTAATGTATGTGTAATAATTTGTACAAAATTTCCTAAAGAAATTATTCTTTTAAAACTAGTCAAACGAATCCTATCGTTACTAACAGATTCCAAGAGATATTCTTTGTATAGAACGGCGGAAATAATATGGCAAGTTATTAGCGTGGACGCGCGAAAAGTACGTATTAGGCACAAAGAACTAACTTTTTGCGCTTTGAAGAACTTTTCTCGCGTCCTCTGACAGCTCTTGAATGACCGACTTTCGTTTTCTGCGGAGCACCTAAGCGACGTATAAATATGTCGTTGTTACACCACACTAGCATTGTATTTCTCCTACTGTATGTATATACATATATGTATTTCTCGAGTACACTGACGGCTTGCTATTCCGTCGCCTAGGCGATGACACGTTCCAACTCTCGGGATGCAGACAAATTCTGACTAGTACATCCCTTTGTCGCCTCGTGTTAACGCATAGATGCCCAGAGGCGCTTTGTACTTTCGAGTTACGAAGAGAAGTAGCGGCAGTTTGTTACTTAGGTGTTGTGTTGCGGCGACGTCCATATAACAATCCTTAAACCTGCGTCAAATGCAGAACTATCACAAGAAGGAATACCATATAAATTTGCACTTGGATTTGTGTTTTTCAAAGAGGATGAAAAAGAATTTTGACTTACATTGCTGCGCATTCATGTAACATTCATGTAACATTTTACACGAAAAGCTTTGCGCGTTTAAGGATTATCATATTTTAATCATGATATTTTTTCCGCTACCCGATCAATTTTGCATTTTTGCGAAAATTTCGGATTGAACAAAACAGCAAGCTCCGCATAAAATCAACTTTACTGCTCGAACTCGCGTTATATTATCAAATATGTGTACGTGTACACTTAAATTATTACTTCTAATTTTATAAACTGCTTTGAGGTTTTACAAAGAACTTGAAGACTTTAAGACTTCTTTTGGATGATGACAAGGTACAATCAGGCTACCGCTAGAAATTGAATACACAGCGTGGTTAATTAACGCTACACGTGATTATCCAAGTTTCAACGATAGTTACATAACAATCAGTATGCGCAACCAACGAAGCACAATGAGTCGGCAGGCCTTTATAAGCGACAGGCCTCTATAAGCATTGACTGACTACTCGATTCTACATTTTTCTGTGTAGACACACTGGCGTGGAATTGATTCGTAGAATTGGACGTCATGAAGAAGATTATTGGATTTTCCGCGATGGAAGTTTCCAGAACGATTTTTTGCCAAATGTAATTATTGAAGGACGTGCAGGCATGCAAGGGTGTGCTCTCTTCGAATTTCACAGAAAAGAGAAAAGTTCGTTTAAAATAAGAACTTTCGTTAATTAAAATTTCACTTAAATGATGCTATAAAAATGGTAGTAAAAATATATATATATATATAATAAAATCACTATGATAAATATATAATTGGAATATATAAACTCTTCTCTAACGAGACCTGGCGCAACCATAAAAAGAAGTGCGAATAAAAGTATTATCTGACATTTATATTAATCTTTGATTAACAAATTATATGTAAAAAATAATCTATGATCTTGTACAATTTTACAATATGTCAGGAATTCATCAAAATCAAAGAGTAATAATTCTATTTTCTCTCTAGTACTAAATGAAAAAAATTGTTGAATATTCTGCATGTAGAAAGCAGATCCTTGTTATTAATAGCGAGCTACTAAGCGACATAAAGCTGATTATCGGATTTTCCCGGTACAAGTAAGAGTGTCCTTTTCGATCTTACCAATACGAATGTCGGGTCTGTTAATGTTAATTAATATTTCTTCGCGCGACAATTTTTTATAAAATTGTCAAGGATTGTTTACATATAAACTTGTTAAGCGTATTGTCTACTTATAATAATTATTATAAATTTAACAATGCCGTGTCCACGCATCGTTAGATTAAGTACAACGAAAAAGTGAAACATTACGCATGATTTGCTTCCGCGGATCTCATTAGTTATAACTCCATTTAATTATAACTCCGGTCAAAGATGCACGAGAGATAATCCCGTCATAATTTTTTTTACTAAAGCGTGGATAACCAGAAGAAATAACTTTTGCTCTTTGGTGCGACTTATTCAACAGGGCGAAATGCATATTACTTGCATCTTCGAATATGAAAACCACTTTTTTTTCATGAGAATAACAGAGTACTTTGCATTTCATTGAAACAATGGAAATTTCGCGAAACAACTCGTACTGCTCGGGATTATAAAAAGCTTGCGTGTACTTGTGTATGACATGCGAATAAAACTGCACGCAGCTTCACATTTTTAATTTGAAATCTAATTGTTGAAACGTTTAAAAATGTTGTTGATCAAAAATATGTATATTATTTCTTTGAGAAAATTTCAAAATCTTGCTCGAAACTTGTCAAATAATTTGACATTAAAATAAAGATCGATGGCTCGGGGACATTTTATATATTGATGTATCACCATTGTCATGAGATTGTGACATTATTCATTATCCATTATATATGCGTTATTCACAATAGGATTATTAATTGTTGATTTGACAGGGAAAATGGAGTTCATTATTACGTAATGTTTCTGGACTATGCCTATGTTAAGGCTATTTTCGTTACTGACATTTGCATGTATGTAACGATCGATTCACGACAGTTAGATGACTACGATATTAGATATCACTCCATGTTATGCCAGGACATTGCTGTGATCGAATTAATCCACTCAAAAAGAGGCAACAGACCATTTGTTCGTTGGACACACAATCGATCATTATATAATCATTATATAATCGATATTTTATATAAGGTTGAGGAATAGCATTACTGAGAAAATTTGTGTAAATATATTTATTAATTTATAAAAAAACTTCACATTCTATATTTTCTAAGATTTGTGATAAAATTGAAAAAATCTCTACGCAGATTTGTATCAATTGCCTAGATTCTTTTAATTACAACTGGGCAATTATGTGTGTCGATTCAATGGCGGATCTATGATTAAGTAATTTGTTGATTAGGACTTTGATTACTATAAAAACTCCAAATTATTATGCGAATTTTTAATTGTTTTTTAAAGAGTTTATAGTTATATTTGCAAGAGTAATAAGTATAAGTTTCAATAATAAATACTGCTAAAAATGTTTTCAGAATAAAATCATGTTGTACATTACAGCATTTCGTTGCCGGAGAAAATTGCAGTAACGATGCCAATCAATAGCGCATTGGTGTGTATGCATATGACACGCGTTACTGCTTGTCAGCTTCACAGTCGACAGGGTACACACCTTAAAACGCAATTTATGCTTTATATAGAAGCATTTTCAAAAGCATGATTTGCTAATGTGAAAAATCACATATTAAGGTGTTAATTGAAATATACAATATAATAAACTCTACTTTATAGAAAACTTAAAACTTTAACCTTGATGTCACACTTCAATATTTTTATAAAGAAAAGATTAATTTTTGTGTTTTACTTAAAAATTGCTTTATATTCATAACTACTTTATAAAAATAATTATTTCTATCATAAGTTGCACGTAAAGAAAGAAATCTAAATATTGCGTAAGCAAATGTAATTGATAGGGATCCCAGTATCATTCATACGTAATTATCCCATAATTAACAAAGTTTTGCGTGACATAATAATCTCAATAGAACGCTGAAGTACCTGTAAAATGTATTTTCACGCATGAAGTGAAGAAAATAATGTCTGAAATGAGGTACTACAATATCTCGACGAAAGATCTCAAGAGGAGTATCAAGTGGGATAGCTTCAGCAAATTCCTTTCTAAAGAAAAATTGCACGGACGTATTTTCGCATACCGTCTACTTCTCGTGCTTGACGAAGCTTATTTTGTTTACAGAGAACTAAAAAATACACGGAGAAGATAAAATTGGTCAAAATGACATTTATTACAAATAAGATCGCGCCTATATATTATTACAAAATTTAAAATTCTAATGTAAAAAATTCACAAAATTAAATATAAAATAATAATATACTACCATATTTTCAGACTATCATTCAGAAAGATTTTACAGGAGTCGTAGCATTATAATACAATTAACGTTACAACGCGATTATTGTAAATATATCCATATATTATTCCACACTAATTTAAAATATTAAATAGAAAAATTCTTTTGTAAGGATAATTATTGATTGAAGAATAGCATGGAACAAGAACGAAGAACGATAATATCGAATTGTCAAAGAAGTGTCACTTGTTTGTCAAAGAAGTGTCAGAATTTTACACAAAAGCGCACAAGGCTAGGAGGAAGTGATACATATTTTCTTATAAAAATGATCGACTTGATAGTGAGAACTAAAGAGGCAGCGAAAAAAGCGGGGAGCCGTACATATACTATCGATTATGCACTTTGATGTTCAGATTTACTTCTTAAAAGATTTGATAACGCGAGATTTATCTATAAATTTTATCTCATTCTCTTTATCTTGACAATACATGACCTAATCGCGCTTAATCAAAGGCTAATTACTAGCAATGAGTTTATACTCGTCTCACCATAGTGCAATTAAGATCCTTTTTCTTATTAATTTTATCATCTCATCTTCCGTTATTTTATGTTATCAAGACAAACAATCGCCAGAAGCTACTTTATAACAATAACAAAAAAAAATATAACGATTATTTGAAAAAACACAAAATATATACTAAAAATAAAACAAAAATTAAATTATAAGATCTCATTTTTCGATCAATCTCTTAATACTACCAATTTTGAGGTTCTAATTTGAGGTTTTATTAATACAAATATACTGAATATTGAGAATGTGAAAGTTGAAAGAGAAAGAGGGAGATAAATTTAATTAAAGTAAGAAATTTCGTTGGAAATTCACCAAAGATTTGATAGCAAGAATATTCTTTTCAGGAGTATTATGATATTGAAAACCACCATATGAAAAACACCATATCTCCGTACATTGAGCCTCTTGTCGAATCTGCGCTAAGGAGACATTCGTTTTCGCATTCATCAAGGAAATTATTATTAATAATTGACATGATACAAGACATCTAACCTGCATATTTAATAGGCGCGACTTTCCAGAACGTGTTAATATGTCGCGCGGCTTTTCAATTTGAACGTAATTTACAATCGCTCGACCATCTAAAGATCGCGTATTATTAAAAGCGACCACTGCCGCATGGGATAATCACAATAATGGCCGAGAGAAATTATTATCCATTAAATATAGACGAGCGAGACGGTATTCCGGTCGAGCCGCGGAAGAAGCCACGCTTAATTAAACGGAGTAGGAAAAATGTATCGTTTCTCACCCTTCGTCTTAAAGTTCGTATCCTTTATCCTTTGAGAACATATATAGTAAACTTTGTACCTTAACACTTTGAAGTGTTTCCGACGACAAGGACAATGACGAAGACAAAAAGATGGATGAGAAGACTGGAGAAAGAGTAAAGCAGAGTAACTTCAATATGCTCTCAAAGTGAAGTTTCCCCTTTATAGCAATATATTCCTTAAATCCGATTTTTTAGGATTAGGTTTACAGCTCATTTTACTGTAAAGCTGTGTTGAAAAAAATCTTAAATATAAAAATGTTTTTGTTTATCGACACATCAAGATTGAATTGAAAAATTCTCTATCACGATAGCGTATTAAAAATTTAATTAACTTATATATAATAAATTTTATTTTCTCCAAATTACATATATAATACGTATGCAATAGTATTAATTATATATAGTATATTACCAAAAACTGTGCAGTGGCTAGGGATTATTGATTACAAATATGATTAACTTGTTTGCTGGCGATCACGTATGCAACAAAACAGAACCACTACTGTTTTTTTTTAGACGTGAATACGATATACAAGGGTGACACAAGAAGATACAGTAGCGATAATATCGCAAGGTCCTCTGGAGAATCACGAGCACACGCGTTGCTCGAGCCACGCCTAAATTTAACAACGTGACTTCATTAATGCATAGTGAGCAAGGAAGCTATGAAATGACGTGACCTTATCTTTCTAAACAATTGCAATCTGCGAGATGTTATAATAGAAAAGCAGCAAATTGATAAATTAAAAACAAACTAATGGGCATACATAATTACATATGTCATCATATAGAAAAGTATCGAATAGATAAAAAATCATACTACTATTATCAAAATTTAGTGTGACTTAAATCATATTTGTTTAGATTAAAAATAGATTATAAATCTCTTGTGATTATAAAACTGCACAAAAGTAACATAATTAGTGTAAAACAATTAATTATATTGTATTATTAATTATTTTTCTGCGACTAACTATATTAATAAATGCGTGATTTGAGGTAATTGCATTTTCGAATTATTTTTTTAAATTAAAATTCAGAAATAAACCATTTTATAAAAATGTTTTTGAGAAGAAATGATACTGACTGATATTATTATATTACATAATACGACGGTAGATGCGTTTTTCGTATACGTAGCATATATCCATGTACATATACGCATGTATGGAGATGAAATCGAATATTCTAACTTATTATCTAGATGCAGCCTTTATCATATAATATATAATGGGTAGCATACGATATTTCGTACTCCGAAGAGAAATTATGCGAAATACATGTGTTACAAAGAGATTTTTTTTAAATATCGAAATTTTTTGAACATAAAACAATTATACAAAATATGAATATATTGAAAAAATAATAATTTATGATCCGAAGTAAGTCAGATATACAATAAAGCGTCATTATAATAGAATAACAAATTACTTTTATGTAATGTCCATATACTTTAGAAAGATATGTATATATTCTGTTACAGGTCGCTCCAGAACTTTGGTTCGTATAGCTCATCATATTATTCACTCATTTATTTAAGCTGTTTTGCCACAGACGAGTAAGTCTTTTATTCAATTTTTTTCTATAAAATTAAAACAGCGGACAGCTGATATTATCTGTTGCCCTTTTTAATCAAAGTTTAAAAATATATCAAATCATGTATTATCATATCGAGAACACAATCTAACCAAATTTAAAAGTTTTCATTCTTTTTATAAATGAGGTGAAATATTTCGGAGGTTAAAAGTCTAAAGTCGTAACAAAATCATTTTATCCAAGGATAACCGAGCAGAATAAAAGAACTTCCGCCGGGGAGTTTGTCCTTAATCTACACTCCCTAAAATCCCTTTTATAGACACAATCGTATAATAGAACGGCGCTTACTTTTTTTCTCCGGCCAATGGTAATTGACAATAAATTCCAGGGAAATAGGTCGACGTGTGCCGTGAATGAAAAGAACTGTTCTTAATCCTCGCTCTGAGATTTCGTCAACCGTAAAATTTTGCGTATTGCACGTGATATGCGATAAATAAAAATATATAAAACGTGAAATGTGGAGAGGCATCTAAAAGATGTGTTTTTAAATAATCTTTCGATCTACAGTTTTATCTCGACAATTTTATAACTTATATTCGAATCTGCAGAAAATCTCTGCACGATTTTTTTTTATCTAAGATTAAAATCGCGTAAAATGTTATCAATATTATCAGTGGACTGAGATTCGCACACAGTCATAGTTAGTGCTAAATGAACATCATAAAGTAAGGATGAGCCTTAAAATAAGGATGATCATTATTAATACTTCTAAATATTATACGTATATTGTGTGTGTGTGTGTGTGTGTGTTTGTGTTGAAAATATCTTTTTTAACTTTTATCTTTATTATATTTTTAACCTCCGGGTTGTTCAATGTGCGAGCGACTGTGCGAGTTTCCTCTGGAAAATTGTACAGTAAATCACTCGAAGAATAAATTCCACAAGATATATATTTATGCGTTCATATATCATGTTATAGTTTTCCTAAACCGTTCTTTTTCTAGAATGCGCGTTTTTTTTCTAGATCGACTTATTCGAGTCACGATACGCGATACCGACACATTTTCCATCTTTTAAAATGATGTATGTTTATAGAACGATGATATTCTGTGCACTCATACAATATTCGTACAATAGTAGGTATTATCACATGAAATACAAACAAACACGAGTTCTTTTTATGTGTAACGTGCGCGATGTATCGGTAGAATAAATCTATGAGAAAAAGTTCCCTGTTCATATCTCTTTTACTCGCGAAAATGATCGTGTGATTATACGGTGTCCTTTTTTTACATACACGCATACAAAGCTCTCATTGGCATGACAAATGACATAAAAGGTCCTGTGTAAAACGAAACGTTGAACAGGCGACGTCAAACGTTCGTAAAACGTAATTAGGCGCAACTAATAAAGCGGCTCATATTACTAGGGGTGCTTATATATGATATGGTTTATAAAATATGTGTTAACGAGAGACTAATTCTCTTGCTATTCGACACAGGAACCACATTTCGACAAATAAAGCGTTTTAATATGCAATAAACGCGCACATATCTTTTTTAATAAATGTGAATTTGACAGGATATTTTAAGTGTATAAAAACGGACTGCTTTTATGAAAGAGAAATTGTATATATATAAGTGCTGCTTTTAAAAAATACTATTTGACAATTTATACATATATGTATATATATGTGTGTGTGTGTATATGTATATATATATATGTATATAAAATCTAGAAATAATATACTTTGTGTGTGTGTACACCTAAAAAAATTTCCGATACATATTTTATATTCGAACCTTTTATTATTTCATGAGAATAATATCAACGATTTTAGCCTTCATTGAATATCCATACATTCTTTATTTCTTTTCCATCAAAAATATCACAGCAATCTGCGAAAAATGTTTCTGTCTGATTTTAGCAGATATCAATCGCAAATACAATTTATTCTCCGAATGGGACCGTCAATATGTCAGAATGATTGAAATCAGATGTTGTAGGGCAAGGTCATCCAGTGTAGAGAAAGAAGTATCTTGAAGGTGTTTATTATATTATTCATTCGAAACAATCGCATTGGAAATATTCATCCAAATAATAAATGTATGTCAGATGTGGTTTTAAGTTTAAATAAATTTTGAATTATATTTAAATAATCTAATTTATGTACAAATATACATATAATTTAATTTAATATAAATGGCAAAGAAAATAATATTAAATACGATAACAGAATAAATTTAGAAAAGATAAAAAATAAAGATATTTAAATCGTTCATTTGCTAAATCTTTCATAGCAATAACATATATACTATTATTAAATATTAAATCAGATATATCGTTACACACGCACGGACAAGTGAATCTTTTCTAATTATATTATTATCAACGAATTTATCTATTATTGTTTTAGTAAATCATTAGATAGAAAAGAAAAATTATGCCTATTAATAAGTAATTGGTTATAATTAAATAGAAACGCACAGGTAATGTCATATAAAAGGTCATAGGCAAATTGAATCGAGTCGTGAATCTCGCAAACCAGCTTTGTTATTAAAATTAATTCATTTAAATATTTCAAAGGATTGTTTCTGATTATGTAAATATAATTTATGAAACACTCGAATCTTTGAATAAATAAATCTCAGAAAGAGAAAAAATCAATTTTAGAGAAGTTCAAGAAATTTATTAACCGAACAAAATTAACGAAATACAGATATAAGCGATTAAATAAAAATGTGTCGTGCACGTGTCCTGCGTTTTGATAGGAACAGATAAGAACTGGTAATAAACGGGCCTCACTTTTATTTGTGGCGAGTCCTTGATAAATAAATAATCAAGCTAGATTAATGTTAAATAATGGCCACCGCTTCGTAAGTAACTCTAAACCCGTCTGATCTAAATCGAACGCGGCGGAGTCGCTGTTACTTAGTTTCAACAGAACAGAGTTCTGGGATACAAAGTTATTATGCCACTAGCACACGCTGACCAATACAATATTAGTTATAGGCTATCAACAATAATGAGGCAAACAGGAACCTGATTTTATTGTGCATTCGTAAAGGAAGGGAAAGAGAAAGAGGGGGAAGGGATGAATAAGGCTGTCTTCGCAAACCTCACAAAACATCAATCGAGGATCAATCGATCCTCGCTAATAATGAAAGACTGATACTATGGTCTATCTTATGTGGACATACGTGAATCGTTAATTCCCCGCCGGTATGCAAACCGATTTAATGTCAGTCAAGGCCGTCCCTGCTTTCTTCTACCGCTCATCTTATACGATCTTTCCAGTCGCTTCTTTGAAAAATAAAACTAAAACTATCTCTTTTCCTGTTTCATTAGCACAAAAATAGTATCGATACACAAACAAAATCTTATAATTTATTATGTTATTCATCATTAAGATTAAAAATTTAAGCGCTTAAACTTCAAGAATTAGAGCGGACTTCAGCAAAGCGGCCGCTATTTTTGAAGGAAGAATTTTTAGAGAAGTAAAGAGTTCTCCTGGACATAATTATGAGCACTAAACTTTACTGTAAAATTATTTTTCACACAACGTTAATATATTAGCATAGAAAAAATATGTTTATCTATATAAAACGTGGCGATTTAAGTGTTTGTGATATTTTATCGGTATTTTATCGATTCTGTTTCATGAACATAAAATCTGTTTCAATGAAAATAAGAATACTATCAGAAAATCGACGTGTGTATATTAGTAATTACATAAATACATTTATATATTATATATGCACAATACATAATTATTAATTAGCTATATATTGATAAATAATCGTATAAATTTTACATAAAATTTGATAGATCTTTAAAACATAACGATTTAAAATTTTCTCAAAAAGTGCTCATTTTACTTAACAACGAATATTTACCGAAATTTTACACAGCTCGATATCTCATCCAATCCAGTTTTAATTAATTAACTCTACCGAGCATTGCGAGAATGAGAGAAAATATTTCAACTGAAAGCTATATTTAAGACAATGCGAAAGTTCTCTTCAAGATTAAAGGTGATTAGAACAATACTGTTGAATGAACTTTAACAAAAGTACATTGAAGTTTCTTGATGCGTAAATTAAATTACGTTTTTGCGAAAAAAAAAAAAACAGTTTTAATTAAAATTATTACTTCTTTTATAGTTAATATAAACGAAAAAGATTAATAGATTCTGTCTAATTTTTTTTAAGAGTTAATACTTTTCAATACACACCCAACTGCAAGAAATTTGAAAAATATTGTCTAGCTATTTTTGTGATAAATTATTATACGGTTTGAAATTTGAAATTTGATTAGTCTATCATTCGCTTTTACATTATCTCTACCTTGCATTGGATTTCACGTCCAAATTGAATTTAGCAAAGTTCTTGACTCACGAAATTCTAGGAACGGTATGTTAATAAACAGTATGCACATCGAAACGAATCATCGGCTTTACCGTTGACGTCAAAACCGTCTAGAGCCGACAGCAGACGAGAAGTTAAGTTTCGCGCGTTTCGTGAAATAATTACAGTCTGTGACGAAATGATGCACGGCTTAAATCAGCGTGCTCCCGTTGTCAGATCGTCGGGGAGACATTTTAATGCCAATCTGACGTAGCATCGCCCTAGTTGTGTCGTATATGCCGCACGTAGATATATCACATCGCGATACACGAGGTCATATTCACTCGGTACATAAGTATGCGACGCGCAAACCGTTGTCGTTACACCGATATACATATAACACGACCCTTTTCCCGTAGTAAATCGATACTATCGATCGCCCGAAATGTCGTGGAAATGCGTCGCACAGATTAATCCCGGATGAGTAACATCTAGAGGAATGAACTCTAAGTGCCAAGTAAATTGCTCTGACTAGTAAATTTTTTGCGCGACATTAAAGCGACATCGCCAAGTGCTTTCGCTGTGTGTAACGTTCTATTTTATCTTCTTTAATGGAGTATTTATATTTTTAACAGTTTTCAAATAATCTTATGTTCCTCCACATAATTGGGATTAGACACACCTCGCGTTGTCATATTATTAATCCTCTAATTACCCTCTAATTTAAAGATGAAGAATACTTTAAAGAGATATATGGACTTATCTAAAGTTCTATTTCAATCTATTAATCTTTTCAGTTTACAAGCTGTATAAAGCTATACTTATTATTTTGCATTATATATAATTTTTAAATATAATTAATGAAATGAGAATTGTAGGATATCCGATTCGATTGCGTTTAATATATCTTAATTGTTTATTTGTGTTAATATGTATGCAATGGAGGAAAATAATGATCGTGTATATTAATCCCGTTTAAAGCATAGTTGTTTTTATGATATACGTATACGTATTATTTTTTTATTACTGTAAAAGTTGCGCAGAGTTTAACTTTTTAGATTACTGCAATGTAATCTTGTTTGCCTCGGTTATTTAGGTATGAAAAGTTTACAGTGGTGGCAGTCTGTCTTGAGAACATATAAACAATTTTTCGCATCGTGCTTTTTCGTGCTTTTAGGAGGCAGCTAATATAGCCAATGTATCATGGTTCATCTGCCGACTTATCCATAAAAAAAAAGATCGCCGTCGCGTAAACTTAAATTACGAATATAATGTAGCGCAGCACATGTTGGTAGAGAACCGGCGAAAAAAAAACAATTTTGATAGGCCGTCTAAGATGCCAGCAAGGAAAAATATTTGAGCATCATAAAATTTCACGAGCATCGTCTGCGAATAATATGCCTTTTTATAGAAAGATAAATTTTTTCTCATACGAGACATCAGATTTTCACACATGAAAACATATGAAAATATTCTTTTTATCGCGCTTACGTAAAATTATCGTAATAACTCAAAATATTAGAAATTATTTTACATTTAAATACACACACACACACAATGGCTATATATATATTTCTTAGAGATGTAATTTCTGAGTTAACTCGACAAGCAATCTCCTTAAACAGTATGAATGAATGTCGTGATCAATTATACTAATATTATTGCTTATTTACACAATCGCATTTGTTACTTAGCTCTAATAAGCCTTAGAGAATGCTAATTTAGTTGAATGCGATCGCTAAGTAAACATCGAATAATTATGCAAATACTCGAGTGAGAAGGAAAACATGTATACATAACACCATTTCCTGTGTACGTACAAATACGCTTACACTTGGCTCTTTAGAATTTACAGCCGTTTTATGCGTGTAGAGCCATTTCCAAGAAATTTTATTAAAAGAATTGGAACAGTTCTCTCTCTCTCTCGCAGAATAAATAATTTGCATCTATTATTCTTTCCCATTTTATGCTGTACTAGGAGAGCATTCTTCGTTGAAAATAATGAATTTAAAAAAAACGACGTATATATATATCTGTGACCAATGAAAAATTTAATTATAACGTTGCTGTGTATGTACCTAATGCAGATAATTCTCTTATCTTTTCTTTTCTTTTTCTCTTCTCTCTCTCTCTCTCTCTCTCTCTCTCTCTCTCCTTCTATTTCCTGTATAATTTTTTATATAAAACATATAAATTGAATTATTTATAAAAATAAACTGCTATCGTAAATTATTTCTGTAAAACATGAATATCCAAAGTATCACAAGTAATGCGCGTATTGAAATAGAATAAAAAGAATTATTGATTCTCACATAAATAAGTTTCTTTATGTGTATGCTATATATGCTGTGCAAATAAAATATTTTATAAAGTTATAAATATTTTATAAATTTAATTATGTAGTGATATCTTTAAAAAATATATTAAAGGAAATTAAAACTTAAGATGTAATTGTAAAATTTGTTTGTTTTTATTCGATTTGTAGATGATATAGTAAGATGATATAAACATGATATGACGTATCAAGAGGCGATATATAAATGAAAAAATAAATTTACATAATATTTTATAAATTATATGAGACAATATATGTTTTATATTGTTATGTTATTAATTTTATTATTGCTTTGTATCTATTTCAATGGTATAATATTTTATAACAAGTTTTCTCTTGTATTTTTTGTCTTATATTTCTTTAAACTATGCTATATATGTATATACATATATATATAAGAATCTCGAACATCTATTATATGAAATATAAAATTCTCCAAAAATGCATGCTCCTTTATTTACGTCATGCATGGTAAAATTTTTATCTCTTTATTCTTCATGCGAAATCATCCTTCATCTTCTACGCTTTTTATCATTTGGATTATCCTTGTTACCATTCTTGTTCTTATACAAGATACATATATGGTTCGAAGCCTCTCTCTCTCTCTCTCTCTCTCTCTCTCTCTCTCTCTCTCTCTCTCTTTTAAAGCTTTTAAACAGTTGGTTGATGGAATATGTTACAACACAAATTTAGTATTATAAATCAAAACAGAAGATTCTACTACTATTTAAATAAAAACAGAAAGACAGTAAATGATAGTCTCATATATCCTGCTGTTATGACCAAGTCATTCACATTGAACAAGTTGACAGGAAATTAACCGAGATAAATCTTCTATATGCTAACGAGTCACAACCTTTTCCGAAGTCACCAATATTTGTTTTAGCTGTGATTTATTGTATGCGTAGTTTGCAAATTATTTAATCTTTGCAAACAGAAAGTTACATATAAAGAATTAATTTAGAAATATAGCCTATATTATTTCACTAAATTGAGCATAAAAATTTATTTAGAAAAATATAACGAGAAGTTCGTGAAATTATCTAGAAACAAGTAACATTGTTATTGTTAAAGTATTCTTCTGTGATAACTACACATATCAATTGTATTATTACAATTACTGCTCCTAAAAGCACTTTATATTATTATATTTCGAAACATGATTTTCTCAAAATGCTGAGAAAACATTTTCCGCAATCTAAAAAATATATTAAACATATGTAATATTCTTTAATAACATACGTCTTATGATATGAAGAAAATAAAAATTGATTAAATTCAATGGATAGTTCTTCCTGATTTATCAATGTCAATAGTGACACAATCATGAATTGCAAAGGATCAACAAACACATGCGTATCGTAAGGCTCTATTTGCTTTACTATAAAATCATTTCATCACTCGCGAACAAAGTGCTAAGCTAACTTTTTCTCGATATAGTGCATTTCAAAGCTGATATAAAATACTCTGAGATATGTAGGGTAGCAATCGAACATATAAGGAATCGGAAAGTTCGATTGGCAATACATTTTAAGATTGCGAGGCAAAGTGCCAATTAAAAGAGAGCTTTGAAGCTTTTATAGTTCGCTGTCAAAATAAAGGCATGTATTATACGAATATCATTCAAGAAGTGTTTCATTTTCGGCGTTTAGTTAAAGTTTAAAAGTCTAACGTTCAAATATTTATATTATCTCCGTTGGGATCTGATACCATCTGTAAAGGAACGCGTACTTTAATCCATCTAAACTGTATTTTAGCATCGACAAGAAAATCCGTCATATTTTAATCATATTTCTCATCACTCAATGTTTACCTTTATTACAGCGACAGTAAACAAAACGCTGACAGCACCTATTTCGCTGATTACAAGAACGACATAGATTCAGTAGATTCTAACGAGATTACTACAACTTTCTCGTGAAAACTTAACTCTTCGTTTTGATGCATCGTAAAGGCGAGGATAGTAGGAGACTATGCATCGTTTCAGATATTCCATTTTCACAAAACAGGTCAAAGTCTTTGCATGGCTTCGATACAACGCACGCGCAGAATATCTAAAGAAGAAATCAGCAAAGTGAAATAGGTGCATACAGAATCGCATTGACTCGAAATGTCATCGTTCAGAGATATTATTTTCTCAAAATAGCATAGTCTGAAAAATCACATTTTTGAAATCAATAGAGTACTTCAATCTCGAAAACACATTATTTTCAAATTTCACAATCCCGAATTTATGTACATTCTCTTTGATATTTATTTCTAGATATTTATTTTAGATTTATTTATAGATTTCCACGATATTCTACTCGTTAGAAATTTACGTATTACTACATATTTCGACGAAATAATATTTGTTTTATGATATTTTCGCGCGGAAACCAATATGTGTGATGACGTTGTCTCGCATTTTCAATTTCGGGATTTTGAATTTTTAAATATTTACATTCTAAAAACGCTTTTCTAAGTTAAATATTTATTGAATAATATTCTAGTAAAGAAATTTTACTGAAGCTATCTACATATCACTCACGATTTTTCTTGCGTCACCTATTTTTTAAAATTAATATTTGATTTTTTTTACATATATTACATTTTTTTTACATATATATTGCAACACGTATGTATTATTTTATAACATATACACATTAATCTTAATTTTGTTGTCTAGTATTTTCGATTTATGAAGGAAGTACATACTATAAGTTTTAAAATGTTATGTTGAATAAGGCTATGTGTGTGCTAATTCAATCCTCAATGTCTATCAATGGATAAAGCTAATTTGGCTCATTTCATTCGAACAATATCGAACTAACGAACTACATCAATGCGATAATAACGCTACGAAGGAAGCTTGTCGCAAATGCGTAAACACAATGGTACACGTGTTGCACACAGATTTAAAAGCATCACAGTATGGAAAAAATAATCAAGTTGCAATGTGTGAGTGACATTATTGTGAATTTGATTAAACATCTTCAATCTCATAAGAGATGAATACTGTGTTACATATACATAGATGCGTATCTAAAATTGCTTTAGAATTTGGCAGTAACCGCAACAACAGGAAGTTCTGCTAATTCTCTGAACAACATAATCATTATTGCAAAAAATAAAAATTTTAAAAAGCGTAATGTGTCTTTAAAAATTTTATATTAAATTAATTATGTCATATTCAATTAATCAAATTTCTTATTTTCCTCTTTCGTAGTTTTTATATTTACATTTTTCTATATGTATATGTTAAGGCTCAATTTTTTATCTGCAACACGATTTGTAATTTGTATTCAAAACTTATTTATTCAGAATCTATTAATTTTTTCTTTTTTTATATTAAAAATGGGAAATTATAAAAAAAAAACTTAAGTTAAAAATAACTTAAGAACAAAATCTATCTAAGAGAATTAAAATATTATACATTGCAAATAAAATTATAAACAACTTTTACACTTGTGTGTGCGTATATACATATAAAATTAAACTTTTTTTTAATCTGCTTAAAGAATTTCTAAAATTATTTTAATTGATTTAAAATTTTATTTTATTTACATTTTTTTGATTTATTTATTTGAATTTACTTGTGCCTCTGACTTTGAGATAATTTAGAATACTATTATTTGTCAATGCTATTTGATGATATAATTGTATTGTGTTATTGCGGTATCGATTTAATTACAGAAATACTATAACATTTTAGATATTTACGATACGGATTTTATATTATTTGTGTTTTCTCTATATATCTCTCTCACTCTCTTAATAATCGACCGAGATAATCTTATTAATTCTAGCTCGGTATTAGAGAGCACAGTAAATTGCATTATCGTGAAACGAAACCATCGCGAAACGCTTACTTTAATTTATTTTGTAAAGTTAAATTGTAATTTTGCCGCATTGCTGTATCCTTTTATAATAATTTATATAACTTTTTCTTGTATAAAGATTAATTCAACATTGTTAACTTACTTATACGATTTATTTGAAACATGTGATCATACCACACACAAGACACGCGTTCATTAACAATATTATTATTAATCACCAGTCGGTTAATATATATCTACTCTCCAATAAGATGAAATAAATTAAATATTAATATATATGTATTATTGATTTGTATTCCTGATGTCGATATTTTGATTGTATCAGTGCCAGTGATTTTAATTTTGGTTGACATTTGAAGAAACTTTAATTTATTCGCATTTCTACTATTTCTATCAAAATATACTTAATGCATTATTTTATAACTGTATGATATGACACATAATTATTATTATTTATAGTTTCGAAATATTATTAAAAATTTCTATTTTAGAAATTACGATGAGAGACTGTAATAATAATCGCTTTTGATCAGTTTGTTCGCGCGATTTATATTTTCTAAAAATGTTTATCATATGTTATACAATAGTCTACTTTTTTTCGTTCGAAACTAATTGAGTTTTTAAACTTTCAACGAGATGATCCGCAGATATTCAGCGTATGAATATACGGTCCGTGTTATCCCACGGCGATTTTGCAGAGACGTGCTTAAATAAATGGCAGTTCATCTATCGGACGTTGGCCTTATAAATAGTTCAAGCTGCTATCCCTCCGTGAGAGATGCAGGCAGTAGATACGGATATAAATTGACACGTAATAAATCGGAAGTGTCAACTCGTACCGAGTATGCATTTGCCTGAGGTGCGTTTTCAATTAGGCCATCGATAAAATCGCGCAACCTGTTATCCTCTCACATAGCAGCGAGAGCGATAAAGAAAAACATTTAGCGGCGCGAAAGATGTAAGCGTAAATAGATTAATATTTGCCGGGAAAACATTGATCACGAGCTGACGCAGAACGCTCTTCCGGTGATTGCGGAATTGTATGGTATGTGTTTATTAAGTACAACATGCATTTACGTTTTACAAAATTCAAATATCGATGACTTAATTAAATTCTTAAGCAATGTCCGCAGGATATCTCAGATAAACTGCATATCTTTTTAACGCAATAAATATAGTATATAATTACGAAGAACCGTGTCTGACTCAATAATCTTGGAACAAATGTGATGAATTCAGTAATCTCTAAATGGAAAAAGATTGAAGTAAAATAGATGCGATAATATGACAATAATCAGAATATTGATATTAAATCCAAAACATATTTTTTCAAGTATGTATAATTTTTTCAAAATTTTATATTAAATTCAATCTTAATTAAATTTTAATTAAAATTAAATATAATTAAATAATTTAAATTAATTAAATTTTATAAATAATTAATGATATGAAATATTTGCATATAGAGAAGCGTGAAATTTATATAAAAGATTTGCAGTTAAAATAAGGAATAATTAGAATACGTAAAAAATCAAGATTTGCTATAGCTAAAGAAAGTAGAATTAAAGCCCTCATAACAATGCAAACGATAAATTTTCGCTAACATCGGAAAAGATCAAAATTTCAAGATAGTTTTGTGATAAGCAGCATTTTTTCTTCTATTCTTATAAGTCTTCTTCTACTTTATTATAAATTACTGATTTGTATAAATTGATTTTATTATATGTGGACTATACTTTATTGATGACTTACAATGTGGTTGATGGAAATGCGAATGGTTATGACAGTACGTGTAAAATTTATTATCGAATTAAAAAGGAAAATTATTTACGCATTACGATACACAGATGGGTATCCTTTGCAAAAGAAGAATCTTTTCTGTGCTTTATCGTAATATAACCAATGGGCGAAAAGAAAAGCGGACATTCTATCTTAAATACGATATGATACTTGGCTATAGCTGAAAAGTCACGTCTGACCTTATCGGTCTATCATAAAAAGCGCGTAATTTAGGTAAATGACAATCGATAGCTATTCCGAGACACGTGCTAAGTGCGCGCTCTGACAAATGGCAACGTTATTATGGAAAATGTATATCATATGAGCGTCAGAATATGTTCATGTTTGCAAGATCTTATCGCGTACGGACATTTTATGATTGACACTTTTCTGACCTCCGAATCTACCAAGATCTTTAGAAATACTTAAATTTTAATTTCGTTTGTTAATTATCATGATTATCTATATGAAGCAATTTGATTTTGTTCCATAAAAATAGAAAGAAAGATGAGATAATTTTCTTACAGTCAATTTCTAATACGTTACTTCAATATATTTCTCTATATAGTTTGTAAATAGTATTGTAAAAATAATCATACATATTCAATAATATATTTTTCAAATAACCTAAGAATAATGTCGAAATTAGATACACGCAAATGACGTACAAATTTATTTAAATTTAGAATATAATTTACGAAAGTATTATTAATTTCAATGAATTATTAATTTCAGGTAGTGCTTTATATCATTCTGCACAAGATATTTTCTTCTCTTCTTTCTTTCTCATAAAATTTTACAAACATTATCAACATAATAAAATAATAATATATCGTAAATATATTACGCATTAAATCAATAAAGGAAAAAGTTATATATATATTAACTTCTCTTTTAACAGATCTACTTTTATATAATCATGAGTATATTAAGAGAACTATTTAAAACAAATACCCCAGAGTATCGTTTGTGACGTTGAAACGGAATCGGTTATTTCTATGAAATTTAAAGACGAGATAATATACAGATTATATAATCGCAGATTTCCTTAGAATCTTACTCACCCACGAAGTAACGATATCCCGATGGAGACCGGTCTCTTTGATGTCACTGATGGAAATTCCGCAAGATGTACGGAAAGAAAAACGTGAGCGAAGGAGAATGAAAAGCGTTTCGAGATCAACGGCGACGGCCCAATCGTAGTTTTTCTCGATATCGCACACTTAATCACTTGATATCTTCCGACCTGTGAATAGAGGTCAGCGATTCGTCCGGTTATCGGAGATTTCGCACCGTCCTATTCCACCATGTTCTCTCATAGATTTTTTGCAGCCAGCCTCGCGAACAACGGTGGAAAAGTTTTAAACGATTACGCGAGAACTAAAAATCACACACACACACACTCGTTTTTTATTATATTAGGTAATTGCATTCGCGAATGATACAACAACTAAATGATACAAAGAAACGTTTTAAGATTTCTATGAGAAATAAGCAGAAGTTAAATTGTCAATGTATCATGTGTACTACGTCATAATCGTACGGAAAGCGATGAGCGCTCATCATGGTGACTGTAAGAGAAAATATTATCCTAGAATATTTGACAACAGTTTCGAATAAATTTTCCTAATTTGAATATAGAATTATTAGACTTTAGAAAACTTTTGCGTTTTAAAAAGCCAATCATAAATATTCCATGGTTTCATCAATCCATCAATATACAAATATACATCTGAAAGATTAAAAATTAATTATAAAATTAATTAAACAAATATTGCGTTTCAGGCGCATATTATATACAAAAATATCTTTATAATCTTAATCTTTTTCTCTCTGAAATCGTATCAATAGATTTATCTTTTCTTTTCAGACGTTGTACGTAACATATTTATAAAGATCCTCAAGTTTGAATCTGAACGCTGTGGCATTTTTGCCAAAAATGCTCAGAAGTGTTATATGTAGCGTTTACAGGCTAGTTACAATGAAATATGAAATTTTCACTATTTCTGCAGTAAAGTCTATAACATACTGGAAGATGAATAAGTGAGGCTTCTGCCCAAGCCAGCTCGAGCTAGTTCTTAAGTGGTCGTACTGTTTTTATAGCATGATGAAGAGATAGAGAATGCATCATCTTTTAGAGATGCTCGTTGTCTAACATACTGGACCGACTATCTTTATGATGATTCTCCTTTCAATATGTTATAAAATTCACTGTATTTCTGATTGATTCCGCCATTTTTGGCCAAAAAGAATCTCAACCAATCATTAAGTTGTCGAGTAGTGTCTAGACTTTAACTTGAGAATCTATACACTATTTGAAGAGCAATTAAAAAGTGTAGCGTAACAGCGCGAACCGTCTTTCTCTAAATACGCACTAATTGCCAAGACAATTTTATTAACTTTCAACAGAAAATAAAAAGTTTGAATCATACATAGACACGACAGCGACGTTATATCTACAACGTACTAAATGAGGTCAAAGAGGTAGGTCAGTACATATGACCTCAGCTCTTCCTGACGTAAGGGACATTACAATGATGAACTGATGCTATAAGCTAAGAGAGTTAATGTTTTGCTAACAATAAGTTCAATCTTAATAATTCGATTAGCCATCTCATTGTTTGGCTATCATTGATTGATATTACACATTTTACAGAACCGAATAGATTTATATTTTTATTTCAGAAATGAAATAGATGCACATTATTTAACAAAGAATATCTATAGAAAATGTGCACAATTTAGAAATAAAAACTAAAGATTTTATCACAAACGAAATTTTATTACCGATAATAAAATTTATCAAAATTTTTATGGCATACAATCTGTATTAATATTGTGTATGTGACACGTTACATGCAATTAATTGAAATAATGAACATTTGAAATAGCGAAAATATATCTACAAAAAATGTTGATTGCTCAATGAAAAATGGAAGATGTAGTAAGATCGTATAATCGTTCATATTTGTCATATGATATCTAAAAAAATAAATAATATTAAAAATATAATATTTAATAAAGAGAGTATGTCTTTTTTATATAGAAAATTAGAAAACTGCTTATTTAAAAAAGCACATTCTATTAAAAAAATTAATCTATTCATCTCACATCCGTAAATATTTTCTAAACGAGTCACATTTCTCGCCGAAATCCGCATCTAATATTTTTCAGTATTAAAGAAGATTTTTATAGCCAAGTTCAACGTACTTGTTCGCGACACAATTTATACAAATCACCATGAAAAGCGCTATCTATCTCGCTTAACGTCTAACAAGACAGCTCGGTACACAAAGATAAAATTTTATTTCTGAAAACGTTATTAAATGCATCAAATGCACCAGCAATAGAGTGAAATACGACACTAACTGCGTTACGCGACGAAGACGACGGTGTCGAGAAATTATTTGAAGATCAGGTCTCTCGTGGATTCAATGCGCGCGCGACCAGGTGGCAAACGCGCGATATATCCCGACACAATATTTCCTTTTTATCGATAATTCACTCGATATCTTCTTATACTGTACGAGAACCCGCGGATCATCCGTTTTTATCGAAAGCGCACACCGCGATACCGTACACGAGATCTAGAGATACAAGAGATACGCGTACGTAACGCCTGGTGCGGATGAAGCGCAGCCACTGAACGCCAAGGGGTTGTCGCGCGGTAGGCGCCCTCGGTACAGCTTACCTTTCCGTAGCTCTACCGGGGATGGTGGTGGTGATGGAGGTGGTGGTGGTGACCAGGGCCGATGCATACTTGCGCAGGACCTGTAGCAAAATGAACCCTTTGTTCTCACGAGCGTCAATATAAACTTTTTTATACATAACTCTCGACAGATGAAAGAGAGCAAATCTCTCTCTTTGTACTTCGATTTATAATATTAAAATTTTTGATAAAAAGTTTATTTAAAAAAAAAATACACATGTATTATAGAATGTTTAAATTTTTAAAGTTGAGATTTGTAGCACTTATATGCCTAACAGATCGATATAAAATTTTTTGAAAAATATAAATAATAAAAGCATGAATTGTATAATTTTATACATATTTGACTGGAATATATTGATACTTGACAACGATATTTACAAGTGAATACTTTAAAAAATAAAGCAAATGTTTTGTATGTACGATAATGTATACGATAATGTATACAACAGAATATGCTGTAGGATGTTTCTTCTTCTATTTTCGGTTGTGACAGCATTTGCTCTACTTTTATTCGTATAACTCATAGTATTCTTCGAAATACTTTTGTAATTTGAATATTTGTAAGACCTTTCGCGCGCGCGAAACAATTTCACGGAAATTTCAGTTTTATTAAGACGCAAAATCTTAAATCCGATAAGATCGGTATGAATATATATGACATCGGGAATTCATTAAAATTATATTGACTCCAATCCCTGATATGAATATATTACAAACTAGATTTTGTGAATATGCTTGTCGTAGAGATGCGAATGAATATATGCGCCCATAAAACTCGTCCCTAATGAATAGTGATGGACGCTTGCGCGTCAAGTATAAGGAAATCTCATCGTAAAACTATTGAGAGTCACCTGTCCAATCGTTGCCTTTTACGTCGCGAACTTTTTGTAACTTTACCCGAACACTCTGTCAGGAGCTGGCAAAAAAGCTCGGGAAAAGTTCTGAATTTTTGCATCTGCGGATCCATCCGTGAATGTGCGCCGAACCAAAAATGTATACGTATCTAACAATCGCGTTACCGAGGATGTTGCAAAACTTTAACAGAATTGAGAGTTTTTAATTTAATATAATAGATATATACATTTAATTTAATTTAATTTTTAGTTTAATAATTCGATAGTTTTCAGTTTTTTATTATCTCTTAATTTTTTTCGAGAAAAAAGATATCAATAAAACCATTAAGCTTTAGATTAATCATTTTATAATTATTTTATTGGTAATTAATTTGAAATTTTTATATCAAAACATTTTCGATTTACATAATTCTTCTCTTAATTATTCAAAACTTGCTGTGTTAGCAAGTTTTAAATATATAACTTCTGTTATAAAGGATATTTATTTTTGATTGTATATTTAATTACTTAGTTAAATAACGTTCAAAAGCATTTCATGTCATTTGATATGCTTTTTGAAAAAATCTCAAGAATACTAACGAATTCAAATTGAAAGTTCAAACCAACGCCTCAACGAGTTTCTATCGCAACGTTTATTAATTTAACTAATGCATTAAATTTTCACAAAAATAAAAAAACATGTAATCAAAAAGAACATTCGTGGTAACGTTCATCATGCGCATGTGACAAAAACCGAATTGTCGCCGTTCGAATGCTGACGTCAATGCGCTTATCCGCAAAAAAAAATCCGGAATGAAACAGAATGCATCTCCTGCAATTCCTAGGTGATTCGGAATGAAACCTCGCTTCTATACCGGATTGGCTCGCAGTGAAAAAGCGTTAGTATAAATTTCACGCTTCGTTACGAATGGTGAAAAATCTAGCTCTAAAATGACTTCGTCCAATTTTATCTTTATCGATGAATTCACCTTTGTCTCTCTCTATCTTTTGCAGAGAAAAAAAAAGTATTTTTAAAAAGTCTGGAGCAATAAAATGAATTATAAGTTAAATCGTTATTGAACTGTTAAAGATCTTTTTTTGATAAATAGTACAAATAACTAAACGGATATTATACATGGACACTCAAATTTAATTTATTCGAGTGATACTTTTACTCCGTATATCTGTGTCGAAACTAGGTATCCTATTATTTTTCGAGTACCCAGGATTTAGCAATATTGGTTTTAATATCCGTGGACATCTCTCTCATATATCGTCGGACATCACCGTCTGTTAATAAGAGCGACACCGATTCGCAACATTCTTGATGGCAAAGATACCTGTCGCTGTTCGTGACTTGAACGCTATAGATGTTCATATATAAATATTCGCGTAGGGTCAACTGGATCAAGGTTAGACAATCTGAATGTTATGAGTATAGTCAAGTCATAGAGAATACATGCATGAAGATTCACTGGCAAGTGATGCATAATGTATAAGTTGCGAACTATAATGAAATCAAGTTTGAGCTTGGTGAAACGTAGAAAATCAGAAATAAGTGTTGACATAATTTTTTCAAAGTGTATAGTTTTTATATACATATTCGAATGTTTTGTTAAACAAGTTCTATTAAAAAGTATCACATACAAAATATTTTCACAGCGAAGAATTCTTAACATGAATATTTTTATATAAAAATTCTTTTTACTATTGTATATTATATTATAAAATGTGTCTTCCATTGGTTGCTTTCTATACTATCTAAAATTACAAGAGAAACAGAGAGACAGAAACTTTTATTTTATAGCACTTGTATACATATATACATATCTCTTTTATTTGTAGTATAACTTTGAAAAAGAAAAAAAACATTTATTGTGAAGTTTTGCAGAATATATATAATAGTGAAAAATACGTTTACATACAAATACAAAAACAGATAAATGAAAAAACGTTTATCAAACATAGTTTGTAAAATATTTTAAAAATTATTGTTATTATAATATTGAAAAAACATAATAAATATTAGCTGGACTAAAATCATATAAAGTAAAGTGAAATAATGTATTATGTAGAACGAAATAGAAAAATAGGAGATGTCAGGATATGTAGAGAAAGCAAAATTGAAGTCAAATGTAGTTTTTCACATTTGACAAAACCGAAGAAATAATATATTTAAGCGCGATTTCTCTCATTTTACAAATTTACTTTCTTCGTCTTCTTTTTTTTTGCCATATGACCCGTTAAAATATTACATGCACATATGTCTCCTCAATATAACATCTATCCATTTATGCCATTATAAGAATATCGTACAGTAATCTTGTTACGACACATTAGGACACTTATCGTCATTCACAAAATCATCGTCCAAGGATGTAATATGAATCATTATTTTCTTTTTACGGACATTAAACGTAGTAAAGAGACGTTGTCTAGTTACAAGAAGCATAATATACCAAATTACCAAATTACTACGCGTCCGAATGTATTACTACAATCAGCAAAAAAATTTGCGTGCGAAACTATCGCGAAAAGTGCACAGACTTTTTATTGCGTCGGGATACAATGCGTAGAATTAATAAAACTCCATTAGGCTTAATTAATTGAGAATGATAATCCTAAGTAGTTCTGCTTTTTCAAACTGTATTGATACATGATTAATGAAATCGCTTTTACAACGAGTATTTTTTGTGAACTTAAGAGACCTTGCATTTAATTTGAAATCCATTACTTTCTTCCACTGAACTGTTTTCCCCTATGTTGTTTCAAGAAGCATACGTTTCGCGGCACTTTTTCAAAAAATATAGCATTCTCTCTTGATACGACTGATAACACGCGGAAGCAAAACAGCACAGAGTTGCAAAAACGAAAGTATATAACGGGAATACAAAAGGCTAGCAATACTAAATTTAGCGCGAGTTTTTTCTAATTAAATCTCTATACCTCTGCATCTATTACTTCTTTGGGTGACGCAAGCGCTAAAAACAACTTTTTATTTATTAGAAATGTAGATGATCATTGAATAATTCGATGTCTAAAACAAAATAATATTGTAGAACTTCTCTGTTCCAAAATCATCGGGACCGAGCTACCCGCTCTATTCTGCGCTCAATCCTGTTATTCCAATGACGTGTAGAGCGTTGTTGCTTCCATTCGCTCTCTAACTTCATGCATGCTTATGTTGCATTCATGTGGCAAATGTACGTAGTAAGAGAGAGAGCAGCTTATAACTCCAGAATAAAGGGAGATCCAGAATAAAGAGGTAGCTTGATCCCGATGATTTAGTAAAGGAGAGTTTTGTTGTACGTTTCTTGTCAGAATCGAACCTGTGATCTTTGGATTGAAAATCCAATACGCTATCCTTTGCGCCAAAGGAATTCCTTGAGACTATATCTTAAATTGTACGTCAAATAAAAAAAATCTCCAATTTCTCTAAGTCATATGCGTTAAATTTTTGGCATTATATGAGCATACAATTAATATGTTATTTGTAAAATTTAACAATTTACTTAAAACGGTGATATCAATGTTGATGAATCATCGCAATTATATAGAATGCCGTATTTTACTCCATGTCACGAATACTTAATTGGCAATCCTTTTAGTTGTAAAAAGCATGATAGAGGCTATCGTTTCGTGATAAAACTTGTTTATCATTGAATTTGTTACGACAGAATAAAGTTTGATAATAATGACAAATGTGATGATCTCCTAATTTATTCATCGGTCGAGTAATATATTTTAATTACTTTATCACGATCGATTAGAATCCATTAAATTTATAGTTTTCGACATATCTTTGTCTATCTCTATTTAAAAGAATATCTTTAATTGCCATTAAGGCGCAAAATAAAAACGAAACATGGCGCAACGAAATAATTATCTTTGTTGCAATAAAATAATTATTCGTAGGCATCGTCGTAATTAGAGCAACTACGTTACACCACTCCTATAATGTTTTATAGTTGGTCTATAAATAACAACATTTTATTACCGTTAATTATTATATATATTTTAAACACGAATTTTATCTCATCAAAACTTCTTGACGTCTTTGCAGCAAGATAATTTATTTCTACTTTTCTGAGCGAAAGTAAATTTAATTATTACTTAACATTAAGAAAAACTAATATAAAAGTAGTAATTTATACAATTCCTTATAAAGTAGTAATTTATACAATTCCTTTTACATATAGAAAGTAACGAAAATAATATAGGAAATTAAATAGATACTATTTTAGTACATATATACACACAAATCTTAAATGACTAAATTATTTTATACAATTTAATTTTTCTTTTCTCCTTTTTAAAGTAAATTACATAGCTTTTCTATTCCTTGATTTTATAAGTAATAACTTTATCTTCTGAAATATTGATTGATGTTATAAGCACATGCTCGTTTAGTGAAATATATTGCAGTCTAATACAATCAATATTTAAATTAAATGCTATTTACTTTTAATTTTCAAATTTAAGACTATATATTCTATTTAATAATGAAATTTAAGCAAAAATTTTTACTGCTTCTAGATTTATATATATGAACATTGTTTTATAATCTAAGGCCCGTATTCATAGTCGTGATTCAACCTGAGAGTCAGGTTTTGAACTTAGTTCAAATCTATCTTTCATTTCAAAAACGTTTCTCAAATCACGATCAAATAAATCTGATTCAGTTGAATCGTAGTATAAGAAACGCTTGTCGGATACATGATTCAAACTATTCATACACGATTCTTAAACCTTAGTTCAACGTTCCTTTATTCATAGAAATAATTCATATTTCAGTTGTAATTTAAATCGTAATCATATTTCAGTTGTAATTTAAATTCAGAGAAAATTGGTCTCTTCCTGTCACACATTTCGTTTCTTGTAATCCAAATCTTTGTTGATAAGTATTTAAAATTCGTTATGTACACAAATACAAATCTCAGTTAAATCTAATTTCAATCGTAAATTACGGTTTAACTTGTAGTTCGGTTGAGCGATGAATTCGAGTTTTAACTCAAACGCGATTTATGTAAGCTGCTTTTAAGAAATGTTTATGATTGTAACTATGGCGTAAGACGTGAAATGTGGTTCAAACCTATCTCACCTGAAATGAAGATCAATCACGGATCGATCTACGATTATGAATACGGCCCTAAAACATGTGAACGTTTCTCAAAAGCTAATACATATAAACGTTTCTCAAAGTTTTTCTTATAAGAGAAACATTTTTTTTGTAAATTAAAGAAATTTTTATGTCAAATAAATTAGACAATTTCTCCTCTTCACAGCAAAGAATAATAATTTAAATTGAACATGATAGAAATTCAAACAAGAATTTCTCTATTTACGAAATTTAAAAGAGGCTTCTTAATAAAAGTAATTTGCTTTCTCTACATAACGTGTATTATTCGTCTCATTAGTGTAGTTTTATGTTAAACAATAGCAATGTTTTCTAAAAGCTCCCAGCTTTAGTAACTAGACAGAATCGCGCAGAAAACAGCAAGCAATGTATACAGAACCTAAAGAAGAAGCTTTTAGGTCAGGTTAAAAAGCTCTTTCGGTTATTGGCCTGAAGTTATATGTGCAAGCTTCCGTCAATCTTTATATATTGTGCTCGACGTTGCAACAAGCCATTGAGAACGGTATTGAATAAACGAAGAAAATTACTAATTTTTTAACAGTCCTGGAAATAGGACGGACTTTCTATGCGATAAAATTACGAAAAGTTTATAAACGATAACGAAAACTAAAAAAATTATGCTTTTATTTTTGGAACGTGCCTCTTGTCTCATATAAAAGAAAAGAATATCACAAATATATAGAATTAAATGTGATAAATTCTGTATCTCAATCTTGTCCTTTTTTATTTTGACAAACACTTTGTAAAATATATGCTATTTGAATAAATATTTAATATATTTAATATATTTAAGAAATTTAAAAATCGAAAGACTTATTAGCTGATATACGATAATTCTGTAAAATGTACGCGTGTGTTTATCATTTTACATAATTAAAATTTATATGCTAACAAAATAATATTATTTTTTCTGTAATTAATATAATTTATTACAAGAGGAGATAAAAAATATCTTGAGATCAAAATTTTTATTAATTATTCTGATCTTATTTTACATAGAGATCATATAAATATGGATGTTTCGTGACAAGGCTGGAAGCATTTTCCAATAATGCGCTTCAATTCATCCAGCTCTAATTTTGTTAAGGTTGAAATTTCCTATAACTTACGGTCGATAATTTAATTGCAATTTTCGCTCGCACCAAACACGCGTATCAATTATGCAAAGTATGCGAAGCCACAATTTCATTTCACGGCTGCAACATTTAAAATACAATTTATTACGGTCAGAAAATTAAAATTATTACCCGAAAATGCGTATTTTTTTCTGTTATTGAAAATAAAATTTTAATTTTAAAACAAAATGTATGTAGGAAATAAAATTATTTACGTGAAATATAATAAAAATCGACTAATTCTTGACTTCTCTTATGAATATAATTTTCTTTGCAAAGTTAGAATCGAGTTTCTCAAGTTTGAGAATGAAGTTTCATTTCTTTCTTTGCATATTTTAGCTATTTATCCTTTTGCACAGTAAAGTTATTTTAATTCAAGGCTTCAAATACACGTGTATCGGCCACGTGTATATTTTTCACATTTTATAAATCTTCATCTCTATTGCGGAGGCGAGATTTGCGAAAATATGTATATGAGCGTACATGAGCGCGCTTTCCATGCATCCTGTCAGGTCATTTATTTCGTATAAAATAGCGATGTATCATGTACGGGCAAAACGGTCATGTCGGAGCCAGCCTTAATCTTACATGTGCCACGCTTCTCCTTCACGTTAATTTAGATATTTCTCATCGTCATCGTCCGGCTTATCCCCATCGCGCTTCCTCGTTTTCCTCGCCCACTTCTTCTATTTCTTGCTTTCTCGTGCGGAACGAGAGAAGAGCGCAAATTGATCCCCCTTGAGGGCATTTACGTATCCATACTTTAATCACGAGTCCCCTCAAATGGCCGGCGTAACGACTTACTTTAGTCATATTTAACATTTTAGCTGGCAGTCGCAACGGACATACGTGAAAAGTCAACTGAGAGACAACATAATGTCTTTGAAATATGACCTCAATCAAGTCCGATTTTAAAATTATATTTTTATCTATAATATTCGACGTTTAAGTTTTTCATAAAACTCAAACGAAAGCAAACAACAAATATTTCTTCGATGAAAGAAACTATGTAATGTATTATATTTATTACATCATATTGTCATTTGTCATTTGCTGTGAATATGTCTTTTCAAACAAGTATATTAGGTTGCATAAGAACAAGATAAGAGAGAGATTTATGTGAAGTTTTAACTATCTTTTTTTTAATAATCTTTTTCGAGATTAAAATCCGCAGTTCTTATCCTCGTGCGCATAAGAACGACGACTCAGGAGGCGTAACCGGACAATAAGGGCACTTGCGTATTACGGTGATTAGTGTCACTATCGTCATATCAAGTCTTTATGACTTTATTAAAGCGACCGGTTTCTAGTAGAGTAATTGCGCCGCCACGAGACCATTTTAATAATACTGTTAAATCGTACATCTTCCGCTGAAATTATTTCTAATATGAGCACTTTGTGTACCCGAATATCTTGTATCGTCAGAATTTTCGTGAGATTCGTACGATTACGCGCTGCTCGCCTTCGAATCGTGATTCAGAAACAGGTTTTCGTAAAAGTGTGAAAACGACGGTCGACAACCGCTATCAAACGAAACCTATAAAAATGGGACTATATCGCTTTTATGTCCTGATACTTTCTTGTATCCCTTTCGGCGCGTTTCACGAACGGAGTAAATTAAGATAAGTAAATGCGCATTCCTGCATGATACTTATAATGTTCTCTTTACAGACTACTATTTTTTAGATACGACATATTCCGGTAATTATCGTGGAACGATTAATACTAATTAAAGGAAAAATTATTTACGAAATCATTAAGCTTCGTGTAAAAATGTTTGTCATTTACTAATGCACCAAAAAATCAGACAGATATGAAAACGTAGACTTTTATATATGTAGATCTCTATTTTATTTTTAAAAAATGTTTATTCGCTTAAAATACTGCGTTAATATTATAGATATAAATAAAGTTATTGAAAAGAAATTATCTTAAAAAAAAATAAATCATCAATTAAATTTCATATATATTCTAAAGATATATGTCTGCGTACTATTCTAATAATATATCCTGACGTTGCAATTTCGTTACAACCTTCTATGCCTATAGACGTCTAATGAACGAACAATTAATCATCCCGCGGCCACGTGTACCTCACCAATTATAGACGAATCAATCCTGGATATCCGAATTCAATTATTTAGTAATGTAGCGTATAGCTCGCCGCGATTATGAAATCAAGTCGAATACATACTCGGATCTCCGCGCTCTTCACGCATATATCTGGCATCTCCCACTAATCGTCACGTCTCCTCGCACATCCACTCCCAGGGCCGTAGAAACTTACCCGGCCGGTTCCCGCGGGGCCCCGGCGAGCCCCCGCGAGATGGGGTTTAAAGGGGCCGGCGGCGGCAAATAGCAAGAGAGCTTCGGCTCGCGTGTGCTCCGACGCGGAAAGCCGGTTAGTCGGTCTCAATCCGTTGCGGCGTTCGTATTAAGCCGGAGTGCGGCTCCGGAGCAACGAGGCTCCGATTCGATTCGGGCTGGCGTGAAAAACTGGAAAAAAAAATCGAGGAAAATTCGATTCGTAACAACGCGGGCTCGTCGCGCGTCCATCCGTCACGATACATCGATCCGGCGCGAATTGCCGAGCGGAAAATTCTTTTGTTTCTCGAGTGCAGTCTCTTTCTCTCTCTCTCTCTTTATCTCGGTGTTGCATACATATTAGTGTCCCGGTGCACGTGGCTGCAATTCGAGTTCGGTATACCCGGACCTGCGCAGAGAAGGTACGTCTATCTTGTTTTGGTAACTAATTTCTCGACAGCGCACGCGTCCTCGTATGTCCGGGGTCAATCGCTGTTTACTCGGCTCATTGAAAGAGTACGACTCGGGGTAAACATCGATTAATTGAGAAAGATTTCTCTTTTAATATATAGCCGTGTATAATTGAGGATTCTGCGCGATATATTTTGCAAATTTTGATTGTATTTATTTTATTTTATTTTTTTTTTCGAAAAATTGTCTGAGGAATGTATACTAGATGAAATATACTGATAAATGAAATGCTATACGTTAAATAAAAAAATAATAGCTTAAAATTTGAAGGAAAATTGTTGATTTGAAACGATTGATTTGAAATGTGTTGATTGCTCCAAGTTCTGATTTGCTATAAAATATTGAATTCTCTTCCTTTCTCTTTTTTTTTTAAATAAAAATTCTCATAATGTTCGCCAAAGATTCATTCGATGCGAGGAAACTATGTATCAATAATTTTTCTACATCATTTTAAAAATTATTACTAAATTTACGAAGTTGAAATACTCGTAGGCTTGTAATGTCTACACCATAAAATTTCTTACGTATACATAATTCTTACGTATACATAACGTAATGCTACAATGGACTTATTCATCAAGCAAACACGATACCGCGCCTATTAATAATGTCTACATACATTTTAACGGTCGACAGCAATTATAATCGTTGCTCATATATAAAACAAGACGGTTCGTTGAGCACGATCGAATCGTGCTATTAGAGCAAATAAGTGACCTCGAATTGCCGAAGAATATTATTACTTGAGTTTGGAATCTATTTTCTCATATCGAAGAAAATAATACAATAAATATTTTTAAATATTATATACGCACTTATACTTTTACGCGTTTGTAATTATACTGTATAAAGTATCTTGTTTTTCTTAAAAATTTCTTTCCGATCTTAAAAATTATTGTCTTCTTTGTCGAGCTTTTAAAAAATATTTTCTAAAGCAATTTGCCAATTTTTTTTATTACAAGGATATACGTTTAGTAATTTTAATGAAGTTATTTTTAATAGTTTTAATTGGAAATTGATCGATTTATGCGAAATAATATTATTACACATTTTTTATAGAATTTTATGTTACTTTCTACGTACAGTTCAATATTATTAAAATTATTAAAATAAAAAATATATCTCTGAACTCTATTAATTTGTCAATATTATTAAACAATTTTTCCATTGATGTTTTAATAATATACTTCAAAAAATGTAGGTATTCTAATAAATTATGGTTCCATACTCAAATCGGCAGCTGCTTTAAGCAGAACAAGAGACTCGTAATTGTGTAATGCATATGTCAAAGTCAGAGGGACAGAGTGCTGATTCAATCTAGTATCTTTCGAGGAAATTCGAACGATGATTTGTGAATCATTTCGTCACGTTCCAAATTGATTTCTTTGCATGTAACGTGTTTCATATATGTTAACATGTGTTCTGTTATAAAAGAAAATACTAGATTTTTCTTGCATCTCATAACATGCATTACATCTCACATATATAAGTTATTTACGTATTAATTTCTACTGTTAAAGATGTACTAATGGTGTTAAATGTACAACGTGATATAACATATCTTAATCGATTACATTTGTGTCACTTTCGATTTCTTATTTCTTGATTGTTAATAGCGTTGATTACTTTGTGATTAATCAATTTATTTTATTTATATGCATTTATTCGCATCTTGATAATTGATTGCCATTTATACGTTGTCATTTTACGATATAGAGATATTACGATAAACAACACACGATTATTACCGTAAACACGCTTGATTAACGAAGCATGAGCTTAAGTATGTTCAAGGCTTCTCGAAGCCAAGTATCGCGTATCGAAGCCGAGATCTAACGATAGTTTTCGTTTTCGTTACTATCAACAATGGAACCATTACGGGAAAATAGCGGTGTTGCAGCCCACTTCTCCCGTTAAATTTAGATTAACCTAATTCACCGTGCGAAAATTCCCAAAGCGCATTCAAGTCCCGCAAGGAAAAAAATGGGAGGAAGAGAAGGGAAAAAAAAAGAGGCAATCAATATAAAGGCTATCTCACCCTACCGTTAATTTGACATTAATACGACTCATAAGCATTAGTTTCGCGTCATGTGAGATGCAAATGCAATTCGTAGCGTAATATGCGCATCACGGAGAAAACTTTTCGTCAGCCAAATGCCTCTTTCTCGTTGCGACATGTTTCCCGGAAAGTTGCGAAATGTCGAACCAGACGATGCGTTAATTAATTAATTAGCGTTTCGCCGCGATTCTTCCATGTGAAAAATGAATAGAAGGCACACACAACAAAATATAATATAATTTTTAACGAGAGAACTCGACAAAAAGAATGCGATATTTAATGCATGAGCTCTTTTTTGTCAATTACTCTTTACGCATTTTTTATAAAATTAGAGTATATAAATTTATAAAATTAGAGTATATACTTAACAGTAATAAAAAAAGATAATAAATTAATTAGGAATAAAAAGCACATAAAATTGTAACAAAGTCAGTCTATACATAATGTAGAATGTCTTAAATATTTAAATGTAAAATGCATACACTTTTACTCGATAAATTATAAAGAGTAAAAAATTTCAAAGATTTTTATAAATAATTTATTGCTTTCGCATGCAAGTATATTTACTCTTTATAAGACTATGAACTAGCGTAACCCTTACAGGCGAAACCGGAAGATTATGACCAGCTTCCAGCACGTTAAAACACATCCCACCTAATCGACCTGCTGACATCTAGTTCTACTGTCTTTATCAAACGCACGCATTCTCCAGACGTCTCAATATCCTAAGACAAGAAATATATAAATATAACGATTATGGAACCCTTGAACAACGAAAGCGCTTTGTACGTTGCGAGGTTTTGTCGCGGTTGCCGCAATCGCGAATCGCATGACGCGGTCGCGGAGTTGGCGGCGGAATTGCGGCGTGCCTACATGGTGAAGGGACTACAGGCTCAACTCGAGGAGAGACAGGATCGCAAATACATCGAACTCATGCGAGAACACGAGAGTGCCAAATTGGCTCGCGAACAACAGCGAGAGACGTTGGAGGAGGATCGCCGGCGCCAGTCGGAGATCCTCCGGAAATGCGAGAAGTACAGGCGGCAGCTGGACGAGCAGCTGACGCGGAAGGAGGAAGAGAAAAGGGTTCTCGTGGAGGAAGCTCGCGAATACAGGAAGTATCTGGAAGAAGTGGATCGGGTACAGGAGGAACAGGAGCTCTCGAGGGCACTGGAAAAGAAATGCGAGCTCGTGGAGAGGACGAGACAAGAGAGGCTGATCCTCGAAGAAATGAAGAAGATTCATCGACAGAAGGAGCGCGAGGCGGAAGAGAAGAAGCGACGGGAGGATTTAGAGTATTTGAAGGAGATTGAAGAGAGATCGAAGGAGATGAACAGACTCAGACAGGAGCAGATAGAGAGGCGCGAACGTGTCCTGTTGGAAACGACGAGGGTAATGCTGGACGCTCAGGCTCGAAAACGAGAGAGGGAGGAACGCCTGATTGATCTCGTAGCTGAGGAGATTAGGTGCGAGCTCATAATCAGAGAGATGGAGGAGACGATGCGCAGGAGAAAGATGCGGCAAGAACTGGCAGCTAGTTTACGGGAACAGATAATCTTTACCGAGCAATGTAAGCAGCGTTTCGTGGAAGAGGATAGAGCATGGGCCGAACAAGTCATGAGGAAGATTATGGAAGACGAGAAGATGGCGAGGTTCACGGCGGAGGCGAAAAAGAGGATGAAAATGCAGTACCGGAAGGACCTGGAGAATTTGATTGCGCACCGCCGCAGGATTCGCGAGGAGGAGATTGCTAAGATTGAGGAAATCGCTAAAGAGCAACGAAGGTTGGAACTAGCTGAGGCGGAACGCGCAAAAGAGGAAAGAAAACGCTTGTTGACGATACACGCGACTAATATCGCGAGCTTTGTGAATAGAGCGGTTCTCACGACCGAGGAACGACAAATCCTTGCTGAATTAATGAAGGAAAGTCAAGATGCTGGGAATATCAATGACGATGTGCTGACGAAGACATAAAAAATTAAATAAAATGATAAAGACTTGAAACAAGAGAGAAATTTCAATTTTTGAGATAACTCGTAAAAAAGTAACGAGTATCTGACAACAAGAGATGCATTAGACAAATGAAAAATTCAACGGAATGGAAGAAGTGGAGGAGAGAATAATGAAAAAATGTTAGCTACGGAAATGACAACAGTTGTTTTGGGCTCGTTGAGATATTTATAAATAACTAGGATTTAAGAAATGGTTACGAAGAGCAAAAGTTAAAATGAAGAGGATAACAATAAAGATGAAAAAATGCGCAATGTTATTCAGATACAAAAAAATTATTTTTGGAAAAACAAAGATAGAAAGAAGAAGTGATCGAAAGAGTAAAGTATCAGAAAGAAGACCGATGAAGTGAAAACTGAGATTGATGACGACAGCAATATTAAAGTTGGACAAGAATCGTGTTATACGTTTATTAACAAGAATAGTTTCATAGAACAAATAAAAGAATAAAATACGCGTTTGATTACTGGCTTCTGGAGAGGAGAAAGGGAATTTTATCGGCAATTCTATTAATAATTTTTAGCGTTTGGAAAAAATGAAAGAAGATACACGCAACTAATATCGCAAGCTTTGCGAATAGAGCAGTTAGTAAAAGAAAAAATTAAATATTGATAATATCAATGGTTGCACATGACATGTAATATTATTGATACGCTTTTAATGAAAAAAATCTCTAATTACTGAGAGTACCGACTGCTCATTGAAGTACCGTTAAAATATGCGATGTCAAGAACCGTTAAAGTGATCGTTTCAATCGCGAGACACGAATAAGGGAGACAGTTCCATATCTTGGAAGGAATAGAGCCAGAGGGAAACAAAAAGGATGTTGGAAGGAAGCCAACTCTGAAGAAAGATAATAACAGAAATCTCCTACAGCAAAATCAAAGATAAGACATAGTAAATTAACGATCACTCATAAACGGACACAAAAAAAATTCTTTAAAATATTTGTACAAAATTAAATATTAAATAATAATAAAGTAGTAGTAGTAGTAATATTAGATCTATATAATATGTTTATATTAAAATATTGAGCGAGTTTTAGGCATTATTTTTTATGATAACAATAGAATTACATGTAAAGTTAATATTTCGATAATAAGATATAAGATATTAATTCAAATAAAGACCACATCACTGAAAGCCAAAATTGTTTTAATTTTTGGATTTAACGAATTTAGCGATACATCTTATTGCAAGAAGAAAGTTACGATGAAGAAAAAGAAAACTTGAAACTAACTTTTGGTTTAGCTTTTCCCCTTTCTCCCACAGAGAAATAGTATTGTATTTTTGCTGGAAAATATATCTAAAAATTAGATTTCAGGCGGGCATGATAGGCAACAATTGAAAGAAGCGGAAATTATTTCGTCGAACAGGATGAGGCCTCCCGTAAGAAGGTCAGAAGGGAAACCGTGAAGGGTGAGAGAAATAGCCGGAAATTGTGGCGGAGGTTAAAAACCCAACGGACGTTCAATGCCGTAGGTTTTACGCATGTTTGTGAGTTAACTATGTTGCGAGGTCCGCCGAATCGAGTTTGTTGGAACGAAAAAAAACGAGGTCATCACAAGATCGATACACAAATTATGATTTAAAATTGACATAAAAACTAAAAATCATTGTTTCAACTAAGGAAAAATAGTTTAATTATATATCACGCGCGCACGTGACTTCGTTTACTACATAGTGTGTGCAAAGAGCTATCGCACATCTTTTAATTAAATCACAAATTATCGTCTTGATGCAACAACTTCCACAACACATTTGAATCTTTAACCCTCATGAAGTTACATCGCGAAATGACTCGCGAGTGTAGAAGAGTTAAGCCTGAGATATGTGGTAATATATTCTAATGTATTAAAATTATATACGGACTATATCTCGATCGATACTTGATTTTTCCTGTTATCGAAACCTTAAATTATTGTTAGCATAGTATATACAATATCGCAAGACAACGTGGCTTACGCTTGTGTGGTAACATGACTGCCATATAAATTACGTATAATATTCTCTTAATACCCTTCATCTCCTGCTAGATATTAATCAAGGCGTCAGATAAGGTTGTAATGGCCACTAAGAATTACGTGTCTTGGCAATCTATAAAAGTTAAGCATCGGAAAAAGATTGTAGATGTAATTATTATACCTAAAGAAAACTGGACATACTCGCGTAATTATAGTATATAATATTAAATCCATATATCCAAAGTTGAATTTTGTTTTAGAAAAAATTTATATTGTAATTCTCTATGCTGCAATTTATACATACATACATATACATACGCGTGTTTAACAATTAAGAACAATTATTTCAACAATATTATTTTCAAAACGGAAGATACATAACAAACATTTTTGAAAATATTTGCGAGACATTATCAGGAGTCTTTCGGACATTTAGTACCAGACAACACGGATATCTCCCTTAACACCTGTCGCCAGGTGTTGCTTGTCTGTTAGAACATCCAAAGATTTCCCAGGAGAGGCATCGCTTGAGTAATTTTCAAGAAATTCACGCGTCCATTACTTACTAAACACCTTATCTGACAAGACAGTTAAAAAAAGCAGAGAGAATTTATAAAAAATTTTTATAAAAACATTATTTACTACACTCCAAGCTAATAATTTGAATAACAAAAAATATTTTATACATATTTACCAACACTCTTTTCTTACTCACACTTAATTATAATTATTTTCATTGATTGTTGATTTTTTACGATAAAATACACTTACTTAGCGAAATGCACAAAAGAGTTTTTGTCTCTTATCTTTTTTTCATTTATATTTCTAATTTAATCTATACTCGCTTAATTATTTTATTTATGTAGCCACCTTATTATCTAGATCTAGAGATATATTGAAATAATATTTTGTTGAAGTACTTAATATAAGCATGAACATTTATGAAGAATTAATCAAAATACTGTTATTGTATGTGTTCGCGTTATAAAACATGTAGAAATGTCATGTTATTCCTTAGAAAATAAATGGAAAATATCGCTCACATAAGGGGGAGCTAATAAAGATGCTTCGATGCTTCAGGTTCACACGATCGTCGCAGCATCCATAGCATTCGATATTAATTAAAGGCATATCGGGATAGAATCTTGGTTCCGCCAATCGTAATTAAATATGATCGTTCATTATAGAGCTTTGATATCGCTACTCAAGTCACTCGAATAGCGATATCGATTCCGATATCAATTCAATTTCGACATTCTTTTAAGCGAAGAGGATTTCTCTATTTTTCCAAGAGTGACACATACAGCTTCACGATAATGTTTTCATTATTATCAATAATTGAAAAAAATCTTTGTATAGTTTATATACATATATACAATATACATATAAACAGAGAAAGAGAGAGAGAGGGAAAAAGTCTCTCTCTTCTCTTTTTATAATTAAACAGTTTCATCTTCTAGAAACGTTTTTTATACAGATTTTTACATTCATTTATTTTAGAGCTCTCTAAGTTTAATTAAAATTGCCGGTTTGACAAGCTTTCCTTATTAAATGTCATTCTTATCACCGAGAAAATCAAAATAGCAACGTCGCCGCGCACGGTGTATTGAATCATTAATATTCTGAATATAAAATATAAGCATGGCTTGCGTTTCGAATCGCTAATAACTAATTTTATCGCGTATAATAAATCTGTCGATCGAGCGTGCACAATCAGCGTAACAGAGTCGGAATTCGTCTGATAGTTAAATACGCGCGAGTTAAGTATACGCGAGAGTCCGAGACGCGGAAAATTTAGCATTGAAACAGCTCGTTAAATAATAATTGCGCGGCGAAATTATATCTGCAAATTCGCTACTTCTATCGGTCACGATTATTAACGAGCGGTAATTTGACGATAAATTTATCCTTAAGCGTTTCTGTCCCATGCCGCCCGGCCGACAACTTCGAGTTTCACCTTCGCAAATTATGCCCTAATGACGACCCTTCGCTCTTTCGTCGTATAAGTTGTTCGCTACATTGTAAATTGTCCGCATGGAAGTCACGAGAGCTGCTTCTAGAATTAACACCGTGATGTTAATCGATACTCTCGTTAGGCCGGTTCTTGAGTCTTTATAAAGTATACTCTTTTATCACTCTATATACATATACACTCTATATAGAAGCTTAAGAGAATATTGAAACTTTCTAGACATTTCTTATTTTTTGCAACACCGATTCCATTCATAGCATGACAAAAAATAAATTCTAATTAACAATTTTAATAATGTATGCGTCAAAAGCATAATTTTAAGAAAACTATGGCCCTCCAAAAGTTATCTAAAAAATTTTTCGAAAATCTTAAATTATTATCTCGCTAATATTTAAACTTTATTAAAAGATATATTATGTACATTGACAATATTTGGAATATTGTTTTTATAATACAAAATATGTATTATCGTATAGATCCCCCGCTGATATTATTTTAGATGATAATTATAAAATATGCAAAAATATACATAAAAGCTAATAAAAGACGAGAGTTATCTTATAAGACGAAGATATGTCTTACTACAAGTTCAATAATCGATTTACTACGTAATCTTCAAATCCCAGAAAGAAATCTGCGTAACGGTTGAACCATTTGGCAAATCTGACGAGTCAATATTTCATTTCAACACCCTATTAAATCTTTGAATAATTACCGCAAGAGCTGAAACCTATGCAAATATAGTTGCACCGAAATCGCAACAAGTAATAAAACTTTTAATGAGCGAAATCGCAACGGACGATCGATTTTATAACGGCTTCGAGAGCTTGCGACGATTCCGTCGTGTATAACGAATACCGTTAGGCAAGATTATTCGTTACGTGAGGCACAACATTTTTTCTCTTGGTTCGCGATCCGGCAAGCGAGTTGTTTTTTTAGGCGCTTATCCGTGTTCGTTATCAAGAGAGGCTTTTTTTACAACACGGGATAGATTGTTCAGATAGTTACGATAGCCTTATCGTAACACATGCAGATGAAAGAGACAAATTCCGATTTTTATATCCGAGTTTCTATCGTCATATTTATATGCGCATGTTTATTGTTCTTATATGTTAAAGATTCCAGAGCACAGTTTTATATGTAAATAATTTTACTTTGCAATACTTTTTAGTAAGAATTGTTGTAATATGTGTGAAAAAAATTATATAACAATATCATTTTTTATTTATGGAAATTAATATAATACAGGACTAAATTTTTTACTTTTTAATTTTTTTCAAGATATTTTATATAATTTCAGCTAGCACTCTTAAATAAATATCTTTCGAATAATCCAAAAGTAATAGTTCCATGCATAATTTCATTTCTGCAGTTTCCTGAATAATTATTGCGGTTACTGTGTGTAAAAGAAAAATAAATCAATATGCGTTGTATTGTGCAAACACAACGCAAATACATCACTCGCGGAGAAACATTATCATTAATTAATATAATTTATTCTCTCATTGTCAGGGACCCTTCGACCTGTAATAACATGTACATCAAATATGACATGATCAATAGAAGGCTATGTTTATCATTATTGTTAACGGGCGTGGGCATTTATTTCACGCTGTTTTGCCTATTAAAACGGTTCTTAACCTTCGTTTCGCATCATCCCTTTTATATATCGAGACTTATTGCTTCGTGTGAAACGAGAGAGAGAAAGAGAGAGAAAGAGAGAGAAAGAGAGAGAAAGAGAGACGCGCAGGGGTGTGAGGTCATAAAATAAACGTCAAGTCTAAACGTATCGTAAAACGTTCGCGAATATTGCACCCGTATATGCGCATTTCGCGCATTTGTACGTGCTACGAGTTCTAACCCGACACTTTGCAACTCGTGGCCCAGGGTTAACGATAACCGTTGTTTATTCTTCGCGGCAATAATTGAAGAGACGGACGCGAAGCTGCATATCGCGATGTCTCGCTGTGCTTGAAACGTTACCGGCGGATTTCAGATGGAAATTGAAAGCGATCGAAGAGAGGAAAAAGCGTCGTCGCTCGTAACCAGAGCTGTTCGCAGCCAGATATTTACGGCGAACGTTATGTATTCATAAGAACATGATTGGGGGATCTTCGTCCCGAGAACATATAACGCGGGAATACCGGCGAGTCTTTGAAATAAATCGATAGCGATAGTGTAGAATTCCCGCTATAGAAAACGACCTCTCCTCAAATCGAGGAATTATACCTTTAAGCTCTACGTATGAAGGATGCATAAGTTCTTCGAACACTAAATTATTGAAAGTTTAATTTCTTTAATATTTCCGTAATATTCTTATTTTACTAATTAATCGTATAGCGTTATGCAAAATTATAATTGCAAGAGTTAGAACGCAAGTAAAAAATTTTCTCGTAAATATTAAAATAAAAATTTATAAATTATTTATTTTAAATATCGTCAGAGAGATTCCGAAAAAAACTTTTTTTCAGTACAGTGCAAAATTATAACCGCAAGAGTAATAATCTCTCTGACGATATTTAAAAAAATTATTTATAAATTTTTATTTTAATATTTGAGATAAAATTTTTTACTTGCGTTATTTTCACGGATTATTCTAAAATCATTTTTAATCCGGAAACAAAGATAAAGAAATTATCTAAGAATCAGTTCGTAAATATTTTACAAGAATTTCATTCGGATATCCGAAGACTGGAAAGACGGTAAACTCTAATATTTATATGTATTATCTGCACACATTCGATCGTAATGCTTATATGTAAGAATATATGTAACTATTGCCTTTACCTAGGATTTATTAATGAAGGAAATTGTTATCTACTATTCACTATAGACGATCTATAAGCTGCTGATACATTGCCAATAACAATTTATCGACTATCGCCATCGATTCGCAGACAGTGGCAAACCGCGACGCTCGTAAATTAATAACTTATACGCGGCAATTTACTTATCCCCGTTCACCGGTGTTTCTCTATGGATACTACACTTATCTACGAAACAATTTATAATTGGCATCCACGCAAATTGACAATAAGAGAACAATCGCTGTAAAATGCTATAACACTTAAACTGAACGCATTTGTTGCTAACTATAACAATTATTCTGAATAAAACATGATCATAAAAATTTTTAATTCACAATTTTGGGAATGTATGCAAAATGCAGAATATTCAATTTAATTGAACAAACAGGGTGGTTCTACTTTTTTTCTGTCGTACATTTTAAAATATATAAAAGATAGAAAATATATAATGAAAATATATTTCGATTTTTCAAGAATATTATATGCTTAAATCAACTTGTTCCAGAGAACTTTTTCTTTAAGCCTTTTTCTCTATTAATTATTTAATATCTATCTATCTCTCTCTCTCTCTCTCTCTCTCTCTCTTTCTTCGAAATTTTGTATTCGTAACTAAAACAATTTTAACACAATCGAATTTATGCAGAATACAAAATCATGTTTAATGTAGGGTAACTTCACAGTCAGTTTGCTATTAGTCACAGTTTACACGTACGTTTAAAGTTTCTGAACTGCATTACGAAGTCAGAATGTTCGCCAAAGTGGTTGTAGAACATTGCGATATTTCGTGAGAAACGGAAGCACCGTACCGCAACGATCCGGCTGTGCAGAAAGCATCAGGCAATGAATGGATTCTTAAAACGGAGCAGTCGGGAGCGCGCCTAATGATACCTTGATTCTCGTGCATGTAATGATACCTTGATACCTCCTTTCCGTTTGATATCTTTACCGCTTTCTATTTGTCGTAACGGCCCAGTACAATTTCTACATAGCGGTTGGAACAGTCATATTGAAATAAAAACGTTTCATTATTATTGAAAATTGGGAACTTGACTGTAAATATTCTACGTAGAATCGTATTTTCATATTTTTTTTCTGGAAAATGTGCCATTTTCGATGAACAAGAGAAAAATTATGCGCTCTCAATATATTTCAATATATTCAACATACTCTCAATGTTACACGTAACTACACCTATATCTGAACTATCATTTACGTCCTTGTATAGTCATCGATCGAGTTATGTAGTAAGGCGAGCAAGTCCGTGACGACAGAATACAGATGGAACGCATTAAAGCGAAACCATCGCGGTGTACATTAAAGATTATCGTAAGATAGGTAGGACTGCAGTAAGGTAACATTGTATTATACCGAGAAAAAATTTTAGGTTGTTTAATATTTAACAAAATAATTAGCAAAGTAGAGAGAGAAAGACAGAGAAGAGAATCCTAATTTCAATTTTAATGGACACAATTATGTACCTGATGATTATCTTTTAACACATTGGATAATTCTAAAAAAATCTTTCTTTGCTGCCTTTATTTTTAACAAATAATAAGATATTTTTATCAATTTTGCGAAGCCATGAACTTTCTGAAGTTAAATACGATAATATCCAGGTAAAATTAGAATGTGAAATTTCATCAATTACAATTTTGCATATTTCTCAAATTCGCCAATGGGACTCGTTCAAAGGATTTCAACTTGTTGTAAAAAATTCCGTTCTTTTCATCCCCATCGTTTTTTCAATCTCGCGTTACTCGCCGACGTCTTTTGCTTCTTGTCGAGCGTTATCCGTCCGCGCGATTATTCATAGAGCATGAATAATGGAACACGCTCATCGGTGGAATTGTAGATAACTACTCTCAGATCCGAGTGGATCAAGACTGTTCGCGTACGATTCGAGATTCTCGTGTCGACGACTACAACGACGAACATGCTGGAGACTAAATCGGAATCCGGCGTATGTCCGGCCGTTGTTGTATCGCGTCTTCATAATCGTCGACAGGACGGACTTACTTCCCGTGTCCCGATCAGTAAATCAATCACCGAAGAATATCCGGCCATATATCGGCTCGAAAATTATTACGCTGACTCTTACGTGCGGCAAATTCGATCCGCCGATAAATAATCGAGCTAAACCCACAGTACATACATATATACATACATATATACAATGTATCTGTACTTTCTGCATCTTTAAACTTCGCGGACTTTCCTTCTTCCCACTGCATATATCATTGATTATACGGGGGCGAGGTGAAACTCGGTTCACTCGACTGAATCTGACGTGCAAACGCGGCGGATCATGCGCATCTTCTTCGCGGAATACGCCACGGGGTATTATTTAATAATGGTCCTTCGAAGTTCAAAGAAGAAGAATCCTGATGTATGCAGTAAAGCTAATTTGATTTCGTTAACTTTCACTCGTTATAAATTCTCGATATCAATACTCCCTTCCACGATTACAAAGCTGAATAACTACTGAATAACTTTAAACTATGTACGAATAGAGCTGTGATTTATGAAGAGAATTTACGAAGAGATGAATTAATGAGATTAGCTAAATCCAGAAGAACCCGTATATTTATCTACAATATTTAAAATAATTCAAATATAGAATATATATATAATTCGACGAAAAAAAAAAAAAAAAAAAAAAAAAAAAAAAAAAAAAAAAAATTATTAATTAGTTAATTTAAAATAATATTTAAATACGTCAGAACATACTTCAAATATTTTAATATTTTTTAAAAATATTTTTTAGTTTTAAATATTTTAATGTTCTGACGTATTAAATTTATAAAATATAAAGACAATAATTAATTATATGAACCTATCCGGCAAAAGTACAGGTTTAACTGATACTAAAGAGAAGATACAAGCGACAATATCAGTGAGCGAGAGACCTTAGAATAAAAAACTATAATTTGATATCTCAAATGAAAATAATATGATAAACTTAATTCTCGTCAGAGATTTGATCTTTTAAGATAAACTTAAAATTCCTTCTACTTATTGACTTGACCGTCGCTCTCTCTTTTTTTTTTCAAAAAGGCCAGTCAGACACAAAAATGAACAAAAGGTATTTGAAAATTTTTAATTAAATTTGCACGATCGTTAATTATTAAAAGTTAAACTATTTTTTTGGAATCACGTAAATTAGCTCGCATCTTAAAGTGGGTATCTTCATCCGTGAGCATTGAAGCGTTGCCGTTATACAGAGAAAAATAAGACCATCTGACGGAAATGTAATACGTGGTGTAATATGTTGAATGATTGAGGCTATATTCCGAGAACGAGCAATGCGCACGCATCAATTTTTGAGTGGTAATAAACAACTCAGCAAGAATTTTATTAATTTTATTTGTTTTCGCAAGCGAAGAAGAGAAGGAAAATTATTCCGCGGCGCTTAAGACTTCCTTAGAATCGACGCTTCTGATATATTATTTACAGCGTACCGTAAAACATTCTTGGCTTTCCGCTACAATGCGGAACCATTATAATATTTATTATTGCTAGGTACGATTTATTTCTTAGCAACATTCAAACTTCCTTCTCTTTACTATTATATAGTTGATTGTTTTGTTTTAAGAATATCTAAGTATCTGAATAAGAGTATCTGATGAAATAATATATCTATTTTTATTTAAATTAATATCGTTAAATTAATTATTAAATGACAAGAAGTAGGTTAAAAATATTGCAAATTTAAACTGAAATTAATGCATATTTAAAAAAGCTATAAAAAATATTCTTTCAAACAATTCGCTTCTCTGATCTCGCTTCCATCACTACTTATCTTTCTCACTACGCAGGAATGATTTCACGAGAGTGATGTGAGAGGACAAGTACCATTCACACAACTGCTGCCAGAAACGCGTTATTCCAGCCAGAAACGGTTACCGAATCGTTTCGGAACAGACACACTATTAAAGCGCGATATATCACTGTCAGCGTAAACTAGCATGGGGAGCGCGAGATCCTAATTCATGAAGAGATGAGGAGGACCGGTTTATGAATATCTCGTTGATGGGCGAAATTGTCGCCAGCTTCATCCGCGCTTCCGAACCCGAGGGTCGGAAAGACATCTTGCCCGTGATTTTGTTACGAGACCCCTTTGAATGCAAGGGCATAAATCACGCATACTGGCACGTGTCCCCAGTGATGGTGGAAAGAACGTTACGTAACAATAGTGAGAATACTGGTAGCAAATGTAAAACATTTAAAATTATGGTAGTAAATGTGTAAATATGACTATATTTAATAGTGTAAAATTTCAGATGTATTCAGATAAACCATTTTTTTTTTTTTTTTTTTTTCAAAAGAGCTTAAGCTTATTTTTTAATACATTGTATATTGGACAGATGCAACAAGCAAATGTATCTATATAATGTCAGATATCAATATAAAAATTTGTTAAACTATTATTTATAATTGTCAATTAGCACTATATATTTCTCTTTGATGATACAATTTAAAGTCATCAGTATTTCTTAAATGAATCAGGTCTGGACTTTATGTCTCCGCCGATTTTTTCAAAAGATTATTGAAAGTATCGTTCTAATCCAATTTCCTTTCTAGAGAACTTGAAAAATTAAGCCGCGTTATCTAAGAATAATCTGAGATTAAGTTGAGATTAATCACAAGTGTAAGCTACGCGAAAGCCTACCTGAGAAAATGTGCAAAACCGGAGGAGGAAACTCGCGAGTTTATCGAGATCATCGATTTTCTTCTCACCGTCGCCGTCGTGCAATTTGTCGGACATTACATCGGAGCGCGATCTCTGTCATTCGCTGTAATTGTCATGATGACCGCGCGACAGCCGAGCTAACGCGTCGCGAATACGTCGGAACGGCGGAATAGCGTGTTTGTAATGCGATGACTGCGGGCTGCTGCATCTGCCAGCTCGCAAGTACCATGGGAAACAGACCGCTTTGCCATTTTCATTGCTCGAGTCGTATTATGCGAACTTCTCCGTCAGCTCTGCGAATAGCTCGAGGTGCGAAAGTTTTTCGTTTCGGCGCATCAGAGCGATTACATCTGATTTCGCCTCGCAGCATCGAGTTATGAATGCTGGACGTTGCACCGTTTCACTTGCGAGTGTTGCATGGGATACTGCCTTCTTTACATCTTTCCTATATCACGATTATATAATTCTACAAGCGATTCGTCTTCGAGATTGCGTGGCGTTATTCCGTTAATAGAAAGTCTAAAATCGAAACCTACAATACGAATATGATATGTTTCAAATCTCGAAGCGGAAATGCAAATAATGAAATATATCGAATATCAAATAGCGCTGTTAGCAAGTTCGATATAAAAAATTAATGCATTACATTTTCGTGTGTATGCACTATATTGTTTAATATTATCCTAGTTCAAAAAATGATTTACAATTTAAAATAATTTTCCTTCTTGTTTCTACTTCTTTTCAAGAGCTAGTAACGAAATAATATTAATTTCGCGTATGACAGAAAGTTCTTACAAATATGATTGAGAATTTAAAAAATTTAAAATGATTTTGATTAACTATTTTTCTGATAAACGCGTAACATGCGAACAGTCTACTACAAAATCGGTTTAAGCGTTCTATATTAAAAAATATTCAATTCCACATCGGTTGCGTGAAATAGGATCGTAAAGATATCTCTGCGGTGTCATTATGCTCGACAGATAGCTTCATAAACAGATATATGGCTCCGCAAATTGCGAAAAAGGTTGTTATATTCGGCCAATGGTTTCCGCCCTACTCACAAGAGCAGTCATGCGAACATATGCAATTACGAGAGATAGATTTTAGATTCGCATATTTGAAACACAAATTATCCACTCAACTCTACAAGGTAATTTTAAATATTGCGCTCTTTCTCTCTTTCTCTGGATTATAAATCTTTGTTAACTTGATATCTAGTTTTGCCTCATAAAAATATGATTAATTCTTATCTTTTTAAAACGTAGCAATCGCAAATTAGAACTCTGTAAAACTGTTTTACGCGAAATTAAATAAATAATATGATATATTATATATATATATATATATATATATATATATATACACATTGGCAAAACTCATTATTTAATTTGTCAAAATTTTTCACTTTTTATTTCTTTGTAATTCAAAAATTATTGACTCGACATTGAAATATAAATGTAATTCTTATAATCGGGTTTCTAATATCTATAATCGATAGGAAGTGCATGATATTTATTGGATACAACTCAGATATATGAAAGGATAAAATATAAATCTTAATAAGCACATATTTGTACAGAATCTGCGTGTAAGTATGTGTGTAAATTAACGAAATATTCGCATTTACTATATGCGGAAGCCCATTATTGTATAAGCGAATCGATATAACGATAAAATGATCATTAATATTCCGTTACGAATAATAGTAAAAACTGCTAGCAAACGTACACGACACTAAGCGTTATCCGGCGGAAATTCATATATAAGAGACTACTTCTACTGCTAAAGTACTTCACTTTACTGCAGAAAGTAATAATAGCAGATTCTTTGACAGATATTTAAAATGGATATCCTTTAGAGAAGAACAGTTAAATGATACTGAAATGAATCGTTAATCGTATAGCGATTATCATAGATTATAAGATGTACATAAATTTAAGCTTGAAGAAACTTAGCAAACATGACTTCAAGTCGATAAGCACTTTCGTTTCTTCTAAGCCGAGGATGCTTATCGATGTATGATGAGGCTTTCATCGCGCATCATCGAGCACCGAAGAAAGTAATTAGTTCTTCCGATATAATTAGCGCTGGGATGTTCGTCTTTTATAAGCTTGTCTTTTATCGCTTTGCCATGCTTTTATTATTATGAAAAATGTTCGATACATTACGAATGTTACGACCAGCGTGATAAGAGATGATATACAGGAAGATCGCGAGGCGTACTCTGGCAAAAGTGCTAACAGTAAGATATAATCAACTGTAAAATGTATTACCGTTGCTTCTACAAACAAGGTTGTTTCTTGCCAAGTTCTTAGCTTGATAAATTTAAAGGCCAAAGTCGTTCTAATTCAAGCGAATGAATTATCAGAGATAACTTCTTTAAGAGAACGGAAGTCGGAAAATCCGGACACATACGTTATAATAATAAAAGTTCAGTATTCACACTGGGGCAAATGCTTTTCATGGTACATATGATTACCAATCGAGAGTATGATATTCCTGCGCACCTACGCAAGTTATTATCCAGCTTATCTTTCTTCCCTTCTCGAACGATATGATGGCGGAAATGGCAGCTTCACGGAAGCAGATCTTTTTAGCGAGAAGCTTTTACGAATGCTTCAGAGATAAGTACAGATACGCACTAAAATACTCGGATAAATGTTGCAAGCACATTCAAAACGTAAAAACAAATCGCAATTCCAAAAGTAATATACCTCGTAATTTCAGAAAGAGTTTTATGATCACGATATCTCGTTATTATCAAAGAATTATTCACGTAAAGTTACTTTTAGAGTTATGCATATAAACGTATGTACATTATTTCAATGAATATACTTTGTATATATGTATAATATAAAATAATATATATCTCTATATAAAAACTAATTTTAGCAGTTGAAAGAAAATGTAAAATATAGATATTTTTATTCAAACCTTACGGACAACGAAGGTTTGGATAAGGCTAAATTTGGATAATATTATTATTCCTTCGTCGAATCGAAAGCGGTATTCTAGTCGATTATCCGACGTCAACAATTTCTTTAGAGTGCCGTACTCTCAGATAAGTGAGAAATACCGGTTCGTAATAATAATTGAGAGAGAAATTTCTCAGTAAATGCGAGAACGCGAGACACAATCGTGCTTTCCAGAATTTTAATTTATTTTAATTAAATTATTATTTAAAAACTAATGAGAGAGAGAGACTAATAAGTCCATTTATCATTTCAACGAACCTGCTCGATTTTTATAATCAGTCTGCCGCTAGACTGTACGGCCGATCTGCTTATTAACACATCTCGTGTATATTTTTCCTTCTTTTTATTAAATAATCTGTAATTATGAAGGTGCAACTCGCCTTTGGCTCGAGCCGCGAGTTGGTCGACAAGCTGAAACGCGCGTATCTCGTAGTTATTTATTAAGTTGCGCGACTGACAAATAACACGTCGACAAAACGTATCCATCACGGCGTTGCGTTCCCATTGTACGCCCTTGTATCGGTATATCAACGGCAATGGGACTTTATAATGCTCTCAGGTGGGACGGTTATTTCGCCGTTTATCCGTACGTTATTACCCGCGCCAGATCGTATTACGATACCGTAAACTCGCGTTACACCCGCGTTACATCGTTGCGCGTCTGCCGGCGCACCATTGTGCGACCGCATTCTCTCTTTTTAGCGTTCCATGCTTTTTAATGCGTATCCATATCGCGTCATTGCAACGCGCGTGTTTCTCCGCGTTCCTACGCGCCGGCATTGTCGACGCTGACAAGACGTAATACTGAGATTTGCTTCCTCCGTAGGTTGCCACATTTGCCACGTGTCCATCGCTAATGCTGCGTACAATTTTCATTACTTGCGATATCATACGTGGGTATCGAGGCGCTGCAATGTGTGTCTCTTCTTCTCTGCGTCGTGCATATATTTCATCAAAATGCTAATATTCGCTCGTGTTAGGCGAGCTTAAATATGTACTTATATGCAATTCCGCACGGCAAATGGAAAGCTTAAAAAGCAATCTCTGCTTTGGGCATATATTTTGTTTTGATTACATCGAGACGCCGAAGAAATTGCATGCTCGGCTTTAAATCGCTCCGCGTGTCATTTCGCGTTTATGTATCGAGTTGACATTTCTGAAAAGTTATGCTTTTAGAGATTCTCCGACTCCGATGAATCGTCTCGTGAAATCCGTGTAGGTAGATATATAGCCTCTGGCCCTCGGAGGAACCGCGATTTATACACGACTACGTACATTTATCACAGTAGATATATGCAAACTTTCAAGTACTCGCGAGATTAATTCCGATTGGTCGCGTATCGAAGAGTAGCAAAGTATACTGATCGCTATTACATTCAATCCTCTAACACATATACAATATGTACATATACATATAATATATGCGAAATTTATTTATATCTATAGTCAGACTTCTCTGTAGTTGAAATATCATTTTTACTAATAATAGCGATAAACAAAGATTAAGTTGTCTTTTCTTTCTTGTACCTCTTAATTTTCAACGAATAAGCATCGAAGCGGAAATCCGCGACACCCGAAATCCCGAGAAATGTCCGTCCTCCGAGGAAGTTTTAGCTCGACAAGCTCACTGACTTTAGCTCGAAGCTACACCTGACGAACAGCTGTGTAGCTGTCATAACTCCGTCACGGATCTTGATCATGCATAATTCACCCTTCTCGTACGCCCTTATAACGTATCGTCTGTGCCGCGCGTATCTATACACGTAAATATTCTGTGTAGTCTGTAGGATGTAAGTAAAGCCTGATATATAGTACCGGCTATTGTTTTAATCACAGTTTCACTGCAGCAGCAATTGAAGCGGATATTATATCGTCGTATTTATTTTATAAAAATTGAAATTTTATAAGATTTTACACATCTAACGCGATGAAACATTTATCCACACAATTACCTGTTATTTACGGCTAATTACGGCTGTCTCTAATAAAAATTAAAAATATTTAACGGTTATCCGTACATTGTATAATTAATAAGTAAACAAAGATTTAGCTAATAAAGTTTTAAAAGAGGACGGAAATGATTGTGTACGCACATAGAAATCTTTTAATAAAAGTTTCGCATCAATGCGAGTTTTTCGCTAAAACACCACTGAATAGAATCGCAGGCGTGGTCGCTCGTCTATTTGCGCTCAATGCTATTATTTGAAAGCGATCCGCGACGGCGTGAAACAGCGTTGCGGCTGGTTGATCAAACTCATAAAGCTGAACGTACCGTCGATGTGTAACATACGATCATTATCATGTTTCTATTGATGTCTCCCTTGCGGGCGTGTATTCTTGCCATTACGCACGCGTCAAGGTCGACTTGTTAGACATGCCCGCAATTAGTTGCAGTTTCAGAATACCATGCGATATCTATACCGCACGGCACGGTAACGAAGGATACACTGCGTACAATTCGTTAATAATGTATGGCGCAAACAGCAGAACTGAATTAAAACAAATTGCATTGCTATTGCGTAAATAAACTTGTTTATATTTCTGTATAAATTTATTAATTTAAATCGACAACTCTTAAATATGAAGAGCAAATATTCGACTTTAGTTGCGGTCATTTGCACGATGTATTAATTTATTATATTATTACGCATCGCAATGGTATATAAAAGATTTCTTTTTTTTATATTTAACATTTTCTATATTTTAATTTAAATTTCGTTTCACGGAACGCTTTGGCTTCTTTATTATTGATTTTTCATCTATTAAAGTATCCGATAAATGATTTACAATTTTAATACGAAATGAATTTTATAGGTTTCTTGATAGAACGTATATACTTCAAAAGCTTTCGTGCAAAAGGTTTCTTATTAAAATTAACAAGCTATGTATAGTAAAAGATATTAAATTACTAATTGTAAGTAATATTTATCTTGAAAGGTTTTTTATTAAAGCGAATAAAAACTATGCATAATAAAAAATATTAAATTACAAATTGTAAATAATATTTATTTATGGATTGTGTTTTACCAATTTTAAATCAATTTTTCATGAGATTTTAATTAACCATTTATTTATATTCATAACTTTTTACATGAACATTCGAGAAAGAGATTGAATATCTTTTTAATTAAATGTTAACTTAAAATTCTGTTAAAGTAAAATTTACATAAAACTATTTGCGCCTGTAATATTCTATTTCCAGAGAGTCTTTTATTTTTTCAATCGCCCATAAATTAAGAAAATTTTTATTTCGATTATTTTCGTTGCTTGATCTTGAATACCAACCGCTCATTTTCGAAGAAATAAAGTTCTCATTAATCTCATCTTTTAATTCATCTATTTTTTTCGCAAAATTGTTTCCGGTTACTTCTCGTATAATTTTATGAAATAACAGATTTCTCAAAATTGAAATTGCATATCAGTATACGATGTAAAATCCGATCAATCTTTCCTTTCTTTTTCGGAAAGTTTTTACTTAAAAATGCGGGGTGCATCTGATTATGCGAGTTGACTGTAGCTCACGCAACGTGTCGTGTGTTCGCGCCTATACACGAGCACGCATAGAACACATGGATTTCCGCCGTGGGCGGAGGAATGAACTTTCTCGCGCATAACTTATGCAAATTAGTCGGCCATTGTGTACGGTTGCTTAATACATTTACGGGTATCACTCGTAAAGCCCTTTTCAGAAACGGTATCTTTAACGTGTTTCCTCTAATAGGCTTCTCTACGCGCTATAAGATCTTCCTTACGAGGCGCAAAATGCGAAAATATATACTTCGCATTGCGTGCTGCTTAACGACATGTTTAATCTATTTCTATCATGAGTTAGCGTAAAAAATGGATGAAACCACTTACTTTATTTTGATGAGAGAAGATAAAAACATCAATTTTAACTCTAATCTATTATGTAATTTTATATTTATGGAATAAGAATTATATGAAACAGTTACGCTAAAGAGGAATTAAAATCGAAAAGATTGGAGAAATTTGTTATACTTAATTTTGTTTTATATAGCTCCTAGCTTTATATATATATTTTCCATTTAAATATTTATATAATATTAATAATCTCTCTGGACATAAAACAAACATATTACGTTACGATCACGTCGTAGTCACACAACTCTTTTATATAATTCTTAGCTTTATATTTTCCATTTAAATATCCGCATGACATTGATGTTTTTATAATCTATATGGGATTATTCTATGAATATGAAATAAATGCAACAACGATCGCCATTACTGCCTATCTGAATCGGATTTAACGCTGTCCAGCGTGCACTCGAGTCGATTATGGCGCGTGGGTTGCACACAGCGAGATCGGTCTGGCGCCTCGAAACACTCGGATCAACATCCGGACGTGGAGTTACGAGTAATCGAGGTCGTTAGGTTGAGATTGTTACGTGGGCCGCGCAACAATCGAGCTCGATAGCGAAGACTCTGATATCAGCAACGCGTATTCCGCATCAAACCGATGTATCTCTTGTGCGTCATCAAATACGCACTCCAACGCATATACTCTACAAAGGCTAAATTCTGCAGGAGATTCCATGGTGCAGCGATTATCACGTCTGCTTTGTACGCAGAAAATTGGCACCGATACGATCTTTTGCGTTCAATCACATTCATGGATGTGGGAACAATTATAGATTGCGATCGATGATAAACGTAATTATGCCTCGTAATTATAAAAATAAATAAAAATCGTGGCGCCAATCATTTTCTAATTACGAACGATTGAAAAAGAAAATCTTTTCGCGAACTAAACTTTAGAGAAAAGCAAATGGACTACGAAACCACATTTCTCAACTAATTTAAGATAGAGTTTACTTTAATGGAATTTTAGTTTGAAGTTAAATTAGAGGTACGTATTAGAGGTATGCGGAAGATAGAAAGCTGCGATAAATGATCTTTCTCGACATTCTTGCAAAGGAAATTGATTTAAAATTGATCAAAAAATTTAAGTTATTAAAAGATAAGGCCGCGTTATCGCAAGAAGGACAATAAACTCCGAAATTTTTCGTTCGCTGCGTGCGCGAACTGATTCTAATACTAGCTACTCTTTCGATTGCAGATGTCAACGTGACTGGGCCAATTGAGAAGAGATCGTAAGAGATGCCGTAGTCGTCGCTATGAACGAGAGCCGGTGCTACACGGATTCGCCCGTGCTCGCCGAACATCAGCCCTTCAACCGTAATGGGAAGGCGCTCAGGTACGATTACCATAAATGCAGACCGTGGCTAGTGTGCACTCTACCATCAACCTGCGAGCTTGATCGCATGCGACAGGGCGAGCGTTGATCGTGCCATTGATTTATAGCTCATAATTGAAGAGTATAATTCGAAAACGACCGCAGAGAGACCGCACGATCGACGGTTGTTTCTATTAACTGCACTTTCGATGCTACGCGAACGAATTAAAAAGCTGTGATATCGCAATTTCGCAGATATTACTGGACGTGTCACGTATTGCGCATTCACTCTTTATTCAAACAGAATTATCCAATTTAATAATAGAAGGATTATTATATTATTATTAAAAAGAGAGAATTATATATTCACACTTTTGTTAATTTTTTTATTTTTAATTTTATTTATAATACAAGAGAAGATTATTATTATTAAAAAAATTATACATACTCTCTCTTTCTTTCTCTGTCTCTTTCATTTATCTTTTGTTAAATATCCTTCCATTTTAAATAATATTTTACGTAGCAACGATAACAACAATATATCATCGGGCACTTCCGCGACGTTTATTATATCGAAACTTTTTTGAAATTATCACTATTGTAGCATTATCGGTCGATAGCATTGCGAGAAGATGTCCGATCAGATTATCGATCGAATTATGGTCCTCGGCTAATCAGATTATACCGCGGAAGCCTAGCTCTCGTTGGTATCTCATAAAGTGGACTTAACGCTAAGGCACAGATCCTACTCGCACCTCTTCTCATCCATCGAAGACACTAACGAGAGTTGATTTCAGGGGATCTAAGAAGAGCGTGCTGTTTTATACGACCGACTGCGGGGACGAAAAAGAGGACCTAGGTCTCAAGCTTCAGCAACGATCCGTCTCGTTGGTAAGTCTCGCTTTAATGTTAAATCTGTGTTCGATTGTGCGTAGCACTTATATTAATATGCGGAAAAATGTTTCGATTCGTTTACAATTCACATATACTGTATGTGTGTATGTGTGATTGAAGTTTTTAGTTTAATAAAAAAAACGAATTTAATAAAAAAAAAAAAAAAAAAAAAAAAACGGAAAAAGTATGATCTTGGTAAAAGCTTTATAAACGTTCGAATTTATTTCGCGTCTTTTAAATAAAAAATTATATTTAATGTAAAACGTTAAAAGTATATTTTTATGTTAATTTATGTTAAATTGTAACGAAAATTTAATTTTTTATTATGCTCTTAATTCGGTGCTATCATCTTAATATAATTTATGTGCTATAGTGTATATTCGCGTTTATAAAGCGGCTTGATAAAGTTCGCGGCAATTCTTTCTGCTCGGATCTAAAGAAGCAAGACCGCGATTTCCATTAAGCCTGATGCTCTCTCATGCTGGATTATCCGGTGCCGTCATTATTCAATAGGAGGCTTAATGACGCGCGGCACCAAAACAATGCAGTATCGACGCTGAAGCATATGAACCTTCGTATGAACTTCATGCACGTGATGCAAGATACAATGGCCTTGTTGAAGGCTTCATTCAGCGTATAATTTAGCCGCGGTACGAATGCAACGTGACTTTTGAATTGAACCATTAATCAACATTTTCGTAAAAAATTAATCTCTGATAAATATTTCAAAGTTAAAATTATCTTATATAAGAGGATGTAATCCGGTAATAATCTTGGAAGCAAAATAACGTCATGTACTTTGCGTAAAAAGTATGAAACCCGTGTATTCTAGTCATCAGTGACGGAGAAGCCACACACATTAGTAGATGGAAAAATCGATGATCGTTATTCCTCGCATCAAAGCGATAAAAGTAATCTTTCTCATCGTCATTATTTCACGGTTACAATCATATGTAATAAACGGATACAGGTATTTGATGAATTATCGTTAATGATATCATTATTTTACTTTAGTACTTTTTTTTTAATCTAACTTTTTACATCATTACTTTCATTTTGACACATAAATAAGAGAGAGAACATTCTAGCTAGAACTTGGCATTCTTTAAAATACTTTGATCACGCAATCACTGCAATACCGGAATCATTATAATGTCATCTCTTTATACTTATCGTTATCTAATATTGTTCAAGTTTTAAAGCTTTTTTGGAGAGAAAATTAAAAATTTGCCAATATATTTATTAAATTACGTAATGACGTAAATGGATTACTATCGCAAAGATAAACAAGCAATTAATTTAATGAATAAAAAATTTATTAAATTATAAATTGTATACTTACCTCACGATGAATGCTTCATCGTCGCCTCCCCGGATTTCCTTCTCGTGTTTCTCCTTTCTGGTTCATGCTGTTGCTTCATGGCATACGATAATTACGAAAACACAGTTAATAACGATCGTCCGCGCACCAATCGATGATCGCGCGACACTTTGCACGGCACTCTCAACGTAAACATTCTCGTAGTAACACGCGACGTCCACTTTATTATATTACAATGGAGAACAACGCGGAAGCCACGAGCCGCTCGAGAATCGCATAGCCAAATTCATGCTTTATTCATGACGTCAACGTTACTCTTCATGTTTGTCACTAACGAATAATATACGAATAGAGCTTGACGAGAATCGATTTGTTCTATATCCGTGACGCTTTATTAATGACTGAAAATTTCGGGAATGATGTCGGTGATTTTACCTTGATTCCACATACATATACGATACTAGTCGAATCATTGACTGCGATAGACAGTCCGAAAATATACAATATAAAATATATAAAATGTATAATAATCATATTTCATTCCCGAAATCAATGTGTATTACTTCTATTTAAAATAAATAAATCGCGTGAAATATCTGCTTCGGTAAATAATGTTTCGACACGTTTACGAACACGTTTTAATCGTGCGAGTTGATAAACGCTAATTGTAATAATATATATGGAAAAGATAATGGAGACTGATCGCGTTTGGTATCTCCTACTTATCGCGCAAAATAATGAGAGACGATACGGAGCGATTCTGTGTCGCTGTCTGCTGAGCCCGAGTGTCGCTGTGTGAATCTGTGAATGAGAACAAGGTGATCGCACATAAACATATACGCCCTAAAGTACGAGCGCCAAAATTCGTGACGTATAGTTATTGTTGCGCAGTCACATTGTTGTCATTTTTTGTCATTGCGAGAATCGAATGAAAAGGTAGCGTCGTTCCGTAGTAATCTTCGAGACACGGTCGCGAGAAGATCGAGAGACGTCCAATAGGATTATTCTGTATGATTAACTTTTAATGATCCGCGAAATTAATTAAATCTTATGATTAATGGCTAAACGTATCGATGTGACGGCTATTTACTAAAATAGGTATTTTACGTGATTTATATATTAAGTAGGAATCGAAACGATATTTACAAAAGTGATTATCGTTTTTAAAGATCGCAATGAAACAATAATTTAATAAGTCTTATCTCCTGTTATAGGAGTTATATCTATTCTACTTGAAGTGTATCGTTTATTTATTAATAATACGTTTATCTCATGGGACTTATATGTTCGAAATTGTATCACACGTAGAATACTGAATTATATTTTTCTGATAAACATCGCATTTTAACTCTTGCACAGTATCGCGCAGGATAAAATTAGCAATGTCATTCTCTCTCTCTCTTTCTTTTGACTTTTGGATCATTAACAAAACATCGCGAGTATAGAATAGATCGATTTCGGTCGAGCTGTTTGCATACAATTTATTAGTAACACTCATTGTCGGAATGAATGACTAATGCCGTGAATTCACTACGCGATTTTCGAGCGTCGAGAGAGCCGTAACTTTCGCGTTATTTTCGTCGTAATACGTTTTATTTACGTTTATTATACATACATATCGCGCGTGCGATTAACGTCGGAGCTGCCGTACAAGAGTTCCGCGCGATCGTAATTTAACTGTGTTTGCGCAACTGAATATTATAAAAGTGTTTGTGAGAAAAAGCAACAAACGTCCAGCGACGGCGGAGCAATCGTAAGTTAAGCACAATTTATAAATTATTTAATTTTTTATTTGTGAAAAATTAAATGCTCTTTCGTCCTGTAATTTTAAGATTTAGCTAGTTTCAAAATTTCAAATGAAATAAGTCTAAGCATACATATGATCTTATGGACAACAACGTATTTTTTTTATACTAATCAAACAGAGAGTGTGTGTCTTAAAGTTATAAAAAGTTGAGCTTGAAAACTACGCGATACATCCATAAACACTTCGTAAATTTAAGTGCACTTTATAACTTTCTTTTTCGATAACATTGTAGAATATTATAAATTCTCAATCCTGCCATATCTCAACTTCAGTCGTATCGTTTATATGTATATAGACATTTTTATATAGATTCTTCGTTCTTTCTCCTTATTATTTCTTACGTACTTTTCTTGTCTTTTAAGAATACTTATTTTTCAATTTACAAGTTTTAAATAAATTAATTAAAAATGCGCAGTCAGACAGTTTTTAATTGCATGGTACATACATAGAAAGCTGCTTTCGCTCATTTTTATCATATTACTACATAAATAAAGAGTGAAGTGAATGCAGAATATATATATCAAAATTAAGTACTCGTACTTTACCCGTCCTCTTTAACGTTTATTATTTTAATTATATTCGCGTCATATAAACATTTCTTTACTTTGTTTATTTAACTTTAAACATATCGTTTGGATGCTTGGTTTATTCATTTCTTCATATGTAGATTTATTTATTAAAATACTACATTTATTATTCTTATCATTTTATTATCGTATACTTGAATATTTATTGTATAATTATGATCTTCTTGACAATAATCAAGCTTCCTGCCTAATGATAACTCGACCACCTCGTCGTAACTGACGTCCAATTTTCTAACTGTCATTCAATTTTGCTGATTATCAGCCATACCGGATAGACACTCTTTAGCTAGACCGTAAACCTTCCGCAATTCTAAAGGTGGTCTATAACTTTCCATTTCGATACTATCGCACGCCGTAAATTCCCAATCACCTTCTGTATCAGTCGTCCCGATGGTAACATCCAGACGCTTCCACGTAGACTCTTCATCATCGTCTTCGTCCCTCATTATTATCCCTCACATATTCTCAGCGCTGATTTATGAACACCGGCGGATTGTCGGTAGAAGCGATATCAACGACCGGTGGTCCTGTGTTTCTTGCCTTCTGTCAAACCGCACTGAAAGCAAATCTACCTTGTTAGAGATTCCGTGAAGAAAGTGAAAGAAAACTAAAAATTGCAATAGGATAGGATATTTGACAAAATATTAATTCGCATTAATTATAATATTTTATTTTACAATTTATACTTACTAATTGTAAGATAAGTAACAAAAGTTTATGAAATCTCTTCCCATCTCCATAAATTTTAATCGCAATTTATAATATATGTATATTATTTTTCAAGAGATTACGTATATTATAAAAAAAATTAATAAATTATAATTATAATTATAGGTATTATAAAAGGAAGGCACTTTACGCAAACGTGATTAGATGTTTTACGATAATTACACCTCTACATATCCTTATAAAAATTATATCTGTTTCTATAATTACATTCTTATAATTAAAATTTCCTTCTTGCTTTTGTTACCTTTTCTTATATTGACGGATTTATACCTGGATTCTCTTGGCACTGTAAAAAATTTCATATTTATCTCTACAATCGCGCAAACGCTTATTTGTCGATCATTAACCGCAAGATATCTCACGCACATACAATTTCTGATTCCAATATCATAGCGTCGAATACTAGCGGATCTGCAATGCTTTCGTGCCCGCCTACCGTCAAATCGCATCGAAAGCGATGCGCTCGTCGACGCTCTTAGTATTTCACATCTCCGAAGCTGTAATAGACCGGCAGGTAAAAGAGGCGTTCGACGATCGGATCGCGATAAGGAAATCGGTAAGCATAAGTTGCTGCCTGCTAATCGCAGCTTTGCGGGATGGTGTATCACTCCGGCATCGTCTTCCGCATTTTGCAAGGTGGGAGCGCATATCTTTGCCGATTGCATCTTTGGTCGATACGATATTTCCTACCCGCGCTGTAACGTGCACATTATCACCCTCGACGATTAATTGACACGATAATAGCCATCATACACACACACACACACACATGACGTACGCGCGCAAAATAGATTCTTTTTCGCGTAAATATAAAGATAATTTTTTCTATATAAAGTTACTATCAAAATTATTCTAAATTTTTTTTCTTATACATAAGATGCATTTTATATTTGACATTAATAGCGAAATGTTTGATAAAATTTTAGTTGGCATTTATTCTTTACTTAAATATTTTTTTCTTTTTTGGAAATTAAAAAGGATGGAAGTGCAATCTAATTTCTTTGATATAAATTATAATTATAAATTTAAACTTTTATTTTATGGTTATTTTACGTATTTGGGAGAGAGAGAGCATTATTAATATTCATATTTTATATTGCCATCAAGTATTGAATGAAATTTGAATAATATAATATTTTTTAACATTAAGAAATTGAAACAACTTTCTTGTGAAAAAACACAGTTTAAATTACCCGAGCAATTAAGAGCCAAATACGGATGATAGTGCGTAAGTTTCAAGAAAAATTATTTTTCCTTGAAACTAAGTGGTTGTGTACAGAGCACAAATTTTACTTGGTGCGATACCAAGTGCTTAAATATAATCTCGAGTTTCAGATTTATTTTAAATACCTCGAGGAGTATTTGTGTTCTGTACACAACCACTTAGTTTCAAGGAAAAATAAGTTTCCTTGAAACTTATGTACACTACCGCGTTTGGCTCTTAATTGCCAGGACATAATATTTTTTAATTGCATCTCTCCTTCTTTTCTCTCATATGGCTTCTCTCTTTCTCTTATTTTCTCTTTTTAAAGTTCTTTAAAAATTTATTGAAATGTTTTTTTCTTTAAAGTAAATGATCGGGAATTTACGATATGCAATGGTACCGAAATGGAAAATTATAAGCCATTTGTTTTCTTTTTCCGTTATGTTCATTGTAAATAGCGTTTTATAAAACGCGTATAAATTACGTACACAGTGTTAACGATAATTCATTCCGCGAAAATTTGATTAATGAAGCATTGAGTTTTAATTAACTTTCTTGTCGGTTTGAAACTTGAAGAGATTGTCAGTGCACCCTCTTGCATTCCCTTATAGCATCTATGAACACGAGGATGACCCCTTGGCAATACGAGACCGGTTTTAATCGTTTCGATTAACCATGTTGAGCCAGCATGGTCGCTGTATGCGTCCACGGCTCGTTTCATCATGCATTTATGATGGAACATTCGCCCACGCCACTAGTAGTTTTACGCTAGCAGCAAACTCTTGTACCAAAGACTTTTAAACTATGTTTACGAGATTTTCTCATGTATCGTGTACATTACGTTTATATGAACTTTGAAACTACTTAAATTCTTTGAACTTCTTTTAAACTACGAAAATTTCAAACTAGGTACAATATGCAATAATAATTAGATCGATTAATAGTTTCGTGTTAAGTGTCGTACTCCTGCGTCAAACGTCTACGAATTGAATTAATCATAGTGTAAATTATAGTGTAAATCTTTTAAATAAAAAATATATAACACTGTCTTAAATTTTCTTGGATAATAGAAAAGTTTTGACATATAACATTGTATATCAAAAAGGAAAACGATAGAAAGAACTCACAGTCGATTTCGTTTAATTGAGTCATCGTTTAGTCAATGCTGACAATGAATTTTGACAAAGATAAATCGAGAAAAAATCGAAACTTTGTGATTAAGACAATCGCGAGTCAGAAATCCTTTTAATCCCATGTATTCCAATTAATCAAAATAAACCGAACTTATCTTGAATGCCTTCAAGTATATTCTGAAAAATTATCAATTTTTTGAATCGATTTTTTGACAGATAGAAAATTAAGCACCGTGCGCGCAATTTTCATTTTATTTGAACGCAAATTTCCATTGTAATGTTCGAACGATTAGCACATGTTAGAACATGAAAATACGCATTATTTCTTTGCAGTCGTTCGCGTATACTCGCGTTCCCGTTATTTCCTAGAAAAAAAAACCGTAACATGCATAACAGTGCATCCTTAAGTTACGGCAAGCTACGACGCATGTGCAACGGCCTGTTGTCTGCGACGAAGATTATTGCTGAGTAAGAGTGGAAGGAGGTCGAGGTGTGCTTCGTGGTGGATTTATTTCCGACTACGTTGTCTCGGATGATACTTCAATTGCGTTCTGTCGTATAGACGGTCGTAATTACTATCGATCCGCGGCTCATGCACTGCGTCGCAGATCGTGTCTGATAACGATTGCATTTAAATTAGTAGATTAATCGGATCGGAGAACCTTTCCGATGATTGAAGAGTGAGCCAATATTGAATGGCTTCATTAGTGATGGCTTTTATCCAAAATCTTGATCAGATAATGTTTCTGACCGATTAGTTGCGCATATAAATCGCAAAAAAAATATTTAAACTTAAAACTATTTTTTTTATACCGGGTTCAGCGCTTTTTATGTTAACGTCGCGTGAAGCTTCTGTATTCGATATGAAACTTACCGTGTGATAAAAATGAGGTTTAAAATTAACCAATTATATTTAACACTAAATATGAAATTAAACAGATTAACAATAAAAAATGTCGATGTGTCATTTTTGTAATTTATATTAAAAATATAATATTGCTTTCCCACAACAGCTACAACCAGCACTTTTGCTTTTACTCAAGAAATTAACCGTCTTTCAAATAAGAAACTTGTAAATGACTTGGTAAAGAATTAAACGATTAGTCGCAAATAAGCGTAACTTCGCAAAACAGTCAGTCTCATTAACAAGTCGATTACATTGTCAATAATTGCATTCGTCGTTGATGAATACTAAATTGAGAGGACACTGAGTGTTCATTGTCAAACATCAATCGTACTGCGCGCAATCCACTCATTGTTCACGGTATACTACTAGCAACTGTATTGTATAATTCTAAATGCTAACGACTGATATTAGCAAGCAGTTTGATACCGTGATAATGTTTGACAATTTAGAGCGACATTATTCCATTTTTATTTTCGCATTAACTGTCTTTTTTTCACAAAAAGAAAAAACATAGTATAATCTCTGTTCTTTGGAAAATCCAAAATGTGCAAATCGAGCGAATACAAAATTAGTTAAATTTTAAGAGTCTATTAATAAATATCAATTAATCGCGTTAAAATTATACGTCATTAATGTACGACTAATAGCACTGAATTAGCATATCAAGGATAAACATGCTGTAGTGCACCTGACTACCCTTCACTTCGAGATGGTAAACTCGAATTCGAATCGGGCCAATGCTTCGATTTCGAGTGCCCCAATTTCGAAATTGCAATCACAGAGCTTCGATCGAAGCCATTAATTTTCGTTGCATGTTTCATCGTTGACTGCCAACGTATACACATAGGATCGAATAATTCTGAAGCTTACGCGTCAAAGTTCCGCGTGACATAAAGAAATACAAAAAAAAATAAGTTAATTATATTCTAATTTAAATGTACTTAATTCGATATATGTTAACGTAGAGTGATCAAAAAATACCGAGAATAAAATTCTAAAGAAATGTAAAATCTGTTGAAGTTACATGTGATTAAATGATTATGACATATATGATTTTTTTATTAATGCAATATTATCATATAATATATTATTAAAATCAGATTTATAACATAATCAGATGCAGTAATATAATTTATGCCATAACATAATATATTTTTACTCATATATGCTGCTGCTAACCAAATCTGGTTGACATGTGTGCTTGGATAATGCATAATGTAGCAGCTTATTCTAATACATATTATATAATCTCGTGAATATTTCAAATAATGCAATAGAGCGTAAAGTGTATGATAAATATAAATAATAATTATAACAAAATGAACATTTTCGCAAATAATATAATAATTTTGCTGCTGATGTTGTAGAGAATTTTCGAAATCAGTTTTTAGTACAAACTCTAAAATTTCTTTCTTTCTCAATTTTTTCATTGCTATATAGATAATAGAAAATATATGTCGCGTATACTTAATTAGCGCGTTTAAATAAACGGGTTTATCGATGTGTGGCATAAAAATCTGAACTCTTCGAGATTACACTTGTCTTCCAATTCCTGACTTTTATATTCTATTGATGAGATGAATCTAGCAACTTTGTTTCGCAACGTATCGGTATCGCCGACGAGGTCGACGCGCTCGGTTTTACGCGAATACCTATAAACGCGCACACGTGTGCATTCGTGAGAATTCCTACCTCGGGCTATGAAATGGTAATTCTCACGGGTCCGACGATCGGGACCCCACGCGTAATTTTGTAGCTCTCGTGTGCTCATCGTTTGGCACGCATGGCAATCTCACGCCATTTGCCTTAGGGCGATTTGGCAAGCAGACATTCTAGATGACTCGACATGATCGAGAAGCGTGCTAGATGGATGCTACTCAAAAACAGTTGTGAAAAAAAATTACTATCATTGGCACGTCTCAATTGATTACTTACGAAACAGATTTTGTTACAAAACGATAAAAAAATAGACGATTCTATTCACATCGTGTCATTGAAAAAAACGACTAAGTTTAAGCGTTATTACCAATGTCGTCCATTAGACAGCAATTATTCTGGTTCTCATGCATCGACGTCTTGTGAAATTAACAAATCGTTACGATATAATCCGTTACGCGTGTTGATTTCTTGCGCGATTTACGGTAGAACTGGCTTTGATACGCGTGTGGTAGCGATAGAATGGCGGAAGCAGGTTCGCTGTAGTACACGTTGTATCGAGCTGTCAGGCACGCGTAAGTCCTTACGTCTCGACACGAATAAATCAGTTAGAAGACGCGTTACCTCTGACAGGGTAAAATCGTCAAGGATAAACGCGCGGATAAACCCAGTTGAGAAACGTGACGAATCGTATTTATCAAAAACGTGTCGATCGAATTGAATATTTGCGATGAGGCATGCGAGATAATAATATCGTTTAATGTTATGCGGCGTGACATAACATGCGTGTATCAGAAGGGATTTTTTTCTACGGTCGTACATTTCAAGACCTGGTAACGAGCAAGGAAATCTACAAAAATGATTTTTTTTCTGTTCTTTACGTTCATAAAACTTCTTCATTAACGAGCTTATTTTAATTCACTAAAATAAGCTCAAAACATCCGGGGATTTTTACTATCAAGCTAATGTGTATAATCGCGCATTGTCCCACATTTTGTAAAATGCTGCGAGATATATGTGAAACCGTAAAACAATAAAACAATCCAACAGAAACATCAAACTTTGAAAGAATTATGTTTTAATTTTAGAGAAATAGAGTATCCGCATTCCAACATTTTCAACCTCTTTCGCGTAATTTATTTCCGTTATTATATAATCGACCTGTGTATATGAATCTCGTAGATCGCAAATATTATATATTTTTAGAATGTGATTTAATGGCCTCTCGCACGTTCCATTTAAGTTTAAACGAAATGGGCGGGTTCGAGACTTGGAACAACTCGGGGCGAGTTGGCTTCGAGGAAAACGAGGTAATAACCTACCTCAAAAAGAAACGGATCGAATCGCGTGTTGGATGCGCGACGCGCGCGACCTGAAATTGGCCCCCGGCACGTGATGCGCACCATGAGAGCCCTGTGAGATAGCTAACTGTATCCTCGTCTCTCGGATTCTATACTCACGCCCTGCTCCTCCGTGCTCGGTATGTAATAATTACTCCCCCGCGTCAGCAATTAGTGAACCGTGTGCCTCGTTTTCGCGATTGTTCCTGCCTATCGTCTGCCACTAATCTGTCGAGAGAACCACGCTTTGGCAACTTACACCGTGCGATCTTACATGAAGGTGTGTTCCACAACTCGTTCCTTCGATAAGATGCATTTTATCGTCATTATTATAATCTCCCAGTATTACACCTGTTTCAGAAATCTAATTAACGCTTATAACGGTGAATTGTAATTGTTATGTTTCACGACATGAGTCAGTCATTGTTTTAACAAGTTCCGTGCTTTTTTAGAAATTTTAATAATTATTATGCCAGAAAGAAATAGGAAGAGAAGGAGAGGGAGAGGGAAATTATACATATAGTGCCCAATTTCAAGGAAAAATGAACATCATTACACATTCGATACATTAATTTTTTACGTTGCGTCTCTGATTTTCATTAATGAGATATTTTTATCTATTTCTTTCAAAAAATTGACAATTTCGAAAAATCTAATATTATCTTAAGCGAACGTAAAAACATGCCTTAAAATAAAATAATTTATCATAAGGTATAAATAAATTATTGCGTAAAAAAAGGATAAGCGAACAGTAGTCTAAAATTAATTTTAATAACGTTCAATCGTAGTGTTAGAAAAATTACAATGTTCACGATGTGAATGTCAGTGTGTAGGACTTCAATTTCAAGAAAGAAGTACGAGCCGGATATAATGGCGGTTGTCACACCGAAGAACGTGCGTAACTTACTGCTATAAATCTCACCGTAATGCGATTGCAAGTAGCGACAAACGGGATTTTTCCCGTCGCTTCCCAGGAACTTAGGCGTTTCTTCCTGAACAGTGGTATTCCGCGTTGCGTCCGCGCCGCCTGATTGTACTCATCTCGTCGAGACTTTAATTGATACGTCGGGGTCGAGAGCGCGGCAACCGGATCACTCTTAACGAGCGTCTAATCTACGTGAGGAGCGCGATATTCGCGTGATAGACGCGCCCGCCCGGACGATGCTTCTCTCGTACAGAACGAGATTCTGCAGATGTGATAGCGTGTAAATATTGATATTTTATGAATACCGCTCGCTATCGATAATCATATCGGTACACTTGCGCTTACCAATTAACGAGCGAAGTCTGATTATTCGCACGAACGGCGCTGCTTCTGCTCCTTGCTGTCACCGTTGCGCTCCGAGAAGCTGCGTGCAACCAATTTTCTTTCATCTCGGAAAGATCAAGCATCACGTAGATGGTACATACTTTACTTTTTATCGCATTTCTTCGATCGTATCGTTCCGCTTTCAGTATGTCACAGTGATTATATAACCGTTGCAGATAATTGCCATTTCCGTTTGTTGTGTGCTAAATATATTCTTTTTTATATTGTTTCGCTATAGTAAAATCATTATCAAATCTTGTTATTACGGTTTCCACTATGTATTGATGATTAGAATATTAATGCACTTAACGTTTAGCAAATTTTTCGTCGTCGCACTTTGAGATTCATTAGCTTCTCGGACGTTTTAAATGCTGCTAATTTGTTATACTGATGCTAATTCCTATTAACAAGAGTAAGTTAGTTTAGTATATCGATATTTAATATCTCTTAGATAATATTTGAAAATTAATCTGATAAGATATTAGGATATCGCATGAATCATGGATAATTTTGTGGTATTTTACACGGCGGTATTTGAATTGCGACATCAATTTTGGGAACTTTAAGGCAGATGAATATTTAAAATTTTTAAATGTGACGTAGCTTTTTCAACCAATCATCTTTCCTTTTGTATCCAACTAGTAGCAGTCCACTATGTAGATGGCATTAAGAGATGGGTGCGGGAAAGGTTGAGGGGGAGACGAGAGAGAGCTCGTCTTCACTCCTCTGGAAAGCAATTAAAAAAGACCCTGAAAAAAGGAGGAAAAAGCTCGTGGAGGAAAAACGAAGACGAGGATGACAAAGACACGGAACGGTTCGTGTTCTTCGTGGGAGAGAAGCATGGGACACGCGTGTACGTGCTAGTGCGTGCACGCACACACACACACACGATCACTTCGACGTCACGTGAAATATAACCGAGATTTTTCTTCTGGCTACACGAGAGAAGCTCCAGCTTCTCTCTTATCTCATCCTCGTTCCTTCCTCTCTTCCTCCTTTTCACCTCTCTCGGCATCGCAACAAACATCCGCGCGCGCTATCGGCTTTAACGCATTAAACGCCTTTCATTCCAATTCTTTTTTTAAATGGATATAATCTAAATGATCAAATTATACGCGAGTCCTCCTGCGTATAACTTCGATCTATAACATAAATATCATTGCATCTCTTTCGTACTTCGTATATACATATATAACGTATGTCTTCATTAAATATTTATATAAATTATCGTTAACATACACATAAAGAGAGAGTTACATGTATACATTTCATTACGTTCCCCATATTATTGCTTCCCCTCGGTTGCAACGCTTTTTCCGGTACTTTTGCGAGCTCGCGCCTCGAAAGACGAGACGTGTATGTACACCAATATATCCGCCTACGCGTCTTCCATTTCCTTTTCCTGTGTGGTTTTCCTCCTTTTCCTTTTTTTTTTTAATTTTTTTTCCCGTGCAGCAGACGCCATCGAAGGTACCGGCAAACGACCGCAAAACTGTCTTTCATCGGCAGTGCGGAACACGATAATGTGCCGACTACCGACGATGGAACGACGAAATTCGCTCGTAAATGTGAATCCGTCTAACTCCGCGGAAATGGTCGACGATATTATATAAAATATATTTGAACGAATGCACAGAGCCGCGAAAAAGATGATATTGGCGAACTTGACGTCGTACCGATGTAATCTTGATTAATATTACATAGCGCAAAAAAGATATATTTAACACAAGTTTGACATAAAATATGTGAAAATGAAAATTTTTCTTGGAGAAGCCCTACTATTATTTTATGATGCAGCATTGCCGGTTCGATAATGCTCTTTCCTTCCTTGTGTCGGACTCTTTAACAAAAGTATGCACCTTCATTTATTCGCAAACGCAATTACTCACCGTGAAATGTAGTTAATGGTGCAACTCTGAGAACGTCAGTTCTTTTTCGACTCTTTTACGAGTCCTCGATTTCGTTTCTTTTTCACCGTCGAGTAGAATCACATCGTCATTAGCTACCGTAAGTGGTGCGTATAATGATTAAAAATTATGGCACATATGATCGATGAAGGGACATGTGTTTCCGATAATTAACTTTTGCATTAAATTTCGATTAAAACGCGTAAATTAATTAATTTACGTTTCTAAATTATATTATTGCTCATTTGCACTGCGATTTTCTCTATTATAATTATTAAGGAAATGGTTGCCGAATAATTGTTATTAATTACTTCGTCTTATTAGATACGTATATCGTAATTTTATATATTTTCCTTAATTTACGAAATAATGATATTATATTTTCATTATGATATTATATTTTGAAATGATTAGTTGAATTTTATACGACATTAGTGCGATGTTGTCACAAGTTTGACTAAAGTCTTTTGACATTTAATGAAATGGATTGTAGAGGGCATTAAAAAGCTTAAATCTTGATCTGCGCCATATGTGCCAGAATTTATGCATGCAACGCATACATCACAATCCGACAGTGACGAATAGTAAAAGATTGGTTATCGTGATGTCAAAACTTCGCTCATAAATTTTGATGCGCTTGGCTATCAGAAAGTCTGTACTGACATATATGTGCAATGTCCTATTCCACTATTTTAATTTAAATGACAAAATTGATAACACCAAGATATATGAAAGTCTGATGGATCGAATACTGCAGCGTTGCTAAACAGACTTTTCATATTAAATTGGCACGTTTCATTTCTGACTATCTCAAACGTAAACCTATGCATTTATATAAAAATTAATTCAGCTGAACGAATTTTAACGATGTGATTAAGTTATATATAGATAATTAGTATTTGGAAAATGTGAAAAGGAGGCGGCAGTACAAATTCTTTTCTCATATTTTCTGAAAATCACCTAAAATGGCTTTTTCATTAAATAATATGTGCGGCAACTCTTAAAGCAACGAATCTAACATAATAGCGAAAAAAATCCGTCGATAGTTGAGTCGACATGATAATTTTTTTGATTAGACTAATCTCGTGAACGATATTGCCGTATTAGAGAATCAAATAGTTTCCATAAAGAGGGGTCTTTGGATTTTACATTCTACAATGCAGGTTGTGACTTATATACTTCTATGCATTGCAGAATAAATGCCCTTTCCTTGGTTTTATACTTAGTTTTGTTATTAACACTTATGACGATGCTTTCACCCTTGATGCTAGCACTGAATTGCAGCAATATTGCGCAATAATACCTACAGACTATACAATATTTCTCAGGTTGCGCAATATATTTCAACAAACTTTTGATTGACACAATATATTGCACAAACCTTCAATATAACCTACAAACGTTCAATAATATTGTGCAATGTCAAATATTGTGCAATAATATTGACCTACTTAAACTACGATACAAGACGCAGAACCGGGAAATTAATAATGTCGTAGAGGTAGTGGTAAGAAGCATAAAGTTCCGTCATGCAATTCATAGACAGCTTTGAAAGAACGATTAAGCACGCGCATCGATTGGTGCTCTTTCGATTGTATGATAAAACGAGTATAAAAAACAGCAAAAAGAATATTGCTTATCGAACTTTCTAGAAAGCAAGTATTATAAAAAGGAATAATTCTAAAATAGAAGAATAGTCGTTATACTTTCGATGATGATGAGGAAAAACTTGTATTTTTTAATAATAACGATTTTTCAGAGAGAGTATCTTGCTTGCTATATTTTATCTATAAATATATTAATAAAATCTTTAATGCGCAAATGCAATTTCTTAGACATCTTACAAAAGCATCAGCTTTATAATATGAATATTTTCCGAACACTTTTCTTTATTTTAAAAATAGCGAATATTTTTGTCTCAGTGTTATGTTTTTCTTGCTATTATATTTTCTAAGAAAATATTTATCACATAAATAAGTTGAGCGAGATATCATGTATCTTGAAAAATGTGTGGAACAAACCATTAAAACTAATTTCGGACTTTGATAGTGACAGAAACATTAAGAAGAATTAATGTTAGATGAGCTCGTAAGAGCTTTCAAGAGCGAGCTTCGTTCGCGTCAATTTATTTTCTCGATCATTTTTTCCCCTCGATAACTTTTGTTTTATCATCATCGCTCTGTCGGAGGTGCCTACAACGACCGCAAAACTGCTTTCCATCAGCCGGTGGGATTCGCGAATTGCCAAGTATGATTGCGTTTTGTTCGCAATCTTGATTCCGCGCGAGAAGTTATTTTGAGAAGAAAGCGAGAAAATAATTTCAATAAAGATTATACCTTCGCAACAAAGGCACACGAAAAATACGGACATTTTTTTTTTTTTATTCGCATATATTCTCGTTCTCCTGCAAATAATCCATAGCGTTGAAAAAATTGATGCTAAGAATAATAGCGAACGGTAATACAAGCTGAATGTATTTGTGCTTGCAAAGAAAAAAATTATTACTCTTCAAAACTTAGTACTTTATAACACAGTTACATTTTTATTGATATATTCACACAGAAAATGATTGTTCTTTATATTATCTTCTCTTGTTAAAAAAATGGATTTAAAAAATAAATTTGCTGTAGAGAAATTGTTATTAAATTATTATCATTCTCTGTATGTATGTACACTATGTATTTGTATATGCATTATATATAATTTAATTCGAGTGCTGCCATTGGCCTTATGTATGCATATCGATTTCATCGCGTGACATGTTTAAAATAATACCGACGCGTTTGCGCCAAATATGTAAGAGGAGAGGCGATGGGCAACCACGATCTCATCCTGGGCTGACGAGCGCCGTAATTATTACCGTCCGCAACGAGTATATCCTCGCCGTTGAACTCCCATCGTCTTCAGAAAACGTTACAGCCGCCACGGGTATTAGCTTACGACCGACCATGAAGACTCGGAAGGTCGCAGTCTTTGCGAATAACTTTTCTTTTTCTTTCTTTTTATTACCAAGATCAGTGCGAAACTTTTTACAATAACGCGGTGAAAGATATTGGTGAATGTGGAGTGTGCATAATACCCTCGAGGATCATATCGAATATCATGGGTGAATGAGAATTTAACCCTAGGGATATCATGCTTTTCTTTGGTTATATATTATAGAATAAAGAGCATTCTTACCATTGTGAACATCGTGACAAAAATTGGAATCTAAATTAATGTCGCCAATTCGTTTGATACGTGAATATCATTCTTTATAAAAATTTACGAGAAAGTAACAATTTAGAGACAGAAGGAAGCATAAGATAATTTTTTTATCATTGAACTACGAATGATGTAGGACAAACTTCTAATATAAAACTATAACTCTCCTCATTAATATCTTTACATAATCTGACGAATAATTTATTTCAGACCGCACTACACACGGGAGTTGGCACTCAGCAGCAGCTGTTGGAACCTAGAATGGCGCAATTGGAAACCCTAGAGGCTAAGGTAAGAGACCCTTGAATTTCGTAGTTTTTTGGAAAAATTTCTGAACGAAAATTGACGAACGTCGCAAAATTGAGAGAGTGTCAAAATTCATGTCGAGTTAAAGTAAAGTGGCACGAGAACGCGAGAAAGTCATCTCGCGTGAGCGTGGCTCCCCTTCTGGTTTCCGAAATCCTCTTTTTTTCCCCTCCTCGAACATGCATGGCGGCGAAATTGCGGCCGTATGGGAGCTGTTTTTAGTGGAAGACCCTTCGGAAGGAACCGAAAGCGATGTTTCGCGGTTATTGGCGGGTCGGCGTTATAGCCTCCGCCGGTTCCCTAAGCCTGTCCGGTCAGTGATTTATATGCAGATGCGTGAACCGAAACCGAGTTTCGTCCTGAGGTCCTCGTACCCGAATTCGGCTGAGGGGGAGAGAGGGACCGGGGCCCGGTACCATTAAAACTGCCCCGACGCGCGGATCTCCAGTGGCGCAGCATCCGCGCACTCGGTTTTTGTCGAGACACGATAAGAACGTGGAGATGAAGCACGGACTTGCGAGCTCTTTTCTCGACAACGATGTTTGTACGGTGTTTTCCTTTTTTTTTTTTTTTTTTACATCGCTTAAACCGTCGAATTCCTCGCGGTTGATTTACAGAGGAGATTGAAATTGAAAATTATGCGGTCCGCAATCATTACCTGCATCATTACCTGCTTTTCAACTTTCGCGCATTTTTTTATGATAAACCATGCAACGATAACGCTTTACGCAAAAAAAAAAATTCAGGATTTTTTTATTATCTCTATACTAATATCACCAGTTAAATTTCAAAAACTCATTTCAACCATGGATAAATATCAAGGAAAAATATATGATAAATATACAAAATTATTTAAAATCATAAATATATACATGCTCTATATCATGCTGCATTTTAATGCAAATATTTGAGAATTTCGATTTACTCACATGCGATTTCCTAAATTACCGTATCTGTAGATTAAAAAAAAACCAAGTTATATCATACGCAATACACACGATAAATCAGAGTTATCACTGACGAGCAAATATTTGACCAAAATAAAATCGCCCATCTCGGTATAGTTAATTTATCTGACGTGCGCGATTGCTAGGAGCATAGAGATTATCGATTGCGTTTCTGTTTAATAGCAGTGTTGTGATGACAAAGTGCCGTAGTTTGCTAATAAATTGCAGCGCTACTTGTTAGTTGAACGTAGCCTTAATTACCCCTTCGAGAAAGATTCTTGCAACCGCACCCCAATCGCTGCCGGGCGCATTGCAGTGCAGTTGAAATAATACCACCGCGTTAATTAGCATAAATACAATCGCCTTCATCGTGTAATAGGAGCTAATGCGACGTTATCAATCACACGATTCGCTCTAGCGAATATAAATCGTGTCGAGCATTTCAATCGTTCTACCGTTTTATCAAATCAGCGACAATATTATTGAATATGATTCGCAAATAGTGATTTTAAATTGTCGGTATAATCGGGTCTTAATATTATAATTGAACTGAAATAGAATAAGATACTTTTTCATTTTTGCATGCTTTAGTTGCGAATTATAAATTTATAGAGCGAATCGGGATGTAGTTTAAATGATAAAGATAAATATAAGAATTTACGAAAAAAAAATTCTCTTTCTGTACACAAAAATTCTGCCAGCGTTAACTAATGGTGTCTAGAAAGAAAGATGTAAGCAAACGTAAGAAAAAATAGCTAATATTTATCATTACATATTTACTTCTGTTTACAATATTCCTATATTTGATTAGACATAGTTAATATTTACTTCCGTTGGAAGGATCAGAGAAGTTTCTGATGGAGGAAAGATGCAAATACTTCTTTCGCATACTCATCTCTCGCTCGAGAGAATTCTTTGGTTCGGAGAGCGTACTTCTACCTCCCCACTCTATTCTAATTTACAGTTCGCATAATGTGCACCGAGATAGTTAGAATCTTATTCCGACAATTTCTAATCTCGTCCTTCAGCCATTCGCTTCACTTAAACTCGCGAGACGATAAACGCGCGCGCGCGCGCGAATCCTTTTCCATTTACACCCACTACACTCGCTTCCATCTGCATCGAATTGTATTTTGATAAATGCATATCCGCCGGTCATTATTTATCATCCATTCGCTAAGCCCTTCTTCTTGCAACGAGTGGATCCATCGACTCGAACAACAGGCACGCCCCGTACCATCGAGGCAGTCGAACGATCCGGTTTTCCTAACCAGCGTCGTTAAACCCGCGTCGACCATATCTCCGAGTCCCTCATTGTACAAAACAATTCGACATCGAACCGACCTTAACTTGGATAGTTGCGGGAGATCGCGTCGTTGCTCGCATTGTCCGAAATTGATCCGAATTATTATTATTGTTCCGCGATTCAATGCCTTCGAAGGTATAGCGTTACTGACTTTTCTATCGCGAAAGGAAACGCAGACGATCAGCGAACGATGTACCAGGATATAAAGAAATATGACAGAACAAAGAACGCTCCATTAACGAAAGAATGAAAAAAAATTACAACATTGTGTCTCAACATTTTTTCTTGTTTGCGATATGGCTTTCTCTAGGACGCGTCGCTGATAAAACGTTATCTCGTACAAACGTTGTGTAAGAAGATATATATATTTTTTTTTATTCAAATGTATTTGCGTTCGTAAGGCAAACAGATTTACGCGTTTCGAAGAAAAAAATCGCTTTCTCTGAGAGCTTTCAACTTGTTCAGTGTGAAATCCATCGCGAAATTCACGCTTGAGCGGGTCCCCACAACCGATGTCACATTTCGCGAGGCAAACGTGACGAGGGAGAGAGGCGAAGAGGACGAGAACGCCGCGTGCGGGGGGCTCGATATGAATAATGAAAAAGGACGTCGACTCGAGAAGAAGTTGCATCAACGTCGGTGGGAAGCATCCTTGCCCAGGAGCCGAGGGCGCTTTTAAGGCGGTTGATCCTCGTCAAAGATCTTTTATCCCGAGCTCCCGTGCGCGATGGAAACGTCTCGAGAACTCCGCTCCAATTTTGTCCTAGCGAACGACGGGAGCGATTACTTCTCCAAAAAGATCGAGGGAAAAGTTTTCGACACATGTATAAAAAATTTCCGCGCAACGTGTCGTATGAATATTGAACATGGAGCAAAAAATGCAAGAATGCAAATTTTAGATAATTTATAATCGATTTCGTGCAAATATGAGGGAGACGAAAAATTTCTATATCTTTTGCTTTCGTTTAAATTGTCATGAATATTCAAGTATGCGACATGTATTGTTAGAAAGATCCGGCCAGATAATAGAACACTTACAATTATATAGAACGACCTGATATATCGTGAGATCCTAAGATATTTTCCTTTCCTCTCGAACCGTTCGAGTCCGTTAATTTCGAAAACCTTCGTCGCAAGAGGAGAGAAGTTAGGTCATAATACGCCCTTGGGCTCAAGGGCCCAGACAGATCTGCCAAGCGAGATTGCGATCCCGGGAGTCACTGCCCTTAGCTGTCTGAGCGCCGATACTTTCAACCAAGTTCTACTTGGTGAAGAATACAGGATTGTTGCCCCTCGATAATCTCGCTACCGCTCGTGTCGTCAAACTCTCGTTTTGCAAACCGAGATACATGAAAGCAGAAAAGATATCTTTACACTCGTCAGACTTAATAAACCTAGAAGAGCAAAATATGCAAAATTATAATTCTTTTTTCACGTAAATAGATAAAATTTTTCGAGCAAAATTAATAATTAATCTTTAATAACGTTAAAAGATTATGCGAACTCGCAGTTGCAATTTTTCGACCGAAGTCGCGATTATCTCGTGCAACGGTAAAGTTTCTCTTTTCGAGAAGGAACGAATCGCGTTTGTAAACTTCGCGTTGCTGAGAAACGGCGCGGCGTCTTATTTCTCGGAAATGCCGGTCCTCTTCCCTGCAAATTCCGCAATAAATTTTCGTTTCCTGCGTGCTCGCGCTGTTTTTGTTCCTTTGCCGTGTGTGATGCAGTTGCGCGTCGAGAAATTCGCGGAATGCTCCGGGCGGTTTCGCAGCCCATTCATTTCCACTTCTGCGCAAGCTGGAGAGAGGTGTCTGGAAGATGCGATCTGGAAGTAACACTCACATACGTGTCTCTATTATCTTGTTATTTAGAGGGCCATTATAACGCCACATACTTTTCGCTTACGTCGGTATCGCTTTGCGAGAAAAATATTCGAGATTGTTTTGTTGAAAGAGATGTTCTGCATCGCGAAATATGTCTGCGCATTTGCCATTTTAATTACCTGAATAATAACATCAGTGCGATAATGTATTATCGGAAATAAATTAATATATGTATGTAGAAGACCTGTAATTACGACTGTGTAATGACAGTGAAATAGATTTAGAATGTATAATAAGCTAATGAATGTTAGAGTTTGCACTAGATATACGCGCGTATAGCGTATTACTAAATATTTCAACAATCGAATTTAATGCGAAGCTTTCGGAGTATAATTCGGCAATGATTCATCCGTTCTCAGTCACCCGTGTTATAGTTACGGATCAAGGTTTTAGAGCGCCCGGATTTATTTGGAGGCTGCGTCTGCCTCTCTTCCGCGCCAATCTTCTTAATCGTACCAATCTATCCTGCTAAGGATACGTCAGTCGCGATAAGGAAGCACCAGCGAGATTCGCATTCGCGTTGAAACTCGTCAGCGGAACGAAAGCGATGAAATCGACACTTTCCCTTGGAAGGGAATTATCGCGAATTTCGATCCACGTGTATACTGTTCGCGCGTTTCTTCCTCGTGCCCTCGAGATAAATGTTAGGCATCGATACATCGCGCCGCAGGTCACGACTCGCCTCTTCTGCTAAATGTGTTCCAAAACAAATGTTCCTCTCGAGTACAACGGTGTATCGTATCTTGCTGTGCGATTCGCTTGTTCTTCTCTCCCACGTGCTCACGGCTTCAAGAATTTTTTCGTCGCTACCTTTCATGATTTGAGACATGGCTTTGCACTCACTCACTCACTCGCTTGCTTTTTTTCTTTGCTCGAATAAACTTTGACGTTGGTGTATATCGCGTCTCGTCGCGGGATAAAAAGAAATTGATGGAAAGAGAATATGCACACTGCGGTGTATAAGGAGTACGTTAAACTTTAGAACACACATTTCCTTTGACGTTAGGTCGACTCCAACTTTTTTTTGCGTTGCGAAAATTTACTTTTACAACTATATAAACTTTCTTGAAACGTTTTTATATCTACTATGAAATAGAGAAGAGAGTTCAATCAAACTTTTATCAAAGAATAGCTCATTTCCGAATTTATGTATTTATTTATACCATAAAATATATTATAAAATATATTAATATTTTACAGGATAGCTGTATATTTATCAATAGGATGTTGAACTACTTGAAATATTAGATTACATATAAAAACGTTATTCCTTTTTACAAACTCATTTGATCGATACTCTTTTAATTTATTTCCGTGACAAGCATTCGTGAAAGCAGTAAATTAGTCAGCTATTTTCTTCGCTACAAGCAACATTGTCAATGCGCATGCGATTATATAATTCAACAATTCTCTTTCTTCTTCATTCTCTTCCATACGCAACATCTGTCGCAAATCGTTGAATTTCTTCAAATATAAAGAGCTATATATTGAATCGATATATGTTTTTTGTGAAAGGTTTGCGGGGTTATTTACACGCAACAGATGTGCCCTCGGGGATTTACCTTATCCTCGTCCACGTGTGCATGAGAGACTCGCTCGCGGACAGAATAGGTAGAAACTTGCGACAGGATTTCGACCTTCGTGTAAATCCAATTTAGGATCGGCGAAGCAATAGCTATTAGCTATTAACTGCGAAGTCTTGTTCCTGTATAGTCTTCATTCATAAGTTAAGAGATCTCGAGATACCAATTATATATCATACAATCAGGGACTTATGACTGGTTTCACCATCATTGATCAACTTTATTAACTATTTCGTAGCTTCAGTCATGGTTGAAGTTACTCTTTGTCTATTCTCAATTTTGATTCTGTAAAGAAAAGAATGATTGTTTAAACTGAAGGTGTAAAAGTTTATCGACGTTGCTCTAAGATTAAAGATTAATTTTTTTTGTGCTTGAAAAAGCCAGGAACGAAGAAACTTTTTGCAAGACTCGAAAGTAACAACTTGAGAAAAATCTCGAATGCAAATAGCATATCTGGATCGCGATACTAGTGCAGAATCACTAATGCGCAAAATTTCACTGTTTATCGATGCGATAATTTCTGTTTATGGTTTAAAAAAAGGAAACACGATTTATGGTATCTTTGTTGCTGATCTTTGACATCACGGTGGCGAAAAGCCGTGTTTATGGAAAGCAGGCACTTCACGACGAAGGCCGCATACACGAGGAGTCCTTTGTTAACCCGTACGTAGGCTGAAACATGCGTGAATATACTGAATACATTTTCGTATGAACTCGCTGACCTCTAGAGTCGAGAAGAATACGGATAAAGCCCTTCTTTACTCAGTTCTTTAAAGCTCTGCTACTTTAATCGTTTACTTTGATATCGATATTATAAGAGAGAAGACATTTTCCTCGAGATGGTAATTTTTACAAAATGTATTTTGTCACATGACACAGGATTTTATTAAAATATATAACGACATCGCGCGATTTATCTCTGGATTTCCAATTGAGAGCGTACTGCGAGATTTCTCTGTGGCAGAAAGGCAGTGCTGTCTCCTGTTATTCACGAGGGAGTTGGAAGTTCCGAAGCTAGAAAGAAGTGCGCGTCCACACGGCGATTACCGTGAACAATTCCTACCGTCGCGACATCATTGTTCTCAAGTGCTCCCGCGTTTTTCATGCCGCGGGTACCGCTGCCGCGTCGTCCGCGTTTCCGGGAAATCTCGGTGGCGGTGATCCGAGATGAGAAAGAAACCGTCCGCGGAAAAGGAAACGCACGTCGACGCTTTTGCTCACGCACGCACGCACGCACCGAAAAGGATAATATCGCTCTCGCGCTTAAGTTAATTATGTAAAAGGCCCGCTTTTGTATACTTAGACTGTAAGGAACTGTCACGTATGTACCACTTGGGAGAAAGCAGGGAGCCGTTACGTTCACACTGCTCCGAATCGAATTAAGTCGTGTACGCGGCAGAACAATGATTACGTATCAGGAATTATAAAGGAGGATGAAGTTTCCATATCTTCTCGAGACGGTGCTAACGACCGTTCGTGTCAGCCAGAATTAATTGCGCTATCTCGGTCGTTATCTTCTACATCTTGTTTACTTGCTAATTGCGGGAGTTAGTCGAGATCATCATTTATAGACGATACTGGATTCTCCTAATGCGTTTCTAGCATAAGAAAATTGATTTTAAACTACGCGGAAAATAGAAATCATCGATACCTTTAAAAAATTCTCGCGCATATGTTTCACTCTTTCGTGACAGGTGTTAATTTCAGTAACTTCTTTTTTTATAACAGCGTTGCCGAGGATTACTATGAATGATTAGCGGAAACTGCGGATGAAAAATGTAAGAAAAAAAAATTACGGAAATTTATATGAGAACATACCTAATTCAAAATTAATGCGAGAATGACAAGTGATGGACATAAATCTCATATCATCCGTGGCAATCTTTTTTGCACCGTGAAAAATCCTTCGTCCGAATAAACCTTATAAACTGAGTGCCTCTGACGTATCCAAATAAATGTTATGGTCTACCATTAAAAACTGCGATGGAGACAAAATTATAGGCAACTTTCATTTTCAATATATGTTTCGTAAACCTGTTAAAAAAAAAGAAATAATTCACAATTATATCTCATCACACTCAATCTCATTTTTTTGAAGTTTGGCAATCATAACAGAATCACTGAAGATCAAATTTATTAAAAATTTATTAAAAATGATAAAAATTTTCCGTTGTATAACTTCTTTCTCTTCATCAAATTAAAAAAGACGAGTCAAGAAGAAAAAGCTAAATATAACGACAGCATTGAAATGTGAAAGAATAATTAGAAATTTAATTAATCATAGAATATCCGCAAAATTGCTTGAAAGTGACATTTTTTTTGGATGATCTACATATTTTTCTAAAAATCACAGCATCTCAGACATATTAATTTTTATTACACATGACTATATCTAGCTTTTAAATCCAATATACGCGGTATACGCATCGCGAATACATCGAACGGACAGATTATGATTCCGTCTGAAAGGCAAAAAAAAAAAAAAGGATTCAATATACATGAAATTGCAGAATGTTATAAGTTGCCGCGGACGTTAAGGCCGTAATCAACGAAATTGCGCCGCTGTAAAAATAACCGGTATGAAATCTCGTACCTTAATGCGAACATTTCGGTCGTTGCGAGCTAATTGGCCGACGCGTAGGTCCCATCGGCGACAGTAGTCCCTTGGCTTTGAGACGTAATAGGATCGCACGGACCGGCTATTACCGAGCCGCGTTATCCTGTTGCGGGATACCGGCGCGTCCCGTAAATCTCGGTCTGCGATAATCCCATGGGCGAACACGTCGAGTAGCCAGCAGCTTGCCAGCGCACGAGAGAAAGAGAGGACCTTTCTTCTCACGGCCGAGAAGTGTCGCGCCGGGAGACCGCTTATCTTACACGGGCTCGAAAACAAATGTACACGGAGTCGTTGGATACTAAATCAGTACCTACGGTGCTATAAGAGTTTAATACTTGCGAAACGAACGAGGCGGCGCGTTCTCGAGAAATTACTAAAAGATCTGGAAATCTTTCTGTGATGTGCGGCGCCGGCAAGTTGTCTTCAGAGATGACCTTTTAGATAATCGCGAGGATAGAAATAAGAATAAAAATACGATAAATGTATACTATTTAACTTTAGTTACATTTTTTAATATTATATAATAAGAATAATTATTTTTGAATTGTCGCACAACTGTTGCCAGCTGCAAGCTAGAGAAAAGAATCACATACAGATCATAAAAATATTATTAATATTATCATATAAAAATATTATTGTAGAAAAAAAAATAAAAATATATAAAATATAAAAATGAAATACTTTATAAAAGGCATAATAAAAGAATTACGTTTCGCTGGAATTTTTTTTCTAAAAGAAAAGAAAGAAATAAGTACTTTAATTCTTGCGTTACCAACAGGCTATATACGTCTTGTAGAAGGAAAGAAACAAAAGGTAATAAAAGGATTAAACGTTTTCGATCTATTCAAGAGTGAAATCTTGATGTACTAAAGTAATCGGTCGTTAACAGAGCCACGAGAACGTATGTAACAATCATCCCGATGTGCAAAGAAAGTGCATAATTAAAAGGCACGGTTGTTGCTTCTCGCAGGAACACTGATTGTGAGCGTCTCTCAGTTCACGACTTCTTAATGAAGAATCGTCGATTCCCGCGAATTCGTTCCACGTATCTCTCCCGCAAGACAGAACTCGCGAGTCAAGGTCTTCGAGACCTATGACCCTTCGGGAGATTCGAAGTCACGGTACCATGGTCCTTGATACATGGTCCTTGAGAGGATACGCTGTCCCTCCTGGCGATGCAACGGAGGTCGGATGTTACCCTTCGTCGAGTGTGTACTCTCGTGATGGAGGCGGACGCGATATGGTAGTATCGTGGGCATAGTGTGTCTTGTGGACAAGACAACGGACCACCAACCGGGCATCTCGGAACGATGAACCGGATGCACCTATTCCTCGCGGAGACGTCCACCGCCACGACTTGCAAAACTCTTCGCGGTTCAAAGTTCAATGATTCTCGATTCTTTTCCTGACGTGCACGAGACGAAAAATCGGTAGAAATCGACGAGTTTTGCGACATCGCGATCGACATTAATGTTGTAGCATTCTTATCGTAAGAGTGCTCTTTCTCGATGGAAGAATTTTTCTCTCGCACGAGAAAGCAAATAATATATTTTGTGTAAATACAGATTATACAAAAGACATTAAATAGATAAATTAATTACATCACATTAAACTATTTGCGATAATTTCTGATTCAGAATCTCCGTGATTTTTTCTTGCGGATGTAAAATTAAATTATATCAAAAAATATTCTGTAAATCGAAAGTATTCACGTAGATGTTCACGTTATTATATTAACCGTTAACGACAAAATAAAACTTATTCATTCCTCGTTCGTTGCGGAGGTAACCGCTTCTCACGGATCTCATAAACCACGTGAGAAAATGCGGAAAGGTAAATCATGAGCGAACGGCGAACTCCCTGACCAAAAAGAGACATCCGGTTTATAGTCGATTTTCTGTATACGAGAGCCTGGCTGGTGGTCCGGTCTAGGACATACCGCACTTGCGAGAGTAAGAGACCTCGGTATCGGTCGATGAGGCCCCTGCCTCGGTGCAGACTCGGAGTCCGGCATTGACCTTCCTGCGCCGACCGGCGAGAGGGGCCGTAGATGCTGTCTTCTCAAGGACCATCGAGGATCGTCGTCGTGTGCAGTACCGACGCTGGAAGCCCATTAAGGCATCCCGAGACATCCCGTCCCGACCATCGTCGCAAATCATAGGTTTAATGGAACGATAAATTTGTATTCATGCCGCGTGCCGATCCACCCCCGCGAAACCCCGCTCTCTCGCCACCAAGTCGTATCCGTGTGCCACGGATGTCGTGAAAAAGAGGAGCGAAAGGTTGTACCGTGGCGCAATGAGGACCTTGCGACGAGATGGTACCGCGCACCATGGAATCCGAATAATTGATAGGTGCCAGCGTTTCTTGCCAGCACCTTCGTCGCGGATGCTGTCAAATGCCGCGCAAAAGAAGAAACCGAGAAACTACAGACTAATACAAATATGTGAAGAATAAAAGAAGAAACAAATATAGAAGAAGCTCTCATCGACACAAATGCTTCTCTCTTTCTTTCTCTCTCTCTCTCTCTCTTTTACATGGCTTACATAACTCTTTTACGTAATAAGTCTTTCATACTAAAATTTTATTACCTCACATTCCTCAATAGAATCGTGCGGTTATAAAAATTAAAGTAATAAAATAATTAAAATTGCCTAAATATTTATTAATCTCATGAGAATATATGTATATCTAATTTTAAATATATCTCTCTTTCTTTCTTTCTCTTTTTACATTAATATTATATTTTGGGATATTTTTTATGTTAATATAAAAAAATTTGTTAATATCTTCAATTTGTGTGCTCCGATTTTCCTTATATAATATTATTTATTTAAAATTAATTCATCAGCTATTAGCACTTTCATCGACGATCATTTTATAATTAGAAAAGCTAACTATTATGCTTGATGTGGAAATTATTCATGTATATCACAAGCTTTTATATCATGGCTTCCACTTTTTTTTGATAAACATTCACAGCATGAAACAACGGATTATACGCGGGGTAACGGTGGAATTATAATTTTCCACAAGCATGAATTATAAATATTCATGTCCGAGAAATTATTCGCGACGTCGTCCTGTGAGACCTATGCCCTTCGTCGTTAGGTAAATTGCTTTGCTTGTTCGCGCATGTGAGAAAATGGAGTATGTATAATGTATCCATTATATCAAGAAGAGAGAGATGATAGTTACTCTGTCTTCCTCTCTCCCTCTCCCTCTCTCTCTCTCTCTCTCTCTCTCTCTCTCTCTCTCTCTCTCTCTCTCTCTCTCTCTCTCTCTCTCTCTTTCGAGCTATACCTCGGAAAGTAGTTAATCAAACTTGTAGCATCTTGGAAAACGCCCCCAAACTCGTCGTGCTCTACTGGTTCTTTAAATTTTGCAAACTTTATTAAAAACTTTAAATAATTTTATTTGTATTATATATATATATATATATATATATGTGTGTGTGTGTGTGTGTGTGTGTGTGTGTGTGTGTGTGTGTGTGTGTGTGTGTGTAAGTAAGAGTTTATAAATATTATCTTTACATCAGAAAAGATACAGAACCAACGCAACGACATGCAAATTTATGTTTTAAATACAAATCGAACCAATAAACCTAGAGTATTAAACATATCGCCGTTACAAAATTAGTTTAATTTTTTTAATTAACTTGTAATTATATTTCTATATATTTTTACAGATGGCTAGTATAGAGGTGTCCCTGTCGACGACTCCGAGGCGGAAAAAAGGTGGCAGTATTTCCGGAGGCGTTACCTCCCCCGCTCACCGGAATAGAGATCATTATAAAGAATTGGACGCTCTCCGAGTCGCTCTGCGCGACAAAGAAAACATCATACAGACGTGAGTGATTGCTTGATTACATATCCTTGAGATACACGGTCGGCATTGAGAGAGAAAGATCGGCAGTATAGCAATTGATCACGTTCTATTCCTTTATTATAATGATCGCGCGCAGAAGTAATAAATGGGCAACGAGCGGACTCTTGATATCCTTTAAAGAGAAACGTAAGAACCGGACTTTCTTAAATGAACACCATCATAATCTAAAATTCCTCTTTTTATACATAGTAAATCTTTCAGAATTGATCTGTCGGAGCAATTTCTTCGCTTTCTGCATATAGATAAATCGCTGGCATGCCGTTCATCTTAAGAGACAAAATTGAGAAAAAAATACTTTTGTTAATTTTTTTTTTCTTTTTTATTAAAATTCTTCAATTCCTCGCTTTCTACAAATTATTTCATATCGTTCGATGTTCTAATAAGAAACGATTGTTCATTTTTTCTGAAATAATACAAACTACAAAGTTTGCTAAAATAAAATTTGATAGAAGAAACTGTTATTAAAACATAAAATGCGATAAAAGCAACGCATTCTATATAATACAATGATAAAAATATTAAAATGCTCTGTGCTCTATTTTTTTTTAAGCTAAAGCTTGTAATCTATTGTTAAAAATGGGATATATAGATAGCGAATTTATCAAAGATCTATCGAATCTCAATGCACATTTCTAAGGATCAGAGTGCAGACAATAGGGAGCAGAAAGGTATTTTCTTTCCCCGGCACGTTACGGCATTCGTGCCTTTTGTTATTTTTCAGGCTCAAGGGCCAGCTTTGCAATACGCTGAGCAATAGACTGGCATTACGCAATGGCGCGCCACCCTTGACCGAGGCCGACAGGAAAGCGGCCGAGGAACGGCTTCAAAGGTTGCGACGGGACGCCGACAATAAGCGACTGGCTATTAAGAACCTGAAGCTGGCGCTCGAGCGTCTCGACATTACAGAGTAAGGATGAAATCAAGATTTCAGCCGCGCGGCTCACTCGATCGCGTTATCGTAAATTACCGATACCGCGATATGCAAACGTCTGCTATAAACATACAGCAATATATAGACAAAACTATATGTACGTGTACGATAATACAGATAATATAGATTTTGTCAACATAATTATGATAATATAATTTAACTGGATATTACTGTATTACATAAAGCGTTAATAATTTGTTCGATTATAGAGTAATCATTGACAGAATGATCAAGATGATTAATTTAGCCAAACAATTCATTAAAAGATGATTACTAATTTATTACATTTATATCTGTAATTACATATACACTAATAACTTGATTAGCAAACATCATTAGATATACTTCAAGGATTACGAGAACTTAATAAAAATAAAGAAGAAAAAGGCAAATAAAAAGGAGCAAATTATTCACTAAATAAAATAATTAAGTTGTTACATGTATATAATTTTTATAATAAGTCAAATAAGTTATGATTGTTGAGTGAAAATAATAATTTATGTACACATACACACGAAATATTCAAAAAGTTACTAATATTGACATATAAATAATTGAAAAAAAATTATAATAGAAGTTGCCAGATATATTTTATTTGTGAAACAAAATTATTCGTCAATGTAAAAATATAAATAATATTCTTCAGAACTATAGACGATACGATCTTGGAATTATACAAAAGAAGTAATTTCAAGATCCCATATGGTCTAGTGGCTAGGATACCTGGCTTTCACCCAGGAGGCCCGGGTTCGATTCCCGGTATGGGAAATCTTTTTTTTTTCTTGAGAGAGAGAGAAGAGAAAATTTTTAATTAATTATTAATAAAAACAGCTATTTTTAAACGAAAAAATTATTAAATTATTATTAAATCTATTTTAAATTTTAAAAAAATATACGATTGCAAAGAACAAAACACTTGGCACACAAGACTGTCTTTTTTCTTACGTTAGTTTTTATAATATAAATACTTTAAATATATGCAATATTTATGTATTTTAGTAATATCGATGTTCGAATACAACAAGCGGAATTGGAGTACAGACTAGGTCGTGAGGAACTCGAGCTGCTGACTCTTCACGAGGAGAGCAGAGCCCTTCAAACTGCTTTGGAATTGGCCGAAACTCAAGAAAAGCAAAAGAACGATACAATATTCAGGTATATATTTTCTATATTTTTATTGTTAATTAAGATTTTCATAATATTATATAACATTCTTTCGGCGTTACATAAATTTAACAGAACAATAACAAACTTTTATCTGTCCTATTTATTCACGAAGAGAAACAGGAACTGATTAATTATGAGGAGATAAAGGTATCTCTCAGCATATCAATTTATATACATGATGTGACATATTTCAAATTATTTTTTTAATTTAAAATTAATTTTTCTTAACAAAAATTTAATTAGAATTGTCCATCTTTTACTACAATGAGCTTTTGTCATTAAATATTTTAATAATTAAGATATATGTACATATATATTAAGACTATTATTTAAAGCCAATTAAAATAAAACTTAGAAGAAAATAAGATTGCGTGAGTTATTTGTTACATTCTTTTCAGCAAGAGGCTTAAATTAACATTAATCACTTTGCTTGCAGCTGCATTTCCGGCTCGACGCAAGTTACGATCCACGCTGTAGAAGTCAGCGCGGATCCGAAAAGTCCTCGTTTTGGGGCCGGACCAAGAGACGACGCGATCGGCCTCTACGTCGACTGGGCCGTAGAGGATTCCGGTCTTTGCAAGGGAGACAGGTTCGCATTGTTATACCGCACGGAATTCACGAGTCATCGAATAAACATCGCACACACAGCCGCGTTCCTCCGATATACAAGACAATCTGATATAAAATCCGTGCGAATTTTTCGTTCCCTGTGCGCGCATTCGGCTCACGTAAAAATATTTTTTCCGCAATTGTCCGTTTGTCTGTTCCCTTATAAATAACGTACATATGGTATACAATTCCCAAAATCAGCATCGAATTTCAAGAGCATATATTTTGACAGATACTGAAATGATCTACTTTACGCTAATTTATTTAATTTGCAATTATAGAGTTAGTTTCAAATATCTCATTTTAATCTTTAACTTGTCTGGTAGGATCTATTAACACTCTTATGAGAGTCTTAATAATTTTTCAATGTAGAGTCAAATAACGATGTTTAAAATAATATATTTGTAACGCTACAAAATTATTCTGTAAAAATCATCTTTAATCTTCTTTCTCAATAACATTATTTAGTTTCGTAAGAATTTTTAAGAATTCTTAAGAAGAATTCATTTTCTAACAAAAAACATCCGAAGCATTTTTGTTTATAAATGTAATATACAACCAAAGTTCTCTACAATATATAGATAATATGCAAAATTTTATTTTATTAGACTAATTAATAATAAAAGCAAAGTTAAAATTTTAAAAGCTTTAAAAGAAAACAGCATCCAATTTTTGAGCTAAAAAAGATCATCTCTTCCGTGTATCAGAATATATATGCTTCTGAAGTTTAATGCTTACAAAATCAATCGATGTGTCGACAGCACCACCAATAAAACTTTTCAAACATATAAAACTGTGAGTGAAACTGTAAATCGAATGTCGACCGTTTTGTTTTATTGTTCTCCTCAGGAAAATTACGACAACGCGAATGAGATACTCCTCCGTGCTTCTGTGAAAGGATGGCGGTGCACGTAACTGCGGGAGCGAAGTAACCATTCCATTTCGCGCGCTCTTTAATCACCATCTAACAGAAATAAAAAAAACGCATTTCTGTCGACATCCATCGTAATAATTAACTGTGTCGCTCTCGAAGTTCCTGCTTCGAAATTGCGTTCCTGCAATATATTGCGATTCGGAATTCTCAATTTGCAAATTTGCAATTAGACTAAAAACAGTTTTTACCATGTTAATATTTTCCGTAGAAATTGTCCACGCATGGATTGATTTAAAATTCTTAAAAGGAATTATACCTTCAGAAAAATCGGAATTCGAGGAATTCTATTAATTCGAACACAGCTCTGTTAGCTCCGAAACGATGCAGGAAGGGTGTCGGAGGAGTCATAGTGTGTTTGTACGACGGTGGTAGTAACGTGCGCGCCTATCGGGGAAGAACAATGGAGCAATCTTGACATTCGGTTCCCAACGGGTCGCTGTAGCGTGAAGCGGCACCGGAAGTTCGCCGAGTGCCCTCGCTAATTGCACCCGCGACTTCACATGACCCCACCTTCCACTATTTTACTCAGTATATTCACTCAAGGAGATTCACTATACTAGGCACGACCAGGGCGTTCCAGGCCTGCTTACGTAGATCTCTTAAAAATGCGCATGGAAATTAATGGGTTGTTCAACTTTTTGGTTCAAAGCATTTGAATTGAGAAACGGGGTTAATTTTCGAACAAGTTGTTTTAAAATTTCATTAAAATTGAATTCAAAATCTTAAATACAAAATAAAATTTGATTTCGTTATTTATTTCTATTTGTAAAATTCGCAAAAAATCTTTTATTTTTTATCGTTTATATAATTCAGAAACTATAAATACTTTGATATTTTTTATAAGCAATAAATAAATTCCAATATCAAAGAAAACGCTTGCAAAGTACAAAGTTTTTATTTAAAAAATACACTCTACTCCAAAACTTTCTTAATTGATATTAACGCTGCTTGAAGTTTTTAGCTGCTTCTCACGAAATACTTTGCTCGGCATAATTTTTTTTCCAGTTCCCACACATTATTATTCGCTATGCGTTATTAAGCCCAGTTCCGCGCATAATTTCGCTTTATAATTTGATCATATAGAATGTAAAGTTGTAATCAGATATCACCCAACATTGCAATCGTCAGTTCGAGCTCTATTTCGAGAAAGAATAATACTGCAATCAATTAATTTTTTATCAATTATATCAATTATATTTATTATATATATACTGAAAAAAACGAGATATACCTCTCGTCTTCGTACGTGATGTATTAAATAGGTTTTCAATTATTTTTCATTAAGGGGGGAGGGAGAGTAGCCCTTTTTTAACTTCAAAGAAAACTTGTCCAACTAAATGCGATCGCTTTACAGTGATACAATTAAATGGCACACATTTTTTTCAGAATCTTGGAGGTAAACGGAAAACTGGTGGTAGGAGCGGGTAGGAGCGATTTGGCGCGGCTTCTGGCCGTTGCACCTGACGCTGCGCAAATAGTAGTCCTGCGAAAAGGCGAGTCCCTGGCGGCATTGCGCACGTTACGCTCCGATAATCTCAGACTGACGCACAGGATCGGTTATCTCGAGGAACAGGTCAGAGATCTCTTGGCACCGAGCAGAACTGAGGTCCCTGCCGAAGAGCCGTCGCCGAATCGTCAAGAACATGTACAGGTAACTTGCATTCCAGATCGTTTTAGTAAAATAAATCGACGTCGAAATTTGAAATAAACATCCGTATCAATAAGCGGAAATTTATTGAATTTTAATTGCACTTTAACACCATCAAAATTCTATTTTTGTATTTTTATCATATAAATTATTATTTTTATAGAAAAATTTTAAAAAATGTCTCACAGGAGAAGAAAACAACTTGGTAAGTTAATATTATAGTTATAATGAACGAATATAACAATGTTTATAGAAAATTACATTATTATAATTTATAATTAATCAATGTGTGAAAAAATCCCTTCCGGTTTCCATATAAAATATTTACATATTTCAATCAAGTTTCAAATACTTTGACAAGCTTGATAAGCTTTTTTTATAAGATGTTTACTAAAGAAGAAAGTCGCCCATTAACTGAAATTAGCGGCTAATAAGTGTCAAACGTAATGATTACGTAAATTAAAATTCTGAATTGCAGGTTTTCCAAAAAGGCCCTCAGGTGACGGCGTTGGTAGCAAATCTACCTGGTCTCAACGTGAGAAGTTGTACAGAATTGCGGCAGAGTTTGCCGACTGTCAGAAGCAGACATAGTGATCACTCCAGACGTCTGACAGATTCTAGAAACCAGCGTGAGCTCGATTTCTCGTCGGATGGAGTTTCGAACGGCCATCACAAATCACGAAACAGGCAGAAACATCAAGGATTACAGCTGGCCAGGTCGACGGCCAGCCTCGATTGTAAGCAGTCGCTGATGCAGTCGCAGATGCAACATCGAAGATCGCCGCGCGCCGAATCTGCCATGGACCACTTGCATAAGAGTCGCAAGAGCGTCTCGCAATTGCAGTCTCTAGAGTTTGACTCTGAGCCGACTTATTATCGCTTACAGGTATATTTCGCACCATGTATAATGATGTATGTAGCACTTGAAAAGCTTGATACAAAATTTGAGTTTTTTCTTAAAATTCAAAAACTTTTCGGATCGTTACATACAAATAAACCTAGTAATTAAATCTTGATTCATCTCTTTTTTATTGATTCATCCATTTGATAAACAAATAAATTGATAAAGCGATGTTCGATATAAAATGCAATATAAAATCTTACTACCGATTTATACATAACAGTACTTCATATCCAGTGATTCAAATTCTGACATCTATATATATATAATGTCTTTATGTGCAATATTCTTATTTTGCGATAGGATTCCCAATCTCGCGCGTCAGAGAATTCGGAAGCATCGGCAGCGTACGCTAGCTCTCAAGAGACGAAGACTCGCCCGGCGCCGCCGAAGAAGCCGTTGCGACTCTCTTTGCACCGCGCTGCGAGTCTCCAGTCCGTGGAAAGCGCGCCACCGACCGCACCGCAGCACGACATGACCCGAAAGCCCACAAAGAGAAATCATCGCGGCGATCCACCGGCGGAGAAGAGTATACCTCGGCATCTCGAGGCGAACGGAGGGGATACGAGTTCAAACTTGCAAGAATCTCACGTTAGTCCGCCTCAACCGCCTCCGAGGACACCCTCCAGAGCAGAATCGTGTCAAAGCGCGTTGCGGTGGCCTTCTCCAAAGCCGAGACCACATTTGACATCCGTACCAATGGAGAAGTGGTGCTAAACATTACTAGCATTGCTAAAGTGGTGATCACATTTATAGTGACGCATTTCTCGGATGAATAAAAGAGAAGGAGAAAGGAAGGATAAGCGAAAATGTTTCCTGAGACGAGAATTTTGAAGGCACATATCAAATTTATATAATAATTAATGCTGTTACTTTTCTATCACCTCAATATTAATTGATAATTGCACGATAATTTGTAAAGTTGATATCAATGATATCAGATGAGAACGTACAAAGATATATCTAATAAATCCTTCAGATATGCCATTCCAGTTTGGAAATAATTATATATCACAAACTAGTAACGCATATTGAAATAAGACTTCGATCCTGCTTTATTAAATTTAATGACTAACACTTTCTATTGATTGTTTATAATCAAGATTAGTTCTAAGTATATAGTAAAACGCGTTTGTGTACGTTATATTATGATACATTATATCAAGGGCATGTCATATTGCAAGGATAAAATCTAAGATTGATATCTGTAAAGAAAAGTTCTAATTATCTTTTTTTCTTTCCATCAAAAATTCTTTACGTTTATGTGTCAGGATAATTCTTTACGTTTATTTTGTTTTGTCTAACAAAATACTTGTCTTGCCCAAGAGAATGAAAAAAAAAACATAAGACTGATAAATCACATATAATTACAGACAGAATCCGTCCGACATTTGGATAAATCTAGTAACAAATAGATTGCACATCCATGTAAATGCGCATCTGGAATCTCCTTGACTTATGTTTTGTATTTAAAATACATATATTCAAATTTTCAAAAATTCTATTCCAAAGTCTATTTCAGTCAATCTCGATTAGGCGACATATAAATTATTGTAATTGGTAAATAATGCTATTTAATGCTTTCAAAAGACATATAAAATAGAATTATAGATTTTTTAATTAATGGATAGCGTTGAAATAAACACTCGTGATCGCTAAAATAATTTACCATTGGATACATGGCGCAGCAATCTAATGTATATGCATCCCACATGTATTAAATTTGTTCACATATCACAATCATTACATATACATGTGTTTACAATTCTTATCATCTTTGTAGTTTCAATAACATAATTTAATTATATTTAATTCGATTTTCCAGGAAAAGCATATTGACAAATAATATTTGCTAATATAATTCTATGTATAAAGATAGCAAATAAATTCATTATCGCAATTTTTATGATAAAATTATCGTTAAACGTTACTATAAGATTTATAACGTAATTCTATGATTATGTATTATTCTAAGTGTATAAATGTACAAAGTATTATAGCCTCTAATTTTAAAGTAGAATAATAGAGAAATGTTTGAGTACGATACATTTCACGAATATTATGTACTTGAAAACATTTATTCTGTAATTGCATAATAATGAAAAAAAAAAGATTGATTAACGCGCTGTGTGAAAATGAAATCTTATGCAAAGTATGTTAAACGTTTTAACATTAGAATGCATGTTTATGACCTTTACTTTTAGTATTGATACTGTTGAGTAAGAATGCATATATAGTGATCTGTAAGTTCTTTTTCTATACCTTTGTACGATAGTAATAAGTTACTGTGCAAATATAAATTTTCGTTTCTTAAAATTGCTAGTCCTATCGCTACTTACGACAAAGTATTCGACAAACTGTGTGCATCAATATATTGTACGCAATGTACAACATGTTTAGATTTATGAATTATAATATACATTCTATTTTGTAAGTATCCCAAATAAAAAAAATGTTTCTAGAAAAATTATTTTGACAATATTTTCAAATCTGATAAAACTACAAAATTATTATATATAGTAAAAGGTTATATATAGTAAAAAACGCATAATAAAAATATATAAATGTTTATTAAAAAACAAAATGCAATCAGTTATTTCGATACACATACGCGGCAAAGTTTTGCCACCAGGGCGTGTAACTGTAACAAACTATTGATACCTTCCACTATTCCCATATGTGTTATTCCAATTTCCTGTGTGTAAATTAATATTAAAAATATTTTTTTTAATTATATGTAAGAATAAAATAACTTTTTTAATGCATAAGATAATGTCACATGCAATTTACCTTGACAAATTTCAGCTTTAGTTTTTCATCCATAACATGATTTTTACAAACTTTGAATATGTTACCGATTATATCTTCTGCAGAATATCCCATTTTCCAGAAATGATCCATTACCTAGGAAATATAATTTATAAATGTAATACAAGGTATATATATATATCTTGTATATTAATATCTTCCAGTGTATATATATATTTTACCGTGCATGCTTTAGAAACATCTCCTTTTATACAATCATCCAGCATCTCTTTGACGATTAAAGGATGAGGTTCGTCGCAAACTTTAAATACATTTTCACCATTGACATGATTGAATCCGTTATATGTAGATTGCAGATTATTCAAAGCTTGTCTCATGTCCCCTTGAGCTGTAAATACTATTGCTTCCATACCATCGTCTGTATAGGAAATCTACAAATGATAAAATACAAGTAAATAATTTTGTAAATCAACTTTAAATCATTTATCGTTGTCTGTAATATTTTAATTACATTTTCTTTCTCACAGACTTGAAGAACTTTTGCTAAAATTTGGGCATCTGTTAACTTTCCATATCTTAACATGGCACATCGTGATTGTATAGGTTCAATAATCTCCTCCGTGTTATTACATGCAAGAGCAAATCTGGTTGTATGACTATAAATTTCCATTGTTCGACGCAATGCCTGCTGCGCGCCATCAGTCATGCTATCCGCTTCGTCCAAAATAATGATTTTATGCTTTCCTTTAGGAAGATTTACCTGTAATGTGCAATTAGAACAATCGCATAAAATCGTATAAAATGTGATATTACAAAAAAAAATGTATCCCACAATGTTCTATGTGTTACCTTTTTTTGTGCAAACATTTTGATTTTATTCCTAACTACATCTATTCCTCTCTCATTCGAAGCATTTAGTTCAAGTACAGCTTCTTTAAACGCTGGTCCCAATAGAATACGTGCCAAACACAAAATTGTAGTAGTTTTGCCAACTCCAGGTGGACCAGCAATAATAATATTCGGAGTATTTCCATGTTGAGCAAAGACAGCTAATCTGGATACAGTGTCTTCATTGCCAACAATGTCTGAGAATACTTGTGGGCGATATTTCTCGATCCTAGATACCAATAAATAATAATGACATAATATTCTTGACTAAACCAAAATCCCACAATGGGAATTCTTATGTAATCAATTAATATTATCTGTATAAACAATGCCATTTCTTTTTGCAACTTTCCAACAAGTGGTCAATATGTTCTGTGTAATTCTCAATAAGTAATGTTATGTACATTGATAATGTATTGATAACAAGATTATTATGCGGCACTCACACACATACATACAGCAAAACTATTGCGGCACTTGACACATACAACCTTCAACATATACAAATTAAATATACTAATTGTACAAGATTGACAAACGAATTAATATCTCTGAGGATCTATTACATCCCATATTATTTATCAAAATTTAAATATATCTTTGTTTTGCATAGAATCATATAAAATCTAATCAAAGATTAAAGATAACCTAAGTTTTCACAGTAATATAAAACAATTATTAGAAATAAAACTTTTTTTGCGATGATAAGACATACCATGGTAAATTTTGAGATTTATTGTCTTTCTCTTTAATTTTCGTATTGCTGTTACTTGTAGACGGTAAAATCTCAGTCTCCATAGCTTCATCAACAGCTTCATCCCCTGCCATCTTTGAATTTACGCCGGCTACGCGCGCAAACGTGGGAAAAGTTTAAAGCAGTGCAGCCAACGCGCATTATAATCATAGATTAAGAAAAATTACTGAAGGGAAACCATACAAGCTGAACAACATAAATAGAAGTAACGCATCTGATTGGTTACACCATATTGTCGACACAGTTTCCGATAAAAAATGATTAATACAAATATATATCTATATAATTAATATAATTATAATTATAAAATAGCTATATTAAGTCACATGAAGATGTAGAATTATTATATTACAAGATTATATATATTAAATACACATTTAATCAATATACTTAACATTTTACAAGCACAACCAGTATTTATAGATACAAATGCTTTCATATATATATATGTACAATAGAGACAAACTATGACACATTAAAGTCTTTTTTCTTGCAGGAATGAATGAGATTATAATTAGAGTTAAGTAATTATAAATTACACAATAGAAAAGTAAAAGTCGTGACGTAGCTGCCTTAAATATTATTTTACGCGATTATCAATATGAATTATCAATATACAGTCTCTAAAATGTATAGTACTATAGTAGATCTTTTTGTTAGCGATAATAAATTTTAGAAAAAGACTTTTATATTGAAATAGCTGTAGCTCTGACAGCAGCGCTCAATAAAGGATTTGGATCTGGTTCTTCCGTCAGGATGTTAACTTTGGCCCATTCACGCTGTTTGTTACTTTGTCGCAGCGCATCAATAACCGCTTGCACATACAGACCATCTTCAAATGTAGAAGCAGAAAACACTGGTTCTTTAATCCAACCTCTTTTATCTTCCACAGATTGAAAGGCTTCCCTTAATGCCGCGATCATTTTTCTAAGTCCTTTGATGTAAGGCCTTGGAATAGAATCGGCAATCGGCAAGGATATCTCATGTAAATCTTCCGTATCACGATACAAGATTTCCTCTTGTCCACCGCGACATCCATATAAATCTCCACCACGCACAACCAAATGATTTCCACCACCGCATATCAACACTTCTTGGGAAAGCTGACCTTGCAAGTGATTACTCAGAGTAGCTGTTACCAAGGTACCGCTGCTTAATTCCATTTGAAAACTACAGAAATCTGGCGATGTGATATGCCTGATCCCGTTAATGTATTTGGTTGTTTGGGTAAATGTTCTTACAACAGCATGCACTTTTGAAGCTCGTTGACCCATCAAATGAAAGATCAAATCAATAACATGACTGCCGACTAATGCCAAGATTCCTCCACCCATTGTATCATCGCATAGCCAATCGTATCCTTAAAAAATTGTACAAATATGTCTGGTTTAAAGTAAATGTTATTTCAGTATATAATTTATAAAAATATTTTCTGATTTATCAAACAGAAAATATAAAGAAAATGTCTTGTAACCGAGATATTTAAATTCCTCAAGCTTTATGGAAAGAGATATTTGCAATTATCCTTCAGATAGTTATTTCCAAACGAATAAGAAAAGAGGGAGAGAATTATTAATAATTTTTACAAAATATTTTATCGTTAGTTCAGTTTTGGAATTTTTCATTTTTTATTTCTTCTCTCTTTGATAAAATCTGCATAATGTTAACAACTCTATAATCTACAAATATAAGAATGTAAAAATTTGTATTCTTTTTATACTTACCATTGTGCAATAAACTTCCCATATGTACTCTTACTTCTATAACTGTTACAGGTCCAGCCAAATATCCGTCCTCTAACGCCTTCTTCATATGCACAAAGGCAGGCAAGAACCTTAAGCTGTGATTGACTATGCTAATCAGGGAAGGATAATACTGCGCAGCTCGTACCATCTTCAAGGCCTCACTTTGGCTCAAGCCTGCTGGTTTATCGCACACAACGTGCTTTCCAATACCCAGGGCTTTAACAGCGATCTGGGAATGCAAGCTCGGGGAGCACATGATGAAGATCAGATCCACGTCCTTCCTTAAAAGGACATCGTCTATACGACTGGTGTGAAACGGTATTTCGAGATCGCTCGCCACTTTCGAAACTTCCGCCAATGTGCGACCCCAAATAGCTTCAATCCTGAAGCCCTTTTCTCTCAGAAAAGGTATAATGATCCTGACGATACTTCCTGTGCCAAACACTCCGATGCCAGGTAATGTCATTCTGAATGTATGGAGGTGCATATATTCGACGTTTCTCCTTTTTTCTTCTGTAATCCAAATTTAACCTATATAGCACAATACAAGTAATTACAGCCCGTTTCTCTCTCTCTCTCTCTCTCTCGAATAATCAAGACGTCCTGCTGATAATTTATTTTTAATTTTGCTCGCGTACATTCAGCCACTGTGTTCCTTTCATTTTTGAGACTAAAGTCTAACAATGTTTATCGCATTAGTAAACTGCTGTTTATAACATGTTATGACACATGAGAGCAGCGAATGGACCACAGAGTATGAACATAGCTATTCGCGCGCGCATGATCCAATTCACAAATAAACATACTTAAGGCTAATACACACACACACATACACACAGATTCACAGATGTGTATTAATGGGCACTGTTGGGCACTGTGTTCGTTTTTTTAAATGTTTTTTTTATGCTTCTTTAGTCGTTCCTCTTCGCGCAAAATACATATATTTGTATATGTATGTACATACATAATGTACATACATAATTCTCGTATATATATGTAACATTTCATGAATTATATGCGCTTCTCAAATTTAAAGTAAATATTATAAACATATTATTTAAAATATATTTAAAGAAAATATTAAACATATTATTCATATTCAATATTCCTAGACAAGACTCTGTCTCGTAATACTTATCAATTCTGATAATATGTCTTATGTCATTAATACTTTCTGCGTACATATTATTCTTATCAATCTTGATATATAATGAAGATAATAATGTATAAGCGCGAGCTTGAGTCATCGCGTTATTGACGTTTCTCTTTTAAACATCATAATTTTTATTGCACGATAAGAAACGCCAACAACAAATGCGTCGCCAACGATTAAAGTTCTCTCCGGATAGCTTGCATAACAGCATAATACGCATATACAATGAATAATCAATCAATCATAATTATACGAATGTATGAAGAAAGTAATGAATATATATTCTCTTGACATATATAATTAATCAATTTTTCTATGCATTATGCAAATTCTCGCCTCGTCGACAGACGAACACCGGAATCGTTCTTATTTTATTCTGTGAAAAGTCGCGAATATACGAGAATGAGATAAATAAGACTGATTGTGAGATTGTCAGTTTATGCGTCTATGTATATTCTTATATCGATGACTGTGCCATTGTCATTGATTAACCGAAGCCGTACCGAGCGCGGCCGAACGTTGACGAGCGACTAGCCTTTGCTTTTAATCCGCTGTTCGCCTCGCGCGAGTGTAGTGTGTGCGTGTCCATCACACGTTTTTCCGAATATACTCTCGCGATTCCTTAAAATATGTAAATAAATACGCGACGATCGAGCGCTACGAATCGGCGGGAAGCGTTGATCTTCGACTCCGTGGTATTCCCGCCGCGATAAATAATCGCGCGATCATTAAACGACGTGAACGATATGTCGGAGGTACGCAAGAGAACGGTCGGCGATGCGTCCGAAACGGCGCGGGACGTTAGCGACGATCAGGTAATAAACGAGTACGAATTCTCCTCGCGATTCGGGACGGCAGGTCGGGAATGTTGAATCTTTTTACGATTGTTTATTATACTTTTATACGTCGTTTACTCCGACACGGCTATCGATCTGCGCCGTTGGCGCGTACGATGATAGGTATTTGACAGCTACCAATACTCGTGTAGGATGTTGTCCGCACACACTATTTTTGAAGCCGCTTTGTGTGCTCTGTACATACATGTATATATATAAATATGCCGCGTATAATTGAATGTATACGTACACATATATACGCGCATGCAAAACAATTAACGCGTCTTCTGTCACATGCATTTCATTGTCCCTACTTTTCCGCTCGGTTTGCAAACGTGATGCTTACTCAACACTTTTTAATTAAAAGAAAGACATGTATATTCTCTGTTAAGATGGTTTAATTATCGTGGATATATATAATATAATGGATATATATATATATGATCTCCAGTTTAATCTAATGCAGTCCTGAATATATTTTATATCTAAAAAATAATATTTTGCTCTGATGATTTGTGTGTATATTTTTAATTTTATAAAATAAAAATATAATATATATATATTTATTTATTTATAATAATACTCGTACATATTACTTATATTTTTTTATTTATTTGTTTTATTAAATACTTATATTACTTGGATATTTATTAATATATAACATATATCGTAAAATAAAATAATGCTATATTTGCATTAATCTTTTTTTTTTTAAAGTAATACTGTTCATAATATCTTTAAAACACATTTTCCCTCAGAAAGAGGATGTTGAATCCGAAGATGATGCAAAATTGGAGGTAGAAGAGTTAGCAAAGACTTTGCCTCAAGGAACTGATCATACTCCACATATTTTAGGTTCCGTTCTCTCTGGTCTTCCAGATCGGTAAAATACATATATTATCTCTCATTTGCAATAAACTATTTCGATTTTATATGAATAAATTATTCTAATGATATTGCTTTCTCTTGCAGTTGGCAGAATTGGATAATTAGAACTATTTTTACTTGGTTTATGATAGCTGGATTTTGTTTTATTATTTATGGGGGTCCGTTAGCATTGATGCTTACAGTAAGTTTCCTTACAAATACTTTATAATTAAGTATAATACAATAAATCTTTTTATATATATCTTTTTTATTTAATATCATGTTAATTTCTAGACGTTGATTGTGCAAGTGAAATGCTTTGAAGAAATTATTAATATTGGATACGCTGTATATAGAATTCATGGTTTACCATGGTTCAGATCTTTATCATGGTATTTTTTGATAACTTCCAATTACTTTTTTTATGGAGAAAATTTAATGGATTATTTTGCAGTGGTGATTAATCGAACGGTAAGTGTGTGTTGTTTTTTTTTAACTTTGAATCATGTAATTTATAGAAAATATAAACGTCCCTACAAAATTCTGCTACTATACTGTTTACTTGCGGTGTTTTAAAAAAGAATAAAGATCATTTATAGAACACTGCTACATATGTTGTGAATGTTAATTTAAATCAATAACAAAGCCTTGAGACAAAGCTTTATAGCAATAGTTTTGTTATGGCTTCATCATTTTGTGGGGTTTCTCTGTTAAAGTTATCTAACAGAAATAACAAAATGAAGGAAAAATAATAAGAACAATGAACTATGTAAGAAATGAATATGTTGTATATAATGCAGATAAAATAATTATAATTTTTTTTTAGGGATATCTGCGCGTACTTGTTACATACCATCGATTTGTTTCATTCTGTCTTTACATTGTTGGTTTTGTATGGTTTGTACTCTCACTTGTGAAAAAATATTATATGAAGCAATTCTCTCTATTTGCTTGGACACATGTTGCATTACTTATTGTTGTGACACAGAGCTATCTTATTATACAAAATATATTTGAAGGATTGATATGGTATGTATTTACTATCTACCAGAACTATTGCTACAATATATCTTCTTTATATATATATACATATAGATGTACTTCATCAATTATATCAATTGCTTTTAGGTTCATTGTCCCTGTTAGTATGATTGTGATAAATGATGTGATGGCATATATGTTTGGTTTCTTTTTCGGACGAACGCCATTAATAAAATTATCTCCAAAAAAGACTTGGGAGGGCTTTATTGGTGGTGGTATCTCGACTGTCATATTTGGATTAATGGTAACGTGTTTTTCATACAAATAGTAAAGAAAAATAAGTTCAGCTATTGTATATTAATATGATCTTGCTTTAGATGTCTTACGTCATATGCCAGTATCGCTATTTCGTCTGTCCTATCGAATACAGTGAAGCTTTAGGAAGAATGACTATGGATTGCGAACCATCAAGTTTGTTCCAGCCGCAAGAGTATACATTGCCAAAGAGTCTTCAAGTGATATCAAGAATGGTAATATATTTTTATCTGAGGAATACTTTAATCATATGGTGTATGAGTACTCAATTATCTTTCAATATATGTGCAGTTCAATGGAAAGTCCACTTTGACGTTATATCCATTTCTTCTGCATTCGTTATCGATGTCAGTATTCAGCTCCGTAATTGGACCATTCGGAGGATTCTTTGCTAGCGGATTTAAACGGGCGTTCAAAATTAAGGTAATTTAATGTTATACTTTATTAACTTATAAGCGTTTGTGTATGGTGATATTTTGACAATTACTGATGTTGATGATGACTTTATAGGATTTCGGTGATGTAATTCCCGGTCATGGTGGAATAATGGACAGATTTGATTGTCAGTATTTAATGGCAACATTTGTGAATGTCTATATTTCTTCGTTTATTCATACTGCATCACCTCAAAAATTATTGCAGCAGGTAAAGTAACAGTAAAGTTGTTTATTTTAAAGTGTTAAGTTTTATCTATATTAATCTTTTTTTGTATTTTATATTAATGTACAATAAATGAATAAATTTAGTTTTTTAAAGTATATGTATTTTCCGATCTAGGTTTATAGCTTGAAGCCAGAGCAACAGCTGCAGCTTTTCCAAACGTTAAAAGATTCGTTGGCAAATAGGGGTATGCTAACTAATTAATATTTTAAGTTAAAAATGTATTTAATGGCAAAACTGCTGCAGGGATTATTTTTATCTATTAGAAAATGTTAGAAAAGATTTTCTTTGTCATCTTTTCTAATATTGAACAAAACATTATATGCAGTGACAATGCAAACACAGTATCAGATAATTATAACAATTTGTTAAGCTACAATTAAAGTTAAATAACAATTAAAGTTTATTTTGTAATTATATACAAATAAGGGTTATATATTACAATGTGATAGGCCTGTCTAATTGAAGTCAATGTGGCCAGAGATGAGAGATGATATTTCTCCTTTATCTCATTTTTTATTAAAAATAAAAAGTTGATGCATTTTGATATATTAGAAAAGGAGCCTTTTTATTATATTCGATCTTCCTTGGAATTTAATATTATTAAATATTAAATTCGTTTGTTTATAACAGAGAACATGAGATGCACGAATAATGAAATAAGTTAAAATTGCACGGTGTGTAAACTTCTGTGATTAACTCTGGCCTAAGAGTAATCAGTTGGATGGATCTATCATAATTTTAACTATATTTTTCGTGCATTCCACAGATAATCAAATTTTTGTCAAATGCAGTGGTTTATATTAAACTATGGCATTGTTGGAAATGTGACTAATATTTTTCTCTGAAAATCGAACCAAAGAAAGTCGCACATTAGAAAAATTCTATGTTATACACAATAGCATTTATGCAAAATTTCTATTTTCTAAAACATCTGTTTATCGCTTTTGATTAGATATTACAAGATGAAGATTAAGAATACAATTTTTATGTACTCTGCTTAAACCAGATATCTTTACTTGTAATAAGCAGATCTCAATATAATTTATATTTGTAATTGTGCATTTAAAAATTGATATAATAGAAACGAATCTCGTTTGTACATATGCATACATTTTCTTTTTTTTTTTTAGCTAGAATTGACATAAAAATGTTAACAATTCTTTGTTTTTTGGTTAAATGTATCCTTTTTAAAATTTTAATGTTTATTGCTATGTGTACAAGAAAATATTCGACACTAACATAATTTGTATGTTGTATGTATGTACCATTGTTGATGTTATTAGATAAACGGTTCTACTTAGAAGTTTAGCATTATGCTTTCTTCTTGTTATTAGATATAGCATTCATATTCATTTAGGGACAGAAAAATAAAAACTACTTGTTGCATCTTAAGTTATTTCAATTTGTCTCGCATATAATTTATCTTGCATGTTACTATCATTGAAATACTAGTGATATACGAATAGCTAAAGCCGAGACAGGTAACAGTGTTGGGTATTGCATTCAAAAGATCTCAAAAATTTTTCTGCTGCAAACGTAAATACAAATATCCATATATTCCATGTAAATGCAACATGTCTTATAGTCTATAAGAATAAATTATCTTGTATTTTCATGAATAGTTATGGAATGCATAAATCATTTAGCTATTGTGTTTTCGTGATTATATAGTACTTATGTTGCATATATAATGCTAAACTTCAAAATATTGAGTTATTATGATATTTTATATATATATATATATAATAATCAGCACATATATATAGAGAAAGATATATAAATAATTATTCAGACAAATCAATCTCCATCTATTGATCGCCATTTCCAAGTGGGAAATAAAATACAAAATTAATGAAAATAGATTTTTGTGTCTGCCATATTTGTATTTGTATTAGTATGGTGAACATACAAGTCTCTATGGTGGTATTGTATAATTGATAAAAATATGGTCAGAGTACCATAATTTAATATTTTGCCTTGTCATGCAATACATGAAAATATACAAAGAGACATTGGTTGAGAAATGGTCTTAAGAATGAATGCGTTTGATGGATGTCAGTTAAAATTATTTTACTGTGCTTTAAAAATTAGTTTTAATATTATCCATAATTGTGTGCCAATCATATTTCAAAGAAAAAGAGATAAATATTCTTACATCAATTGTATGCACTGAATGATATGGCACAATTTAAATTAGCTTTCTGTGATTAAATTAATATAAATTATGTATGTTTTGTATCGCTAAAGTACACACACTCGGATCTCTAAATATAACTCCTTGCTTGGAATAGCGCGCATTAAAAAAATTAATTCAACAAATTTGTAATTTACTTGTAATGTAATCAAATAATTTGTAATTCATTTGCATTCATTTTTAACATCTTGCATTTCGATTTTCACTCTTATTGTTAGTTTCATTATTATTATTGTTGTGTGATGATGATATTATGTAGTGTCATTTCTTCCCATTGCTCGCTATTTCGAGGCACATTCTATTGAGATCTAAGTGTAAGAGTATGTTCTAAAAAGAATATGTAATATGTAGCTTATTAAAAAATGAGTTTGTAGATTTCTTATTTTTAAATGTTTATGACGTTTCTATAGTAAGAATTTATATTAGATTTTAGGGATCAGAGAAATATAATGACAGATGAATGGATTAAATATATATATACGTATATTTATTTAATAGAATATAAAAGAAAAAAATATATATACATATACATGTATAGATGGAAATTATGTGAAAAAAAAAAATGTGTTACAAAATACATAAGATTTTGGATTCAAAGAGAGTAACTTAAATTTTAATATATGATAATATATTTATGTAGCAATAAAAAATAAATTCTTGAAAAATTAATGCGTGTGCGTATATGTATACACGAATGTTTTATTATGTGTATTTTACTTTTTTATCATATTCTGTTATATATAAAATTATTTTATTTTATTTCACTATTTTTATCTACATTATATTACAGGGTCCAAAAATTCTTCTATTTAAAACTTGTTAAAACTGAGTTTTCTCTCTCGGTCTTTTATTTTAAAATTTTTTATTAGAAAGATAGAAGATACGTGTCACTACGCATATTCAAAATCTTTTATGATCATATGACAAATATAAGTAATGAGAGAGCAGCGCAAGATGCAGCAAAAGGAGAGTTTGAGTTTAGAGAAAAACAGCTTTAATAATAGAGAAGTTTGAATAGATGATTTTTATTAGATCTTTTATCCACGATTGTATTTGTATTAATTCTTTTGCATATAAACAATCTTCTACGATTTGGGTTGGCACCGATTGGACAAGATAAGGTCCAATCTCACTGTCACAATAACCAATCGTCTCCCATTACATACTAATTTCCGGAAAACTGAACAGCTGATTGGCGTTATTGCTTAACGTAGTTACCTTCTATATACAGGAGGCTTAATGGTTTATGCAGGAGCCAATCAACTTATCGCTTTTCCGTTGGCTATTGCGTCGTTTTAAACATGTGATATGTGATGCCGAGCGTACCGGAATACGTCAAAAAAATATCTTTAGATTAGACAATAGATTATATAGATGATAATAAAAACAAACTTGCAACTAGGATAGATTATGAAAATCGAAGTTAAAATGCTTCGGAATTCAATATAGATATTAAGTAATATTTAAGTTGTTTTTCGATTTAACTGATTGACAGCTGTATAGGTTATGTTAGTGCTCTTCGAATTTTTTTCAAATATTTGTCTGTTATATTCTGATAAATATTTACAATGGTGTCAACACGAGGACCGAAATTTAAATTTTGTGATGGAGAAAAAGTATTATGCTACGAACCAGATCCTACAAAGGCAAAAGTATTATATGACTCGAAGGTAATATACATATTGTTAAATATATATTTGCATTTAATTTGCAAACAATAATTACAAACAATGATGTTATAAATTTGCAGGTACTTGACGTTATTGTAAATAAAGATCAAAGAGGAAGAAAAGCTGTGGAATATCTCATACATTTTCAAGTGAGTTACAAAAAAATTTAATAAATGCTATACAGTTGTAGGAATTATATTAGAACTGGTAATATAATACTAAAAAATATACAATTTATTTATTATTATTATATATGTAAGGGTTGGAATTCATCTTGGGATCGTTGTGTGACGGAAGAATATGTGCTTAAAGATACAGAAGAAAATCGCCAACTTCAACGAGATTTAGCACAAAAAGCACAGCTTCAACTGTATGTATTTTTAAAGTTGATCTGATATGTGAAACTAAGAAAAAAAAATTATTATATTATCTATTTCAATAAAACAGTGGTGCTTATTTATATCGCCGTGAACGCAAGAAAAGAAGTCATAAAATGTCAGAACGTTTAACTGAAACAGAACATCAAGAATCTCGTCGTAGAGCAAGAAGCGGTGGCAGCCGAGCTACATCAGCTACTACTGGATCTTCGGAAGACGGTAGTTCAGGCCAGCATGCTGATTATGATACAGAGGTAAATATTTAATTTTTAAATTACAGTCATGAATAATCAAATGATGTAAAAATTACATACTTTATAATAAAGAAATATATACAGTATCTCTAATGCTTTGAAACAGCTGTTGATATTAAATAAGTTTGATAATATACTTTAATTGTCTTGAGAATGTATACTTTAATCAGCAATAATAATTATTTTAATTGTACAATGTAATTAATCTAAATATTTACACTAACAGTAAGTAATAAAGCAAAGTTTAGATAAGAATTGCATATATAATTATAATTCAGGAAGTAAACACAGAAGAAGACACAGAGAGTAGCTCTGATTACATGGGTGAAACAAGTGACGATGAAGACAGTGGTGGAGGTAGCCAATCTGGAGCCAGTATTAAACCAGGAATTGATATTGATATAGGTAGTACATTAAAACGGATTTTAGAACAGGATTATGACCTAATAACAAATAAAAACAAGGTATTTTTTATTGAATAGTTTTTCAGTAATGTATAAACTATAATACATCTTATACACGCGCGCGCGCGCGCACACACACATTTTTTTAGATTTTATTTAATTTTTATTTTTAATTGAAAATTTAGAGAAAAATATTTATTAATAACATTTTAGCTTATATATAAATAACTAAAGTCTTTTCACAAAAGACAAAGGATAAATATCATTAATATTTATTTTAGCTTGTGGTTCTTCCTGCACAACCTACTGTGATAAATATTTTGGAATCCTGGGTGCAACATTTTACTACAACTCAATTGACAAATATTCCAGAAAAACCTCAACGGAATAAAGCAAATAATACAATAGAAAAAACAGTGAATGAAGTAAATATATGCCGAGAAACTGCGGATGGTTTACGCATATATTTTGATGTCACATTATCTCATCTTCTCCTATATAGACAAGAAAAGGAGCAATATTGTTCCCTGAAATCTTCTTTATTATGTAACGAGCAAGCAAGTGTTGTTGCAAGAGAGGAATCAATTGAGTACATATGCATTGTGTTTTTTCTTCTAACATTATAATGTTCAAATTAAAAATTTGATTAATATTTAATTTAGATTTTAAATTAAAAATTCAATTGTAAGATTTATTGTTTGAATTAATAAGAAGATATCTATATCATTGTAAGGAATCTGGAAACGTCAAGAGAAGAATTCGAAGATGCAGAATATGCTCATTTACCACCTTTTCAAGAACATGATCCGGAGATGGATAATACAGCTAAGCCATCAAACAATTCTAAGCGTAGATTGCGATCGTGTCGTGTAAGTTCAGTCGATGAAAGCCGGCAGTTAAGATCGTATGATGAAGGAAAGCAAGATGGCGGTAATTTATCGAGGTAATAAAGTTTAATTTTATAAATTAGATTGTTTATCTTCGGCAATTCCTTTTATTTTTTGTGAATATCTCTTTTATTAAAACTAAGTTACGTTTGCATACTGTAACAGAAATGTTTTTATTTCTTTTTCCTTTTTTTTTTTTAAACTAGATATAATGTTTTTATGATTGTTTTTGTTTTAGTAGCATAGCAAGTACAAGTTCCCGTTGTTCTAGCCCACGAGGTGTAACACTAAGAATGCCGCCCGTTGTTACATCCGCTCAAGTAAATGCTTTACTTCAGCAATCAAATAAATGGAGATTAATGCCTCAAGTTTCGAAGCAAGGCGAAAATTCGACAAATCCGTCTACTTACTATGGTGTCATTCATTTAACTAGATTATTTGGTAAGTTATCTTTCACTTTATGCAAACATATATATATATATATATATATATATATATATATATATATGCGCATGTAGAGCATACATTGCACATGCAAAATTATAAAAACTTGCATATTTAAAAAATAATTTCAATTTTGTCTTTTTTTAATTTCAGTTAAGTTACCTGAGTTATTACAATCCACAGATATGTCGAGCGAAAAATTGAAAGTACTCTTAAAATATTTGGACATGTTTCTAAGGTAATAAAATATAATTATAGATGATTAAAATATAGTTAGATACTTTTTTATATAAACAACACGATTAATGAATCTACAATTATATACAATATCAAAAAATAATAATATATTATATATTTAGCTATCTAGAGATGCATAGGGAGTGGTTTGGAGAACAATTTTATATGCAAGCGGAAAATCGAGCAGTACCACAAATGAGTAATGTTTAACAATATACAGCATATATGTATAACAATACATTACTTTCCTTAATCTAAGATGTGATTATGTATAACATTATGTACAAGTATTTTTGTGTGACTCGAAAATCAATACAAAAATTATCTTTTTTTATAACAATGGATATTTTTTATGTATAAACCTTTATTGATTTATTAGCACAAAATTTATCAATATGCAAAATGTCGAGTAAATGTCGTTCTTTATGTATTATTATTATCTTTTTTATACTATCAGAGTTACGGGTAGTGTAGAAAGATCGTGACAGATCGTGAGATAAATCCAGCGCGTGCGCAAGCATCAGCTGATCTCAGTAGCACATATGTTTCACTGTAATAAGGGTATCATACCCCCTCACGAGCAAGGAATTAAGAAATGTTAAAAGAAATAATATGTAAATTTCTATCAAATCAAAATAATTAAGTTTATTAATTTGCTGTGTCTGCAGCTGACTTATTAGCATTAATAGTAACAAAGAAAGATAGATTTATTGGTTTCCAATTTATAATTTCCTAGAAGCGTCCTTTATTGCACCTAGATACGAACCTACCGATGGACGGTGACGTCACTCACATATGCGCACGAAAGTCCGATCGGTGGGATTTGTCCTGCACGATCTTTTTACTTTACGCTGCTGGGCCAGTTGTTGCCGGTAAACATCTGGATTGCAATTTAAACTTCGCTTGGTGAGTATAATCGTACGGATTAATGATATCCGGTGCGTGTTTATACCAGTTCATACGTTCAACGAAGTTGGAAGTTTTTTTTTTTACAATAGCATTGACTTTTTTTTTTTCACGTAATTAATCGCATGTTTTAACCGCTTCACGCTTGCGAACAATCAAAAAGAGTCATGTCATCGAGTGCATCCTTGCACCGGATGCACCGAACGTCATTAATACACCTGATTGTATGTACGTAGCATGTAAATTATACATCTCGCTTGCTTTGTGTACAGTGACTCACGGAGATGGGTTTACAGGACGCCGTGTATACAGCAGTCACCGCACCGTTTAACGTAATTTACAAAACGAGTGTGGGATCTGCCTCGTATGCTTTGGGTGCGGCTTCATCGGTAAGCTGCTTGCATATCTCCATTCTTATTATCCTTGTAAATATGTAAATGAACAATGAAGGAATCTCGCGCTAATCTCTTCAATCGCTGCTCACTAGATCCATCTCGCACGGCATCAGACGATTGGTGGTTTTTTTTTTTTTTTTTTTTTTTTTTTAGCAGTGATATGATGTGAAATAAGTATACTCGAGCATTTTGTAGTGTGTAAAAGAAAAAAAAAAGAAATTTTGCAAGAAAAAGCATACCATGCAATTGAAAAAAAAGGAAGGACCTATTGTCAGACCTATTGTGTGTTATTGGTCAATGTAGAAAATATCACCTTTAACTGGATTACAGTAAAATTTGCACGCTTATTTGTGTGCTGACATGTTACAGTTTGCCGCAAATGCAGTAAGCTTAAGATTAATGTTATACTGACAACTTTGTCATTTCGTTACAATTAATTTCTGCAATCTCACTGTCGCATACATTAATCTTTGACATTTAATGGATTGTTTTACATTTTTATGCTTGTCTATTAGAAAAACAATGTCATGTTGTTTATCATTTTTCCTTAATACTTATTTATGTATAAATAATCTTAAATATTTTATCTGTTTAATATCTATTAATTGCTAATAATAATAATGATAAAAATAAATAAGCAAAAACTTTATGTATAACACTTTTCAACTTTAATTATTTAAATTTGGTAAACTGTTAGTAGCTTTGTATATGTTAACAGCATGAAAATATAATATATTCTCTATTTGCATAGAGTATATAATAAATAATTTTTTATAAATATAAAAATTTTATATTTTTACGAAAAAGCTAATCATTTACCAATTATACAATCCCTTTTATAGGCGACGAATTACCTGGGATTAAAACCCAAAGTTGAAATTAAAATGGCACAACCTGTACCTTTATGGAAATTAGCCGCTGCCAGTGGTCCTTACGTGAAGCTCGCAGCTATCAGTGGTGCAGCAGCAGTGATTCTTGGCGCCGTTGGCTCCCACAGTAAGTGAATTACTCGGTATAATCGCATTTGTATTATTTTAAACTTGTGATGTGTGAATGTAAACTTTAGATGAATCTGCTTTTGCATTGCAGGACATTATTCCAAGGATGAAGTAGGGAAAGAGCAACGTCGAATTTTCGAGACGGCTAACCGGTATCATTTCATCCATACGTTAGCTTTGTTAGGATTACCATTGTGCAGATACCCAGCTGTGGTAATGTCACTATATCTATCTACAATTATATCATATCGTGGAAGAGGAATTACATTAATATATATAATTATTTCATGTGTATGTTTTCAGGCTGCTACATTTATACTATCTGGGATATTACTATTTTGTGGTAGTTGCTATTACACTGCATTTACTGGTAACCGACGATTCAGTACGACAACACCAATTGGAGGATTCTGTTTTATATTAGCATGGTGCAGTATATTTTTTTAAATATTGTAAAATAAGTTTTCATACAAGGGAATAAAGAAAAACAAAAATCAAAGAACATGACACAGAAAGTTGCATGTAAATGAATAAAATATTTGCTAGCATTAAGAATGGATAATAAGAGTTAAACATTTACAAAAGAAAAAAAGGAAAAAACAAAAAAATTCTAATAGTATAAGTTATATAAAATAATTTTTCTATGTAAGTACATATTGGTATCGGGCATGTTTGAGCTAATAAATTATATTTTTTATTTTTAAAAGATATATAAAAGTAAAAAAAATATAATTTAATCTTCCTTTAATTCCTTAGAAAAAAAATAATAGTATGTTTCTTTTATGTAATTCTCGATTCCTATATCTTATCCAATGTATTTTAGAAGATGCATTCCTTGAGCAAATTTATTATTACTTGTATTTATTAAATTTTTTTTACAAAAAAAAAAAAAAACATTTGATTTGAATAAAGTAAAATTCGTTTATACTATTGAATCGATATAAATATATCTTTTGTTTGATAATATTAATGACATAGGTTTGTGTGTGGCTCGTGTATCCTGAACTGTTACACATTTTATAAGGATATATAGTCAGTTTTCCTTCTATATGTATTTCTCCTGTCGATGAATCATTTGTTTGCAAAATATATACGCAAATTGTCTCGTTAAAAAATTGGAAATTTAAAAAATAATTATATAAATATATCGTTCACGCTTTGAAAATATAAAGATATAACGTAAATCGTCGTGTCAGTGTGTGGTATATTTTTAAAAAAATGCAGATGTTACGTTTTGGTTTATTAATAACATAAAGTAAATTGTAACTTCTGTTTTTCGCCGATAATCTCAAGCGAGCCGATTGTTCTGGAAAATACAACAAAATCGAGAAAACGCCCGCTATCACGTGTGCACGAGATCATGTACATTATATACGAAAATTCACAATATAAATTTGAAACAAACAGTTTAGACAAATTGCTTCACACACTCTTCCTTTCTCATAATCTTTATATAGATTCCGTGTTTCTATAACGACATAAAAAAGTAATATACCTTGTATTATCCATTTGATACACCAACTTCGCTTTCTTTATATCCGTTCTATTTTGTATCATACAGTTCTCTTACATTTTCTTTTTTTTTTCATAAATACGACGATTTGCCTGTAAGTAAATGGATATCGGAATTTCCCTTCGGTTCATATATGTCATGACGGCGATTCTGGCGATTCTGGTTGCACTCTCTTATATAGCTAAACAAAGTAATAATTGGACTAATTTATACCTAAAAAAAAAAAAAAATATCAAATAATATTAATAGACGTTACACATCGATTAAACTTAAATGTAGGAGTGTTGCGCAACATAATTCGCGCATTGCATTTTCGGTTCTTGGAACTTAAAAGACGAACACGAAGAGATCGATTACAAAATAGAGAATAGCAGTCACTGTGTATGTGTATCCGGAATATTAGCGTTGCTTTCAACATAAGACACGCGATTGCACGCTCCCATCGCGGACGTGCGCGTTTCTTTACTGATTTTAGCTCGTGAGTTTTTACTTTTCCGCGATCATGGGACGCGGGATATTGGCGATGTATGGCGATGCTTTTAAATGCACCACTGATATAAAATTTACTTATGTCTAGTAAACGTCCTTTCCTTTTTTTTTCTCTCTCTGTCGGGCTATATTATATTTAGTTAGTATAGTGTTTCATAGCAATATCATTTCTTGTTACTATCATATAAAGTATTTATATCGACTTGCGTATATTAAACTATATTTACAATCTTTTTCTTTTTTTTTATTGTAACACATTGAAGATAAGTTTTTTTTTTCCCCTAAAACGAGGTCGCTCGCAAGCCACTCGATTCCTAGTACCGCGGGAGAATAAACTCACGCAGTTTGGTTAATAATTATGCAGCTTTGCACTTTTCTTCCTGGTCAAAGTATATCACAATCCAAATATCGGTAGATAAAGAGATATTTATAAAACATAAAAAAAAAAAGAAAAAAAAGAATTATTCCAATGTATAGCATTTTACGAGAAATGAGAAAAAAGAACCTTCACAAGAGAATTCATATAAAGAGTAAAACCATTGTCGTTGAATTTGCTCGCTCGCTGAAAATGCGCGTAATTTCACATAGAACTTAAATACAGTTCGGATAATTCTCTCGACCTGAATAATGTAAAAATAATACAAGTGACAATGTAATAAAGGAGAAAAAATGACGCGCCGATCTCCTATCCGTTTCTAGGAAAGATGGAACGAGTGTTGACCCTCTTGCGCAGCTATCCGCAACTTCTCCCGCATTATTTCCAATGTAGTATAATCAGGCAGTTTTAGGTAGTTGACGCAAGTCATTACTGATGGTAGAAAATCGTCGGTCTTCATAGATGGATCGAAAGTCTTGCGCACTATTGTTAACGGAGGTGTCAAGCTTTTGAAACCTGTAAAAAAAAAATAAGCCGCGTGTGTGAATTTCATTGTGTGTACCTCTCACTACATAAAGATAAGAAAGATAAAAATGCCAAAATGTATCAACCTCCAACGGGCAAGCGCGGCGAACCAGTAACGAACTGAATGAACTGTCGCTGCTCCTCGCTATTGTACTTGGACATAACCTCGAACAGAAAACGGATGGCGCGCGAGTCAGGTGTGTAGCCATGATCGGTTCTACAACATTCTGCAAGAGTTTTCACGTCCCACTGTCCGCCGGTTTGTGCGTGTCCACAGAATACCGCCTCTAGCTCCTCCGGGAAGAATAGTCTCAATTGCGACGGAGGGAATACCGATTCGAAACCTTCCCGGAATGCTTCCATTTGTCTAAATACTCCTTCGTACAAGAACCAGTGTACTACCAACTGAAATTTTTTATAGAAATTGCATGAACACGTGATATCTTTCGAGCAACATCGGCGAAGATAAGCGTTATCAATGCATCACTATATTACCTTGATATATTGATCCAGATTATGAATAGTAACAGATATTTCGCTGCCACCCTTTCTCAATTCAATATTCTCGTAACCGGGCAATTCGAACACGAGACCCAGATCGGAAATTGGGCATGTGTCTAAATCGAGCGCCTCGATTAATTGCACTTTCTCGTGCGGTCGTAATGTCTGATCCTTCTCCATAACTTCTTTTCTCCTCACAACCTCTTGAAGTTTGCTGAGAGTACGATGCACGTCGGGACATACGTACGCCAAGTCTGCTAATGTGAGCGTATGCTCTTCTCCCAGTAACCAGCGATAGAAAGTTAAACTAAATGGCAAGTCCAACTAAAATGAGAAAAAATTAAACGCATTACAAGTGCACGATCGAGAGGAAATTCATTGCAGAAAAAGTGTTGCAGATAAATGTCGATTATTACCATTCTGGAATCGTATATCGCCTTCGCCATAAATTTCCCGAGGAATTTGAACTTGGTTTTCAGTTTTGCTAGATGAGATACTTTAGTATTCCATGGGATCGGCGCTGGGAAAAGCCCGTGTGCAGAATTAACGTATCCGTTTTCGGTAGGATTAGAACTACCATGCCATAGATCTAAATCGGCGCGTTGCAGTTCCTTGGAGACTAGAGCGTAAAATTCCAAGGTTGGACCGAGGCCGGTACCAACCTGTATACAACACGCAAATGTCAGATTAGAGACGTGTAATCAGATTTGACCTGATGGAAATATATGAACATAAAGATAACCAACCTCGTTGACATATTGCACTTCAAGTAGAGCCTTGTTAGAGGCTAAGTCTTGAATCACTTGCTCAGCTTGTTTAAGGATGTCTGTTCGCGAGATAGTCCTTTTTCTCCGTTCTAAACGTGGCGTAACGCGCTCTTGACTATCCGAACCTGAGAGTTCAGGCGCGGAATCCAAGAGACGTTGCAGAGCTCTGTCTCGATCGAATGACGTCGCGTACAACAGTAGCTGCCTCGTTTCGAACGGAAAGAGGAAAGGACTGAAATTAAAACATTCAAGAATTTTATAAATAAATTCCGAATTATAAACAACAAAATAGACTAAAAAAAATTGATCTACCATTGTACTAACCAGACAGTCGCGATCTGTTGTAACCAAGATGGTAAATTGCCAGTCATGATCACCAGCGGATCTTGCAACTGTCTGCTAGCTTTTGCAGCAATCTTATTGTTGATGAAATCCTGAGGCGACAGTAAGCTCATGCTCTTGAGATGAGGAAATAGTATACCCCAGTGACGATTGAGAGCGTGCAAAAGCCGCAGCAGACACAATCCGTCGAGGGAAGCGTCCGTGATGGTTACTGTAGATGGTAACGTGGGAGATAGATATGGCGCGAGGGGACAATGCTGTGGCGGAACAGTTCCTTCTAGCCAGAGACTGTCTTCTTTCCTCTTCGAACTAATCTTTGTACTTTTTCCCTTGCCCTTTCTGCTATTACCCTGTGAACTCGATCCTGATTTTGGAGAAGTTGCGGCGTCCTCTTCCGGTACAGGTCTGTGTATTAGAAATATATAGAAGTAAAGAAGTATATATAGAAATATATATTTCTTTGCTAATTATAAATATTATTGTGGATAAGCTGGTTAATGCTCGATAAAAACTCTCGATAAAACAAAACAGAGAAAAATTATATAACACTTCACAATTTCGAGAATAAAGACATTGGTACTACATCGAAAAAAAAAAATAAAATAAAATCGCGTACGCCCAGAATATTTAAAAATACCTGTAGTATATCGTATGGGTTTGCACCCATACCGCATCGTGTCCTAACGGTGGTTCACTATCGGCCTCTGCCTCGGATTGATCCACTCCGGAACATCCAAATTGCCTGACCGCTTGATAAACCGTCATATTGAAGGGTAAAACTATGTCGCCAATTAAAAACTGAAGTTTATGTTTAGGCGGTCCCTGGCTTATTACAACTGCCGCCTTGAAAAAAAGAAGCAAAAGATAACCATAAGTGTTGTGTCAATTTTGTCGGTTTTTTATCATTTAAAAGACGTGAAAAAAAAAACATATATATACCAAAGTATCGTCAATGTCGTCCTCGCTGTTATCGTCGTCGCTGACCATCGAGTCGGCGTCGCGTATTCTACCATATCCACGTACCATTAAATAACGTTCGATTGCCTGTACTAAGGCAAGCGGATCTATTTTTACAGTACCACCCTTCCATTGTTTCAAATTATTACAGTCTGGATGCCGTTGAAGATTACACTGCACAAGTCGATAAAACGTTCGTGTTCATATTGGCGTTCAAAACAAAGAATCGATCTTCTTTAGAGACGGCTAAATTTCGTACAGTAATTACCTTAAGTTGATGCGTGTTGAAGAATTTAAGAGCACTGGTACCACCGCGACCAGCACCAGAACCCGCGGGTAAGTCGTGGACCTTCACCGGGAATTGTTCTAGCTGTGCGACACAACTGTTTAACTTCGCTACTAAAGCACCAAACGCTCCAGGATGAAGATCCATGATATCGTTGTTCTGTTGCATCTGGATAAAATATTACAAGGATTGTGCATACATATGCGTATATTTGAAGAAGATTTATTGGACAAGTGTGAAAAGATCGATTCTACTTACAGTGGACTCTGCAAACAATTTCCAAAACATACGAAGGCGGTCATAGCGATTGCCCGGCGCATCTATGGTAGTGAGGTAGTTTAACAGAGCCTTGATAAGACCACTGTAATTCATTTCAAAGGGCGATATATCACTCTCAAGGACTATATCTCGTAATTCCGTTAACGCTGACAACATTTCGTCCAATTCCTACGAAATTGAAATGCGGATTATATAAATCAGTGGAGATATTTAAATAGAAATAATGCGTATATATTGTCGTTAGTAACACATAAAAACATAAAATGTAAATACATTATAATAATATATCCACATAATATGTATATATTTCTGCAAATTACGTTTGATTGCAATCGCTGTATCGCAGCAGTCAGTCGAGCGAGAACCGTTAGAGCGGGATGCGAACAAGGCGCGTCATCCTGATATCTTGCCAGGAATTGGGCAGCTTGCTCGCGCACCCACGTCTTTGCCTTGTCCCGATTTCCGCCGGTTAAGCTCGGATTACTCGGTGGTTTCGACAAATTCGTGGACGAACTCGAGTCTCTCTTGTCGCCGCTGGTGCTGGACGAGGACGATTTTCGGCCCCACTTGGCCGGATTAAGATTCCCTAGAAAACGATTGTTTTTCGGAGTGAAACCGGTGAATAGGGATTCTGGCTGTTGCGTTTGCTGCGGCGTGGTAGTACCAGCTAATCTCGAGAAACGACCCTTTTTATTTTGTCGTTTTTTCTTCAGTACATCACCAATCCTTCTATAATAAGTAAAAAGAAGTGATGCATAAGTGTACATGTATAATAATAATATAATACAATAATTATATTAAAAACAATAAAATTGTCAGTAAAAACATTTTGTACTAACAGGTGAGCACTTTGTGGTGTACTTGATTCTTCTACGCTATTGTTTAACTCCGTTCTATGTGGTTCCAACGAAGCACTGATATTTGGTTTATATTGGCATGATGATGCAATTGTGCCGAACAATATGTTGCCATTTGAAGATGGAGAGACAACCGGAGACGTGGCACTACTAGAAGACAACATTGCGGTGGAAGAAAGTGGTGTATTAGACGGACCTGGCTGTGGGCTTGGTAATGACGTACCTAAATGCAACATAAATTGATACAATATATCTATTGTGTATATATGTCAACAAATAATCATATAAAATGTATTGATAGTATATTACGTATTAAACGTATCGAAGACGAAAATGAGAACGACGGCAATTTATTAGTGTAATTTACCAGAAGGGCACTTGGGTGGTGAAACACCAAGAGGTACTTCAGGATCTGCTAATTGACGAACTTGATGTAGTACGCCCTCACGATGAAAATGAACCCCAAATACTTGCGGCAACCTCTTCATCAAGATACTCGCCATTTGAAGAGCCCCAATAACTATACGCAAATCTTGCGACGCTAACATACCAGCTATATGAGACGAGACCACTTGATTCTTTAGAACATCCTGTGTATAAAGAAAAACAATATTTGCAGGTAAGATACATTGTAAATAATATCAAGTATAACTGTATATATTATCATATATAATTGTGTGTGTATATATACATACTATCTCACTTAATATTTTATTTCACCTTAAGCAAATCGGTTGAAGCATAATACACCATACGGAGAAGAGCTCGGAGACATTTGCATTTTACAGCAGGCCCAGCCGAGCTACTATAAACTTCATAGAGTACAGAGAACAAAGTTCGAATAAAAGACACTAGCCATTCGTTTGTTTCGATTACCGGAGGCACGACATCCATACTGCAATCAATGACAAAATAATTACATTAACACGTGTTTGTAATTTTAGGCAGGTTACAAAATTCTACCGAAATATAATTTGTACCTAGATGAGCAAGTAGGACTCTTTCCCTCGGTGGGATTGGCGTTTACTCTGCGAAATATACTTCTTGCCATTCCTATATCCTCGTTAATTTGTTTCATCACAGTCAGATCTATAGTGTAAGTTCGTCCTAAAGAGGAAAGGCATATTTCGTCTTCGCCATTTTGAAACGCCATCTGAAATAGTACGTACAATTAATACTTTGTACTTGTTGATTGATTAATGTACTCGTACGTTGCAATCATAGAGAATCACCTCAATAATTCTAGAATCTATAGTACTGAACGGATGAGAACATTGTCTCTCGTCGCGCCATTCCCATTGGATAGTCTCCTGTTGATTGCTGGTCCTTTCGAGTAAACTATTTACACTGAATATTCCATCTGTCGGTAATGGAGGCATAAGTTCTTCGATTAGACACGTAATTTCGAACCATTCCTGCGGTGTACGCGGTACCAACTCGACATCTTCCGTTTTCACATCGAGAGATCCAGTTAAAAGATAACTTAATGTGAAAGCTATATTTTGTTGCAGCAACAGCTGTGCCAGATCGGGACAGCGATTCGATATCACAGAGAGCATTCGTAATACAGTTATGAAATTGATAGTGCTGTTAACCGGCGGCGTAATCATAAGCTATAATAAAAAGATACAAAATATAACGTACTATAAATAAGGTCCAAAAATTATTCCAATAATAAATATATTGAACTCTAATAATGTAAAACGCACCAGCTGTTGCAGATTCTGTAAGAGTTCGGCATTGATAATCTTATGCAGCATCACGGGATCATGTTGGAAACTGTCAACTAATCGACTGAATGCTTGACACACACACTCGACACTCTTCTTATCTTGATTCGTCAATCTGCTCGTTAATAACGGCAAACTATCCACTACCAAGTGAAAATCATCAGGATGAAGATTCTGACAGCAGTTTGCGGTAATTGTTAATGCTGCACGTTGTGCCGTAATGTTGAAGAAGTCAACGAATTTTAAACAGGCTGACACCCCACCCTGAAAATAAAAAAATAATATTGCAACAATTTTAAAATTCACTCAAAATTAGTTATAAGTTATCGAAAGTTATCTCGTTTGTAAAGTATTAAGCGTAAAACGGTATAAAATGTTTTGCCTAACTCAAAATTTGAAATATCTTTTTTATAGTGAATACATACCGCGTGTAAAATTGTTTTGCTGTGCCTGCGTGACAACATGGCTAACGCTGTCAAGCATTGCTCAGCTACGTCCATGCACTCGATCGATTCGAGTTTTTGCAGGAACACCGGAACCGCATCCACCACAACAGTGGATGATCGTGGTAATGCTTCCATCATGTACGTGAGAGCACGACACGCGTGGGTCATTATTGCAAAATTATGCTCAATTCCCAATAAGTTAATTAAAGCTGCAACCACTTGCTTGACAGGAAAACCAGTTAAAGTATCTTCATTGCCCATTACAAGGATCTCGCCCATGTTCATGACGGCCTGCAATTGTTCTCCCTCGTCCTCGACAGCTTGTAAACCAGCTAACAATTGTTGGGCCTTAGCAGCTAAATAAAAAAAAATTATTAATTTAAATTGATATGAATAAAAGTAATATTTCCGCAAGTGTAGATCACACACGATGCATCATACCAGAACTTGCACCCATGCTTCTGTTAAGTAAGTGTTGCATCCGCGGTCCTAATGCACCAAACACATGAGGTGGTAATCCTCTGGCCTCCAACAGAGCTTGCAATCGTCCGACTTCTCCATCATCACTTTCGCTATCACCGGTCGTTCCTGACATTCCAGATGGTCCTCCACTGGCTTCATACGTAAAGAGGAAAAATTGATATTTAATTTTACAATCGCGCTTGATATAATATTATAAATTAAAATATATTAACCCTTTGACGGACGAATGACGAGCTGGACTTAACATCGAAAATTAATATGTTAATACACATCATAACTTTTTACATGGTACATAAAAATTTATTAATTAATAAAAACATTAGAGTACTCAATGTGTGCTCTGATTACAAAGGGTTAAACTGATATTACATTTATACGACAAAAAATGTATCGGGCATGCCGATTAGCTATCGGATAGACAATTGCTGCGAAAAAGATTCCAGAGATCCTCTAGTTTAAGAATAATCTAGAGATTCTCTTTAATAGCTGATCGATATGTCCGACAAGCTTTTTCGTCGAACATAATATCAATCTTCAGCTTATATATTAATGATATTTAACCTGTAGCAGATGTAGCAGTTGATGCCGACTCCTCCTCACCTGTGGTTGAAATTAACTGACTGCTAGGAATTGAGGATGATACTGACGTAGCACTGATAGAATCATTGCCTGACATTACACCACCCAATCCTCCAGAGCCACTCTCAACCACCGGCTTCCTCACGCGCGATGAGGAGCGATGTCTGTAACATGATAACCAGATATATTATTATTACTATGTTTTAACTAATTACATAAAATCTCTCGTCGCTAAGTTGACAATTAAATTTGAAAAAAAAAAGATGTATTTTGATATATATGTATATATATATCCGATTACCTAGAACTCGAACAGGCACCCGTTGTAGAGTCTTTCTTATGATGTTTCCCTGAAGTTTTGTTACTCGATGGCAGTTCCTTAGGTTGTTCGCCGGAAGCTTTGGCGCGAGAGCGTAGCAGGTGCTTATGTGTAGAATGAGGGTGTGCAGGGTTGGCAGAAGCGGCGGCAGACACAGGTGGATTGGCAGTGGCCGTCGACGCGATGCCACTCGTGCCTGCCCCGTCATGTGCCAACGCCCCCCCGCCACTCTCCGCAGAGTTACTTGCTGCGTTACCCACTCTGATGCTGGACTTGACACCCAGGACTTGACTACTCGTACTGCTACTCGTTGCGCTACAGGCCGCACCGCCGTGAGATTTCGGATCTAAAATATCCAAATGTCATACAATCATTGAGATACATAGAGCAAAGATTGAGATTCGTTTCATGTGACCATCTAACTGCGCATAGACTTTCATTGTTATACAGATGTCGACATTGATTTACAATGTACGTAACATTTTTTAATATTTACACTTTTACGCGTTATTTTATGCGGATGTAAAATATCTAAAAAAAATGTCTTGTTGCGTGTATACATACACAATTATAAAAATCAAACATTTTCGCAAGTTTGGTAATTATACAAGTGATGTATGATTTCTATCATAACGTTTCATGCAATTTTATATACAATTTTTTATCTGTTCTGCAGAAATAAATATCTTTAATTACATATTTAAAACTAAACAATTTTACAATTTCTTATATAAAATTAATTTCTTTATATAAAATTATTTAGGTCCACTTGTTTAAACAGCTTCGTGTCACGCGATTAGCAACATTAAATGTTGCACGTTTTTCCTAGGATAATTTAGAGATCGCGACATTTATTGTACGGACGAATACTGCAATATTGTTTAAATGCCACAACATAGATAGCTATAACAGATAAAATATAAAAATTATTCAAAGACACAATGTCTCTATTTTAAACGAGTTTAATTCTTGTGGTTTTCAATTTACAAATATATGGTTTTCACACACATATATGTAAAATTTTACGAATTTTGTCCATTACTAGAATGGAAAAATATTTTTTGTTTCGCCCATCAGGTAGCGAGTTAAATAAAAATGCTCAACGACCTTGCGTTAACTCAGGTACTCGAGTCTGATACCACGGGGTTTCTTTTTTTGCAGAATTACCTGGAATATAGATGGACTACCTATGAAAACATCTTTGCCCTCACAAATTTCCAGGACTTAAAGAATTACATTCTTGGGATTGTTATGGAAGCAGTAAAAAGGAATGTAGTAAAAAGGAACATTGTTGTGGCAAGTATAAGGGCAACTGGACCATTTTTGATCATATGACATATTAAGGATTTGTAAGACCAAAAATTAAATTTAATTATCCTTTTGCTCGATATAAATCACATATTTGTAAATTCTGAAAACAATCGAGAATCAAAATTCATTTATAATAGAAACATTATTTTTGAACAATTTTAAGTTTTTATTAAAAATTGAATTTTAATAAAATATATTAATTTAAATATATTATAGAAAACCGTAAAGAGAGAAAAATATGTTTAACTTATTGAGACTCTTTGAATTAAGTACGTGAATATTTTCTATGCACTCTTTGTACATTATTAATATACATAATTAATTCTTGTTAAGCAAAATGCAACAAAGTACACATTGCTTTACATAAATTTTAAATTCCATAATAGCCAATTTCTCAGTAACTACAAAAGAGAAGAGATTAATGATTACATGTGATAAAAATCTGAGATAATGGTTATTATACAATAAAAATCGGTTTTCATACAAAATAAAAGTTCCCCTATTAATATAAAAATCAAAATAAAGGAAATAAGAAAATTCTTTGAATTATAATATTTCGAATACAATATTTTACTGGTTATATTTATATATGTGTGTATTAATTATTGTTTCTTAATTATACTTAAACATTTATATTAATTATTATAAAAGAGACATCAGACTATATATACACCTCATGGAGATGCATATAGAGTAATTACGTGACGAAAAAATGGCATATTCAGGATTTCCGGTAGAACTTGAATACATTATCGAGAATAACGTTTACATTAAAAAACTCACAGAAAAATAAGTACAATTTCAGAAAAAAAAAATTATATCACAAAATTTTTAAATATGGATTACAAGCATTTATATAATTGCATTATTCAAATAAATGTCTCGAATCTATCTCGTACTTTCTTTCTTAAATTCGGAGCAGTTTATATAGACTTATACCCCATTAAAAATTTGGCTTATGAAGAAATCGACAATATTCGTCGAATAACATACATATCTATTTTTGTTAGATTATCCTGTACATGATATAATTAATGTAGAAAAACTTAGTCAACCTTTAGTTTGCATAGTCAAGTTAAATGTATATAATTTGTGAAAAAATTTTAAATTATAAAGAATTATTTTAACTTTAAATTAAAAATGTACAACATGTAGAACACAAAAACTTGAGCGATATTTTTTATATCACAGTAACCTTTTTTTTATAATATCTTATTTAATTATTAAAAAAACTGTCTATAACTATCTTATATGCTGTATGATATGTTTATAGATAACTTTACGAAAATGTTTGCATAGTTTATAAATTTTAGCACAATATTTATCCAATATTACTCAAGATAATGTTATAACAGATATCTGATTTTTTATATATATCCAATTGTAAAAACTATTAAAATAATATAATTTCATTATATATAACAAAAAATTTAAAAGGTTCAAAGCATTTAGGTTTTTAATGTCATAAGTTAATGTCATGACAATGTTCTTAAATCTCATAATAATTATCAAATTTAATAAAATATAAGTTGAAATTGTATTTTCCTTTCTCTCTCTCTTTCTCTCTCTCTCTAAATATATTTACATAACTAATATCATGCATAAATTAGCTTAACAAGAATTTTACCTCATATTAAGTATAGTAAATGATGATGCTTGCATATGGATGTAGGGAACAAATTCAGAATGGAGTTCAATGATTCTGATATTCGTTTAAGCTACTCGCATATTTGTAAGAGAACATAAGGGGAAGAAAATGTAGTACAAAGTGTGTACTCCTTAAGCTTACCTTCTTGATGGTAGGTTTGTGTTGATATTGGAAAAAGTGCTTTGACAGCAGACACAAATCCTTCCAGACATTCGCTCATCCTCTGGCCTAATGATACAGTCTGATCTATGACTCTTATTTTGATAATGTTTGCATTTTCTAAATTTTATTATATTCCTATCTCTTGAAACATTTTCGCTTTCTTTGATATGTGCCTCGTAATGGCCTTATCATGATTTTTTTTCAATTACATATAAAACTTTGTCGTAATACTTATGACTGATCATGATATTAGATCAAAACTCATAATATAGCGTGCAAATTCGCACAAATTTTCATTAATTAAAAATTGGAAAACAGGAATTGTTATACAGGAAAAAGAATTTCAGTATTGTGTTCTTTATACTGTATCATATTTCCGAAAATTGATTTTAAATAACTCTGTTAATAAGTTAGCGAACAAGTAGAGATGTAACAAACATGTATATGTGTAAATATAAAGATAAACTTCATAAAGAGTCTTTTGTTGGGTTTTATGTAAGCTAAAATGCTACCTAATTAAGCAATTTGTTCTTTCTTCTTCTCTGTATATGCATTGTTGAAAAAATTACCTAACAAATTTACACACATATATTTATCATCCTTTTTCTATAGCATTTTTACTATAAAATAATTAAATACAACAAAGAGGTAACTTTTTAAACTAACAGAACAATTAACACGACTTAAATATAATAACTGTCACTAATTAAAATTTTTGAAAAAATTACTTTTTTTCTTGGATAATATCATAATGTTTGTTACAAATTATTCACACAACACAGTGTGTTAGTTTAATTTTTTTGTCTTCACGTGTTAAAATTTCTTAATATAAATTAAAATAGTATATATTCACACATTTATTAAGGTTTAAGAGCTGTCTAACTAAGAGTGAGCGAGCAAGCAATAGTTCGCATCACTCTCTTATTCATCTCCTGCTTGTTCGCTCGTATGATGTCATAAATTATAGACAGCTCTAATTAATAAAGATGCACCTCTTTTATCATTAAAATATTTCTAAAAAATTAAGAAAATAAAAAATATATAATTAATAATATATTGTATATATAAAAAATAAATATTAATTTTTGTTAATATATATATATTAACAAAAATTATTTATTTAATATACATATATATATATATATATAAATTATATAAACCACATATGTATGTAAAGTCTTTGATTCAAGGATATATATTTTGTTATCAGTTTAGGAGTTTATCTCTCAATGTAATTAACATAAGCAATTTCAAAACAGAATTGTATCTTCACCCAAATCACACATCACGTCTTGCAATTGATAATATCAAATATAGAAGTATGCACTAACCTCCTCTTCCTCTCGATGTGGATGGATGACTAGTGATTGGCGTCACACTCGATGAAGCTACCAAGTTGCTGTAGGTACTTGTTTTTCGGCTACCGTATCCACTAGACAGTGACAGATCGTAACTGCTAGCTCCTTGTGTCAATGCTTGCGGATTTTGTGGCGTACGAGAACGAGTCCGCGATGCCACACAATCAGTAGGTGTTAAATTTAATTCTGGCAAATTCGTCCTAGCTGCACTACGCACCCTTGTACTGCTACCACTGCTATAACTGGCTTGATGAATCTTATGATGCGATCTCCAGTCAGTATCTGTTATAGCAATATTTCAATATGGTCACTAATAATATCACATATCGCAATTTAATTAATAGTTTAATCACAATTCCACAATAAAAAAAGATAAAGTTTTAGAAGCTCAAATAATATCCGAGTGTAAGAAAAAGTTTAAGTAAAAAATTCAGTTACACACCATTATGCAATAATGGACAGAAATTAACCAAGATTGCTCAATAGCATTATGATACATAAATTGATGATAATGATATATAAAAAAGAAAGAGAGAGAACAAATAAAATGCTATTAGTTATGTATATTATACATGGATATTCTATTTGCATTACATAAACATAAAACGTACAATTACCTGGATAAGATTCTAAGCCACTTCCATGATTTCTTCGTTCACCTCTAATTCTGCCTTCCCCTTTGGAAGAATCAATCAAATGTGTGTGCGCTGTGTTACTATCAACTTGAGCTGCTTGTGGATCGCCAGTGGCCTGTCTACGCCTTTTCTCTTCCACTGTATCTGAGATTGCACCAGTATTTTGTCGTTTTCTATAACCACTAGAGCCACTACTAGAGCTTTTCCCCCTAAGTTTAGAGGTGTCTGCTGAAGCACTGGCCTTCTCTACAGACCCCCCTGATGACAACTGATCTTGTTGATCTGCCATAGATTAATCGACTCATGCCACTATTCTGTCTGTAATGAAAGAATGCATAATTTTTATTATATGTATAAATACAGCTAAATATAACAATTTTCTTACTTGTATTTATATACAATTATAATTATAGTATCTAAAAGAGATGCGTAGTAGATAATTTTAGATAGATAAAAAAATTTCTAGGCAGTTTTAATGAATTCAATGTTTTTCACTGATTTCTCATGTAAATTGACAGATAAAATAATTTCTGTAAGTAAAATTTTACACAATTAAGTATTAATTTTCCCAATCAATTTTTTTATATATTTTAAAAAAAAGTATATTAGATATGTATTTTCAAAAGTAAAACAGATGGAAAAGTGTCAGATAAGAATTAAGTATCAAATCAATGTACTTGTAAATTATCATGCAAGTAACGTCTCTGTCCATGTAAATGTGTGTAATAATGAAAACAACACAATGGAAGAGAACCAACACGTCGTTAAAAACGGTCGTATATCGCGGATATGACTGTGATACACGGAACAAGAGTTTCTCTATTGCAGCCTTACTTTATTGGAGGAAAACATTTAACAATGCTATCGCTCACACACGAAGCGAGCGTTTACTTTCGATTATCGCTCGCATTCGAAATCCAACCGAGTCGCACGTTCGCACCGAGGTATAGAATGGAAGCTCATTTTATTGCGCACGACGATCAGGTGTTCACATTTAAATGAGCATACAATAGAAATTTAAATGCCCTCGTCGACGAGATTTCTGAGATTCACGGTCTCTAACGCTGCTACAACGCTGCGTTACAACGAATGTTGAACTGAACAGCAGCAGCAGCAGCAGCAGCAGCAACACGACGCTCGCAGCGATATCGATAGCGCTGATTTCTAACAAAAAAAAAAAAAAAAAATTCATGCCTCGACGCGAGCCATATGCGCTCGGATAACAAGAGCGTGACTAAATAAAACGGTCGGTCGCGATACGCAATTAATGTTTTCCCCCCGCGCCTCGCCGAGGGAGATAGTAACGAACCGAGAATCATAACAAACAGTACGCGACTGCTAGCTCGCTGGCTGGCTGGCTGGCTGGCTGATTGCTCCGTCCATCCAATATCACTGGCCAACGCGAAATTGTGCCGTTGACATCACGGCACAGAGGGCCCCTTGCCCCTTTCTATAGCTCGATGGGTGATTACTCAGTCGCGACGAAGCACGATAAAGGCACGAGTCAGCGGCATCGAGCGGACAGAGAGAGAAAGAGAGAGAAAGAGAGAGAGAGAAAGCTTCGAACCCAGATATAATCCCAGAAACTCTGAATTCGTAACGTAACAAAGACTCGCGGAGCGAGCCACCATTTGCTCGCGATCGAGTAATGGAGGACGGGGTTTCTCTCCTCGTCCTACTCGCACGCGCTCTCCTCTCTCGCTCGCTGTGACCTCAGGTTGAAGTCCTCCAAAAAAGAGAGAATGCCCCCTTCTTCCTTACCCTTATCCCTACGCCCTCCCGTCCGCCTGGCCCCCGCGACTCGTCCTCCCTTCCTCCCGCTTGCCCTTCCCTTCCCACCCACTCACCCGCGCGCTCCACGCACTCATTTCGATGCTTTCGTCAGGGACTCCTTTTCGAAAACAGTTAACCCAAGTGTGTGTGTACATGTGTGTACATATGTATATGTGTATGTGTGTGTGTGTCTGTCTACCTTTACCTGAATGTGGGAAAAACATGCCCAGGGCATCGCGGCGACCGGAGTTATCCTCTCTCGGCTTGTTGGAATACGAGACGAGGAGAACCTTCGTTCCCCTTCGTTTTAACGTTGCATACGGACACATACACACGTACGTACGCACGCACGCACGCATGCACGCACGCACGCGAAGGATCGAGGAACGAGCGAGCGTTATAGATACCGAGAGCGTTCGTGGCTACGTCCGCGCACGGCGCACAAGAGCGAACAAAACGCGTACACACACACACCACCGATCACATTAAAAAAAAAAAAAACCAAGATGAAACAACACGGCGAACGAACCAAGACGCACTGAAGGCAAGTCGGCGGAATGTGCGACGGCGACTGTCGAGTCTCGGGTTGGTTAGGACTGGGTGGCAGCAGGACGCTCCGCCCCCGTCGCCAATGTCACACACGCCAGCGGAGCGAGCTTGCTCGCAACGCAACGAATACACGCACGCACGCAGCAAGCAGGCAGCAGACAGGGGCGCGCACACGCGCACGCACAACGAGAAGCGACGGAGAAGCCAAGTTATCTCCGCTTATACGTTCGGAAACCTGCCGCTCGGCGAGAAAAACCCACCGTGCGCGCTCCCGTGCGCATGCGCGCGGAACCTGTGCAACTGTGTCACGTGACTGTGCGTTTCACAGACTCGTGCTTAGAGGCGCGCGACGCGACACGTTTTGCAGGGGTGCGGATAGATTTTTTTTTTTTTTTGTTACTCGAACTAACATTACACGCCAGATGTGTGTATTGTTAATTTTCCATAAATTTAATTTTGCAGAGACGAATGAAGGAAATTTGTCAACGAGAGACGTATGAAGTTTGTAGCGAATCTATAACTCTTATGTCTATGGGTGCCGTTACTGATGGCCACAGCTCCGGCGCGAACGGCCATCTTGCTCGGCCGTTTTTTAAATCTTCATTTTCACTACGAGTCGCAAAAACCGGCCCGATGGTGGCTGAGTTCGCTTACGTAAATTCAGCTTTTCCGAGATAATCGAAATGACAATATGTTCCGCGCGTTGTTCGCAATGCAATATTATTCCTCTTGTATACAATCGATTGATCGAATTCTCCGTCGTAAAAAAAACATTGCACGTAAAAAAAAAAAAAATATATATATATGTATATATGTGCGACGTTTACCTCTCACGTATCTCTCGCATACTTGCCATTTATATAACGTACGTTTATGTATTTACCGCGCGTTATCGCTGACGGAAATTGATGACGCTCGCGTGAAATAGTTTTGTCATCGTTCACCTTTACGGCGTCAAGTAGAAGAGCGAATCGCAGATTGTTGTCACTGATTATCTACCGCTGTTCTTTCGATATCACTTGAAATAATAACGACTCGCAAAACGCGCATCACTTCCAACTAGTGATTTACCAACGAGTAAATTATCTTCGAGCTCGTCGTTGAAAAAAAAAAAAAAAATCTACGCAGCGATCGCGTAACGCGTACGACGTGTGTCGTAGTCGTAATCGGAAACCACGGAATTTTCAAAGCGAATATAGAAAACGCTCGCGCGTCTCAAACGATAAAATCTTATCTATCACCTCTCGGCGACCGTGCGCTTTACGGATCCGCTGCTGTAAAAATGACGAGGCGCGTTTACATAAAGCACGTTCGCTCGTCTCAAGGTCTAATTGATCGTACGCGTGTATATTCGAACCGATCGAAATTGCATGCGCCACTGCGACGGTGTGGAATTACACGGATACGCGAGACGCGACGACGAGGGCTTGTTGCGTCGTGTCGGAGAAACGGCAAAAAGGGAGAAGGGCGAAGCGAGCGAAAACGCCTCGCGTTTTATCGCGTAACAGATGTCGAGATTCCGGTTGCTTCGATCTCGGGGATATCCGGCTACGATTGGCTGAAAAAAACGCATCTGGCAGCGGCCAATTGGCCGTTAATAAACGATGTCAAAACCCGAGCGATGTCAAAACAGCCTGCCCCGAGATCAGCTGTGTCCCGATCGGTCGCGTTTTTCCCGTCGCACGCGACACGCGATCGGTGGAAACGATCGTGTAATCGGGCCCTTCGCCAACGTATACGAATAACGTTCTTACTCACCGCAAAAAGGGAGCTCCTCCCTGGAAGTCGGACTCCAGTTACGCAATGCGATGCGCGAGGGGACACGTGAAAATACAGAGTGAGCTGTCAAGTCGATCCGTTTGCGTCGTCTGCTACCGCGAGATATCTCGACCCGAGTGTTACGAGACGACGCGCAAGGTGTTTCAACGGATTCGCGAGAGAGTGCATCTGTCCGTCGACGGTTCGCGTTCGCCGATTGGTCGACGCGCCGCGATCCGTCCGCGCCGACCAATCAACGGGTCAGACGAGACCACGGTGTTTTCGAATCACTGTTGATTCGCCGCTCGTGTAAATTCGCCTTGAAATGACAGGTCCGTTGCGGTTCCGCCTATTTCGACATCGCGATTTGACAAGATGTAGCAAGGTTATGTCGAAGTCCGACGCATAATTTTATTTTAAAGCCTGTTAATCGCGAGGTAAGCCGTTCGAGAGAACATTTCGTACTCTTTTCGTAGTAATTTTATTGTTCACGATGCACATAATTTAATATTTCGAGGTTATTTAATTTTGTCGCGATATAACTATCGGCATCCCCCATAAGAATTCGTGTTAGCGGCAAGTATACATAAATTTAGGTAATAAATTAGAGTATTATGCTTCTTATTCGATCATTTCTAAGCTAATAAATTATTCGGCAGAAATATTATACATGTAGCAAAATTGTTTATATTTTGCATTATAGTTGATGTATAAAGATGGTAATCTATTTATGACAATCACAGTTAAAGCAATAACAGTTTTACATTTAGAATAAATATCTCTATACATATTTTATCTATTATCTTAATCAATAATGTTAATATGTATTGTTAGTTTGTACTATCACATTACAGCAAAAAAGTATATGCATATATTGCTTCATTTTCTATCCATACCATATAATAATTCCTTCAATGATTCTTCATTTATGGTTTGCAAAGTATCGGTGACATCTTTGTCGCGATTAAAGCTTTCTTCTATGCCTGATTCTACTATATTCATTTGCACATTGTCAGAGACTTGTGAAAAATTGGTATAAGAATCTATCGAATCCTCTTTATGTTTAGGTGAAGATACTCTCAAGTGTTCCATTTCGAAAGTAGGAGATGATATGCTATTTTCGAGAGGAGACATTACCATGGAGAAGAAATTATTTGTGCTTTTTATGTCTATCTTTTCATTAGCTGACTGTATTTTCTTAATTGATTCTGCAGATTCCTCGAGTTGTGCAGAGTTAAAGTTGTTAGCGCTCTTTGAATCTTTTTTTGTGTTATTGGCATCTTTAAATTCCACGTTTTCTTCTTTTCTTTCAGGAGATACGTTATTTATCTCTGACTGTAGTGCTAAAACATGTTGTCCTTGGGCGTTTATTATCAACACAAACTTGTTTTCCTCATTATCGACGGCATTTGTCGTCGATTGACCTTCTTGAAAGGTATTGGTCTGTGGCCTGATTGCTTTGTCATCAGCATCTTGTGCAATCGTGTCAAACGACAGCTGGGTGTTGCCTGGTGTTTGTGCAGGACATTTATGAGTTCTTTGACTCACCTGTAAACGTAATTCACATATGGAAATTATTAAAAGGAAAAAATATATGAGAGATATTTTACATTTTCTACCTTGTATCGGAAGTTTTTGCCACACATTGTGCAAGTATAAGGCATAACTCCTGTGTGAATACGACGATGGACTAAGTACGAAACACGTTGACGAAAACATTTTCCTGCAGAAATTAGTATGGCATTGTAGGAGGATCATTACTGTCATATTATTACATAGCTTGTACACATTTACAAAATAAAATGCGCAGCATTTTTTGTGGAAATTACCTGCTTTTACTAAGCACATCATGCACAGCACATCATAATATTAGACACTACACAAAATAATTTTAATGTTAATTATTAGTTGATCAACAAACAATGTGATAGATTGTTAATATCACACTAACTCATCTTTAATCATTTTCCTATAACATACCACAGGTTTCACATGCAAATGGCTTCTCTCCAGTGTGTATCCTTTCATGATTGTGTAATGTAGAAAGTTCTTTGAATGATCTACCACAAGTTGCACAGTTGTGAGGCTTTTCGTCCTTATGATAAAATCTATGTTTATGATACGACTGCTGAAATGTGAAACTCTTGTCGCATATTTTACATTGAAAGGGCATCTCTCCTGAATGCAATCGTTTGTGTTTTTTCAAAAAATATTTTGTTGTAAACATCTTAGAACAAGTATCACATTCCCACTTCTTGCCTTCATGTATTTTCAAATGTTGTATCACATGTTGCTCCTGAAACAAGAATATATAAATGAGATTATTAAGAGAAGTTTATATAAACTGTGTTTAAACAAAAGAGAATATCTTCACTTTTTTAAATTTCTTTCCACATGTGGGACAAGTGTAAGTATCGCTACATGTAAGTTCAATCTGGCCATCTTTAGGAAGAGAACCTGTCACATATAAATAATGTGAAATTTTTTGCGTTTGCGTTTGTTTACATATTGCATTAGATGATTAATTAAATAAATTATATATATAATAATTTGACTTGCCTAAATTGTGTCCAACATGTGCTACTCTCATATGTACCATTAAACTGCCCCTCATTTTGAATACTTTAGAGCATAGATGACATGAATAATTTTTAAGAATTTTCCCAGTGAGAGAGACATTATTTGAATCTTGCTCATGGACTAATTGTTTGTGTAAAGCCAAAATGTTAGAGTCAGGAAAGTGGAAGCCACATATGTTACATCGTTCTGTCTTTTCTTTTGGTGCTATGGTTCGGAAAACTTTACATGTGTGAGATGATAACATTTCTCTGTGTTCCGAATTTTGATCTTGATATTCAGCATTTGTCTCAAACACAGTCTCTCTTGCGTTAGATAAACTTTGTTTGTCATTACATTCTTCTGGTGATACATTTGCACAAACTGGCGTTATATTCTCAATTGATTGAAAATTTGAGAGATCGTTCTCTTTTTCAATTAAATTTATCATCAGTCTTTCCTTTGCGACACATTGGCTATTATTCGATTCACATTCTCTTTCAATATCTCGATAGATGTTATCTGTACTTTCTGACACTTTTGTCCCAGTGATTAGATCTGATATAGCTTTTTCTGCTTCTGCATTTTCTGTGATTATATTTAAGTGTTTAATAGTGTCGTTAGAAAAAAATTGCATTGTGCAATCTGTTTTTAATACGCCTTGCTGCAAACTTGCAGTTGGTCTTAGCATTACGTTGTGATTTTCTACGTTTGATTGTGGAAAGATATTTACTTTTATCACATCATAATTATAATCTGACATGAAACTGTGTTGGTTCGCACTTTTCACTGATATGTTTTGATTTTGTGTTTGAGGCTGTGAATTTACAATAGAGATATTGTTTTCTGTACTTGTTATTCCAGAATCTGACGGCTCCGTGCTATTGTTATCATTCGACGTTTGTGCTTTATCTGATTGTTGTGTTTTTAATACGTTCCAATCTTGCAGAGCAACATTGTGCGCATTATGAACTGCAACCAGATGCTCATTGGGAGCAACATATTTAGATGACTCTGCTGTATTATTACTTAGATTGATTGTATGACTAAATAAATGTATAGTTAATTTATCTATGCCTAAGAGCACTTCGTTACAAACAGGGCATATGAGAGGTCGAGTTGCTACACTTACAAGGCCAGCTCGCAATGCATCAAGTGTTAAAAATCCAGGTTGAGAACACAATGGACATGCTAAGAGTCGTGCGCACATTTTGTTTGTTTAGATTTTTTAATTATATATATATATTATATATATTTATATATATTTATCAATCTCTATAAAATGTAATACATCTTTGCATTTATCAATATGTAGAATACTGTTTAATTCGAAAGTCTCCAAACTTTTACAGGACAGTTACCCAAGCCTCGTAATCGTAAAATTCTAACGATAAATAATACGTTTTGGTAATTTAAACCTGGCATTGTAGTCTTATTAAATTGATTGGGGTTATACTTGAACTTGACCCAGTAATTTACAAAATAGAATTCAATGATATATAATCTCTCAGTGAGATATTTTAATAAAATCTTACGAAATACTGTAGTAAATTCTGAACACTGACACTGTATACATAAAATTCTCACACCTCAAGATCTAAATATAGAAAGATGGTTTAAGATATCTGTGCTGAATTCTTGTGTGCCTTTGTGGAGTGTGTCTTATGATCAAGAAGCTATATTTAGAAAACTGGTGGGATATTCAAAATACCAGAGTATATCAAGTCAATACATATATTAAATACAACTTGTATACATTGTCAAACATATAAATTAATCATTTATACAAAAAAAAAATCTCAAGTTTACTTTAATTACATTTATATGGTGAGCCATCTTTACAGCAATATTCTCTACCTGCAGACAGATTTGTATTTATCCACTCATCTTTGCAATTCTTGATGAAAAGATAAGCCTGTAAAAAAAAAAATACGTAATGCATTGAAATCATATAGTTTCAGCGCAAAATATAATTCTATTTTTATAATAATATCAAGAGTAAAAACATAATAAAATTAATGTGTATTCAACACTCACTCTTTCTTTGTGACAGTCACGATCTAAAGAAGCACAAAGAATTGTCGGACTGTTTGGTAAATGTTTTACTATCTGTAAAAAATACAGTTAATCATTATTAATGAATATTTGCTTATAATAGAATAGATTATGTGATGTAGAAATGTTCAAGAAAATACTGTAATTTAAAAACTCACAGCTTCAAGACATTTGCTCGTGCAAAGCTTGTTTCCAAAAGTGTTACATGGTAGCGAATCAGGATGTTCATGAAGGAATGCAGGATATCCTTTAGGCTGCTCTTTGCTTCCTTTTGTAAATTGTCCACTTAAAAATACAGCACAGACACAGCCAATTGGCTCTTCACTTGGATTTGATGGAATAATATTTGTACCAGTATTGTTCTTTCCTGCATAAGAATATGATATGCAAAGAGCCATCATCACTAATCCTAAATACATTTTGGCCTGAAATGTAAATTACTGCAGTTAACAATATAATTTTTTTTTTCAATCTTATGATTCTACGTTAACTGTACTCCAATTTATTATATTAAATAATTTTAAGATATTATTTAAAAGGATAAAATAAAAGGAGAGAATACCTTTAAGTTCTTTCTTCCAAAAAATATCAGAATAATTAAGTATCGATGATTTAACTTGTATTCACTACAGAGAGAATTTCACTGTGTGTCACACTTCACAGAACTTCATTCAAATGTAATAAGACGGATGCCTTAAATCTTATTAAAGTCACATTATGTTGCAATATTGTAACAAATATGAGGTCACATAGAATGCTTGCTAAGCAAAACTTCAGATTCCAGATGTATAAGAATTCCACTTTATATATATATATAATCGTTTATACTTATTCATCATTGGAATGTATACAAATGAGTAACAGATAAATGTTTAATGAAGATTCAATGATAGTCAAGCAATAAAAAATTGTTCACAATGAGAGTTTAATATAATCAGTAAATTATATAAATATCCATTTACTAAGATATAAATATAAATTGTTAACAAAAAATATTCATACCAATATCACATTACAAAATATAGAATTTTATTAATGTTCAAAATTTTTAGTTTTTGTTATAATGACATATCTATAGTATTTTTCTCATAACTTTTGCTTCTCCTTCTAATACAATTTTATCTCCATTAGCGATACACGTATATACACATTTAATAATTTTTCTTACTGATACAATTTTTACTATTACTTCTACAGAGTCACCGGCATAACATGGGTTAGGAAATGTGAGATTTTGCTTAATAACTATAGTACCTGCACCAGGTAACTTTGTACCGATTAATCCTGATACTAGGCCATTGAGCAAAGCACCGTGTGCAATATTTCTTGCTGATTCAGTATGTATTGGATTATAATCACCTGTTAATTCAGCAAATTTGAGTATGTCATCATTTGTTATCACTTTGAAAACTGACACTTGATCTCCTTCTCGCAGATTGTTCATTGCTGTATTAGCAAATAATCTTATTTTAGAGGTTTTCATAGAATGGTTTTTGAGAAATCCAGTAAAGAATTGAATTAGTTTCATGACGTTATCTCTTGTGCTTGCAGTCAAAAATATATAATTATTCTTAATTAATTAAATATGTGTATAGAATTAGATTTAACCATAGGCATTTCTTTACTTATGAGTAAATTAATTATTGTCCTTTAGCTTTATCCTTTCCACTTCACTTGTTTCGCAATAATCACTTAGAAATATAATTGCTAAATTTTTAATACGGATATTAGTATCACACGAAAATTCTAACATGCGTTTAATTATTTCGGCTGATGTTATTTCATTCCTCGATTCGGGTGTGATCAAAAACATCAAGGTAGAAATTGCTGAGAGCACAATATCTTCATCTTGAGAAGAAAGTAACGATGATACTAACTCAACCCCTCGATTACGTAAGATGTAAATCTTATTTATTGCATCTGAAAAAAGAATATTACATGAATAATAATGTAACATAATAATAATGATAAATACTGTGCAAATTTTATGTTCCATTAAAGATATGAACTTACCTAAGCATAAATTGCATATACCACCAATGGCAAAACGTATCAATTTTGGATTGTTTTCAGACAAAGTTTCAAGAAATATATCAATTATTTGTAACTGTCTGATATACCCATAATTTATAGGATCATAAGCAAAGTTTGCCAAATTTGCCAGTACTTGCTCCTTTGCGTCTAGTAATTGAAAATAAAAGAGAATAATGATTTAACATTACTGTATTGATTAAAGAATGACTATATTTGTAAGAATCTTTCTTACCTCTAGATTTAGTTGTCTTATATTCAATGGCTAGTAGCTTTAAAAAATCATAACGTCCGACACTATTTTTGCCTGTGCGTTTTATTAATCGTGCCTTAGTCGAGAACATTGAAGTCTTAATATACGTAGTTTGTTGCATACAATAGTATTCACTTTTCAGATATTCTACAACACACACACTGTATGGTTAGATTCTATTATAATATATAAACTTGCATAAGGACACACAATTGTCATGAGAATTGTATATATATACAAATTATATATATACAATTATATATACACATAAAATCAAATATAAAAAGATTCGATATATATTATTAAATATATAATAACAGTAAATAATTTCTGCAATATAGTGTGCTATGTATATTTAAATATTTTATTATAAACATACAAATGAAAATCCTCAAACCTTATGCATTTCATACTGTTTTATTCTTGCAAATAATTAATGCAGTCGTTTTCTAGAATTTTGATTTATTTGGATTTCGTGTAAATAGATGTTGAGTACAGGTGCAAATATGGGAAATATTGAGGATGTGTTCCGTTTGACGCTGCGAAAGTTTCGAATCGTTTGATTGGCCAATCAAGCGAAGGAAGTAAAGGTTCTTTTGCTCTGATTGGTTAAGCAAACGCTTCGATCCTTACCTAGTGTCAACCGAAACGCATCCTAAATAACCGTGAGCTAATCGACCAATCACAGTCGAGCACTCTCAACGTAGTGAGAATGTTTGACTGTGATTGGTCGATTCGTTTACAGCTTTATGGTTACGATTAAAACTTTTCCACGTGTCATGGCCTTTAAATACGATTGGTAGATGAATCGAGTGATTTGACACACCGGATCATACTCATGTGGAACATACTTTCTCTCTATCCTCGCCGTCGTGTTCTTATGCAAGTTGCAAGTATCAGTGGGTGGCTGCCGTGATGGAAGTTGATGGAAGTTATGATTAACACGTAGCCGGCGTTCGACGTGTCCTAGCCTCCTAGCTTAGACATTTGGTAGCGATTTGGTAAATTTGTTTGCGCGCCGCTTGATCCTCGCGACGTGTCGTGCACGAGATCGCGAGAGTATTTATATATGTACACATATGGCGAACGCCACGTTGTGAGTATATTAATATAACGCGGATATATATACTCACGCGCGCGTATATATATCTCTCTCTTTCTCACTAACGCCCGTGCAAAACACGTAAAGGCGACAAAACATGCTGCCGAACAAGTCGTCGCCGTCTTCGTCGTCGTCGTCGTCGTCCAGCACGGCGAACGCGAAGGTCATGTTCCCCGATAAGAGACCGACGACCAAGCAAATGAAATCGTCCACGCTGACGAACGCCGCTGGCCTCAGTTCTCTCACCACCTTCACCGTTCTCTTGCTCGCCTGGATCTCGGGTTTCGCCTCGCGGCTTTTCGCTGTCATACGTTTCGAGAGTATCATACACGAGTTCGATCCGTGGTATGTATTCTGCGCCAATTATTTATCAGTTATCATTATCTTCTCGTCCCCGCGATTAACAAAAAAAAAAAAAATCTACTATTGTATCTAACATAGTGTGAAGAAATGATAAACTTTTGGTTTTTCTATTATGTAACGAAAATAAATTGACTTATAATATTTTGTTCTTATCTAGAAACACGTGAGGGAATTTGCACTTTCTCATCTAAGATCTTGATGATTGATGATTGAATAAAATTAAACAATTATTATAGCTAGAATAAAATTTCTATTTTATTTCTATAATTACTTATTGATTTTATTTTAATAAGCAAAAATGTTTGATTATCAATGAGATGTTTATCCAATCAATTTAGAGATATATCTTAAATTTAGGTTTAACTACAGAGCGACGGCGTACATGGTGCAACATGGATTCTACAATTTTTTAAATTGGTTTGACGAACGAGCATGGTATCCATTGGGACGGATTGTTGGTGGAACCGTTTATCCTGGACTCATGATAACATCTGGATCGATACACTACATTCTGCACTCTTTAAACATACCAGTGCATATAAGAGACATATGTGTATTCTTAGCTCCAATTTTTAGTGGCCTTACTGCCATATCTACATATTTATTAACAAAGGAAATATGGAGCGCTGGAGCTGGCTTATTCGCCGCTTGCTTCATCGCCATTGTACCTGGCTATATCTCGAGATCCGTAGCCGGCAGTTACGACAATGAGGGGATTGCAATCTTTGCATTGCAAATCACCTATTATCTCTGGGTTAAGTCAGTCAAAACTGGTTCAATTTTTTGGGCGAGCATAACTGCTCTGTCTTATTTCTACATGGTATCAGCATGGGGAGGCTATGTGTTCATTATTAATCTCATTCCACTGCATGTATTTGCCTTGCTGGTCATGAATCGCTTTAGCAATCGATTATTCACCAGTTATACAACATTTTACGTTCTTGGACTTTTACTGAGTATGCAAATACCATTCGTCGGTTTTCAACCGATTAGAACTTCCGAACATATGGCAGCGGGTGGTGTATTCGGTCTCCTAATCTTTGTAGCAGCTCTTAGGTGTGTATTAGAGGTGTATTTCCATTTAGTTTATTAATTATATATTACATTATTTTAAATTATTTATTTATTTAATGAAACAATATACATTGCAATATACTAATGTTGATTTCTTTGATTCCAGATACTTAAGAACTGTACTTACCAAGTCCGAGATGAAGTATTTCGGTGGTGTAGTAGCTGTAACAGCGACTATACTCCTATTAATTCTGATCGCATTAACGTACGCTGGTGTTGTCGCTCCTTGGAGCGGTAGATTTTATTCACTTTGGGATACTGGTTATGCCAAAATACATATCCCTATAATAGCATCTGTATCTGAACATCAACCGACAACTTGGTTCAGCTTTTTCTTTGACTTGCACATTCTTGTCACAACATTCCCAGTTGGTCTGTGGTACTGCATTAAACACATAAATGACGAACGTGTCTTTGGTAAGAGATTGTGGTGAGAATATTATATTTTAGAAGATATAATTAAAGATAAATAATATTTAATTTTTTTTCACAGTCATACTATACGCCATAAGTGCCGTTTATTTCGCTGGAGTGATGGTGAGGCTTATGTTGACTTTGACTCCAGTAGTGTGTATACTGGCCGGTGTTGCTATCAGCAGACTCATGGAACTATACCTCAAAGAGGAGGACAGGGACGATCGTAACGGTACTGAGAGCAATGAGGAGAGTGAGGAAGAAAGAGAGAGAAGTCCCGGTAGAGCGTTGTACGATAAAGCCGGTAAATTACGTAGAATGAAGCATGAAAGGCCGAAAGGTAACGGCGATGGATTAGGCGCCAATCTACGTAACGGTGTCATTATCGGCGTGTTAATGTTGTTGATGATGTTTACTGTGCACTGTACATGGGTGACTAGCAATGCGTATTCTAGTCCATCTATCGTTTTGGCATCCTATAGCAACGATGGCGGTAGAGCCATACTCGACGATTTTCGAGAGGCTTACTACTGGTTAGCTCAAAATACGCCCAATGATGCGAGAGTTATGAGTTGGTGGGATTATGGATATCAGATTGCTGGTATGGCGAACAGGTATACAATATTTATAAAATCCTATGTATTTAAATTAACACGTGAGATCAATCATAAATATAATCATTGCCATGCGTAAATTTTTTTTTTTGTAGAACTACGCTCGTGGACAATAATACGTGGAATAATTCGCACATAGCTCTGGTTGGTAAAGCAATGAGCTCGAACGAAAGTGCCGCTTATGAAATTATGACATCTCTAGATGTAGACTATGTGTTGATCATTTTTGGTGGTATGATTGGATACTCCGGTGATGATATTAATAAATTCTTATGGATGGTCCGAATCGCTGAGGGCGAACATCCCCAGGATATCCGCGAGAGTGATTACTTTACCGAGAGGGGAGAATTTCGCGTGGACTCCGAAGGTTCTCCCACTCTATTGAACTCGCTAATGTACAAGCTGAGTTACTATCGGTTTGGAGACGTTAAAATAGACTATCGATCGCCTCACGGTTACGATCGTACTCGTAATGCCGAAATAGGCAATAAAAATTTCCAGTTAACATATCTGGAAGAAGCTTACACTACTGAACATTGGCTTGTCAGGATTTACAGGTGAATAATAACATTTACAATCGCTTTAATTTATCTTAAAGTATTATGTCCATCTTTTATTATATATCTTAAATTTCTATATTAATATCATTTACAAAATATGTTGTAGGGTGAAAAAACCAGCAGAGTTTAATAGACCAAGAATTCCGATTTCTGGACGGATTATTACGCGTCGCGCAAATTCGTATATTAGTAAAAAGGTTGGTATTCTCTTCTCTTATGTCTTAGGATAAGGACAAAGACTTTTTTTATATACATATATATATATATATATCTCATCTTGTGATTTCTCGTATCGTTTTGCCGTTTTTGTCTTCATATATCAGTTGATCTGGAAACGTAGTTGAAGTTATGGGGGGTCGGGCATTGATGTTTCAGACTCCACGGCGTAGGCGAGGTTTCATAAAAGGCCGGCCAGTTGTTATTAAAGGACAGAAACCTCAACGACAAACGACGTAACGAAGATTCGCTGACTATTTCATAACAATTTGCAAATACAACTTTTGTAATAAAAGAATTACCGTCCCTTGGGTCTACCACGAACTATACCTCGAACTAAGAATTTAATATCGTCAAAAGAGAATTCAATCGTTTGCAAAGACTAGAATATTTCAAAAATATAGTTTCTAACATTCAGAATAATTTGAAAAATCGATTATTTTACAAATATTATTTTTACAAGCCTTGTTTTTCATTGTGTTGGCTTATATCACATCGTGTTGCATTGTTATCTGATATTCATTTTTTACAAAGATAAATCGTTAATCATTTGTTATTGCATAATCATTTGCTAGTATAAATATCTTTAAAATTAGTACATACAGATATATATTTTTTATGATTAAGTCAATATATTTATGTGAACACATTTATTATGGCAAATCATTTTTAATGTTTTTTATTTTTATTTTAGAGATGAATTGATTTTTTGTTTAATTTTTTTGAGTTAATTGCATTTAATAGTTAATGTAAAAAAAGCTCACCAAATTCATTCATCTGTCATCAATTAAACAATTGTACCAAAATCTCGTGTAAATTGAGACTCGTAAGACATTATAGTTAGTGTACACATATTTATGTTACATAGTGTGTTTATGCACATGGTATTATATCGGGCAAAGTTTGTCGAAGCAGACTTTTGCCAATTTTCAGCCAGAACAGAATGATCGAGTGTGTCATGTGTACACAGTTTGTTGTATAGCACCTTGTTGAAAGATAAACATTTGTGATAACACAGTGTTGTTATTTACAAATATGCATTTAAAACAAGCCTATTTAATTTTTGTTTTACTTAAAAATAAAATAGATAACATATATTGCATATATATATATAAATTTTATAAATTTGTTATGACATATAACACAAAACACAATATTCTAATATGTTACAAAACATTGCAACTTTTTATTTCTCTTTTCTTTATGTGTGTAACTCATACATTTTGATAAATATTATAAATAATAATGTGCGTGCGTGTGTGTAAAAGTAAAAAATTTATCAGCAATATAAAATTTTTGATATCAACAAGTGAAGATATACACACATTCGGCTTTTTTAACATCAAAATCAAATTAATATATAATCAAAATTACATGATATTTCAAAATATTCAATTTTATTCATCGAATTTATCTTTTAGATTATTACAGTCTTATCAGTTTTATATTCCTTTTGCAAATGTGTTATTTTTATAATAATCTGTAATCTTGTAAGCTCCATAAAAATTTAAAACAATTTGTACTTTTATAATAATCACATTTCTTAATTATAATATAATATGATAGATGCTCAAGAGATATCTGGAATGACTATTTAAACGTGAATCATCGCTAAAATAATCGAATCTATTTTTTTTTCAATGCGAATTGTGAAAAAAAAAAAAATAAAAAAGGCATGTCATAAATTCTTTGCGCAACGAATATGATACAACACGCGGATATTATATTGATTTAAATATTTTAATTTGTGATATTTATATATTAATTTTTAAGTATTGATATAAAATAGTATATATAGATACGAGATTGCAAAATAATTATCGAGAATGAAATCGCAAATCTATCCGAAAATCTTTGACAGTTCGACGATAGCGCGTGGTTTTCGATATCTCCTCGCGAGGCATAAAACAATATTAACATAGTTGGATAACACGCGCGCGCGTTTCGCAGTTATTACCAATTCATTGTTACGTGTTATTACGCTATTTTGCGCAAACTATGCTGAAACGAATGGAAAGTTTCAAGAGTCAGACTACTCGTCTCGTGGGATAACAATGAATCCGCTATCGATCGCTATCTATGCACGAACAATCTCTTCGCATATATAGTCTTTCCTAGCCCTTTCACGCGCACGTATTATATCGCACGCGTGGATATGAAATCGTTATGAAAAAAAATCGCGCACGTCAATCGGCGTATATATGTAGGTTATGTCATGTTAATCTGTAAAGTGCGGAAAAACGATTCTTTCTTCGCTGCCGTCACGCGGCGCAGGCCTTTGTTTGTCAAACATTTCGCGCTTACAGCATCATCTAAAATTAATCGACTTCTCCGCGCGACGTGGGAAAAAAACAGTACGATCGCCGAATACGCAGAGCAGATACGGTCGCGAATTCAAGGATTTTTCAGCGTTCCGGGAGCTGCTCGCGTGCAGCTCCGCGGCCGCCATTTTGCTTCCCCCGCGCACGTCTGACATGTCTTTCTAATGTTATTATCGATGAATGTTGAAATTTACGCGTGAAACTTATTTCGTGCTTCGCATCGCTCGAGGGGAGCGAGTTTTTCTCGAAAAAAAAAGAAAAAAAAAAAGATCGTGCCGCGTGCCTGATCGACGAGACATCTTTTGTCGGGGAAACAATTTCCGTTGTCGTCCCAACCTCGGTCTCCAACCACGGAAACACTGATACAGGTGCAGGCTCGCGATAGCGATCGCGAGACGATTTAATCCGCCGTCGAGAGCAAAATATGCTGGGAGACTCGTACGAGGGATACGTCTGTCCACGTTCTTGAAAGGCCCCGTCGTTATCCTGCGCACAGTGTACTGCTGTCGAATGTAACGAGCTAACATAACCTAAAAAAAAAACGTCGATCGTTGATCAAAGCGACGTCGCGTGTGTGTGCTTATGTCAACAGTGGAAGAGATCTCGATGACATGGCCCCGGTCACGCGTCTGAGATCGTTGATAGGCAGAGATCCGGCAGTATTCACCGTCCCGACGTCTGCCCGATGCGCGATGCAGTTGCTCAAGCATGCTTAGGGCATGTTGGATGTAGACCACTACTACTATGCGAGGCAAGGATCGTTTTTATCCTGATCTAGCAATGGACTAAGTTCACGCTTGCTGCTCGAACCAGGAAACTCGCATTCGCTGTTCGCGTATACGTGACACACAGACCTGAGTTTATAGTATAGGTTTTATTAAAGCGATGTTGATATGTGTATACGCACTTGCAATTGAAGTATTATCTTATACTTTGTAAGCACACAGCACACATTAAGTTATTGTCGCTGTCGCAAATTGTCACATTGATTGTTCTGCAAACCTTATTTAGTTTAATTTGATGCAAATTCCATGACTTGTTTAATTATATAAATATAGTTAGAGAAGAAGGATACATTAGATGTATAATACATTGATATACTCAAGTGTGACTGGTATCGCGTAATTATATTTTAATTTATCGAATCTTATACAGTAACTTTTTACTGTAAGTTATTCAAGCAAATAAGCTTTTTTTTTTTATTCGATGAGCATAACGGCAAATATCTGTGATACAATATAATAGAACATATTTTTTTATTTTTCACACACATTCAGTATTATATTTTTAATCGATAATATAGTTTGTATTATACTTGGATCTTGGCACATAGCGTGAACTAAGTTTTATCTAGATAGGAAGAAAGTTGATTTGGAGAGTTTGAGAATGCAGGTGGAACAGATCTGGACAGTAGCAGCAATCAATGAAGGTCCCTATTTCCGAAAACTCAAACATGGACAATAAATTGAAGTTTTCGGACCGCTTGAAGGCTTTGCTGAAAACTGAGGCTCATCAAGATGTTGATCCGTACATTTTCAGTGAGCCAGAACCATTTGCCACGGGAAGAAATGCCGCCACGGTGGTTCCGTCTACAAATTCCGAAGTAATGCAAAGTTGTAAAAACAATAAGTCGAAAGGGAAATGCGTGAAGCAGAGAATAAGGATAGCGCCTGTGTCAAACACAGGCTACAAGACCGTTGGAGTCAATGCTACGGCGGAAACAAATATTGAAGATGGCATCGGGAAGAATTTGCAGAAATATTCTAATTTAGTTCAACATAAACAGCGACATATTGAAAATTTGCAAAGATTAAAATCTAGAAGACAAAGTCGGGACCATACTCTGTTGTACTATCCTAGAGCTGGAGATGAGATATTCGATAGCGATTCGAGTGGTGATGAGATGACAATCTATCAACATCATTGGTTCTCCGGCGAATCTGTTACAACGCTAAATCGTGCAGCCCGGTTGTCTCAACTACGTTCGCAATTACAACGACAATTACTTCAATTGCGTATCGATGGAACTGACGCTGAAACTGTGCTACGGCACAGGGTTCGATGTTTATTGGAGGCCGCTTCCAAAGATCCTGCTTCTACTGCGAGAGCTTTGAGCGATTCTCCAAGTAAAAGCAAGGTGCTCGATGGACCGCTGTTAGTTGGAGGACCATGCGGAGCGGAAGGATGCCAACAGACATCATTGCCTTGTACCCGGCATTGTTCCCGCCATATTATGTTAAATGGAGATCAGCTTTTATTTGAGCATTGCACTGCCAAGTTTAGTGACAACACACAGTGTTGTATCCCTGTGTTTGATGTCGCGCACGAATTACCTCTTTGCCCAGAACACGCAAGGAAGAGAGACAATTATCACCGTAAAATCCAAGAGTCCAAACCAAAGAAAGCTCGTAAAAAACCAGCTTCCCCCACCATCCCAGCAAGGCCTAAACCTAAATCTAAGCCGAAGAAACGCAAACGGCCGCCCTCGAACAAACTAGAGACTAAGGGAGCCGCATTGATGCACGAGGAGAGTCATTACATGAGCCAAATAAATTGTAGTGAAAATCATACCAAGACATTAAACAACTTGAATGTTCCGCAAGGAAGTTCAAATTCTAACTTAAATCTAGGATTGGGATTAGGCTCTCTTGGAGGACTGAGCGGAGGCCTCAAAGTCGAGCTTGGAGATAACGAAGTATTCGCTTCTTTGGATTCTGCTGAGCATGACTTTGGCACTGTGCTCAATAACTTGCCTCCAGATGCTTTTAACGACTTATTTATCGGTAATTATATAATTATATATCTCTATCCTCTATAATTTGTAAATTTCGCGCGCAAGAGATTATAGGATTTATTTCATAAAATAACAGAGATGATTGCAAGATGTTTTAATTTGTAGAGGGTAGGAATGGAGATTATGAACCATCTAGAGAAGAAGAGGAGGAATTACAACGGGCTTTGGAAGAGGTTGATAAAGATGTACGAAATTTGGAGAGAATGGGGCAATCTCATGGACTTTTAGAGCCAGCTTTGCTCGCTCAGCTTATGTCGGACATTGCCTCGTAGCCCCACTAATTCTAACGTAATAATTTTTGGAAATGAGTTCGCGTGTGTTCCTTGTAACGTAGAAAAGAAGTACTGTTTGTGTCTGTGCTGCTAAACGTAAGATTGCGTTATAGACTGTTATTACGTAGCCACGCAAGTCCGAGATAATGGCAGGGATTGACATACAGAAAGTAACAAAAAAAAGGAGAAAAAAAAACAATAGCAAACTTATGAATTTAGTATAAACAGCATATTGGGTACAATACCACGGGTAGATTTATGTCGAACGAGTAGCAATGTAAAAACCAAGAATTCCATCCTTTTTGACAAATAATCGCGGACATTTTGCGTCATCATCATAACACATGCAATATATTTGTAGCTTATTTGCAGATACTTTAACTTGCACTTTAAAAATTTGCTTAGAAAAATTGTTGTAACTGTAATTATAATACACGCAATCATTTTTGAGAGTACAGAGTGTATGAGAAGAAGGGAAGAAAATAGATAATGTCATATAAATGGTTCAGGCTAGATTCCAACACACATGTGCTAAACAAGAAAGATACATAGTTTTCATTTTTATATATGGCTTATTTTTATTAAAACAAAGAGCAGGAATTATCTAAATTATGTTACTAATAGCTCCCATATTTATTGAATTACATGTAATGTCTAGCTAATTACTGATTACTCAAATAATAGGTACAAAGGTATTTTTACGACTGATTTGTAATGATTTTATCTGTTATCGATTATACTATGCCAATTGTGAAAAAGATATTTTGGTTTACAAACCGCATACCTGTGGTTTACCACAGTATTTAGCTATCAATTAAATAAAGAAAAATTGGACACACAAATGATGTAATAAATGAAGAAGAAATATTTGGTGTTCATATGTATAACATTGTATATATATATATATATAGATATATATTATTTCATTATTACAGTGAATAGTCCCGTAATAGAGTTATGCATTAATTTACAGAATGAGAAAATTGGGATTTGCATTATTTTCTTAATGATGGACATTTGCAGCCAATGTGGAAAAATGGATGATCTTCAATGATTCTGGGATATCTTGTGCAGTATCATCTATTGAAAATACTATCCAAATTTTATTTAAATAAAATATATTTAAATACATTTTTTCACAATTTAAAATTCTCATAAAACTTTGTTATAGAATATATTTATACAAACACACGACTGAATTTATAAGAAAAACATACATATGTCTACATAAATATATATAATATACACATACATATATATATATAGAAATAATTACATGTTCTTTTTTTATCATTTGATCACTGCAGTAACATAGCTAAATAACCACATTTATTAAATATGATTGAATCATGTTCTATATAATGATATGTGCATAATCAATATTTGTCACTCACTCTCTCTCTCTCTCTCTCTGTCCACATTCTGTATTATATTCATGTAGACAAATGTTCAGCTAATGAGTAGCTGTACTATTTAAGTGAGATGCAAACTAGCAAAAAGTGCCGAAAGAAATTTCATTTTTCAACATTGTTAATTGTGCGATACATGCTTTGCAGCCTTAATGAAAAGATGATACGCTATATAAGGTACTAGCTGAGTAAAGAAAATTGTGATCACACATATATTTCAAAGAAATACTTTTCAAAATAATTATTTGAGGAGAGAATTTTTTACGAGATATAGAGGCACAGATTCTGAAAGTAAAACTAGATTGGTGTGAACGTCATGTTGGATGGCTGAATTACTTACTGCCATTTGACTTTTAAAGTAACGCACGTGCATAGCAGTACATTGTTATAACTCCGTATGTAATAGTAGTAATGTAAAATGGACAAAATGCGCATACATATAATATGGATTATCATAACTTTAATACATATCGTAAAGCGTGAAAAAAGACAAGATACTCTATCGCGTATTACGTAATTAGCTATCATCATTGAAATAAAAAACTTAGAAAAGCATTTGTTATATGCGAATATGTGTGCAATAACAAATGGATAAATTTTTGAAATCTAGTTTTTATTATCAAAATTACTGTGCCAAATGGTGAGATATAATATCTCTTTTCTTTTTTTTTATATTACGATGATGTGTGTCACTTATTCAAACGGGTATAGGAGCAAAGCATATTTCAAATGATAATTATTTAGCTGAATATAAGCGGTTATACAAAAGCGCAAAAAAAAAATAAGTTAATCACATGTAAATGCAAATGGAAACAAAATAATTTTCAGGTCGACCCATATTGGGGGGGGATTAAATTAATGTCGTATATAGTGTATTCTTATTACGTATAACGGTAGTAAATAGAGATAAAATAATTATTTATGGACAGGACAATGCCGAATTTAATCGTAACATAAGCGCATTGCTTGAGATGTATATGTGTATCTTCTTGTAAAATAGCAGCATTACTCTTGATTAGGCATCACTAATTATATTAAGCATATTTTTTATATTGTGTTACAGTACTCAGTTTATATCCATCCTTATCGTTCATATCCTAACGATAGAATATCGATTTATTGTTACTCGAAATAGCCAGATTTTTATTTTCAGCATAGCATTCTTGTATCGAGAGAGATAATGTAGCAAATAATGTATATTTAATTGTATAATTATTTTTATTTTAGAATCGATATTCAAGTTTATATTTTATGTATATCAATATAAGCACTGTTTTTATTTTTTTCTTTAAAATTTTCGGCACATTCTACGTGTAATATTACTTTGTTCTATTCTGATACTCAATCTATAGTGGTTGCTATAGAATAAGTATCAAACATTTTACGTTCGCGTCGTTTTATTTCTCGAAGAATCCACTTTTTTCGGGCTATTTGACGAATTTTATCATATCTCTCTGTTGATATCTTAAGTTCTTTCATTGGAAATTCCTCGATTGATTCAGACTCGCGGAAAGACAATCTTTCAATTTGTTCCTTTGAAAGAGAGAGATTTACAATGTTTTTTATACACTTAGTTAAGATTTTTTATATTTCTGTATACAACACACACAGAATGATAAGACTTACAGAGATCTTATCCATAGGGACACTTTTTCGCGTTTCCAATACTTTCTTATCGAACGAATTAATTTCTGTCGGTTCTACTGTCGGCTCCTCCACTTCGTTCGGCATCAACATTATATCGTAATCCGAACGATTGTGACCCAGTATGCCTACTCTAATGCCCAATTGAGATAGCATTTCTTCCTCAATAAGAAGAGCGTTCTTTAGATAAGCAATTTTCGGATCGCGCACGTCGATGTCAACTATCCCTTTAAATAGAAAATATAACGATACAATTATTTTTGCTACAAAATATAACTATTCATTTTTTATGACGTAAAAAAATATAGTAATATTAAAATAGACTAAATACAATAGAGCGCATCATACCTAATGATAGGAGACGATAATCGCAATCCGTATACATCAATTCGTGAGGTAAAGGGGAGTTTCGGAGTAATCGACTTTTTAATGCCATTTTAGGGCCATGCAATATACGAATATCATCCTCCAGCATATCCCGAATAAGTCGACTGCCACTTTGCCTTTGTGCAATATTGTACGCTTCGGTTCGAAGTAGTCTGTGCAATTCTAGTTCTGCGAAAAATATATATCGCTACAATATATAATTACTTTTCAAAATAATTATAGATATTATATAAGATATCTGAGAGATTATATGTGTATGATGAATAATTCGTCAGATATCTTACCGATCAAATTGTAATGTTTGCGTTGCAACGCTATCCATACGACTCGATGGGCCGTGCTTGTCAAAGCTTCGAAGATCCTTAAATCTTTCTCGCCCTGCGATTGCGTGATCGCCCGTTTCTTGCCGGCCATCATATGATGATACTGCGGCCCGCTCTGGCAACCCAATATTAAATCCGCATATTCCCTACCCAAGACACAGCGAAGAGCTCGCATCTCCTCGGCGTACCGGGATCTGTGTCCACGCGCCAATGGATTCGGCGCCTTCTTCATGGTAGCGGCCCGTTCCTGCATCAAGTCTTCCCATATCTCTACATAATGTTGGAAATAGATGATCAACGCCCTTAAAAATCGATCAACGATCGGCAAGTGGAAGAAGTGTATGAATTGGGGACTGACGGGTGTTATGAGCAAAAAGAGTACGAGATCTTTGATATCTTGCAAAATGATAACATCCGGTTCGTTCGGCGTCACTTTTCTCAGGTAATGTTTCCGAAATTTAATCTGTAAATGAAAAATATGATATATATTAATGGGTAAAAAATTCTTTCGATTTTTTTAGTAAAGAATTTAACACATCTCAGCCTGCTTGTATTGCGTGATTTTCACCTTTTCACTATCATTCAATGTTTCCTGATAGCTCAGAATTAAATACGCATGTGGACAATAAATTTTCGAAGCATGATCGGCAATAGCTTGCTTCTTTCGTCTCTTATCCTCATCTTCTGCCTTTGCCACTCTAATCAATATAATATAATTAGAATTTATATGGATAAAAAAAATCGCAAATTCTTATTTTATTTTAATATCAATCTATCATTTTAACGCTAATTGAACCAGCAATTATGAATACAGTGCATAAAAAATGCAATAAAAATTCATTGAATATAAGTAAAAGAATATATACTTATAAAATAATGCTGGTTTGTCTCTTGTAATATAATTTAATATTGTGCAATATTAAATTATTAAATTTAATATTGTGTAATATTAAATTAAATATAATTTAATATTGTGCAATATTAAATTATATTACAAATAAATTTTATAATTTTAAAATTAGAGCAACATGGTATAATGAACTGAGAAAAAAATTAACATCTTAAGTATATAACAAAGTAAATTCTATGTCATGTGTATGTTTTAAAAAGTACCATTACCCCAATAAGATTAATCCCTCCGTAATTTCATCCCATGCAAAATATCTTTCACCCATATCTAGATATCATATTATGAAAATGCTTTACACAACTTTCTTTATAATTTTATAATAGATTTTCAGGTTATCAGTTTCTAGAAATTGACATGTTCTCCTAATCTAGTGCACAATGAAGGTATAACAGAGTCAAATTATTGATTCTAGGAAGATATATAGACATATATACAGTTACAGGTACATATCCATATATAGACTTTAAACATTATGATATACTCAAAAATCAGATCTTTTATACATGTTATAGATTTAATTACGATAGTTTTTATCAAATTTTATAATATGTTATTATATACACATGAAACAATATCACATAATGTATATGGTTCATACAGAGAGAATTCAAAATATATCTAAATTAAAATTCTAAGAAAATATATTTATACATATTCTTCATTGAGCACTATTTATTTGTATTATTACAATTTGTATTACAATATTTAACAAACATTATTTTGTTTCGTTCTCTCTTTGTTTGTAGATGGGGGGAAGAGAGTCTAAAACTGGTTTGTCCTCGGGAAATATTGGCTCGGCCGGTAGTTTCCACAATTCATCAACGAAAATTCGTGCGGCCATATCACTTGTCCAATGGTGCACACAACATCTGACCTTCACCTGCTCGCGATTATTAATCGTAAGAGTTATATAAAATTCCTTTCCTTCTATATCCAGGTTTGGTCCAGATATTGATTTTTCGGGAATCGTTATGGTGTCTTCAGGTACAAAAATACCGAATTCGCGAAAACCTGCTTTTATGTGCCACTTTTCCAACGTCCATGGTACATCCTTCGACATGAAAATCGCTATCCGCCTCGTTGATAGATATTTCATCGTTCTCTCTACAGTGGCGGAACTAAATGGTGTTTTGTCCTGTTGATCCACTGCTAATTTCGTATATTTTTCAATATTCTCGGGAGTAGCGTAATCCGCTAATTTTGGCAATAAAAGTTTCGGGTATGCCTTGGCTGGATGCATCGTTATTCTAGTGCCTGCATTACCAAGTCCTGCGACATATTGCGTTAGAATCAAATCAAGCAGCTCCTTCCTCCTTACATTCATATCTTCAACAAGTTCATAAACAAAATATCTTGTCCTCAAACGACTCGGTTTGCCTTTTTTTGGATAAAGAGGAGCTGGGATTCTTCTTTTAAGAATAAAAGTATTCTGTAAGAATATCATATAAATAATATAAAAATATAAGTTTAATATAAGTGCATACAAGCTGTACATACAAGAATCTATTAAATCGGTCTTATCTATCATCTCAGAATTCATAAAATATATATGTATATATATAGAGTATACAAATTACATTATATTTATAATATTAAAAAGAATTACCCGTGTTTGTTGTGACAAATAATCTGCTTTACTCGGCAAAGTAGGCGTTGCCAACGCTTTTACGTGGTTCACGAATAATTTCGGAAATTTCAGCATATTTATTGTCTTCTCCTCTTCAGAATGTTCCGAGTAATAAGAATTCTTTCAATAATGTGTAGCGATGGATGAAATAATTAAGATAGGTTAATTTGACAAGAAAAAAATATGCTAATTATTTTACACTTGTAGCTATTGTTTAATTAGTTTAGAATCTAGTTTTATGGTTTATATGAAACTAATAATAATAGTTTATTTTATAAATGTTTCACTTAATCGTTTGTTACAACGATTACATCTTCAATGCAATAAACATGCTGTATGTGTGCGCGGCAACCTAACATTATCTCACGACAGAGAGAGCGCAAGAGAGAAAGAAAGAGAAGACCGACAATTTATATTTATTTTATCGTAGTACTAGCATATGTGGGTTTTTAGCACAAATTCCACACATCCTATTTCGAAAACATGTTAATTATTGAAGATTGTTGATCAAAACAATATGCGTATGTGTGTATGTGTGTCGAGTGCGTGTGTGTGTATGTTACGAGCCTTGCGAGTACACTGAGGTGCGTTCGAAAATTCGGTGGAGTAGAGTAATATTTAATTGACCAATCAGGACAAAAGGAGCATAGTTTCTTTAGTGACGTTACTTTACCCTACGGATAAGATTTTTGAACGCACCGCTGTGGTGCACTTGCTGTCTTTAATCAGATGTAAACATGGCGTAATCTGAAAAAGTCTGTGCGTATACTTGACTTGGAACTTGATTGTCAAAAAGTATCACGCTATTGAAAAGTCTAAGTGGAAAAAGTGTTGAAAAAGTGATTAAACTTTATATTTATATCATATTAAATTAAGTTTATTAAATATGGATGGTCACTCACTACCATTGACAGAAATTCTGAAGTATGCTTTACCAAAACTTCAAAAACCTGTATTGTTTCGGAATATGCTGCGAAATTCCGATGGTTCATATGAATGGAAATTGCTCAAATGGAGTTTTTCAGATCTCGTTGAAAAATTCGGAGATAAACAATTATCATTCCGAGTTGGCGATCATAATAAGTGTACAGTGAGTTTTATATATATGTATATATAGTGCGATAATATATTCGTGTGTATTTATTCTTTTGCTGATTTTATTAAGGGTTTAATAGAAAATTTGATTGATGGCTTTATTCGATCTATTTTTATCAGTGTACTCTTCAGCATCATCGTCGGCGCATAAGTCCTCCTACAAAATTTTGTAAGCTGACACTGCGAGAGTTTTCTATAGCAACAGGTGATATGACAAAAGAAGGATATGATAAATGGCTTTATTGTGATTACAAGTATATGAAGGAGTTTAGCGACAAGCCAGAAATTGTCGAGTCTTTCAATTGGCTCAAGTTTGGAATTGATAAAGAATTTGGAAAAAATGGGTTGCACTCTACTATTTGGATTGGAAGCAAAGGAGCTCATACAGATTGTCATTGGGATACCTATGGTTACAATTTGGTAGCACAAATACATGGCAGGTTGTAAATATAGTTTGTTCAATTAATTTGTAGTTTTCTAATTCCATCATGTTCTTCAGTTATTTGTTTCAATATTTTCTCTTTTTATGCTAAATTTGTATTTCTAGGAAACTATGGTTGCTTTATCCACCAAGTGATTCTTTGATACCAGTTAGAGTTCCTTATGAAGAATCAACTGTATATAGTAAATTTAATATTTATTGCTTGAGTATGGCAGAGAGAGATCTTTTACTCAAAATCCCAGATAAACCAAAATTAATAATCCTTGAGCCTGGGGATGTTTTATTTGTGCCTAATGGCTGGTGGCATTATGTGGAATCTTTAGATAATATTAATGTGAACGTTAATATATGGGGAAAATTAAAAACGGACAATAGAGCACGAGTCAAGGAAGCTCTTGTTAAATTAATAGTAGCCAGGATGAGAAACTATAAGCAGTTTAAAAATAAAGTAACTACATTTTATGCAAGAGAAGTAATTGCATCTTTTAAAGAATATGAACATTGTTGATTAAATATACATAGGATTTGTTTAATTAATTTATGGTATTATCTCTTTCTTAATAGATTGAATATGTTGTCACTGAATGCATAAAAGAAGAGGAACAGGAGAAAAATGAGAAGACAGAATTATCGCTAGAAGCACCTTTAAAACGATTTAAACCTACTATATGGACTGCAGAAGATTTAGCTAAACAATATCCTAATTACATTGAGGTGTTACGTGATGCAGAAGAACATGAATTTAAAGAATTCATTGAAGAAAGACTGAAAAGAGATAATCAAAAAGATCCGCTGGACGAAGAAACCACATCCGAAGATTATGTATCTAACCCTCAACATGACTCATTTTTAGAATCTCTTACTAATGCCTTATGTCATCCAGATGTTATCAGTAAAGTAACGCAAGTATTATTAGAAAGGCATTGTTGATATAATCTATATAATCAAATTTTAATAACATAAATTTGTACATATGTAGAAACAGATAATTTTAAATTTTCTTATTTATAATAAAAAATTGCGAATTTTATTCCATCTGTTAATCAAATAGTTTAACAAGATGTGCCTCGTATCTCGTCTTTTTATAAATATAATTCTAATTCTTAAATATATTTCTAATATATTTCTTAAATATATTTCTTACATATGTATGTATATATACATATATGAATATATCCATATATATATATATGAATTTGTGGTATATTTTATAATTAAATTAATATAATCACACAAGAAATATATATATATATATACATATATCGTACATATTAAGCTTAGATTATCGTATATACAATTATATCAATATCTGTAATTAAATATATTAATATAAAAGATTCGACAAATTGCTTAGGGTGCGTCCGGAAATCTTTATTCCTGTTATTCTGATTGATCAATTAAACGCTACTTTACCCCGTGAGTAGGATCAAAGAATGCACCCTTACGTGTATCTTTACCGATTGTGCACGTTATCGATTATATTGTGCGCAATTACAGAATTTATTGATAGAAGTTGAATGATTAAATTAATAAAAAAGAACAACATCATATTAAGACAAGTTTTTAAAAAATTAGTTTAATATAATATAAGTAATCTTCTTCCTATATGAACAGTAATATGTTGAAAGCTACTTGGGACCTTGTGAGATGTGTATAGAGGTTAGAAACATTCAGAAACGTCTGTCAAGTTTGAAGGAATTCGCAATATTTATTTGTCAATGATCTGAACATTGTAAAATAATTATTGATTGATAATGGGTCTGTTAACCGTGTTGAAAAAATTGAAGCAGAAAGAGAAGGAGATGCGAATTTTAATGTTGTACGTATTCGCATTTGTGTATATATTTTATATATCCAGTTTGTGGTTAGCTTACACATTGACAGGTTAATAAATTTAATTTCAATTTAAGATGTTAGATAATTTAATGGCGATTAGAGTTGATATTACCATGTGAATACTTATTTCTTTTAGTAATTTATTAAATATTCAATTATTCTAATGCGGAGATTTATCACTTCAGGGGTTTGGACAATGCAGGCAAGACAACGGTGTTGAAAAGACTCAGTGGCGAACCAATAGATACTATATCACCCACGCTTGGCTTCAATATCAAGACCTTAGAACATCGCGGATACAAACTCAATGTATGGGATGTAGGTGGACAGAAATCATTGCGTTCATATTGGAGAAATTATTTCGAGTCTACGGATGGACTTATTTGGGTAATAGACAGTGCGGACAGAAGGAGATTGGATGATTGTAAAACGGAATTGTATAAGCTTTTGCAAGAGGAGAGATTAGAAGGGGCGAGTCTCCTCGTATTTGCCAATAAGCAAGATATGCCTGGTGCATTGTCCGCATCTGATATAGCAGAAATTTTGGAATTACCTAATATAAAGACTCACCATTGGCAAATCTATAAGTGTTCTGCTGTGACGGCTGAAAATCTAGTTGATGGTATCAATTGGATTGTGGATGACATTGCAGCAAGAATATTTTATATAGATTAAATTAAATTCACAAATTGATATTTCTTACCTCATTAAATGCAGAAATAATGTTGGACTAGTTTTTGCAAAATGATAATATTACGCTGTGAAACTAATATGTAATGTATTAAAAGATTACAAAATCTCTTCTATCTATTATACAACGATAATATACATTTTCTTAAAATTTTTTTGTACATATTTAGAACTACTATTTGCGAAGCTAAAAGGAATTTTTTTGTCATTGGTTAATAATTGAAGGTAATTTTTTAATTTTTGGTCTATGTTATTCTAAAGAATTTTTCAATAGATAGAAGTAAACAAAATATTTCATTTTTTCAATATAGATATTTTGATTTATTTTTCTTATCTTTCCATTTTCAGATTTCTCTTTTACTTTTTCGTCTTTGATTTGTTATACTTTCTGTTTCTATTTTCATATCTTAAATTTTCTTTTTTTTCTTCAATTTTAATGGCACTGTTGTTTGCGGATACTCTTCCAAATAAAATGATTTTAACAGCCTTTGATCAACGGTGTCTTTTGGCCCTTCAAATGCGTTCATAATTTCATTGACGAGCGATGTCGAAAGCTTCAGCTTAAAATTCTGTACCAGTTGTACAAATCTTGCTGCAAAAATAAATATTTTTATAATTTAAAAATAGTTAAATATTTATGTTTAAAAATATTTTTACAAGTAGAAGTGGGATTCTTTAATTTTTACAAATTTATAGGAAAAGTCTAAAAAGAATTCTGTTGAACGTGCCTCGCGGAATCCTTTTATCTTTCAGTGACATCACAAAGTGGCCAAAGTTGCGTCGTTGCCTTTTTCGTTTCGGTTGCATCGCCTCATAGTTCGCTCTTTTCAGAAGTATTCTTCTAACATTTGGTCCAACAAGTGGGTAATTGCTCAGAATACCACCCAACTTGACGACGACCCATGGTTTGTGCTTTTCGATTTCCTCCAACTCTTGAAGAACATCCTTATTCGCCCAAACATTCTCCAAGTCTAGAAGATATAAAGTGCTGCCAGGTGATAGATGCGGTGTGATTGCACGCACCAGAGCCAAAGCACCTTGCGCTCTTAAAGGATTGTTTCCCAGATGTAATTCCTGAAGCGTACTATTTTTCGTTAGAGCTGCCGCGATGGGTACAGCATTGTCTCCGGTAAATCTATTCCCTATAAATTTAATATAGAAAAAGAACACTTGTCTTTAGAGTTTATTTGCTGGATTATGCTAGATATTGATATTTTAGACTTTTTTATATTTTGTTATATATATATATATATATATATATTCTGTTTATAATGTGATATATATATTTACAGCTTAAATCCAGCTTCTCGATGCTTCGCGAACGTGATAATAATTTATACAGATGAGGCACGCACTCTGTGCCAAGTGCGTTCCAAGATAAATTCAAAGAATGTAGTGTCTCGTTTTTCTTTAGCCCATTGATAAGAGCTTTCCAGATTTTAGCGCTATATAGAGAGTTCCAGGACAAATCTAGATGTGTCAAGATTTCGGAGTGCGAGAGTAGATCCTGCAAATTTTCGGAACACGTCTCGTCCAGACGATTGTCAGACAGATTAACACTCTCCAAGCCTTGATTATCGGACAACGCAAACGCGATGTATTCGAAGCCCTCGTTTCCGATGTAGCAGCTGCTGAGATCGAGCATCTTCAGGGTTGCGTTCATCGATATCGCGTCGCACAATCTGCTTGCACCATTTGCACCGATTTGGCAGCCCGACAGCGACAAACTGGTTATCATATTGTTTTTAAGCAGCAGATTATTTAGATGTCTGCATGCGTCCGGGGATAGTTTGTTGCCCTACGATGAGATGATCGTTAATTAAAAGAAAGGATGTCCTGTCGATCGGATGTGAGTTAACGCGTTTGTTACATTATAAAAAATTTAAGAGTGTGATCACTAGATAGATTTCCATCTTCTAAGTATCTATATGTAGGATGGTTTGAAAAATAATTTTTTCAATCGGTCAGAGATATCTACGGATTCCGCGACTTTATTAAAAATGTCAATGTTGTTATTTTTAATCGTTTGTAAGTCTGCAGTATACCTTGAGGTCCACTGTTCGCACGTAAGTGTTGTCCGCCAACGCCTCGCAGATCGCTCTTATTACGGGCGATTCGAGCCCGTAATGTCGCAGATTTACTTGATCGCTTACGAGCATGTTTCTTAATGAACCGATCGGTCGCAGACCCGAACGCTTCACTATGTCGTAGAATTTCTGCACACCATTCGCGCTGTAAATTGGCGGACGTTCGCGCAACAGCAAGAAAGCCGGTGACAATCCGGGATCGTCCGGTACCTGGTACACCGTGTACGGATTTACTATTTTCAGCTGGGAATCGCTGATGTCTATCTCGCGCAGACACGGATGAACCGAGCTCTCGGTGGATACTCGGTCGCTCACGGTTACTTCGTCTTCCGGTGTAATCGGCGTCTCCTCAGACGCATCGTCGTCCGTTTTCTTTTTGACCTGTTTCGTATCAGTCGATTAGAGACTTATGAGGAAAAAAAAAATCGGTCTCGTTATTTATTTGCATTACTGTGTAGCTCTCTTAATTCTCGGAGCACTTTTAATTTGCAGTCGTAAATTGCGGAAATCGAAACGTCGGAACATTCTGTACATGTTACTGAAGTGTTCTATTAAGCTACCAGTTACCAAGCTCAAGTTACACCGATCAGATGCCGCAAGTGTTTCCTCTTTTCTTCAGCCTTGGCCGCTAATTCCCTCGTTTTCCTCGCTTCGAATTCTGTTATATAACCCGTCAATATGTCGGTCTCGTCGATGACTTCTGATTCTATTTCGATATCTTTTTCCTCCTTTTCCATGACTTCGAAGTCATCGTATTCATATTCATCTTCGTATTCATCTTCGTATTCAGTCCACGTATCCATCTCTCCATATCGCAAATCTTCGGCAGCATCTTCGATGTCTTCTAATGTCTGAATAACGCGTTTATGTATTAATATAAGGTTATTTGTAATTATATCTTAATTGCTAGTAATTAAAATATTTTGACATTATACAGGATTTTATTTTGGATATACAAAATATATGCAAATATTTGCAATTCTCTATGCTCTAGTATGCTTATTCTTTTAGCTATCGAAGAAGAAAATATGCATATCAGAATATTGTAGAAATCAAATTATATTATCTAAATACTTGTGTAAGATCCATATTTGCGAATATTTATTATTCACTTGAAATTAGTGATATAACTTAACAAAGTCTTATATAAATATAAATATTATCGCGTATTAAGACATAACGCTTTTGTAAATTGGTAACAATTCGCTATGTGAAATTAGTTGCGAATTTACGTAATAGACAGAAATTATAAACAGGCATATTAAAAGTTACGTATTATATAATGTATTTTCTAACTTTCGAATTTATAACACACGTAAAAATTTCAATTCTCCATTTCGTAATATTAACTGCGTGAAAAGAAGACTGCTCACGTTCACCCGATCTTTCAAAAACAATGTATTATAGAGAATGATTTAAAGGCTCTTTGTATTTTCACAAATAAAGCGCTTTTGTAAAACTGCGCAAAAGTTTTTCCAATTTTTTAAATAACATCTCAAATCACGAGAGACAGAATATCGAAATCATGCAAAATGCTAAATACATTTCTTATATAATAAAAGATTAAATTATATAAATAAAAAATGTATTTAGCATTTAATGACAGATTCGATTTCGATAATGATTCTTCACAAAAATCGATCGTTGGTGAAAACAACTTGGAAGAGTTTCCGCGATATTCGATAAACGATTTTCGGACCCTCTTGTCTTTTATGATAAAGTGATGAAAAAGCTACGATAGCTCTCTCTCTCTCGCTCTCTCGCTCTCTCGCTCTCGCTCTCTGGCTCTCTCGCTCTCTCGCTCTCGCTCCTCGCTCTCTCGCTCTCGCTCTCTCGCTCTTTCGCTCTCGCTTTCTCGCTCTCTCGCCCTCGCTCTCGCTCGCTCTCTCTCTCTCTCTCTCTCTCCCACTCTCGCACTCGCGCTCTCTCGCTCTCTCGCACTCCCGCTCTCTCGCTCTCTCGCTCTCGTTCTTTCGCTCTCTCGCTTTCGCTCTCTCGCTCTCGCTCTCGCTCTATCGCTCTCTCGCTTTCTCGCTCTCTCGCTCGTTCTCGCTCTCTCGCTCGTTCTCGCTCTCTCGCTCGTTCTCGCTCTCTCGCTCGTTCTCGCTCTCTCGCTCGTTCTCGCTCTCTCGCTCGTTCTCGCTCTCTCGCTCGTTCTCGCTCTCTCGCTCGTTCTCGCTCTCTCGCTCGCTCTCGCTCTCTCGCTCGTTCTCGCTCTCTCGCTCGTTCTCGCTCTCTCGCTCGCTCTCGCTCTCTCGCTCGTTCTCGCACTCTCGCTCGTTCTCGCTCTCTCGCTCGTTCTCGCTCTCTCCCTCGTTCTCGCTCTCTCGCTCGTTCTCGCTCTCTCGCTCGTTCTCGCTCTCTCGCTCGTTCTCGCTTTTTCGCTCTCTCTCGCTCTCTCGCTCGCTCTCGCTCTCTCGCTCTCTCGCTCTCTAGCTCTCTCGCTCGCTCTCGCTCTCTCGCTCGTTCTCGCTCTCTCGCTCGTTCTCGCTCTCTCGCTCGTTCTCGCTCTCTCGCTCGCTCTCGCTCTCTCGCTCTCTCGCTCTTTAGCTCTCTCGCTCGTTCTCGCTCTCTCGCTCGTTCTCGCTCTCTCGCTCGTTCTCGCTCTCTCGCTCGTTCTCGCTCTCTCTCTCTCTCGCTCTCTCGCTCTCTCGCTCTCTCGATCTCTCGCTCTCTCGCTCGTTCTCGCTCTCTCGCTCGTTCTCGCTCTCTCGCTCGTTCTCGCTCTCTCGCTCGTTCTCGCTCTCTCGCTCGTTCTCGCTCTCTCGCTCGTTCTCGCTCTCTCGCTCGTTCTCGCTCTCTCGCTCGTTCTCGCTCTCTCGCTCGTTCTCGCTCTCTCGCTCGTTCTCGCTCTCTCGCTCGTTCTCGCTCTCTCGCTCGTTCTCGCTCTCTCGCTCGTTCTCGCTCTCTCGCTCGTTCTCGCTCTCTCGCTCGTTCTCGCTCTCTCGCTCGTTCTCGCTCTCTCGCTCGTTCTCGCTCTCTCGCTCGTTCTCGCTCTCTCGCTCGTTCTCGCTCTCTCGCTCGTTCTCGCTCTCTCGCTCGTTCTCGCTCTCTCGCTCGTTCTCGCTCTCTCGCTCGTTCTCGCTCTCTCGCTCGTTCTCGCTCTCTCGCTCGTTCTCGCTCTCTCGCTCGTTCTCGCTCTCTCGCTCGTTCTCGCTCTCTCGCTCGTTCTCGCTCTCTCGCTCGTTCTCGCTCTCTCGCTCGTTCTCGCTCTCTCGCTCGTTCTCGCTCTCTCGCTCGTTCTCGCTCTCTCGCTCGTTCTCGCTCTCTCGCTCGTTCTCGCTCTCTCGCTCGTTCTCGCTCTCTCTCTCGCTCTCTCGCTCTCTCGCTCGTTCTCGCTCTCTCGCTCGTTCTCGCTCTCTCGCTCGTTCTCGCTCTCTCGCTCGTTCTCGCTCTCTCGCTCTCTCGCTCGTTCTCGCTCTCTCGCTCGTTCTCGCTCTCTCGCTCGTTCTCGCTCTCTCGCTCGTTCTCGCTCTCTCGCTCGTTCTCGCTCTCTCGCTCGTTCTCGCTCTCTCGCTCGTTCTCGCTCTCTCGCTCGTTCTCGCTCTCTCGCTCGTTCTCGCTCTCTCGCTCGTTCTCGCTCTCTCGCTCGTTCTCGCTCTCTCGCTCGTTCTCGCTCTCTCGCTCTCTCGCTCGTTCTCGCTCTCTCGCTCGTTCTCGCTCTCTCGCTCGTTCTCGCTCTCTCGCTCGTTCTCGCTCTCTCGCTCGTTCTCGCTCTCTCGCTCGTTCTCGCTCTCTCGCTCGTTCTCGCTCTCTCGCTCGTTCTCGCTCTCTCGCTCGCTCTCGCTCTCTCGCTCTCTCGCTCTTTAGCTCTCTCGCTCGTTCTCGCTCTCTCGCTCGTTCTCGCTCTCTCGCTCGTTCTCGCTCTCTCGCTCGTTCTCGCTCTCTCGCTCGTTCTCGCTCTCTCTCTCTCTCTCGCTCTCTCGATCTCTCGCTCTCTCGCTCGTTCTCGCTCTCTCGCTCGTTCTCGCTCTCTCGCTCGTTCTCGCTCTCTCGCTCGTTCTCGCTCTCTCGCTCGTTCTCGCTCTCTCGCTCGTTCTCGCTCTCTCGCTCGTTCTCGCTCTCTCGCTCGTTCTCGCTCTCTCGCTCGTTCTCGCTCTCTCGCTCGTTCTCGCTCTCTCGCTCGTTCTCGCTCTCTCGCTCGTTCTCGCTCTCTCGCTCGTTCTCGCTCTCTCGCTCGTTCTCGCTCTCTCGCTCGTTCTCGCTCTCTCGCTCGTTCTCGCTCTCTCGCTCGTTCTCGCTCTCTCGCTCGTTCTCGCTCTCTCGCTCGTTCTCGCTCTCTCGCTCGTTCTCGCTCTCTCGCTCGTTCTCGCTCTCTCGCTCGTTCTCGCTCTCTCGCTCGTTCTCGCTCTCTCGCTCGTTCTCGCTCTCTCGCTCGTTCTCGCTCTCTCGCTCGTTCTCGCTCTCTCGCTCGTTCTCGCTCTCTCGCTCGTTCTCGCTCTCTCGCTCGTTCTCGCTCTCTCGCTCGTTCTCGCTCTCTCGCTCGTTCTCGCTCTCTCGCTCGTTCTCGCTCTCTCGCTCGTTCTCGCTCTCTCGCTCGTTCTCGCTCTCTCGCTCGTTCTCGCTCTCTCGCTCGTTCTCGCTCTCTCTCTCTCTCTCGCTCTCTCGCTCTCTCTCGCTCTCTCGATCTCTCGCTCTCTCGCTCGTTCTCGCTCTCTCGCTCGTTCTCGCTCTCTCGCTCGTTCTCGCTCTCTCGCTCGTTCTCGCTCTCTCGCTCGTTCTCGCTCTCTCGCTCGTTCTCGCTCTCTCGCTCGTTCTCGCTCTCTCGCTCGTTCTCGCTCTCTCGCTCGTTCTCGCTCTCTCGCTCGTTCTCGCTCTCTCGCTCGTTCTCGCTCTCTCGCTCGTTCTCGCTCTCTCGCTCGTTCTCGCTCTCTCGCTCGTTCTCGCTCTCTCGCTCGTTCTCGCTCTCTCGCTCGTTCTCGCTCTCTCGCTCGTTCTCGCTCTCTCGCTCGTTCTCGCTCTCTCGCTCGTTCTCGCTCTCTCGCTCGTTCTCGCTCTCTCGCTCGTTCTCGCTCTCTCGCTCTCTCGCTCTCTCTCTCTCTCGATCTCTCGCTCTCTCGCTCGTTCTCGCTCTCTCGCTCATTCTCGCTCTCTCGCTCGTTCTCGCTCTCTCGCTCGTTCTCGCTCTCTCGCTCTCTCGCTCTCTCGCTCGTTCTCGCTCTCTCGCTCGTTCTCGCTCTCTCGCTCTCTCGCTCTCTCGCTCTCTCGCTCGTTCTCGCTCTCTCGCTCGTTCTCGCTCTCTCGCTCGCTCTCGCTCTCTCGCTCTCTCGCTCGTTCTCGCTCTCTCGCTCGTTCTCGCTCTCTCGCTCGCTCTCGCTCTCTCGCTCGCTCTCGCTCTCTCGCTCGCTCTCGCTCTCTCGCTCGCTCTCGCTCTCTCGCTCGCTCTCGCTCTCTCGCTCGCTCTCGCTCTCTCGCTCGCTCTCGCTCTCTCGCTCGCTCTCGCTCTCTCGCTCGCTCTCGCTCTCTCGCTCGCTCTCGCTCTCTCGCTCGCTCTCGCTCTCTCGCTCGCTCTCGCTCTCTCGCTCGTTCTCGCTCTCTCGCTCGTTCTCGCTCTCTCGCTCGTTCTCGCTCTCTCGCTCGTTCTCGCTCTCTCGCTCGTTCTCGCTCTCTCGCTCTCTCACTCTCTCGCTCGCTCTTGCTCTCTCGCTCTCTCGCTCGTTCTCGCTCTCTCGCTCGTTCTCGCTCTCTCGCTCTCTCGCTCTCTCTCTCGTTCTCGCTCTCTCGCTCTCTCGCTCGTTCTCGCTCTCTCGCTCGTTCTCGCTCTCTCGCTCTCTCGCTCTCTCGCTCTTTCGCTTGCTCTCGCTCTCACGCTCTCGCTCTCTAGCTCTCGTTCTCTCGCTCTCGCTCTCTCGCTCTCTTCCTCGCTCTCGTTCTCTCGCTCTCTCGCTCGTTCTCGCTCTCTCGCTCGTTCTCGCTCTCTCGCTCTCTCGCTCGTTCTCGCTCTCTCGCTCGTTCTCGCTCTCTCGCTCGTTCTCGCTCTCTCGCTCGTTCTCGCTCTCTCGCTCGCTCTCGCTCTCTCGCTCGCTCTCGCTCTCTCGCTCGCTCTCGCTCTCTCGCTCGCTCTCGCTCTCTCGCTCGCTCTCGCTCTCTCGCTCGCTCTCGCTCTCTCGCTCGTTCTCGCTCTCTCGTTCGTTCTCGCTCTCTCGCTCGTTCTCGCTCTCTCGCTCGCTCTCGCTCTCTCGCTCGTTCTCGCTGTCTCGCTCGTTCTCGCTCTCTCGCTCTCTCGCTCGTTCTCGCTCTCTCGCTCGTTCTCGCTCTCTCGCTCGTTCTCGCTCTCTCGCTCGTTCTCGCTGTCTCGCTCGTTCTCGCTCTCTCGCTGTCTCGCTCGTTCTCGCTCTCTCGCTCTCTCGCTCGTTCTCGCTCTCTCGCTCTCTCGCTCGCTCTCGCTCTCTCGCTCTCTCGCTCTCTAGCTCTCTCGCTCGCTCTCGCTCTCTCGCTCGCTCTCGCTCTCTCGCTCGCTCTCGCTCTCTCTCGCTCTCTCGCTCTCTCTCGCTCTCTCGCTCGCTCTCGCTCTCTCGCTCTCTCGCTCTCTAGCTCTCTCGCTCGCTCTCGCTCTCTCGCTCGTTCTCGCTCTCTCGCTCGTTCTCGCTCTCTCGCTCGTTCTCGCTCTCTCGCTCGTTCTCGCTCTCTCGCTCGTTCTCGCTCTCTCGCTAGCTCTCGCTCTGTCGCTCGCTCTCGCTCTCTCGCTCTCTCGCTCTCTAGCTCTCTCGCTCGCTCTCGCTCTCTCGCTCGTTCTCGCACTCTCGCTCGTTCTCGCTCTCTCGCTCGTTCTCGCTCTCTCGCTCGTTCTCGCTCTCTCGCTCGTTCTCGCTCTCTCGCTCGTTCTCGCTCTCTCGCTCGTTCTCGCTCTCTCGCTCGTTCTCGCTCTCTCGCTCGTTCTCGCTCTCTCGCTCGTTCTCGCTCTCTCGCTAGCTCTCGCTCTGTCGCTCGCTCTCGCTCTCGCGCTCTCGCTCTCTAGCTCTCTCGCTCGCTCTCGCTCTCTCGCTCGTTCTCGCTCTCTCGCTCGTTCTCGCTCTCTCGCTCTCTCGCTCTCTCGCTCGTTCTCGCTCTCTCGCTCGTTCTCGCTCTCTCGCTCTCTCGCTCGTTCTCGCTCTCTCGCTCGTTCTCGCTCTCTCGCTCGTTCTCGCTCTCTCGCTCGTTCTCGCTCTCTCGCTCGTTCTCGCTCTCTCGCTCGTTCTCGCTCTCTCGCTCGTTCTCGCTCTCTCGCTCGTTCTCGCTCTCTCGCTCGTTCTCGCTCTCTCGCTCGTTCTCGCTCTCTCGCTCGTTCTCGCTCTCTCGCTCGTTCTCGCTCTCTCGCTCGTTCTCGCTCTCTCGCTCTCTCGCTCGTTCTCGCTCTCTCGCTCGTTCTCGCTCTCTCGCTCGCTCTCGCTCTCTCGCTCGCTCTCGCTCTCTCGCTCGCTCTCGCT